>OX463314.1:155000-1355000 GCA_949820665.1 Scrobipalpa costella
CTCGAGGTGCACAACCTGCTCATCATCGACCACCACACCTTCGAAGGTGAGCCGCCAGCGAGGATTACATAGATATAGTTGTTTAACAATTCGGAAAAAATATTTTTATATCAAGATAAGAAAAAGAAATATTGCCTTATAAAAAAAAACAAATAACATTTCAGACTTAACCTAACTTAAAACTAAGAAATCAGGCAAAAGGAAGTGACTCAGCCTCATTCACTATGTAGCGCTGATCATCAAGATCAGCCTTCTCCTCAAGCTCTTATGCAGGAGAGTGGGTATAGAGGGTTGTGACTTTTTAATTTGACACGGTTGTAGTGCTGTGCTCGATTGCTAACCAACTAATAAAATAACAAATCAAACTCAATATATGCATAATCGTTATATTTCAAAGGTCGTTCCGCCATGTCTGACAAAGTTTTGAGGGTTATTTAGGATAGATTTGTAGGTATATTGCTGTAGTGACAGGTTGTCAGCCCATCGCCTAAATCGCAATATACTGAAACCCTCCGATCCCTTAGCTGTTTTTACAGCATGCCCGGGAGGAAATGCAGCTAGCACATTCTATGTTTTTCTTTCGCTCCCAGTCCAGCATGGAAGAATTCAATATAATACAATAGTTAAAATTTAGAAAATAGTTTAATTACAGTTTTAAATACTATTAGTTAAGGAAGCGCGGTGCCTCCCAACACAGGCAAATGTTTGCTTACTGGGAGACTCCATTCTCGGTTTGTAAGTGAACTGTAATTTACTTAATTAAAGTTGCCGCACACGGTCCGCGACACGGTCAGTCCTTCTGTCGCTGTCTTTACAAAGAAAGTAAAAGAGCATTCATTCACTTTCCGTATAGTATTAGTTATATATATGTATTTATATATATTCATGTGTATATAGTTATTATGATTTTAAGTATTTATGTAATTTATAATTTTCTGGTATTATTTTAATATTATGCTTTATTTGTGCACGCCTAATTTGCCTCTCATTTTAAGTCTCACTTCCGTAGGTCAGCTGGAAGAAATTTCTTAGTAGAAATAAGCTGTACCTGTTGTGTCGGTATTCCTTGTGTATTGTCTTTCTCATGTTACTTGTGTACAATAAACAGTAAATAAATAAATAATAAAGAATTATGTATCTATGTGTTCAGTGTTGCACGCGCACCAGCTGCAGGCGAGCGAGTTCGCGATGTCGCTGGTGTCGTGCCGGCTCGGCGACGACCCCGCGCACTACTACGCGGTGGGCACCGCTCTGCTCAACCCGGAGGAGTCCGAGCCCAAGCAGGTACTACATCACTAGTGAGCGATGTCGCTGGTGTCGTGCCGGCTCGGCGACGACCCCGCGCACTACTACGCGGTGGGCACCGCTCTGCTCAACCCGGAGGAGTCCGAGCCCAAGCAGGTACTACATCACTAGTGAGCGATGTCGCTGGTGTCGTGCCGGCTCGGCGACGACCCCGCGCACTACTACGCGGTGGGCACCGCTCTGCTCAACCCGGAGGAGTCCGAGCCCAAGCAGGTACTACATCACTAGTGAGCGATGTCGCTGGTGTCGTGCCGGCTCGGCGACGACCCCGCGCACTACTACGCGGTGGGCACCGCTCTGCTCAACCCGGAGGAGTCCGAGCCCAAGCAGGTACTACATCACTAGTGAGCGATGTCGCTGGTGTCGTGCCGGCTCGGCGACGACCCCGCGCACTACTACGCGGTGGGCACCGCTCTGCTCAACCCGGAGGAGTCCGAGCCCAAGCAGGTACTACATCACTAGTGAGCGATGTCGCTGGTGTCGTGCCGGCTCGGCGACGACCCCGCGCACTACTACGCGGTGGGCACCGCTCTGCTCAACCCGGAGGAGTCCGAGCCCAAGCAGGTACTACATCACTAGTGAGCGATGTCGCTGGTGTCGTGCCGGCTCGGCGACGACCCCGCGCACTACTACGCGGTGGGCACCGCTCTGCTCAACCCGGAGGAGTCCGAGCCCAAGCAGGTACTACATCACTAGTGAGCGATGTCGCTGGTGTCGTGCCGGCTCGGCGACGACCCCGCGCACTACTACGCGGTGGGCACCGCTCTGCTCAACCCGGAGGAGTCCGAGCCCAAGCAGGTACTACATCACTAGTGAGCGATGTCGCTGGTGTCGTGCCGGCTCGGCGACGACCCCGCGCACTACTACGCGGTGGGCACCGCTCTGCTCAACCCGGAGGAGTCCGAGCCCAAGCAGGTACTACATCACTAGTGAGCGATGTCGCTGGTGTCGTGCCGGCTCGGCGACGACCCCGCGCACTACTACGCGGTGGGCACCGCTCTGCTCAACCCGGAGGAGTCCGAGCCCAAGCAGGTACTACATCACTAGTGAGCGATGTCGCTGGTGTCGTGCCGGCTCGGCGACGACCCCGCGCACTACTACGCGGTGGGCACCGCTCTGCTCAACCCGGAGGAGTCCGAGCCCAAGCAGGTACTACATCACTAGTGAGCGATGTCGCTGGTGTCGTGCCGGCTCGGCGACGACCCCGCGCACTACTACGCGGTGGGCACCGCTCTGCTCAACCCGGAGGAGTCCGAGCCCAAGCAGGTACTACATCACTAGGAGCGATGTCGCTGGTGTCGTGCCGGCTCGGCGACGACCCCGCGCACTACTACGCGGTGGGCACCGCTCTGCTCAACCCGGAGGAGTCCGAGCCCAAGCAGGTACTACATTACTCTTAACTGCCTCCGTGGTCTAGTGGCTAGTGCCATGGGCTCCCGATCCGGAGGTCCTGGGTTCGATTCCCAGGGGGTAAACACAAAGTTGATATTTGAGAATTTATCACTTTGTGAATTAATCCCCAGTTTGGGTAGGACATTGCAGGCTGAATCACCTGATTGACCGAAAAGAAAAAGATTTCGTGCTTCGGAGGGCACGTTAAGCCGTCGGTCCCGGTCGCTGTCTTTGACGGTGGTCGTTACACAAAACCATGTCAGAGGCCTGATAGTTGTGCTACTAGGCGGTTTAAAAACTCTGACACCAGGATTCATCGGGTCTATAGACTCGATACCCACTCGACAGAAGAAGAAGAACAAGACTTAATCCATGTATTGTATGAAAACCTTAACATACTTGTAAATCCTGGATGTTACAGTTGGTGCCGGGACCAGGATATTAATTACAGATCATATTGATCTCCATAGAAATTATTACAATTAGGTGCTGAGACCAGGAGTCGTATTTTTGAACAGCTCGTATCTGAATTCGCATACGAAAAAGCAACATTCGCATACAAAATCCTAAAGTCACCATTTTTGAATTCTCATGCGACTCTGCAACGAGTGGTTCAAACCACTCGTTTTCTTTTCTATTACTTCAATCCTAAGTAGTCTATGATCATGACAGTGATACAGACAATCATTTTACAAGTGACACTTAAACTTTTTATTTACTTGAATTTACGTTCAGTTTCTCTGCGATTCATTTAAGTTTTTCAAATCAACAATTTTTGTTAGTGGTAGTGGTGGTATAGTAGGAGTATTTCTGCGTAGAACGAAAACAATTTATGGGTTTAGACTTTATTGGCAACACAGATTTCTACTGCTTCAAAAATACGTAAAATCGTACACGAATGATTTTCGTATGCGTTTTCAGTTTCCATACGAGCGGTTCAGAAATACGACTCCAGGATATCAATTTCACTTTATATTTTTATTAATAGATATTGTCACAATTTAGTGTTTTAACCAGGATTATAATTTCACTCCATATTTTACTTCATAAGAATTATTACAATTTGTGAACCAACCAGGTGACCAGGATATTAATTTCACTTGCAGGGCCGAATACTTTTGTTCCACTGGTCGGAAGGCAAACTGGTCCAAGTTGCAGAGAAAGAAATCAAAGGAGGCTGCTACACGCTTGTTGAATTCAACGGGAAACTGCTCGCGTCCATCAATAGTACCGTGCGTCATTCATTCATATCTATTTCTATGTTTTAAAACTAAACAAATATACCAGGTGTAAGGGACAGCGTCCCGCAAACTGATAGTGGTTGCTCAGTCAACGACACTAAACCTAAATAAAAAACTAAATCAGCAGAAAAAAAAATGGCTTTCCCGTACAAAATGTTCACCTCGACCAGATCATTTGCATGGAAACCCCATTTTCTTTTCATTACAAAGTTCCAGGCGGAAGTTGTTCAGTGACATTAATTGAGCAACCCCTATTAGTGTAAACTGTTGATACTATCTGTTTAATTTCCAGGTGCGATTATTCGAGTGGACGTCTGAGAAAGAGCTGCGCCTCGAGTGCAGCCACTTCAACAACATCGTGGCGCTGTACCTCAAGGTGAAGGGGGACTTCATACTGGTGGGGGACCTCATGCGCTCCATGTCGCTGCTGCAGTACAAACAGGTAACTACCGCCTGGAGTGCACACTTCAACAACATCGTGGCGCTGTACCTCAAGGTGAAGGGGGACTTCATACTGGTGGGGGACCTCATGCGCTCCATGTCGCTGCTGCAGTACAAACAGGTAACTACCGCCTGGAGTGCACACTTCAACAACATCGTGGCGCTGTACCTCAAGGTGAAGGGGGACTTCATACTGGTGGGGGACCTCATGCGCTCCATGTCGCTGCTGCAGTACAAACAGGTAACTACCGCCTGGAGTGCACACTTCAACAACATCGTGGCGCTGTACCTCAAGGTGAAGGGGGACTTCATACTGGTGGGGGACCTCATGCGCTCCATGTCGCTGCTGCAGTACAAACAGGTAACTACCGCCTGGAGTGCACACTTCAACAACATCGTGGCGCTGTACCTCAAGGTGAAGGGGGACTTCATACTGGTGGGGGACCTCATGCGCTCCATGTCGCTGCTGCAGTACAAACAGGTAACTACCGCCTGGAGTGCACACTTCAACAACATCGTGGCGCTGTACCTCAAGGTGAAGGGGGACTTCATACTGGTGGGGGACCTCATGCGCTCCATGTCGCTGCTGCAGTACAAACAGGTAACTACCGCCTGGAGTGCACACTTCAACAACATCGTGGCGCTGTACCTCAAGGTGAAGGGGGACTTCATACTGGTGGGGGACCTCATGCGCTCCATGTCGCTGCTGCAGTACAAACAGGTAACTACCGCCTGGAGTGCACACTTCAACAACATCGTGGCGCTGTACCTCAAGGTGAAGGGGGACTTCATACTGGTGGGGGACCTCATGCGCTCCATGTCGCTGCTGCAGTACAAACAGGTAACTACCGCCTGGAGTGCACACTTCAACAACATCGTGGCGCTGTACCTCAAGGTGAAGGGGGACTTCATACTGGTGGGGGACCTCATGCGCTCCATGTCGCTGCTGCAGTACAAACAGGTAACTACCGCCTGGAGTGCACACTTCAACAACATCGTGGCGCTGTACCTCAAGGTGAAGGGGGACTTCATACTGGTGGGGGACCTCATGCGCTCCATGTCGCTGCTGCAGTACAAACAGGTAACTACCGCCTGGAGTGCACACTTCAACAACATCGTGGCGCTGTACCTCAAGGTGAAGGGGGACTTCATACTGGTGGGGGACCTCATGCGCTCCATGTCGCTGCTGCAGTACAAACAGGTAACTACCGCCTGGAGTGCACACTTCAACAACATCGTGGCGCTGTACCTCAAGGTGAAGGGGGACTTCATACTGGTGGGGGACCTCATGCGCTCCATGTCGCTGCTGCAGTACAAACAGGTAACTACCGCCTGGAGTGCACACTTCAACAACATCGTGGCGCTGTACCTCAAGGTGAAGGGGGACTTCATACTGGTGGGGGACCTCATGCGCTCCATGTCGCTGCTGCAGTACAAACAGGTAACTACCGCCTGGAGTGCACACTTCAACAACATCGTGGCGCTGTACCTCAAGGTGAAGGGGGACTTCATACTGGTGGGGGACCTCATGCGCTCCATGTCGCTGCTGCAGTACAAACAGGTAACTACCGCCTGGAGTGCACACTTCAACAACATCGTGGCGCTGTACCTCAAGGTGAAGGGGGACTTCATACTGGTGGGGGACCTCATGCGCTCCATGTCGCTGCTGCAGTACAAACAGGTAACTACCGCCTGGAGTGCACACTTCAACAACATCGTGGCGCTGTACCTCAAGGTGAAGGGGGACTTCATACTGGTGGGGGACCTCATGCGCTCCATGTCGCTGCTGCAGTACAAACAGGTAACTACCGCCTGGAGTGCACACTTCAACAACATCGTGGCGCTGTACCTCAAGGTGAAGGGGGACTTCATACTGGTGGGGGACCTCATGCGCTCCATGTCGCTGCTGCAGTACAAACAGGTAACTACCGCCTGGAGTGCACACTTCAACAACATCGTGGCGCTGTACCTCAAGGTGAAGGGGGACTTCATACTGGTGGGGGACCTCATGCGCTCCATGTCGCTGCTGCAGTACAAACAGGTAACTACCGCCTGGAGTGCACACTTCAACAACATCGTGGCGCTGTACCTCAAGGTGAAGGGGGACTTCATACTGGTGGGGGACCTCATGCGCTCCATGTCGCTGCTGCAGTACAAACAGGTAACTACCGCCTGGAGTGCACACTTCAACAACATCGTGGCGCTGTACCTCAAGGTGAAGGGGGACTTCATACTGGTGGGGGACCTCATGCGCTCCATGTCGCTGCTGCAGTACAAACAGGTAACTACCGCCTGGAGTGCAGCCACTTCAACAACATCGTGGCGCTGTACCTCAAGGTGAAGGGGGACTTCATACTGGTGGGGGACCTCATGCGCTCCATGTCGCTGCTGCAGTACAAACAGGTAACTACCGCCTGGAGTGCACACTTCAACAACATCGTGGCGCTGTACCTCAAGGTGAAGGGGGACTTCATACTGGTGGGGGACCTCATGCGCTCCATGTCGCTGCTGCAGTACAAACAGGTAACTACCGCCTGGAGTGCACACTTCAACAACATCGTGGCGCTGTACCTCAAGGTGAAGGGGGACTTCATACTGGTGGGGGACCTCATGCGCTCCATGTCGCTGCTGCAGTACAAACAGGTAACTACAAAAATGGGAAACCAGGGTAAATTTCCCGTTTTTAATCATTAGAAGGACGAAGAACAAACTGCCTCCGTGGTCTAGTGGCTAGTGCCATGGACTCCCGAGCTAGAGGTCCTGTTCGATTCCCTGGGGGGAAAACACAGTTGATATTTGAGAATTTATCAGTTTGTGAATTTTTCCTTAGTTTGGTTAGGACATTGCAGGCTGAATCACCTGATTGTCTGAAAAAAACAAAAGATTTCGTGCTTCGTATGGCACGTTAAGCCGTCGGTCCCGGTCGCTGTCTTTAATGGTGGCCGTTACTCAAACCATGTCAGGGGCGTTGATAGTTGTGCTACTAGAGGTTTAAAAACTCTGACACCAGGGTTCATCGGAAACTCACTCGACAGAAGAAAGTAACAAACAGTCTCTAAATAATTGTTTTTTTTAGATTTTAGTCAATTGTGCTTTGATAACGTCGTATGATGTTGGGTCAGAATAACACGGCGTCGATACCTTTCTTAGATTTAGAAATATAACATTAACAATATTTAGCATGAATTAACAGTAGTTCTTCCATTCTGGAATGTGCCAGCTGCATTTCCTCCCATGCATGCTGTAGAAGCCAGCTAAGGGATCCGAGGGTTTCTGTATATTGTAATAATGCGATGGGCTTACAACCTGCCACTACACCAATATACCTACAAATATATCTTAAATAACCCTCAAAACTTTGTCGGACGTGGTGGAAATATCTTTGTTTGGGTCGTTTTACGCTCTGCCTAATCCATTGGGCGTGATTACATGTATGTATGCTGTACAGGACAATGCCATTGCTGGCAAAACCTGCACATGATGGAACCTGGCGGACGGGTTGTGAGGGCGCTCGCGGATGCGAGGTATTGAGACCTAGAGTTCTTGATTTAGTCTGATTTATTGTATTAAATGATAGCTATTTTATATTGCTATTACTTAATGCACACAACTATATAATTATTAATTACATGCGTGTAAGTTACAAGCTCAGCATGTCACGCAGTGTTGTCAATAATATGTAGTAAGCAAGTCGACGACCTGCGCGGCATGCTGAGTATTGGTTGGAGTTGGCTCGAACATATGTGTAAATGTTTGTTTGTATGCAATGTTGTCAGATGGAGGGTAGTTTCGAGGAGATCGCGCGCGACTACTCGCCCAACTGGATGACGGCCGTGGAGGTGCTGGACGACGACACGTTCCTCGGCGCCGAGAACAGCTTCAACCTGTTCGTGTGCCAGAAGGACAGGTCAGCTCACTATAGCTATTTCACTACTTATAGTCTACGTCAAGTTATTAGTGTACCGACGCCACGTTATTAGCGTCCCGACGCCACGTTACTAGCGTCCCGACACCTCATAGCAAGCGTCCCGACGCCACGTTATAAGCGTCCCTACGCTACGTTTAAAGCGTCCCGACACCGCGTTATAAACGTACCAATGCCGCGTTATAAGCGTCCCGAAGCCACGTTATTAGCGTCCCGACGCCACGTTACTAGCGTCCCGACTCCAAGTTACTAGCGTCCCGACACCTCATAGCAAGCGTCCCGACGCCACGTTATAAGCGTCCCGACGCCACGATACTAGCGTTTCGACACCTCATAGCAAGCGTCCCGACGCCACGTTATAAGCGTCCCGACGCTACGTTTAAAGCGTCCCGACGCCGCGTTATATACGTACCAATGCCGCGTTATAAGCGTCCCGAAGCCACGTTATTAGCGTCCCGACGCCACGTTACTAGCATCCCGAATTCACGTTATAAGCGTCCCGTAGCCACGTTATAAGCGTCCCGACGCCTCGTTATTAGCGTCCCGAAGCCTCGTTATTAGCGTCCCGACGCCAAGTTATTAGCGTCCCGACGCTACGTTATTAGCGTCCAGGCACCTCATAGCAAGCGTCCCGACGCTGCGTTATAAGCGTTATTGAATGAATTCGTTATATAAATAAATATGCGTTAGTTCCCAAGCTATGGCTGCCTTAATTTTAAGTCAAAAACAAGATGTAGTTTGTCCTAGCACAGACCCCGGTCTAATTGGACAACTACTGTCGACGCATCGTGTCAATTTGGTGTCAGCTTGACCTGTTTCTGTACCTCATAAAACCGATGTTAAGAATAGTCATCCTAATTATATACAATAAATAAATAAAAATAATTAAATAAATAAATAAAACGTACCAATGCCGCGTTATAAGCGTCCCGACGCCACGTTATTATCGTCCCGACGCCACGTTATTAGCATCCCGACGCCGCGTTATAAACGTACCAATGCCGCGTTATAAGCGTCCCGACGCCACGTTATAAGCGTTCCGACGCCTTGTTATTAGCGTCCCAAAGCCTCGTTATTAGCGTCCCGACGCCACGTTGTTAATTCGTATTTTCACTTTCCAAGTGTTTTATATTTTGCTCCTTAGCAGATAATTTTTGTTCTAGCTCGTGCACTTTCGATGCCAGGCACTCGACAGTCGCTGTGAGCTCCGCCTTGATACTTTCGGAAACTGTACGCAACTGGTCTCAGACAGGTCTGAGATCAGATTTATTGTCATCGAGCTTCTTCAGAATTTCGGACTTGTTATCATGAAGTTTCGACTCGAATAACTCGGCTACAGCGTCAAGTGATAACGTGTTACTAACATGGTGCTGACGAGCGGGCAGTGGTCGTGTAGAGAATACCTGACTCATATCATCATCATAGGCGTCGATTCCAGCACCTGCATCATCACAGGACATGTTCAGCTCATGTTTGATCACATTTCTATCACTTCTGCGATTAGTGGAAACGTTGTTGCACGCTGGACATTTCCACGACATTTTGAGATCGTGTGCCTGTCTTAAATACAAGTCACTGGATATGTTAACGCAGCCATGGTGGTGAGAAAGTTTACATAGAACACATATCAGCAGGACGTCATTCGAAATAGGATTCTTGCAAATTATGCAGTCCATAATTCTGTTCATTAGGTACTTGATTGCCGTGCGCTGTGGGTATATTGTTTGTAAAGCGCAGCAACCGTGAAAGCAAGTAAGTGACAGGTAACTTGCACTCACGGACTTGTATCTGCGAATCGGCCGGGTTATAATGGCCGTTACGATGGTTAACTGTCCAAATTAATTCACTTGATTATCGTTACCAGGAAGTCACTTTTCCAAAACAAATGTCACTTTTCCAACACTGTAGCTGTACAACTCTCTGCAAATACTCACTAAACACATGTATTTGGATACGAAGATTAAACTAATACTACTCTCTTCTCTTTACATTCTCCTCTACCCAAAGGTTGTCTGGAAGAGATCGCTTCCAGCGATAAGACCGCCTTTGTGCACATTAATTTAAGTTTATTTTTGTGTACAGTAAAGTGTTTTTATTTACTTGCTTATTAGTAATTTTATTTTTGAATGGTACGTGAACGTATAGCGTCCGCTCCGTATCGACCGTTCGACGTGCATAACCATGCCAATGATGAGTGTATGTGTGTGTGTTTGTGTGTGTAGCGCGGCGACGACCGACGAGGAGCGGCAGCAGATGGGCTACATGGGGCAGTTCCACGTGGGCGACATGGTGAACGTGATGCGGCGCGGCTCGCTCGTGGCGCCGCACACGCACCCCGACACCGCCGCGCCCACCGCCAACCCCGTGCTGCTCGCCACCGTCACCGGCGCCATCTGTGAGTACTTGTGATTTTTTCCCCAGTTTGGTTAGGACATTGCAGGCTGAATCACCTGATTGTCCGAAAACAAAAAGATTCCGTGCTTCGGAGGGCACGTTAAGCCGTCGGTCCCGGTTGCTGTCTTTGATAGCGGTCGTTACTCAAACCATGTCAGAGGCCTAATAGTTGTGCTACTAAGCGGTTTAAAAACTCTGACACCAGGGTTCATCGGGTCGATAGACTCGATACCCACTCGACAGAAAAAGATTGTAGATCACACGTCTTTTTTTATTATTTGAACATAAAGGTATATACATAAACATACACAAATATCTCGCCAAACTGAAACAGTTTGTTGGCGAGGAGAGCGCTCTCTTAAGTACTAATTATGCACCTATCATTAACAATTTTTAAGTTACATACATATAATCACGCCTTTATCCCTAATGGGGTAGAGAGTAAACGACCTAAAAAAAGGTCGTCCACGTATAACAAAGTTTTGAGGGTTATTT
Organism: Scrobipalpa costella; assembly: GCA_949820665.1. Taxonomy (NCBI): domain Eukaryota; kingdom Metazoa; phylum Arthropoda; class Insecta; order Lepidoptera; family Gelechiidae; genus Scrobipalpa; species Scrobipalpa costella. Next base: position 166,194 of record OX463314.1, read on the forward strand.
AAGATATAATTCTAGGTATATTGCTGTAGTGACAGGTTGTCAGCCCATCGCCTAAATTGCAATATACTGAAACCCTCAGATCCCTTAGCTGGATTTTACAGCATGCCCGGGAGGAAATGCAGCTGGCACATTCTATGATTTTCTCTCGCTCCCAGTCCGTCATGGAATTTTTAAGTTAAGTATGCCTACACACACACATACACACGCGCACGCACACACACTCTGGTACTTTTGGGAAGTATAATATGTTCAAGGGTGTTTTACAAAACATTAAGGTTATATTTGACCTAAAATTAACAGGTAAGGTCGTTTTAGTGCAGAACAAATTGAATTATTTTGTTGTACGAACTTGAGTACCACAGGGTTCCCAACTGGGTTTCACATTGTTTATAATATATTTCCATTATAGTAATCACATGACATGTCCGAGGTACATAATTAGGCTTTTTAAATCTCTAACATACATATAGTCACGCCTTTATTCCTAATGGGGTAGGCAGAGCGTAAACGACCAAAACAAAGGTCGTCCCGCCACGTCTGACAAAGTTTTGAGGGTTATTTAAATTAGATTTGTTTGTGATTTAAGTTATATTGCTGTAGTGACAGGTTGTCAGCCCATCGCCTAAATTACAATATACTGAAACCCTCGGATCCTTTAGCTGACTTTTACAGCATGCCCAGGAGGAAATGCAGCTGGCGCAATTTATGTTTGTCTCGCTCCCAGTCCAGCATGGAAGTTAAATCTCTAACACCATAGTTTATCGGGTCGGAGTTGTTTATTGATATTTAGGTGTTAAGTTAGGATGGGAAAAGGGTAGCTACCCGCCTGGTCGGGTGTTGTAACCAGGGGACCGAAGTCCGACCGGACAAGTTTGGAACTTGTATATCTGCAGATCGCGGAGAAAACATCCATACCGCGTTTCAGAACTTGTGTTTCTTGATGTGGCGCCATCTGTCGGCTGCAGACACGAAGTATTCCAGGAAATGTCATAAGTTAGTCCGTCGGCCCGCAGGCCTGGTGGTGACGGTGCCGATGTCGCTGTTCGAGCTGCTGCGCGGGCTGGAGGCTCGGCTGGCGCGCGTCATCAAGTCGGTGGGGCGCGTGGCGCACGGCGTGTGGCGCTCCTTCAACACGGACATCAAGACGGAGCCCGCCGAGGGGTTCGTGGACGGAGACCTGGTCGAGAGCTTCCTCGACCTCGACCGCGCCACGCAGCAGGACGCCATACACGGGATACAGGTCAGTGTGCACTACTCGCAACACTAATGTTGATAAACGTGTCATTGTACAAAATATTAACAAATTAATACATACATACATAAATCACGCCTTACGGGGTAGGCAGAGCGTTTAACGCCTCGTAAAAGGCGCTTTCGCCACGTATGACAAAAATTAAATGGAAATTTTAGATTGTAATATGTATTGCTTTAGTAACAGGTTGTCAGCCCATCGCCTAAATTACAATACAGTGTAAACCTCGAGTCCCTTTTGCTGACTTCAACAGCATGCTCGGGAGGAAGGGCAGCTGGAACATTCTATGTTTTTCTATCTCTCCCAGTCCAGCATGAAACAAATTAATACTTGACGCAAACTAAGCGATAAACAAGATATTTAACTGAAACCGAATCAATACATTGCGAAAGTTAACGTAAGCGAGCGAATCTAAGGAAATGTTATGAATACGCGAGCGAAGCTAGCTCGACATTTCTTGAAAAAACATGTAACGCGAGCGGAGCGAGTAATTAACCTACGCAGAATATACACACGCACATGTAAAGAATGCACATTTCCCTTCTGGGTTGCGGAGATCAGCTGGCAGTCGCTCTGTACCAATACCCTCGTTCAATCACCTAGATTAGGTAGCCAACCCCGTGAGATATGGGATAAGGCTAGGGAGATGATGTAATGAATGCATAATGCGAGAGAAACTAGCGCAGTTTTACCATTCGTGTTGGTTTGTTTGCAGATCGACGACGGCGGCGGCATGATGCGCGACGCGGCCGTCGACGACATCATCAAGATCGTGGAGGACCTCACCAGGATACACTGAGCCCTCCCAGCCGCCGACCGCCAGGCGACACCAGCCCTCCTGGCTTTGTCATAGTTCTATAATAAATTACTATATTTACGTCAAATCCCTTGTATCATTGTTATCACTACTTTCCATGTAGCCCAGTGTGGGGTTCATATAACACGATTCCTATCGGCTTCCCTCTTGAAATTATGCGACATTATCATATTACCAATATATTTTAACTTTTTGTCACGCCTTTGCTTAGAAAAAGGTCGCATAAAACGGCCTCACGTTTTGGTAGCAAATGGACAGTGACGCCATCTTTTGACATAAACAAAAAGTACGTGGTGCGCCGCGCCGCAAGCGGCCGGGCGGCATTGTTATACCGCGAAAATAGATAATCGATAACTCGATGAAATTATCAAGAATCGTGGATTGAAAGCGACGTTATGATTATGGCTATGAGTAAGTGTTAATGAGACGGAAAATAGCATCTGTCATTCTGTAATTTGCGACGTATAATGTAATGCTATTTTATCTACTCTCGAAAACGAATTTATAATAGCATACTTTTTAAACAGAATGATGAAAAAATTAATAAGTTTACTTTTCGTTGCATCTTAGTTTACTTTTCATTGCACCTGCCCTAGCAAATTCTAACAAAGATGCAACGAAAAGTAAAATTTATTTGCTGGAAGCAAGGAAAGATAAAAATCACACAGTAAATACCAAAAAATCCCGATTCCAAGCCAAAAATCTGTAAAATTATAATAATCTATGGTAACGGCGCATGCGCGGTGACGGTTTTCCTGCGCGCTTAATTTTGCCGCCATTTTCTACGGTGAAAGGTTTTTATTGTTTGTTTAATCGCGCAACTCAAGGAAGAATTAATTGACTGTTTGCTAAAAATGTGCGACTCTAGTGAGGAATATATTAATACTCCACCGGATATTTTAGATGCCGCTACGGAAATTACCAATAATTTATTGCCCGCCAAGTCAAGAAAACTGTACCTACGAGAAATGCTACCAAGAATTCAGGCTACGTAAAATGGAAAAAAATGCGTATGAGATGTGTATGAGAGTAGATAAAATAGTGTATGCAATTTTTTTTTTTTTTTTTTGAATGGACCTGTTTGCAAAATACTACAAAGTGTATATAATGCGTCACCGGGCTAAGGCGGGGAGTTGCTACACGCAATCTACACCCTTAATGAAATGACAACTGCCTAAGGGCGCCCACTAGGGCTCGAACCTCGGCTTATGGCGTTGCCTGGGGACTCCTTATCGGAGAGAATCTGCCCGGTGCGTCCCGCCGGCGGGGTGCGCGGTTGCTGGAAGAGCTTGTGCAGAGTGTGGCTCGACTAATATTGGCAGCATTAATCGCAAGGGTAATTTGGTCATCGCCGTCGGTAAGGACATGCCTAGGCCTTCGTTTGTAACGAGTCGCAGGTTGGGGAACGTAGTTAGAGGCGCTAACTACAAGAGGGTTAGGGTGGTGAGGGGCTTTGTCGAAGAAGCGTATGGCCGCTTGCTTCATGAACTCTTTGAGAGACGGAACATCGAGATCGATGTGAATGTCAGAATTGCGGAGGTACCAGGGGGCCCCGGTTGCCCTCCGCAAGAAGCTGTTTTGAACTACCTGGAGGGTGTTCAGATAAGTGGGGTAGGTGTGGCTGAAGGCCACACTGGCGTAGGTCATTATGGGTCGAACGCATGTAGTGTAAAGCCTCACCTTATTTCTAAGGGAGAGTTTACTGCGTTTGCGTATGATTGGGGTGAGCCGGCCCATGACAAATTTGGCGCGGTTTCGGACTCTCCTGATGTGCTTCGCAAAGTTAAGCTGGGAGTCAAGAGTAACCCCCAAGTACTTGGCGTCTTTGGACCATGGGATGGGTCGACCGTACAGCTTTACAGCTGGGAGGGTACGACGTAATCTGGCACGAGTAAAGTGCACGGCGGTGCTCTTCTCGGGATTGACTTCGAACCTCCATTTGCGGAACCAGCTCCCGACGGAGTCTAGGGCGCGCTGGAGGTATCTGCCAAGTAATTGGGGTCTGCGACAGGAGGCATAGATCGCAGTGTCGTCTGCGAACAGAGCGAGCTGCGTCTGGGGCGTACTGGGAAGGTCGCTGGTATAGAGGGTGAAGAGGAGAGGGGATAGCACAGAGCCCTGAGGGACTCCGGCTCTAATGGGGCGAGGGGTGGACAGGGCGCCTTCGATTCTGTAACGGAAGCTGCGGTTCGTCAAAAAGTCACGTACGATACGTACGAGACGATCCGGCACACCGAGCTGGTATAGCTTGTACACCAGACCGTTGTGCCAGACCTTGTCGAATGCCTTCGCTACATCAAGGAAGACGGCTCCTGTGGGTTTGGGTTTGCGTTCATGAAAATTGGACGTGATATGTTCCACCAGACGGTGGACCTGTCGAACACAACAATGTTGGGAACGGAAACCGAATTGCTCGGGGGGAATGAGGCTACTGTTTTCGGCGTAATCTCTAAGGCGGCGATAAATCAACCGCTCGTAGAGTTTGCCGAGGGGATTGAGAAGGCTGATGGGCCGGTAAGAGGAGGGCTGATCCCGAGGCTTTTTAGATTTGTGGATGCCTATGACTGTGGCTTCCTTCCATGATGAAGGAAAGGTGCAGCTGGTCATCGCGGCATTGAGGATGAGGGTGATTACGGTAATGAGATGGTCAGGGAGGATTTTGAGGACACGGTTTGTAATACCGTCAGGTCCTGGAGCCTTCCTAGACTTGAGCGCCTTAAGGGCGGTGCGGACTTCCTGCTCCGTAATGGGAGGGAGCGGGGTGTATGCAACTGCACATAACTAGGTATTACAATGCTCGTGATACCATTGTGAAACGAGCGAAGCGAGCAAACCACACTCGTATACCCTTCATTATGCAACAGTTGCATAAACTACTATTATGAATAGGTCACAAATTACATGCATTTGGTTATTTTAAGGTGACTTCCTTTTTTGCATGGATATTTTACGACTTTTTTTCGCCAAAACAAAACAGTTGTATCATAGATGATAGACAATATTAGGGACAAGTTGTATCTTAGTATGTATGCGGTGTGATTGTGCTCGGATTTTGTGGTGTATTGTTGTGATTGTTATAAGTGCTTCGATTATTTTTATTATACAGGAATGTAGGTAATTAATTATTATTGTAGTCTTCAATAACATCCATGCTGGACTGGTAGAGATAGAAAAACATAGAATGTTCCAGCTGGCCTTCCTCCCGGGCATGCTGTAGAAGTCAGCAAAAGGGATTCGAGGGTTACAGTGTATTGTAATTTAGGCGATGGGCTGACAACCTGTCACTACAGCAAAACAAATCATCATCTCCCTAGCCTTATTCCGTATCTTACGGGGTCGGCTACCTAATCTAGGGGATTGAACAAAAGTACTGGTTTTTACACAATTACAATCAAAAATTTGCCCTCAATTTTTGAGACGTTCCGAAGTCACCTGTTACGAGGCGTTTTACTAAGGTTTGAGTGCTGTTTTGTCGAACCTATTTGCTAAAGGCAAGCGCCTACTAGCTTTTCAAAATGTTATTAATATTTTGTTTGCCTATACCAAATTATGGTCGAGCTCGTTCTGAAATGAGAACGGCTTTTTCATACATTTTCATGTTTCGTTGTATAACGCCCTGTAACTGCAAAAAATCACGAACTCAAAACTAGTGTAAGGTGACGATGGATCATTAGATGATCAAATAAAATGAATATTAAACAAACACGTCCTATGCAAAAAAAAAAATATCACAGTTTAAGTGAAGATTGAAAAATTCTCGTTAGATTTTATTTTTTGGTCGGGCTTTCCCATCAGTAAAATTCACCCTTCGCCACTGATGAAGCCACTTCTGTTTTAGTAGAATACATAAGACAGGACCCAGTATACTTCCTTGAGGGACGCCTGCTCTTCAAGGTGAATGTTCTTTACTTTGAAGTAAAAGGTACCGTAGTCGACGAAAAAAATATTGTATTTTTAGAAAAATTATATTTTTCCCGTTTACAGTGATTATTATAATACATTAAAGTGCAATATTTGCTGTTTAAATAGGCCAATGTCAAAAAGCATTGAAACCAGCAATTAATAAATAACTTTCCGAGAAACCAATAAATTAAGTGATTTTCAACATGAATAAATTGTACACTTTACGATTTTTTTCTCAGAATCCAATCGAAATTGACACCTAGTTCTTTAGGCAACTTTGCTCTACACACTTAGATCTATCTAAAGCTAAAGAAATCTACACATGTCCGATTTTGAGAGCATTTCGCACACTGTGCGTACTTACGGTGAGTCATTAGTGTTTTTTCAACCCTAAAAATATCTTTCATGTAAAACATTGTCGAATGCCTGACTCAAAACCAAACAATCTTGTGACAGCAATTTATTTAATTAAAAATACAAGATTTTTATAAATTAAATTAATAATGATTCAAATAAAAGAACAGTTACAGAACAATGATTTAATAATGAAAAAGCATTTGTTTACATTATAAAAACGTAACTAGCCTGGTTCATAACAGAAATCCATACATTCATACACAGCCATACATAATATAACTTGACAACATTGTACTCGTAATAAAAACATAGTTTCAATTCACATCATGTACTTAATTTTTCCATCAAAAGCTCTATTAATAATTGACAAACTCATGTTTTCGATGTAATAAATAATATACATGTATACAATAGATGTATTGGATACGCGGTTGGTGGTTAAATGGGCGTGCCCTGCGCGCGGAGCCCCTCCGTCTCGTCAGTGTCGAGCTGCGCACGCGAGCGGGCGGCGGGGCGCGCGCGCATCTCCTCCTCGGTGACCACCTCCACCGCCTCGGCGCGGCGCTCCGCCTGGGACTCCGCCTTGCACGAGCCGCAGAAGCGCTCGAACGACCTGACCAACACCACCGACAACCGACAGATCGACTCACGCACGATACAACAATTACATAAGGATATGGAAGTTCGGAATGTTCGGGACGACAAATGATTTTCTACTTGTTTTCTTTGCTTCTTTATTAGACAAAAAGAAAAGGAAATAGATTCTTACAAGTGAACTCGATCTAATTTATGATTGTGATGAAGTTTATGTTCCTTCAATCTAATGCAGTATTATACTGTACTGTGACTATACATAAATAATAATATACCTCACAGGTACTTTATATTTTTTTATCTACTCTCATACAGTAATGTTCGAATTATAAACTTCTAAACGAATTTATAATAGCATACTTTTTAAACAGAATGATGAAAAAATTAAAAAGTTTACTTTTCGTTGCATCTCAGTTTACTTTTCATTGCACCTGCCCTAGCAAATTGTAACAAAGATGCAACGAAAAGTAAAATTTATTTGCTGGGAGCAAGGAAAGATAAAAATCACACAGTAAATACCAAAAAATCCCGATTCCAAGCCAAAAATCTGGAAAATTATAATAATCTATGGTAACGGCGCATGCGCGGTGACGGTTTTCCTGCGCACTTAATTTTGCCGCCTTTTTCTACGGTGAAAGGTTTTTATTGTTTGTTTATCGCGCAACTCAAGGAAGAATTAATTGACTGTTTGCTAAAAATGTGCGACTCTAGTGACTTTAGTGAGAAATATATTAATACTCCACCGGATATTTTAAATGCCGCTACGGAAATTACCAATAATTTATTGCCCGCCAAGTCAAGAAAACTGTACGAGAAATGCTACCAAGAATTCAGGCTTTGGAAAATGCAAAAAAATGCGTATGAGATGTGTATGAGAGTAGATAAAATAGTGTATGCAACTGCACATAACTAGGTATTACAATGCTCGTGATACCATTGTGAATCGCTTCGCTCGTTTCACAAACCACACTCGCATTGTAATACCCTTCATTATGCAACAGTTGCATAAACTACTATAATACATCAAAGTACATTCAATCTATTTAATTTATTACAAGTAGTATATTTAAACAAAAACTAACTGGATCAATACAAATAAATAAATAATTTACATTAAAAAAACGTACCCAAACAAAGATTTACTGAAAATGTTAATAATTGTACAATGTATATTTACTTAATTAATGAACAGTATACAACTGTAACATAACACTATTTACCATAATGAAATCTTACTAGCAACAATGGTTCAACAATGATAGTAGTTTAGGCTAGTGCCTACTTGCGGAACTTGTCTGCCTTGTAGTGCAGGAACCACATGAGCGCGAACAGGCAGGAGGGGGGGGAGGGCAGCGGCTGCGCGGGGGGGGGGGCGCGTGAGCAGCGCCTCAGCCTCCGGGATGGACATCTCCACCACGTCGATCATCTCGTCGTCCACGCCGCCGCCTAAGGAATGCATATTACTCATTTAGTAATCAAATAAGCTAAATGTAGCCTTTGTTACTCCGGGTGAACCTAGTTTTCCAATGGTGAAAGATTATTTGAAATTGGTCTAGTAGTTTATGAGTCTATTCGTTACAAACATACATACACACACACACAAAAATACAAATCTTTTACTTTCCTCTTTATAATATTAGTATGGCTGATCAATTTAATATATTTTTGGAAAGAGAGAATAAATATTTAGATAGCTCTCCTCTGTGTATTGATAACCTGTCTATAAGATTACCGATTTCCAACTCCATAGGTTATATGCATAATGCAACATTCCAAAAAAATATGTTACATAATTTGTTACTACGAGAAAAACATAGAATTTGCCAGCTGCTTTTCCTTTCGGGCATGCTGTAAAAACCAGCTAAGAGATCCGAGGGTTTCAGTATATTGTAGTTTGGGCGTTGGACTGACAACCTGTCACTACAGCAATGTACCTACAAGTTATCTTAAATAACCCTCAAAACTGTGTCAGACGTGGCGGAACGGCCTTTATTTAGGTCGTTTACACTCTGCTCTCATTGGGGATGGGGGCGTGATTGTATGTATGTATGTATAATTTGTTAGGACTAAATTATGCACACAGAGAAGAGCTATCCAAATATTTATTCTCTCATTGAAAAAAAAAAAAATTGTTCATCTATACTTATATTGTTATTATTATTATTCTTGAGCAGACAGGCAGTCGATATACAACTGATAATGCCTGTATCCAGTTGATTTAGTCAGCTTTCTTTTTCTTAGTTTCATTCATGTGTGCATCTAGTTTATTTTTAAATGCATTAACATTTCGCGCAGAGACTACTTCTTCTGGCAGTTTATTCCATTCATTAATAACTCTATTAGCAAAGAAATTTCTGTGAGGGATGTTGTGCGAAAGACAAGTTTCCAGTTTCATGTGGTGACCTCTTAGACGGGTGTTTTTGTCCATCTTGAAAATTGACTGAAATGTTTTAAGATCGTAGTGGTCATTTAGAATCTTGTAAGTTTCTATGAGATCTCCACGTTGTCTTCTCTCTTTGAGGGTGCATAATTTCAGTGCTTCAAGTCTTTCCTTATATGGTAGTCTCTTTAGCTGTCTCGGTATTTTGGTGAATCTGCGCTGTACTTTCTCTAGTAATTCTATGTCCTTTACAAAATATGGGCTCCAGGCCTGGAAGGCGTACTCCAGTATTGGTCGTACGTAAGTCTTGTGTATGATTTGCATCATGTCAGGTGTAAGAATTCCAAAGGCTTTTCTAATGAGATAGATAAAGCTTTTTGCTCTCTTTGTGATTGTGGAGATGTGATCTTCCCACTTCAGGTTGTCCGTAATAATAACACCCAGATCAGTTTGCTTTTTGACTGCTCGTAGTTGTACTTCATTCAGTTTGTATACTAGTTGTGGGTTTCTGTTACCTATGTGAAGTATAGTACATTTGTCCGCGTTTAGGTTGATAAGCCATTCTTTTGACCATTTCGATATTTCATCTAGGTCTCTTTGCAAAGCGGCGTGGGCAATGAGTGGATTTCCAAAAATCTTAGTGTCGTCAGCAAAAATACTGACTGAGCATTTCAGGCAGTGAGGTAAATCAAATGTATAGATAATATACAAAACGGGGCCCAGAACAGAGCCCTGTGGCACACCACTTTGTACATCACGTTCTTCAGACATAGTATCGCCGACTCTGACTCTCAGTGTTCTATTACGCAGAAAAGCCTCGATCCATTGCAAAAGTTTTCCTCGTATCCCTATGTGTTCTAGTTTATGCAGAAGCCTTGTAGTAGGTACCTTATCAAATGCCTTTTCGTAGTCTAGATATATTACGTCCACAGGTTCTCTTTTATTGAAACTATCAGTCCAGGATGCTAGACAAGTTAGAAGATTTGATACAGTCGAACGGTGAGGACAGAAGCCATGTTGTTGATCACTTATTATTTCATGGTTTTGTAGAAATTCTCTTATATGATGAACTATGACCTTTTCCATAATTTTACATACTACACTAGTCAGGCTTATGGGTCTGTAATTTGAAGGTTCAAGTTTATTTCCTTTCTTGAAAATTGGTGTCACTGATGCGGTTTTCCACAAGGATGGTAGGTGTCCACTGTCATATGAAGTCTGCATCAAAACTGATAAAGGTTCGGCAAGGTTACACTTCTGTATTACTATTACAGGGATTTTATCATTTCATTGTAAAGTGGAAAGATTTGTATTTTTTGTGTGTTTGTATGTATGTTTGTAACAAATAAACTCAAAAACTACTGGACCAATTTCAAAAATTCTTTCATCTTTGGACAGCTATGTTCACCCTGAGTAACATAGGCTACCGCGGGAAAGTACATCATTCTCACGGGAAAACTTATTTAGCAGTGGGTGACATCGCTGACAGAAAGTTGTCTGTAAATAATATATCACTTTTTACAAAAATTAATCTTTTTCTTCTGTCGAGTGGGTATCGAGTCTATTGACCCAATGAACCCTTGTGTCAGAGTTTTTAAACCGCCTACTAGCACAGCTATCAGGCCTCTGACATGGTTTGAGTAACGACCACTATCAAAGACAGCGACCGGGACCGACGGCTTAACGTGCCCTCCGAAGCACGAAATCTTTTTTCTTTTCGGACAATCAGGTGATTCAGCCTGCAATTTCCTATCCAAACTAGGGAAAAATTCACAAAGTGATAAATTCTCAATTCTAAACTTTGTGTTTCCCCCCTGGGAATCAAACCCAGGACCTCCAGATCGGGAGACCATGGCACTAGCCACTAGACCATGGAGGCAGTTACAAAAATTAATGATTAATATTAAAAAGATTATTAACCATCAGCATCACTCCTCATTTCATCTGTGACTTCCACATAGTATAGAGTTTGCTCAGCACCTTGCACTCCTACACCAGATCTGAAATATATTTTATGTTTATGTATTTATTATTTCTATACCCTAATATTAAGTCTAGATCTACAGAAGCATTCTAATCTAGGAATACTTGACTATCAAATGATAGTGCACTAGTTTTACTGAGTATAACTTCATAAACTTTTCAGAGTCTGATAGCAACAAATAACCAACACAATGGTCCAACAAAGTAGTGATGAATCAACAAACTATCTTTTACCTACACAACTAAAATAGCTTCAGATAATACCGATAAGGCTTGTGCTGTTGATCGGGCATGTACTCCGGGCCTGTAGGCAACCAAGGATCGCACACCAAACTACGGGGCAACAGTACCCAATCTAAGTGAACCAATAACTCCTCTGGCCTTCCAAAAACAGCCCAGTATTACCTCCTACATACCTGTAAGATAAAACTCTCTGGAGATCAATGGGCTGGACCTTATATCCGCATTCCTCAAGAACCTCTTCGCAGGCTATTTGCTCCAGTGACAGGTCCTTGTCCACAATCCCGGCGCACATCTCCAGGGTCACTCCCAATGAGGGGGGGTACTTCTCTGTGTCCATTTGCTTTGCTTCTCTGTCTTCTGGGTTGATGCTGTTAAAGTATACAGCTAAAAATAAATAGAAATAAGAAGGCCTTTTAATTAAAAAAAACATGCGTAGTGCAAGTGGTATTCAAATACAACTTGCAAGAGAAATAATTACAGTTGTAAACTATTATCATTTTTGAGTCTAGTTAAACATTAATTTCCTGATAACATTTTATGATACCTTTGCTCTTGGTGACGCAATTTGTCTTGCGCTGCACTTTAATGATTTTCAAAAGGAATTTCACTTACTTTACTGTATGAAGAGGGAGGAGGCCTTTGCCCAGCAAAGATTTGGATTATTCAGGCTAGACAAGACTGTAGGTACGCCCAGAGGATTGACAACCCAATGGTACAACAAAAAGGCCAGCAGCTGTAACCGGTTTCATACCTAAAGTGCGGAGTGAGACAGGCCTGACAGTGTCAGGCTGACACTGATAAGGCATATTTACCAGGTCGGAACTGCTTGACGAAAATAACCTTCCGCCGGGTTATGTTGAAGACGAGGATGGCAACGCTGTCGTGCACCTCCAACAGGTCCCAGGTCTTCTGCCGCCCGTCCTGCGTGTAGTTGAAACGGAACGGCCGCACGTACGTCGACTCCGTCAGCGGGCTGAAGAATATATCCTTTACATCTTCCATGGTAACCAACTCAAAAGGTTATCGAATTGTTATTAAATTAAATGCGGATTGTTCTGTTGTAGAACTGAACCCTTCTTAATCACAAATCAAAAAATATGTTTGTTAAAGCAATTGCTGTTTATTAAAATAAATATAAACACTGACAAAAATCGTGAAAACTTCGAATTTAATTTGACATTTCAAGGTGGGGGGACGTGATAAAATACAGATGAAGTATCATCGTAATAATTATAATCGATCGACTCAAAAATGAGTTAACTCATCATTTATGTCACGTGCAAACGAGGCTTGGAAAATATGCAAAGAGTGTATCCGAATGTCTGAAAAAAAAAGCTCTTGTCAATGGTAGATTTGGTAATGTCAATGTCAGAATTGAATCGTGTGTGTGTGTACTGCAAATATTCCGAAAATATATTTTTTATTAACAGAAATATTCAAGATTTCCTTGTTCAATGGTGATTACTACAGATGAAAACACATTTGATTAAACAATTCAGCTCACGCAAGTACGCGTTTGATTACTGTGCTTAAAATGGACCCTAAACCGTCCAAACTGAAATCAGGATTTGTGATCAAACTCTCTTGCGAAACTGCTCAAAAATTGGCTGAAGAAGATCAAAATGCCAAGAATGTACACCAAAGTAAACTTACTGAAAGTATAGAGAGCAATTTAACAGAGAAAAATGAACCTCAAAAAAGTCATGAGAATACACAAATTCTAGAAGGTCAATCTCCCCAGCTTAGCAAGAAAGAACAAAGTGAAAAAGAAAGTAAGACGGAAAGTTCGACTAAAATAGAGGATAATATTTCAGATGGAGACAATAGCTCAAGCAGTACTGATAATAAAAATCAAACTGAATCCAAATCAGATGACAGTAACTCCTGGGGAGATTATGCTCCTTATGTGAGTTACGAAGGCGAAGACGCTATTTATACTGACCCGTCATCTGGTCAAAAATATACTTGGAACCAGGAAACTAACTCATGGGATGCTAAACCGGGCCAGGCTGATGTTCCTGGCAGAATTTACAGTTACGAAGATGACACTCATGTATACACAGATCCTGATGGTTCAAAATTCTTCTGGGATGATGATAAAAAAGCATGGATACCTAAAGTTGATGATGACTTTTTAGCATACTATCAAATGTCTTATGGCTTTGTTGATAATACTTCCAAAGAAACCGAGACAAAGGAGGAAATTAAGAAGAAAGAAGCTCAAAAGAAACTCGATAATGCAGCTGCTGGAGTGAAGAGGAAGAATGAGCCGCAGTGGTTTGAACCGTCAGCAGAGAACAACACTAAAGTGTATGTGTCCAACTTGCCTCAAGACTTGACCGAGGAGGAGTTTGTCAACTTCATGCAAAAATGTGGTCTAGTGGAGAGAGATCCACACACACAGAAAATGAAAGTGAAACTATACATTGATAAGGAACACAATTGTTTCAAAGGAGATGCTTTATGTACTTACATTAAGATAGAATCAGTTGATTTAGCTTTAAAGCTGCTGGATGGTAGTGACTTAAAAGGTAATACTGTAAAAGTGGAGAGAGCACATTTCCAACTGAAGGGTGAATACAATCCTGCTCTTAAACCCAAGAAGAAAAGGAAAAAAGAGTTGGAGAAGTTAAAAAAGATGCAGCAGAAGCTGTTTGACTGGAGACCAGAGAAGTTTGTGGGAGAGAGATCAAAGCATGAGAGAGTTGTCATTGTTAAGAACTTGTTCCATCCTACTGATTTTGACAAAGAAGTTCAATTAATTTTGGACTACCAACAAGACTTGAGAGAGGAATGTTCCAAAGCTGGTGAGGTCAGGAAGGTGGTTATTTATGACCGGCATCCAGAAGGAGTGGCTCAAATCACAATGAAAGAGCCAGAAATGGCTGATGCTGTGGTGGAGCTCATCAATGGCAGGTGGTTTGGCAAGAAGCAGATCACTGCAGAGATTTGGGATGGAAGAACCAAGTACAGGATTGGTGAAACTGATGCAGACATCAGCAAGAGAATCGACAAATGGGACAAATTTTTGGAAGGGAAAGAAGATGATGATAAAAAAGAGAAAACTGAAGATGACAAAACGGAAGCAGCACAAACAAGTGCAACCCCTGAACTTGAAAAGTCAGAACCTAAACAACTTGATGCAGATGCTGCGGAAACTGATGTGAAAAGTGATACTTGCATTTCTAATTGTAAATAATTTGGAACTAGTTTAACTTATACATAAGTACAACTAAAATAAAAAAAAAACAACTACTGTTTTATTTTGTTAGCATATTATCAAAATCTATGAATAAGGAATTTGAGAATATTAAAAATAAAGTGGGTATAAAATATGGTGTGTCTTCTGCCCCGAAACAACACACAAAACATACCCCCGCGGGGCAAGAGGGGAAAACCGAAGGGGTGTGGCCGTACACACGTGTTGGTCGAACCAAAAGTTTTGCTTTCCGAGGAAGAAGGAAAACATCCCCGCGCGGGGAAGGACATATTTCATTTTGAGCGGGCGCGATCCGTAGTTAAACGTTTTGCGCGAGGATTTATGGGATTATCTTTTCTAGTTAAGCTATACTGATTTTAATAAAGATACTTTTATCTTTCGTGTCCTGCGAATAACGTCATTTGGGATATATGCAGGGCCGAAATAACAGACAATATAATACAAAAATACAAATACAAAATACAAAATAATTTATTTGTTTTAGATATGTTTAAACATAGATTTACAGTGCTTGTAATATTGCTTTAGAAGAAATAACTTTGTTAATGGGTTGTCGGGATTATCCCTGAAACTGCATTTGCGATTGCTAAAATAGAGAGCACGTCGTCTTCTTCCTAATCAGAACTCATGATTGCTTCTCTACAAATGTTTTGTTTTACAGTCTGTCAACGTCGTGCTTACCGCGCCCTAGGGGTACAGACGTTGGCGGGGACGCGGTAGCACGCGGCGATTGCGAACATGAACACATTGCGTCGTGCTCGCTCACCCTCCTGCTTCACCGCCCGCACCCCCGTTACCGCGTCCCCGCGCACGTCTGTACCCCTAAGGCGCGGTAAGCACGACGTTGACAGACTATAATAAGCAGAAACATTTTCCTATGCAGACAAAGCAAAACAATGTGTAGCGCACATAGATGGCACCACATCAAGATACAACAGTCCAAAAACGCGGTATCGAAGTTTGCTCGGCGATCTGCATATATACAACTTCCGAAATAATCCAGTAGGAGTCCGGTCCCCTGGTCACGTGGTCACAACACCCGACCAGGTGGGTGATTACCCTTTTCCCATCCGTCATCACTCGGCCAACTGGCCTCAAGGAAATGTTCCTAAATTGGTGACCCCGACGTGATCGCACAAGGACGTGATGGAAGATCTGCAACCGAAGGACCATGGACCACACCAGCGACCACACAGCCTAGACCACACCAACACCACTGGACATTACCGCCAACCTGCAACTTGGACTTCATCGTCTCAGCGCATCCAGCCTCACCGTCACAGCAACCATCTCCAGTTCTTGGCACCTTGCATGGCTCAGCAGCCACGACTGTCGACATACTCCAGCGTGCACGCCTGCTCGGCTCGGCTCATGCTCGCCGCAATGCCCGACTGCACACAGATGAAGCATCACGACATCAACGGCTGTACAAGCGACTACAGTATCGTCCACCTGTCCAAAAAGGGGGAGTACTGTAGCGCACATAGATACACATCAAGATACAACAGTCCTAAAATGCGGAATCGAAGTTTGCTCAGCGATCTGCATACATACAACACAACATGTTCCTAAAATGTTTTGCGTAGTGTTTCGCTCTAGGAGACTCGCCTTTATACAAGCCGCAAGGAAATTTGTTCTGTTCAGTTCAGATTAGCTTTCAGTTTTATTATTTTAACGAGGCATTATGTATGTTTTCTCCTTTGCTTTTTTGTAGATGCACTTTTTAAAAGTTTGCAGAACCATAGACAACCGTCATGTCTGACACCTGACATAGGTTGCATTGCATACACAAAATCTTTAATTCACCGTTTTTTCATTAAAAACATACAGTTTCACGTGTTTAAATCTAGGAATAAATGTGTGGAGTGCGCGTCCGTGCACGCTGAAGTCATGGGCTTCGCTCACGGCCGGCCGTAAGCTCGCCAACGCGCGGCTAAGCCGTCACTACATATCGGGGCTTCTCAGCCGTTTCAATGAGCACCAGGAGAATAATATGATAACATGGCGGTGCAGTCGGACTCCTCCGGGGGGAAGGACGAGGTGAAGACGCAGTTCGTGACCCGCGAGGGCACGTACCGGCTGATGACGCTGTCGGAGTACTCGCGGCCTAACCGCGTGGGCTACACGGCAGCGGGCGGCGCGTCGCACGTGCGGGTGTCGCTGGTGTCGCTGCCGCCAGCGCCGGACGCCGCCCCCGACCCCTCTGACCCGCCGCACCCGCCCGGCTCCGACCCGCCGCTCTCTGACGACCGTATCTGCTTCAATCACGGCAAGGAGCTCTATGTTTACGTCTACAGAGGCATCAAGAAGGTAAACAATCTTATCAGAATTCCTCTCCCAACGGAATCCTATTGTTGCCTTTCTATACATACACTTACTCTTGACTTGAACATTTTAAGATGATTTGTAAACATAAATAAGTTGCGATGATTCTTGTAACTATTAGAAAACTATTTATACTGTGTGGAAATGTTAATTTGAATGATACACCATCTTACAGCATTCTTTTTTCTCTTGATAGACTGGTACAATCCGTTCAAACCTGATGTTATTATTTACAAATTCTTTTTATGATCATTTTAGGCAGCTGATCTGACAAAACCGTTGGACAAGAAGATCTATAAAGGCACGAATCCAACATGTCATGATTTCAACACGGTGACGATGACTAGTGAGAGTGTTTCGCTGCTCATAGGATTCTCTACGGGACAGATACAGCTCATTGACCCTATCAAGAAGGAGAGCCTGAGCAAGCTGTTTAATGAAGAAGTGAGTAAATTTATTGTGTTTTTACATGTTTTATTTAACAAATAATAATTTCTTCAATGCTGGACGGGAGTGAGAGAAAATCATAGAATGTGCCAGCTGCATTTCCTCCTGGGCATGCTGTAAAAACTAGCTAAGGGATCCGAGGGTTTCAGTATATTGCAATTTAGGTGATGGGCTGACAACCTGTCACTACAGCAATATACCTACAAATCTATCTTTAATAACCCTCAAAACTTTGTTTAGGCTGTTTACGCTCTACCTACCCCATTAGGGATAAAGGCGTGATTATATATATGTGTGTAAACAGTTGTTTATGTTTTATAATAAATCAGTATTAGTTTTTGTTCATTTACCTTTTTGAAACAATTAGAAAAATGGAACTGGTGCTTGAATTTTGTGTGGATGTATTTTGCCACCAAATGTGCAACTTACATAGAAGGCTTATGATTGATGTGGAAAAATAAATGTTTTTAGTAGTTTTGTGAGGACTGTTTCTATTTAGAATATACCAGAAGAGTTTTGTACTTGTATTATTTTACAAATATGTATGTATGTATGTAATATTGTTTTAGTATGGTATTCCATTGCAAATGAGTAATATGTGTGCGTCCTTCCAAAAAGAAGATATAAGCCATTTTCTAATGTGAGGTGAAAAATTGCTTGCAGTGTTTTAAATTTTTCTACAAGTTGATGATTGATTTGACTTTATATTATGTTTATAAGTGGCATGAACAAATCAGAATGTATCTAATGAACAAAATAAGAGTTTGATTTATTTTATTCAATTATACTTTAAAGCGCTTTCTCTTAAAATAAGATTTTTCAGGTATTTATTTTCAGAGGCCTAGTTACAGAAATGGTGTGTGTTTTTGAATATTTTTTGTTTCATAATATCAATTGACTGTACTTAATATCAAATCTGGTCTTGACTCAATAATACCGGACTACTTCTGGCGCAGATGGCCACATTTATGTAATCTACAGAGTTTCCAGTTGCTTTAATATTATTAGATCTTGCTGAAGCCATGTTACCATACAGGCAGAATCAAATCTCAAGCTGTGCAATTTCTAGGTTATTTATGCTTGGTTTATAATCTGCAGTTGTACATACAAAACAGAGTTCTATCTTATCAAATATTTTCAATATCTATTGATATTTTTGATAGCACTTGAAAACACATACTGCACTATTTAGAGTCTGCTTTCTATGAGTCACTTTAGCCACCTGCGGGGCTGATAAAAAACTCTTTATCTAATATTGTATAGTAAAAAGACCTTAAAGTTAAAAAAAATAAAAAGTTTACTTTCTTAATGGTTCTAGTCTTTGATCAAGGAGAATCTAACATAACTTTGATAAATCAATTTTACATATAATCATGCCTTTACGCCTAGCCTAAATTACAATATGCTCAGGTAGGCAAAACGTACGTACACAACATAAACAAAGGTCGTTTCGCCACGTCTTACTAAGCTTTGAGGGCTATTTAAGATAGATTTGTACGTATATTGCTGTACTGACAGGTTGTCAGCCCATCGCCTAAATTACAATATGCTGAAACCCGCGGATCCCTTAGCTGGTTTTTACAGTATGCTCGGGAGGAAACTGGCACATTCTATGTTTTTTCTCACTCCAAGTCCAGTGTGGAAGTCAATTTTATGCTAAGTATAATGTGTTAGAGATAGACAATGAAAACTTGTTGGTAATTTGCAGCGGCTGATAGACAAGACGCGCGTGACGTGCATCAAGTGGGTGCCGGGCTCCAGCAACCTGTTCGCGGCGGCGCACGCGTCCGGCCAGCTCTACGTGCACAACGAGGAGCTCCCGCCGGGCGCCGCGCCGCACTACCAGCTGTTCAAGCAGGGCGACCACTACTCCATACACACCTGCCGCACCAAGTCCACCAGGAACCCGCTCTACAGGTAAGCTTTGTTACCAGCTGTTCAAGCAGGGCGACCACTACTCCATACACACCTGCCGCACCAAGTCCACCAGGAACCCGCTCTACAGGTGAGCTTTGTTACCAGCTGTTCAAGCAGGGCGACCACTACTCCATACACACCTGCCGCACCAAGTCCACCAGGAACCCGCTCTACAGGTGAGCTTTGTTACCAGCTGTTCAAGCAGGGCGACCACTACTCCATACACACCTGCCGCACCAAGTCCACCAGGAACCCGCTCTACAGGTGAGTTTTGTTACCAGCTGTTCAAGCAGGGCGACCACTACTCCATACACACCTGCCGCACCAAGTCCACCAGGAACCCGCTCTACAGGTGAGCTTTGTTACCAGCTGTTCAAGCAGGGCGACCACTACTCCCTACACACCTGCCGCACCAAGTCCACCAGGAACCCGCTCTACAGGTGAGCTTTGTTACCAGCTGTTCAAGCAGGGCGACCACTACTCCATACACACCTGCCGCACCAAGTCCACCAGGAACCCGCTCTACAGGTGAGCTTTGTTACCAGCTGTTCATGCAGGGCGACCACTACTCCATACACACCTGCCGCACCAAGTCCACCAGGAACCCGCTCTACAGGTGAGCTTTGTTACCAGCTGTTCATGCAGGGCAACCACTACTCCATACACACCTGCCGCACCAAGTCCACCAGGAACCCGCTCTACAGGTGAGCTTTGTTACCAGCTGTTCAAGCAGGGCGACCACTACTCCATACACACCTGCCGCACCAAGTCCACCAGGAACCCGCTCTACAGGTGAGCTTTGTTACCAGCTGTTCATGCAGGGCGACCACTACTCCATACACACCTGCCGCACCAAGTCCACCAGGAACCCGCTCTACAGGTGAGCTTTGTTACCAGCTGTTCATGCAGGGCGACCACTACTCCATACACACCTGCCGCACCAAGTCCACCAGGAACCCGCTCTACAGGTGAGCTTTGTTACCAGCTGTTCAAGCAGGGCGACCACTACTCCATACACACCTGCCGCACCAAGTCGACCAGGAACCCGCTCTACAGGTGAGCTTTGTAACCAGCTGTTCAAGCAGGGCGACCACTACTCCATACACACCTGCCGCACCAAGTCCACCAGGAACCCGCTCTACAGGTGAGCTTTGTTACCAGCTGTTCATGCAGGGCGACCACTACTCCATACACACCTGCCGCACCAAGTCCACCAGGAACCCGCTCTACAGGTGAGCTTTGTTACCAGCTGTTCAAGCAGGGCGACCACTACTCCATACACACCTGCCGCACCAAGTCGACCAGGAACCCGCTCTACAGGTGAGCTTTGTTACCAGCTGTTCAAGCAGGGCGACCACTACTCCATACACACCTGCCGCACCAAGTCCACCAGGAACCCGCTCTACAGGTGAGCTTTGTTACCAGCTGTTCAAGCAGGGCGACCACTACTCCATACACACCTGCCGCACCAAGTCCACCAGGAACCCGCTCTACAGGTGAGCTTTGTTACCAGCTGTTCAAGCAGGGCGACCACTACTCCATACACACCTGCCGCACCAAGTCCACCAGGAACCCGCTCTACAGGTGAGCTTTGTTACCAGCTGTTCAAGCAGGGCGACCACTACTCCATACACACCTGCCGCACCAAGTCCACCAGGAACCCGCTCTACAGGTGAGCTTTGTTACCAGCTGTTCAAGCAGGGCGACCACTACTCCATACACACCTGCCGCACCAAGTCCACCAGGAACCCGCTCTACAGGTGAGCTTTGTTACCAGCTGTTCAAGCAGGGCGACCACTACTCCATACACACCTGCCGCACCAAGTCGACCAGGAACCCGCTCTACAGGTAAGCGCGCGCTTTGTTCAGTTAAATTCCTATTGTTTTTAGCTACATAAATATTGAATCTAATCCCGGGCGTTTTGGCTCGTCCGCATGCCGAACCTAGGATCATGGGTGGGTTAGAAGATGTCCTTAGCTAGATGACGTCGAGCTGCAGGAAATCCACTACAGGACTTGGCTGTCTCCTGATCGGGGATTCACTATATTTGTCAAGTGCATTGGCAACTTCAGCATAAAATATTATGAGCGGTCTGGATGTATCCCCTAGTCAGTGGAATATGCTGGTGGTTCTATAGCGGGGATTGTTCGCATTGCAGGTGGGTGATAGGCGCGGAGGGCGCGTGCATCAACGAGTTCGCGTTCTCGCCGTGCGGCGCGCGGCTCGCGGTGGCCTCGCAGGACGGCTTCCTGAGGGTGTTTCACTACGACACGATGGAGCTGGTGGGCAGGGCGCGCTCGTACTTTGGCGGGTTCCTGTGCGTGAGCTGGGCGCCCGACGGCCGCTACGTGGCGGTGGGCGGCGAGGACGACCTGGTGACCGTGTGGGCGCTGCTCGAGCGCCGCGTGGTGGCGCGCTGCCAGGGACACCGCTCCTGGGTCTCCGTCGTCGCCTTCGACGCCTTCGTCACCGCGGCCGACGACGACCCGGAGGAGCGGCGCGACGCCTGCTACCGGCTCGGCTCCGTCTCGCAGGACACGCAGCTCTGCCTGTGGGACCTCACCGAGGACGTGCTGCGCGTGCCGGCCCGCGCGCGCGCCTCCGCGCACCTGTCCCCGGCCGCCGCGCCCGCGCCCCCCGCCGCGCCAGAGCTCGCGCCCGCGCCCGCGCCCGCCTTGTCCCCGAACGGCGTCCCGCGCGCGGCCGGCCGCAAGCCCGCCAAGCTCGCGCACAAGCACCAGGACCTGCCGCAGCCGAGCGACGCGCCCTCGGGGAAGGGCAACGGCAAGGGGAAGGCCAACAGCGTCGCCACGCTCAACATCAGCGTGGGCAAGGCGCGCGACGACGAACCGGCGCCCGCGGGCGGGGCCGGGGGCGCGGGAGGGGGAGGGGGGCGCGTGGCCGTCGCGTCGCTCACGCAGCGACTCGCGGGGTTCTCGTTCGGCGAGCGGCGTTCCGAGCACCGCCGCAACTTCAGCCTGACGGTGGGGCGCGCGGCGGACGGCAAGGCGGCGGCGCGCGGCAAAACGAGCGCGGGGGCGGGGGCGGCGGGCGCGGGGGATGGCGCGGACGCGGGGGGCGACCCGCTGCGGCTGATCGGCACGGCGTGGTGCCCGCGCTTCGACGAGTGCCCGGTGCTGGAGCCGCTCGTGTGCAAGAAGATCGCGCACGAGCGGCTCACGGCGCTGCTGTTCCGCAAGGAGTACTTCGTGACGGCGTGCGCGGACGGCTGCGTCAACACGTGGGCGCGCCCCACGGCCGCCGGCGCGCGCGCGCTCAACGGGGACGCGCGCGCGCGCCGCCCCGACCGCCCCGAGCGCCAGGAGCGCGACTAGCCGGCAGAGCGCCCCGCCCCCGCGCCTCCTGCAGCCCCCGCCCCCGCGCCGCCCCGCCCCGCCCCCGCGCCCCGCCCGCGCATGCGCCCGCAGCAGTTGCCGCTGGACGCGTTGCCGCCGTTGGAGCGCGCGGTGCGGTTATGCGGCGCGGGGTGAGGGGCGGGAACGGGTGGGACGCGGGGACGGAGCGGAAGGGTGTGCGGGTAGTTCTTTGCGAGTGTTTCGTCGGGTTGACTACAACGTGGGCGTGTCCTGTTTTGACTACGCGACCTTTTTCTTTGTAACGAACTTGCGAGGTGTGTTGTACAAATTATTCACGTTTACCATCGGCAGGATTGACGAGTTTCTCTTTGGAGATAAAGTAGGGTCGTTTCCAAAATATGACGCGTTGAGATTACTGTATAGACGAATGTATATTACTGTAGATTTAAGTAAAGTTTCTCGGCTCACTGTGTAAATATAGCTGTAGGTTGAGCGATCCAAGATCGCCGAATGCGCACGTTGTGTTGATGTCCTTGGATGCTATACGGCAACGCGGGGTGGCGCTGGAAAATTACTAGATAAAAAAATATAAGAATAAGAGACTGATTTATTCGGTTTGCTTGCACGTTCAAACCAATATGTCCCCAATAATAAATGATAACAGGTGATCAAACGCCTTCTTTCATGACATTGGTGGTCAAGGCTGCGATTGCATAGAGATGGCGTAATTTCAGATAATTCTTTTTTGTTTAGATGAATCGACTAATCGTCTGCGGTAGTTAGTTTAGTACATTCATACATATCTATTATTTTGCATTTATTATTTACCTACTAGTGAATTAAAGCGCCTTTTTGCTAGTAATTTTTCAGCCCCACTTCCATAGCTAAAGTATGTAAAGAAAGAAAAAAAAAAGAATAAGAAATAATGTAGTTGTATTTATTTCCAATTGTTTATCGATACAAGTTGTTTGCGCTGTCTGAAAGACGGCGGAATATCGATATGTTCTCCCGACACTTGTTGCATAGTTTATTGTTCGCGCAACGGAGCGAATTACTGTTGTCTCGCTCGGATTATATTGCTGTTTCAGACACATGTTGTTTGGTCGGTGTATACATTTTGTATACTTTTGCATCGTAACAAAATGTTTATTGCTAACGATAGTCATATCGCTCCGATGCGCCAACTAAGTTACTGTAGCTAGCCTATTCAAATAGTAAAATTATAATAGAAAAATCGTATTTTAAAAATATTTTATATATTTGGTTCTAGCGTTTAGGGTGAAATTGCAGATATTTTCATGACAATAGGATTTATTTATGTATCCCACCTCGCTCCGTCATTTTCTTAAGCCGTGATTCCTGCTCGCAAAGATTACACGAAACACCAAAACATACCCCCGCGGGGCACAGGGGGGAGGGGGGAGGGGAACTGTTTGTGAAACCCTTCCCCTCTGCCCCGCGGGGGTATGTTT
The DNA here is from genome assembly GCA_949820665.1 of Scrobipalpa costella. Taxonomy (NCBI): domain Eukaryota; kingdom Metazoa; phylum Arthropoda; class Insecta; order Lepidoptera; family Gelechiidae; genus Scrobipalpa; species Scrobipalpa costella. The sequence continues at coordinate 190,422 of OX463314.1, forward strand.
CGGTGCGCTGGAGTCACGGCTTTATACTGTGTTCGGATTTAAAAAGATAGCAAATAAAAAATAGAGCTAGCTAGCTATTTTGTTAATTGATTATTATTTATCTAGTTTGATGTTTGTGATTTCACCTGTTGTGCTGCTAAACTTTTACCACGAGGCACACAAAGTGTACAATTTTTGTACTCTTTTATGAAGCCTAAACTATTTGTTGTATTTTATCAATAACTCATTATAGTCAATATAATTATTATTTACTTATATTGCATAGATCATGTACATATATTGGAAATGCATTGTTTTATTAGCTTATTGATTCTATGATAATAAAGAAAAGACATTTTAATCGTGAAACTAAAATAACAATGGTGGCAACACCACTCTTTTAGAAAAATGCTAGTCTGACTTTACAGTTTACAATGTGTTTGTATCTTTCTTACAATACAAAACTATAAAATATGGAATCCACTATTATCTTGCTGTACAATTTGTTAATTTTATTTACAAGACTGTGAGATGAGGTAAGCTCAGGGGTGCGTTCAGAGTCGCTTAACTAATCGAGTTTTAGCCAGATTAAAAATTATACTACCCGTTCAGAGGCGCCTGTCAGACGGAATTTCGACTAGGTGAAGTTTTATCCGGCCCGTTCAGAGACGCACCGGAAGTGAAGATTTATCTGACAGCGGCGAAGGTGCACGCTTAGTGCGTCCCGGTAGTCTGATATTCATATGGTATATATTTTATATTGGGCCGTCTGAACGCACCCCAGGGTGAGCAGGGCAAATATCAGAGTTTTAGTGTTGCTATTGTAATTATCCATTGAAATATTGTATGCTCAAGACAGCTATACTTCTTGCTACATATATTGTTTGAATTAGGCAGACTAAAGAACTAAAAAATATTTTTATGTTTAAATATTGTCAATATATAAGCAACACTGGATCAAAAACTATGATTAAAAGCGATGGTGAAACATTTGTTAAATGCAATATAAAAAATCTATTGTGTTTCATTATTGTGGCCTTATGTATGTCTAATTATAAATCAGGATGGTGTCTAGACAGATCTCAATCTATGGTTCATCCTAACATACTCATACCAAATTTAAGTTGTTCCTTAATATTCTCGGAATTTAAACCATATTTTGCATATTAAGATTTATTTCATTCCAAATCTGTAATTTTGAATATGCACGACGCAAAAATATCTCATTACTCAATACGTAATTTTTCATTGCTTCATTTTAGTCTCGTTGTTTCCAACTTACCACGGGTTGTGCTCGTAGATTAGAGGTATGCTTTTTCTTTCTGTTAAATACGGCGCTCGGAATCTATTGATATCTCTTTCTAGCACCTGTGATGTGATGTGTCCTTCTTAGAGATATTGTGTTCAAGCGCTATAAATATTTGTATGATGTAATACAATCAAGTTATCAGTTTTAGCTGCTCTACAAAAAGCTAATAAATGTATCCTGCAAACTGAGGTCATATTTGAAACAAATGTTGATTGATAATCCTTTAAATAGGCTCAAAATTAAAATGTAAATAGCCTTGTAAATAATAGACAAATATAAAAAACGCTATCTTTGTTATTTGGCTTCAACGTAATACGCCTGTTTTTAAGTACGAGTCCTGCATTGTACTGGTGACAACGAAACAACCAATCAAACATGATCTCAACCTCCACCAGTGTGGCCACAATCATTGTTTCAGTATGTCCCCAGTTGATAATATATTACAAGTAAATTGACCGATACTGTATTTTTTGTAGGATGGCGCTAGTATAGTATTTGCGGGTTATATTGTACGGGAGGGCCATTTTTTTATATACCTACGTTACTTGGGGAAAGTTGTACAGTTTCACTGGTAGATGACTCTTTAGCAGAGTTTTATAAAATGCTTTACAGAAATAGTTTACTTCTTGCTGACGCCATTGTATAAGAAATTGTTATAAATATAATGTATATTGATGAGCCACTGATACATGCGCGTGTGCGAGATGAAATGAGTGAGAAATGCAATTATAATTGGATATTTTATTTATTGTAAATCGGGGACTTGTTTCACATAACTGCAAGTCTACATTGTGTAATCTAGCAACACTGAACGGGGATATTTCCCCCCCCCCCAAGTGTTGCCAGTACTTGCAGTTTAGTGAAGCAAGAACTCGGTGGTACGGTACGATGATATAGTGAGACACGGTCTACAAGCCTATCAAATCAAGTTAATATTTAAATAGAGGATTCTCTTTTTATTTACTGTGGTTTTATTTCAATACTAAAGAATAAGTTTCGCTCTACAAATAATTCCGTTTGCTACTTGCTCTGCAACTGCACAGTGGGAAGAAACTGCGCAAGGAATTTGTACTCAATACTACACCATCGGGCTCTCAGCTCCATATACGGGGTGTGCGGGACAGCGTCGCGCAAACTGATAGTGGTTGCTCAGTCAACGACACTGAACAACTTCCACCTGGAAATTATTTCAGGAAGTGAAAAAAAAATGGCTTTTCCGTACAAATTGTCTGATTAAGGAGCCAATTTTTATTTTCACTTCCTGAAAGAATTTCTCGGTGGAAGTTGTTCAATGTCGTTGACTGAGCAGCCCCTATCAGTTTGCGGGACGCTGTCCCTTATACCCGGTATATAACAATGTGAGTAGTGTAGTTATTTTGTTACAATTACAGGAACTTCATATAGTATTTTTTTTAAATGAACATACATACATACACACATATAATCACGCCTTTATCCCTAATGGGGTAGGCAGAGCGTAAACGACCCAAACAAAGGTCGTTCCGCCACGTCTGACAAAGTTTTGAGGGTTATTTAAGATAGATTTGTAAGTATATTGCTGTAGTGACAGGTTGTCAGCCCATCGCCTAAATTACAATATACTGAAACCCTCGGATCCCTTAGCTGGTTTTTACAGCATATCCGGGAGGAAATGCAGCTGGCACATTCTATGTTTTTCTCTAGCTTCCAGGCCAGCATGGAAGAATCATAAATTTTTAAATGAAACAATCATAAACTGATCAACATTTACTAAACACCACTATAAGCACTTCAACAGACGCGTCTAGAAGCCGGGATCCCAGCGCGTGGTGTCGCGGGCGTCCACGAGCCTGTAGCACACGAGCGTGTCGCCGGGCCGCACCTCCACCGCGCCGTCCGCGAGCCGCAGCCCGCACTCCATGTCGCGCTTGATGCTGTTCACCTCGTCCTTCAAGTGCTTCATTGATGCCAGTTTACCTGAGGGTGTAGACACAGTAGTATTGAGTCACTTTTTTTTCTCGTCCATCTGTTCAATCCTAGGCAACACTTTCGGTTACGGAGTAAAAAAAAATATCTGGCTATATTTTAAGGTGTGATTCTATCCAAGAAACTGAACAACTTTCCCTAAGGAACATAGGTCGAAATACGAAAAAGAAAATTGCCCTCCCATACAAACGGTGTTAGCGACTCGAGTCCCCAATTTATTTTCAGTTTTCAAATTGTTCAGTTTTATTGGTAGAATCACACCCTAAAACATAGCTAGCAATTTTGGTAGAACCACACCCTAAAATATGGCCTGTTTTGTTTTTTACTCCTTACCTTGATGGACGACCTCTCCGTTCCTGACCAGTCGATACATTGCGTTCCTGCTCAATTCGCCCTTGACACATCTCGCACCCGCCACCGGCACGCGCTTCTTGCCCTCTGTTACTACGAACTGCTGGAGCACGTTCGCCTCGCCTGCAATACAAAAGTTCATGATTGTATATTATGTTGGGTTTTTCGAGTTGAGCAGGATGCCCTTCGGACTAATTACCACCTTGCAACTTTCCATATTCTATATTTTCGGGGCGTTCGACTCGACAATCTACTCGCTAAGAAGATGATATTGCTAAAGATGATTGAAACCTCTTTATTTACAAACATACCTATGATCTCCTCCTGTTGTTTGGGTAACCTGGCAGTAAGCTCTGCCTTCACATCGCCAACTAGTTTTTGTATATGATGTTGGGTTGTTTGAGTTACGCAGGGTGCTCTTCGGCCTAAATTTCACATTGCAACTTTCCATATTGCTAAAAGAGACGACTGAAGCCTATCTACATATCTTACCAATGATCTCCTCCTCTTGTCGTTTAGGTATCCTGGCACTGAGTTCTTCCTTCACGTCGTCCACTAGTTTGTATATGATGTTGTGTTGTTTGAGCTGTATGTTCTTCTTCTTGGCGTCGACGGCTAAAGCTCCGCTGCAGTCTACATTGAACGCGTAGATCACTGCGTTGAACGCTTCCGCCACCTAGTCAGCAACATCGTGTAAGTACGTCAAAACAATCGAAACGTAACGAGTACATGCAAAGTGTAGGTATTATATTGAACCTGCAGGTCCATTGAACTCATAAAACTGACCTCTAGATCGTTGGGCGTGACGGGCCCCACGCCGAAATGCACGAGGTCTAACTTTACTCGGTCATGTTCGTCGTACGTCTCCAAGATGTCTAAGATGGCTTCTACTGAGCCGTCCACATCACCTGCAATAATTACATTCTTTATATCATCATACTTAGATTCTTGAGACTCAAACGCTGTTAGCTTGGAATGAGAATTATACGAGTTTGACCAAGGACAATTCTACGGAAAAATTGAAGTTTCGTTTGAAGAATAGCGAAATATGGAGAGTTCTTAGTCCCAAATACCTCAAAATACAAATACAGAAAAATCTTAAAAACACAGCAAGCACATAAAGTCATGATCATGCTAAGGTAAGTTATTGGTGTTGTTTGTCTCGTCAGAATCAAGGGCGTTACATTGATGGCGGGGAATTAAATACCCTCTCAGAGTGGGCAATGGGGAAGACAGGCCTACCTTTAACGATGACGGCGAGTGTGGGATGCGTGTCTTGCTGTATCATCTTCTGCCTCGGCCCGTCCGGTCGCAGCTTGTGTCTGCCCATGGCCCGTTTTTTGGCTAGAAGCGCCTTGTACTGTTCCCGATGTTGCGCTTCTGCCGCTTCTATGGCTGGAAGGTCCTCGGCTTGCTTCTCCTTCATACGCATCGTATTTCGCCACCGCATCACTTCGTTTGCGCGTTTCTGTGTAGGAGATTTCAAAATAATTTGTTTTTGTTTGCATTCATCGCAGTATTAGAAGTTCTGTCCATCTTTCACACATGACAGACTAGAACTTCTCTAGACTATAACTTTCTTGCAGACCTGTTAATGGGCAGTAAATCAACAATTTTGTTACCTCTGGGCTGATTTCGAGCGCCTGATCCCCGGCGGCCGGTAGTTCCTTCCAGCCAAGCACCGCCACGGGAGTTGAAGGCGCCGCCTCTTCTACAGTCCGACCCTCGGCCGTCTTTAGGACGCGAACCTGATAGTAAGATAGTCTGAGTAACTTTCAATGTCTTTGGTCACAAAGTCTTAGATAAAAATATCTCCTTTTGTCAGTCATCCACTGCTGGACATACACCTGGAACCTGGTGTTGGCTCATCGCACCCAGTTTCTGCTAGCTACCAAACGTAAGTCATCGTTCCATTTAGCAAAAGTTCGATTCGAATATTGTATATACTAAGCGAAGTTTACTTTAAAACGACGAAGGTTCGTTGGGTGGTTTCTCTAGGTTTCAATAATGTTTAACGTACCTTGCCCCACGCGTTCCCCGCGACCAGCACGCAGCCGCGCCGCAGCGTGCCGCGCCGCACCAGCACCGTCGCGGTCTTGCTGCATACAGAGACCATGTATTGTAGGATAGCTTACTGAATTGTGCTTCATATACACATACTCACGCCTTTATCCCTAATGGGGTAGGCAGAGCGTAATCGACCTAAACAAAAAGGTCGTTCTGCCATGTCTGACAAAGTTTTGAGGGTTATTTAAGATATGTTTGTAGGTATATTGCTGTAGTGACAGGTTGTCAGCCCATCGCCTAAACTGCAATATACTGAAACCCTCGGATCCCTTAGCTGGTTTTACAGCATGCCCGGGAGGAAATGCAGCTGGCACATTCTATGTTTTTCTCTCGTTCCCAGTCCAGCACGGAAGAACTAACTAAGAACTACTTCATACTAACAACTATATTCGAGAAACTGTAAGATGGTAGCTGTGACAGATGCAGTTTCTATATATTTCAGGTATATTTTCTTTTGTTTTCCATCTGAATGGCATACAAATCAATATTAAAATACTTTATTGCACAAAGTAACACAAATACATACAACAGAAAAGTAATGAATTTGTCATTCATCATTTGTCGCTGCTATCATCCAAAATTTTCCAGAGTATATAAAACAAAGGAGGTTCCAGAGTATATAAAACAAAGGAGGTTTCAGAGTATATAAAACAAAGAAGGTTCCAGAGTATATAAAACAAAGGAGGTTCCAGAGTATATAAAACAAAGGAGGTTTCAGAGTATATAAAACAAAGAAGGTTCCAGAGTATATAAAACAAAGGAGGTTCCAGAGTATATAAAACAAAGAAGGTTCCAGAGTATATAAAACAAAGGAGGTTTCAGAGTATATAAAACAAAGAAGGTTCCAGAGTATATAAAACAAAGGAGGTTCCAGAGTATATAAAACAAAGGAGGTTTCAGAGTATATAAAACAAAGAAGGTTCCAGAGTATATAAAACAAAGGAGGTTCCAGAGTATATAAAACAAAGGAGGTTTCAGAGTATATAAAACAAAGAAGGTTCCAGAGTATATAAAACAAAGGAGGTTCCAGAGTATATAAAACAAAGAAGGTTCCAGAGTATATAAAACAAAGGAGGTTTCAGAGTATATAAAACAAAGAAGGTTCCAGAGTATATAAAACAAAGGAGGTTCCAGAGTATATAAAACAAAGAAGGTTCCAAAGTATATAAAACAAAGGAGGTTCCAGAGTATATAAAACAAAGAAGGTTCCAGAGTATATAAAACAAAGGAGGTTTCAGAGTATATAAAACAAAGAAGGTTCCAGAGTATATAAAACAAAGGAGGTTCCAGAGTATATAAAACAAAGGAGGTTCCAGAGTATATAAAACAAAGGAGGTTCCATAGTATATAAAACAAAGAAGGTTCCAGAGTATATAAAACAAAGGAGATTTCAGAGTATATAAAACAAAGAAGGTTCCAGAGTATATAAAACAAAGGAGGTTCCAGAGTATATAAAACAAAGAAGGTTCCAGAGTATATAAAACAAAGAAGGTACAGTAGCAATTAAGGTTGGCACCCATTTGTTTAGAACTAGGATTCTATTTGGATTCAATGAAAACAACTATTTCCACCGATAATTTATTTTATTACACTATTATCGACAATTTAATTTGCATTTTTTTTATTTCCAACACATTCACAAACAAGTTTAACAAAACGTGTAATATTTGATGTTGGCAACGTTGTCGACCAGCCCGCCATCGTAGTGATAGAACTCTGATTTGGAAGGTCTCCTCGCCACGCACATCGCCATCTCACTCGCCTCCAGAGACACCGCAACCGGAGTTCTTCGATCGGACATTAGAGCCATCAAGAGTTTATTTTTACCATTTCTTAAGAACTGTATGACACCATAGTCGCAAGTTGGGAATATAATCAGATTACGTTTTCCGTCTACACTCTTCGATAATAAAGTGAAGGGCACTTTGAACGCAGGCGGCAACTCCACTCTCATCGTGAACGAACGATCTACCGTCAACATGCGACATTTCTTATTCCAGTATATTCTGTCTTCTTCCTTCGCTGGGGAGATTACCAAAGGAAGAGTAGGACATTTGACTCGAGGCTTGAGTAGAACGGCCCAAGCGATGGTGATGTTCCAATAGCCGTATATTTCCTCCGGTTTCTGGATGGGAGTTTTGAAGTCCGCGAGTTGAAGACAGCTTCTCATAGGATCCAAATATACGGCTCGAGTACCCACGAAAATTGTTAAAGCTAGTATGATTGTAATAAGCATATTGAAAATGTCTTTTAGATAATGTAACTTGGATCGGTTTGTATTTCTACGAGTTGTGTTTGAAAAGTAAGCGGCGTCTGGGTCGGTTAGAAGTTTAGAACACAATGCGCCATTGAGAATGTACAATGAAAGTCATAGGAAATGTTTCACTCAACAAACTGTAAGAACAAAGGTGTCGAGAGTTCAATAAATAATTGCATACAAACATACGAGTACCTCACAAAGACTTGATTATGCTTACAGCTTTTAAAAATTAAGTATTCGATGTTCTCAGCGACTTAACAAAAAAAAAATGGCCCTCTTAAGTTTCAAGCACAAGGTATCATATTAAAAAAAAAACAGTTCTTTTGGATTCATTCCATTTCCGGGCTACAAGACGCGGTTAGGATTCCATCCTTACGTTGTGGACCTACCAAATATTCGCACCAAGCGCTTCGCTTTAACATTTATAATGCGAACAGCTAAGGAATGGAACTCCCTACCTGCGGATCTGTTTCCGGAACGTTATAACCTGGACCTTTTCAAGGTAAGAGTGAATAGGTATTATCTAGGCAAACATGCTCCATCATCGTCTGCATCGTCACTTTCCATCAGGTGAGATGGGGACGAATGGTTAGCTATTGTCAAATAAAAAAAGGCAGAAAGTGTTTAGCAACTTATTATCCGACTCACTTCTCACCTTGAAAATAAATTAAAAGAAAATGTCCATTTCTATCCGACTGAACAAACACCTACGCACTATGAGACTAATAGAGGACCCAAATTGCCCTGAGTGCGGACTGTGGACAGGAGGAAAGCAGTCTCCACTTCTTAGCCGAATGTCCTAGCTACTCACTGCCAAGATGGGAATACTTAGGAACTGACAATCTAGACAAAAAGGATTTAGAAAACATTTCTTTAGTAGACAATCTGCACTTCTGCAGGGCCACCGGTAGATTCGAGGAGGTGACGCTGACGGAGCACCAGTGAACCCAGTGCTCCACCACTGGGAATTGTGTCGAAATGGTTCCAGCATCGCGAGCTGATCACCCGTCTGCGTGCATCGCAGCCGTCCCACCAACAAGTACAAACTAGTACACCCGACTCTTACCCTTGCTTAGGATCGAGCTGCGACTCAATGACGACCCCCTCCACGAGGCCGGTAGGGTCCGCCTTCAGCTCCAAGAGTTGCGCCTGCAGCGTCAGCGCCTCCACCAGCGTGTCCAGCCCCAGCTTCTTCAGCGCCGACACAGGCACGGCCTGGACATCTCCGCCCAATGACTCACAGACCACTCCGTGTTGGGCCAGCGCGCTGAGGGTCTTATCCTGTTGGGAGAATTACCTACATCATACATACATACATATAATCACGCCCTTATCCCTAATGGGGTAGGCAGAGCGCAAACGACCTAAACAAAGGTCGTTCCGCCACGTCTGACAAAGTTTTGAGGGTTATTTAAGATAGATTTGTAAGTATATTGCTGTAGTGACAGGTTGTCAGCCCATCGCCTAAATTGCAATATACAGAAACCCTCAGATCCCTTACCTACATCATCGTCAGCTCATATACGTCCCACGAGTCTACCCTGAAATAGGGCGATCGGCCCTTGTCGATTTGGATCCAGTACGGATTGGTCGACTCCACACACAACCTCCGAATTTCTTTGTAGGTTCAGGCTTTCATCAGTAAGCTGTCTGATCTTTCTGACTAGGAATTGTATTTTTTTCAATGAGAAATTAGTTTTAGGTTTCGGAACGTCGTCGCGAGCAAGGGCTTGTAATAATTGATAATATTTGTGAATTAGGAATCGGAAATGATAGTACGTTATTTAGAAAGAAGAAGAAATAGAGCATAATAAAACGAAACACATAAGAACAAATGGAAGCATACCTACAATGTTCACACCTGGTTTGTCCACTTTGTTCACTGCCACCAAGATCGGAACTGGAACAATTAATGGGCAGAGTTGGTCAAGTGGGCAGAGTTGGTCAAGTAGGTTGAGTTGGTCAAGTGGGCAGAGTTGGTCAAGTAGGTTGAGTTGGTCAAGTGGGCAGAGTTGGTCAAGTGGGCAGAGTTGGTCAAGTAGGTTGAGTTGGTCAAGTGGGCACACCATACTTCTAAATGACTCCTCCCACCGATTTTCGGTGATGGCTTTCAATCTCCGTCGGGAATCGAAACCGGGACCTCCGGGTCGAGAGCCCATGGCTCAGACCGGTAGACCACGGAGGCAGTTAAATCTGTTCTAAATTACTAACACAGTTTGCTACATAACGCCTCTAGTAAAGTCCGTTCGCTTAGATAGCGTCGGTACACCCGGACGGAATACTTGTATGTTGATTGATTTGATACTGTGACGACGCCTCGATACAAAATGACGATCGGGTGTACGTCACAGGCGGCGTCAATGATATTATATATAGGTAGATATGTTACCGTGCCGTCAAATGGTCGTAATTGTGACCATTTTAGGCAGGCGAGCTGCGAGCTGCGAAGTGAGAAAAAAAGTTAAATTATATTCAAGGCTGCACTGATTACAAATAGCTATCTGTTTCACTCTTACGCTTTGCCTATTTTGTGTCGTACTCAGCGTTTGTTTAGATATGCAATGTTATAAATATGTATGTATATGTGTCGCGGAACAATTAAAATGTGCGTGCCGTATGAACGTAGCGTATCTTACTTAAAATATCATTGGGCGGCGTCCCTTGTTGTCGCGGCGGCATTCACAAAGGCGACGGTATCTAAGCGAACGGACTCTACCATGATGCCAATCGCTAGGACGCGTCGCAAATAGGATTCTACATACATAAATACATATAATCACGCCTTTATCCCTAATGGGGTAGGCAGAGCATAAACGACCCAAAGGTCGTTCCGCCACGTCTGACAAACTTTTCAGGGTTATTTAATATAGATTTCTAGGTATATTGCTGTAGTGACAGGTTGTCAGCCCATCGCCTAAATTACAGTATACTGAAACCCTCGGAGCCCTTAGCTGGTTTTTACAGCACGCCCGGGAGGAAAAGCAGCTAGCACATTCTATGTTTTTCTCTCACTTCCGGGCCAGCATGGAAGTATATTCTATTAATAGGATTGTATAGACATTGACTCGCGGCGTTCTGATGCCGCCACTAACCTCGCGCGTCCCGCGCCATGCGGACGGACTCCACCGTCTGCTCCATGACGCCGTCGTCGGCCGCCACCACCAGCACCACTACGTCGGTGGCCAGCGCCCCGCGCGCGCGCATCGCGCTGAACGCCGCGTGCCCCGGGGTGTCGAGGAACGTCACCTTGTCTCCGTTCGCCAGTTTTACTGTGAAATAACAAAAGGCATTATTTTTTTATTATTCTTCCATGCTGGACTGGGAGTGAGAGAAAAACATAGAATGTGCCAGCTGCATTTCCTCCCGAGCATGCTGTAAAAACCAGCTAAGGGATCTGAGGGTTTCAGTATATTGTAATTTAGGCGATGGGCTGACAACCTGTCACTATAGCAATATACATACAAATCTTTCTTGAATGGCCCTCAAAACTTTGTCAGACGTGGCGGAACGGCCTTTGTTTAGGTCATTTACGCTCTGCCTACCCCATTAGGGATAAACGCGTGATTATATGTATGTATGTATGTAACAAAAGGCACAACATCAAAATCAAATCATTTATTTCCTTTTACAAAGTGCATTATAACAGTTTTGATTGATGCCTACTTTTAAGCCAAAGGCCTGTGTCAGGAGGCACCGCTCTCACATAAAATACAATTGTTTTTAGTACGCTAGTAAAAAGAAAACAAATTTTACATTAGATTGAATGCCTAAAATAAAAATTCAAAGAAAACTTAAACTATAATTATAATACTTATTTAAAACTAATTTTTACTAATATATATATAAATTTAATACTACTAATGCCTATTTGTGTGTATGTGTAATTTAATATTTTAAAAAAATTCGGCAACTCACTTGTGGATTTGATAGAGGTATTTACCTCGACGTTTTGACCCTATACGAGAATCTTCTTCAGGAAAGGAAGTCACACGCCTCCATACGTCAAGTGCGCCTTTCGACTGCGGTTCGCTGCTCGCACTTGACGCGCGGGGAGTTTGACTTTCTTCTCACCTGAAGAAGACCCTCGTATAGGGTCGAATCATCGAGATGAATACCTCTATCAAATCCACAAGTCTTTTTTTATATAAATAAGAATAACACTTGTTTATCATCTAATTTAATATTCATAGAAAAAAAAATCATGGTTTACTTTTGTCTATGGCTTGGAAGTGATTACGATAGAATCGAAAATTCAGCAACCTATGAATTTAAAAGTATATTGTACTAACCAACTTACCTTCAAACGCGCCAATATGTTGCGTGATGCCTCCAAATTCTTGGTCAACCACTGCTGTATCCCTTAGGGCGTCTAGTAGCGTGGTTTTCCCGTGGTCCACGTGTCCCATCACGCACACCACCGCCGGTCGCGGTCGCAGGTTGTCCGGCGGGGCGGGCGGTTGCGGGACAGCATCTTTGTTCTGTACATGTTTATACATACATAAAATCACGCCTTTATCCTTTACGGGGTAGGCAGAGCGTAAAACGCCTCCTAAAAGGCGCTTTCGCCACGTCTGACATAAATTGAGGGCAATTTTAGATTGTAATGTGTATTGCTGTAGTGACAGGTTGTCAGCCCATCGCCTAAATTACAATACACTGTAACCCTCCCTTTTGCTGACTTTTACAGCATGCCCGGGAGGAAGAGCATCTGGAACATTCTATGTTTTTCTTTCTCTCCCAGTCCAATATGGAAGAGATACATGTTTATTCAATGTTGAAACTATATCAGCTTTGGTAAGGGTGTCACTTTCTTTGCCCTGATAATTTGTAGGCAAGCTAGCAAAAGTACTTCAGCAGAGGGGTGGGTATTGATTAAGTCAATATTTTTTTCTTGGACTGCACACCCTGAGATTATTTGAATAGGCTAGTTTGGTGTAAAAAAAATCTTTCATGTCTTTTGTTGTGAACAATAAATTGTTAAAAAAAAAAATGGCTTTAGTTCTTTTTCAAGTTCTGTAAGTAATAGGCTCATCATCTCCCTAGCCTTATCCTGTATCCTTATCCTATTCCTAATCTAGGGGATTGAACGAGGGTACTGGTTTTTACACAGAGCGACTGCCATCTGACCTCCGCTACCTAGAAGGGAAACCAGACCCAATCCTAGATTAGGTCAGAGTTTTCAAGCCGCCAATGCTTACTGGCCTCTGATATGGCTTAACGACTAATATCTTCGGTATTAAACAATATTAACCGGGACCAACAGCTTAACGTGCCTTCCGAAGCACGGAAAAAGCACCGAATAAACGTACATATGAAATTCGAAAAACGAAAAACACATTGGTACGTGGTGGGATTCGAACCACGACCTCCCGCTCAGGAGACAGCGGCCCTATCCTCTACACCATCGGGCTCTCGCAAGTAATAGGCTCATGTCGTTTAAAATATTTTTAAATTAAATCTATGAGAAACATATAAACTTTTGCAAGCATTTTTAGAAATTGTATTTGGTTCAAATAATTTATCAGTATCCTTACCTCTTCTTCCTCTAACTCCTGATCAGGCGGCGGCACCAGCTTGAACCGGAAGCCTGATATCTTCACAATGTCGCGGACTATCTGAGGGTTGTGTATCACAGTGTTTGGTTTTGGTGTTTTTATTTCAGAGTTCTTGTCCGCGAATTCCAGTGCTTTTATTACATGCTCTGAAACAATTAAAAATAAAATTTAAGTTTATAATTTTATGTATTGATATGGGCCTCAGTTGCCTGAAATAAATAAATAAATATAAACATTCTTTATTGCAGCAATAAGCAATTTACAGTATACATATAGAAAATATGAGAAAGTGCATTACAAGTAGCCTTATTGCTAGAGAAACAAATACTTTCAGATGTTCCGGTAAGCTATGGATAAAGAGATTAAAAAGATATTTAAAAAGGGTACCTTTACATAAAATAAAGATTTATATTATATTATAACATAACAGTTGTTTATTTGTTCTATTATTTAGCTAGTACTAGAAATAAAAATGTCTCTTATTATTATTTTAATTTAAAAAACTAATTATTTATTTATAATAGAAACATATTTACAAATTGTTCATCTAGGGGCACAGCCACAGCAGAGGCACATAATGTAGTGGATTATACTCACCAATATCTTTGTCTAATACTTCCGCAATGTCATTCAGGGTCATGTGTCTCCAAATACCGACCACATCAGTGCCTCCCTTGGGAGAGTAGCGGATCACTCTCCGACCATGGTTTTCTAGTGCCTAAAATATTTTGGAATTTTATTTATGTATGTTTTTCTAAAGCCAAATTATAAGTAGAATAGAATTAATTGATTGGACACTAAATTAACCCCACATATGAAACTGAAATAAAGGAACATTACTTGTTAAGTGACAATTTTGTCCAAGCAACCTAAGTAGTTTTTTTTTTATGGAGAATTTAATATGAAACATACATACATACATATAATCACGCCTTTATCCCTAACGGGGTAGGCAGAGCGCAAACGACCCAAACAAAGGTCGTCCCGCCATGTCTGACAAACTTTTGAGGGTTATTTAAGATAGAATTCTAGGTATATTGCTGTAGTGACAGGTTGTCAGCCCATCGCCTAAATTACAATATACTAAAACCCTCCGATCCCTTAGCTGGATTTTACAGCATGCTCGGGAGGAAATGCAGCTGGCACATTCTATGTTTTTCTCTCGCTCCCAGACCAGCATGGAAGTAATAATATGAAACATTTAATTTAAAATGTTTACATATTTATTGAACTAACCTTTTCTTCAGCAGGTCTTCTTTTCTTATAGCAAGCAACTGATACAGTTAAATGCCTCCATTGATTCTCATGTAAGATATTTTTTCTAACTACTGGAAACTTGGCTAGTGATTCTTTCTGTGCCCTTCTCACGGCAGACCTAAAATGTACAGAGAATAAATTCATCAGTGAAAAGCTAATGTGAAAAGTATTCCTGCAACAAAACTTGAAGTATGCTACTTACCATCGAATTAATAGATTCCTATACATCCTTTTGAATTATTCCAAATATTAAGTTATGCAGATAGCTCTACTATTAAACATTTCTCTGAGTTTTCTTCAATTTCCCAATTTTTGTTTTCTTTCTTAGAAATTGAGGTTATCTTATTACTTTTTAAAATTGTTTATGCCTGATATCTAATTTGGATACAAGCCATAGACTATAGACCATTCATTGATTGCCTCTACTACACGATCAATCTTATTTACCAACTCTACTTGGAAATAATAAAGGCAAGGTTCACATACGAAAAAAAGGGCGGGAAACGTCGTACAGAGCGGTTGTAATGTCTTGTTTGGAAAATGTTTATTTAATTTTAATGGTGTAAATACGTTTTAATAGTCTGGTATTGTAGTTATTTCTTAAATTTAGTGTATATATTTTATGATTTGTGTATATTTGCTGTTAGTTATGTAAGTTTTTGTACATATTTCTCATAGTGTAATTTTGTATGCCCGATCCCCCCCGATAAAACTCGGGGGGATGATGGCAGGCCCTGGCCAGGCCTTCTCCTCCCGGGTTCATCCATAACGATTGTTTCAAACGATGAATTTAGTAGAACGGACACGGACGGCTCAGAGTCGTCAAGAACTGCTGATCAAACTAAAGAACAAATGGGTCGGAAACGGACCCGCTATTTACGGATTTATCGTTATTGTACGAAGCGCAGGAGGAAGAAAGTAGACGATCGATCAGTAGGTCAATGCTAATGAAAAAAGTTACACCATTAGCTTGGATCTCTCCTTCATAACACGGTGGTGGACCACCTGTGGATGTTCCTCGGAATGATGCCCATTCACAAGAAAAACAAGATAATACTTTCCAACAACAAAATGAGTCTCGTCAAGTTGGAAGGAGCGAGTATCTGCCTACAGATGTCGCTCCATTTTTAATTCACGTGCAAAAAATTTAAACTGCTCCTAATGATGGAACTATATTGCATCCAATTGCATTTGGAAATTTCCTTAGAAAAAGTTTGTTTCAAAATATGTCATCCCTGGAAGTGTCAAAAGAATCGGTAGAAACCGTTGTGCCTTTGCCTTTTCCAATTTCAATGATGCAAACAATTTCTTGTGCAGTAATTTATTGGAAATGCACAAATTCAAGGCCAGTATCCCCTCATTTCACGTAACGCGAATGACTAGTCCGTGGTATACCGACGAACTCCGATTGATTGCGGTAATATAACAAAAGTAAGGTGGCTAAACTACAAAGTGAATATAGACGGAACCAACTCTTGGAAACCCTCTCAGTCAGTAGTAATAACTTTCGATGGCCAAGTTCTACCAAAAAGAATATTTTTATGTTACAAAGCTCTTCCTGTAGAGGTATACGTTTATCCAACCATTCAATGCTTTAGATGCTGTAAATTTGGTCATACAAAAATGCAATGTCGTTCTAAGACACCAAAGTGTTTCAAATGCGCAGGCGATCATCTCGAAGAATCGTGTGATAAGGGAGAAGACTCCGCATCATGTGTCATGTGTGGACGCTTCCATTTTGCAACCAACAAGACATGCCCAGAATTTATTCGTCAAAAAGAAATTAAACATACCTACAATGGCTCATAGTTGCATTTCATACATAGAGGCTAGTAAACTTTCCCCTCCCATTTAGTAGATGTTTTAGTTTCTGAGCCCGTTTCTTTAAACAAACCCACACAAAATTCCACAAACAGCACATCATATAAAAAAACAGTTTTCCTAAAGCCTCATTCGCCTCCTAAAACCCAAGGTGGCTACGATAGAGCTGCCCATAATGCAATTATTAATGAGTATAAATCCGTCGGCCCCGGTCTTTGATAGTGGTCGTTACTTAAAACCATGTCAGAGGCCTGATAGTTGTGCTACTAGGCGGTTTAAAAACTCTGACACCAGGGTTCATCGGGTCGGTAGACTCGATACCCACTCGACAGAAGAAGATTATACTATGATCAATAGAACTGAATAAAAAAAGGAGTTGTGACCTCTTAATCGTAAAATATAAAAAGTATTACTTATACGACCATTTTCAAGTATTAAAAAAATAAAAAGACGCAGCAGCACAATTTTTTCGAAGTATATTTTCGGAATCAGTTCGAAAATATATGGCTAGTATGCAAGTTTGGTATCGTTTTCGTATAATTCAAGCATGAGAATTTTTTTTCCGGGATATTTGTTCTAGCCGCCCATAGAAAAAAAAGTGGTAACTCAAAAATTATATAAACTGAAATAAAAAGTGATCTATTCTTTCTCTACCAACATGAATTTGTTAAACAAAGGTTTGGAGCCGACTTTGACCGGCTTGAAGAAACCAGACGGTACCTACACTAGATCCGGCACTAAGACCTGCGAGTTTCTTCTGCAGACTTACTTCCCTGACTGCAGCATCGTGAACAACCAATCCAGGCAGGACGCGATGCAAAGCAGTTCAGTGACCCAGACTGACTGGACCACGGCTCACAACAGGGTAGTAGACAAAAACAAGGAAAAGCAAGGTAAACAGCGTCTTTCGTTCAAAACAGTGGACCTTGATAGAATTTTCACAGAGCTCTAGCAGTGGGGCGACGTGAGTCACTGTGCGATAGGGACATAAGAACAAACTCCTGCATGCTGTAAAAACCAGCTAAGGGATCCAAGGGTTTCAGTATATTGTAATTTACGCGATGGACTGACAACCTGTCACTACAGCAATATAACTACAAATCTATCTTAAATAACCCTCAAAACTTTGTTAGAAGTGGCGGAACGACTATTGTTTAGGTCGTTAACGCTGTGCTTACCCTATTAGGAAAAAGGCGTGGTTATATGTATGTATGTTACTTTTGTCCTATTGTTCAAAATAGGGTTTGTGATCGCAATGTGTGCCAATTTCTTAGGCTTCACTGAAATATCAGAGCTCCATACATCTTTGTCATTAGTATAGTCATCTAACGTATAAATAGGCTTTCTGACATAATGTGTATTTAATAGTATCTTTAAATTGATTTTCTGTCAAATTTAATATATGGTCAGGTATTTTGTTATACTATTGAGTACTTAGACCTCGTCAATTTTACTTTTGCTTCTTAGGTTCCGGTTATGCCTGTCACCTTTTTTAGTAAAACTATGAATATTTTTCCTTACATACATAATATTTTCATATATAAATTGACATGGTACAGTTAAAATATTGATCTCTTCGCACAATTCTCTTAGGGAATCACGACATCTAAGTTTGTAAATTGCTCTATTAGCCCGTTTTACAAGAGGCGTTGTTGTCAAAAGTTGCTTAAAAGGAAGAGTACTCTACCCGCTCTTATGGAATCGGTTATGTTTATATATGGTTATTGAACTCATCTAGGACCTCAATGTTATGAAGTGTAAGGAGCTATGTGGATGTGGAGGCGGACGTATTACAACATAAGAATGTCAATAATTTGTATAATGTATGAAAAGTAAAAACTTAATGCAAACAGTATGTTTTTAAATGTGCTTGTTAGTTATTTCTTTAAGATTTAGTTAAGACTATTTCTTTTTAAATTTTAGATTTCCAAAATGGAAAGAAAGAAAGAAACACTTCAACCAAACATATTTCCATCTGTTCCCTGCATTTCGAAGATAAATATTTTAATTGAACTTTAAGTTTGACAAAACTACACGATGATGGGTCGGAGTACAGCAAAGGGGACGCTGGGACTGTTGAGTGCCCATGACTTTTTTGGAGTCGTCAGTGAATTTCAGAAAATGACAGTTTTATGATGGATTTAACTGTTTTATGACTAAATAAACATTTTATAACTTTTTAATTTTTTCTTTAAAATCTATGTTTTTCGAGTAAATTGAGGTTATCTTTTTTATGTTTTTGGACTGATGAATTTTTGAGAAATGCATTAAAATGATAAAATAAGAAGTTTTTATGTTTTATTCTTAGATTGAAAAAAAAAATTATTACTTTTTTCATTTTTGTCTACAATCGATAGTTTTCGAGTAAATTAAGGTTAAAGAAAAGTAGGGTTCATATAGAAAAAGAAAGAAATAGAATTAGAGCACTGAAAGCAAGAATTATATAAGATACGTATATTTTATTATATTACTTACCTAGAAAATTAGGCAGATACAAATACTAAGGGTGTAAAGTCCACAGGTTCCCGTAAAATGAAACTGATCAAAATTTACGTAAAAAATATTTCAGGGAATAAAATAATAATTAATTTCTCAAATAAAATAAGATATATAGATCATTTATATGGGAAAGCCATTTTTTATCTTCTACTGGAATAATTTCTTTGGGAAAGTCGTTCATTTTCGTTGACAGAGCAATACCTTTCAGTAAAAAAAAAACTAACTCGAATTCTGTCAACCCGTGTTATGCAACTATCGATAATGAATGCGCACAGCTCTACGGCAAGCCGCCATTTTAGTTACCGACTGACTTTAGGTATGCACGTTTTTTTTGTAGGTATTTCATGTCCTCTATCTTTCCTAAGTCATTGTATAAAACTAAAATTGTCAGTACTTGATCGTCTAGGTGGCGCCCACATCAATCGAACGAAAAAGTTAAACCATCCATAGACTTTTACTATTTATGTCCGCCATTCATTCTTTTGAGTTTGCTTTTTCGTTTTAGGATTCCTGTGAGCACGATTTGTCATCGGATTATACGCAACACCATCGCGTAAAAATAATTAAATAGAAGCAGGTGCAAACTGCAAGGTTCGAAACCCGCGTGGTGCAAAGTGGGTGACCCTCTAACCGAATCGACGACGTGAGCCTTCCCGAGATCGTATCGTGCTAGTGTGCCAGTGATGGTTTCAGTTTCCGTCTACGTTATCGCGAACGCTTCGAGCGCCTGATGGTGGAACTATGTACGACTAACGGGAAGATCGCGAGGGAGCACTCAACATGGGGGCGTTTCTGAACAAGCCGGAGACGAAGAAGTACAATGAGGCGGGAGAAGGAAACGGGCTCCGCTACGGCGTGGCATCGATGCAGGGCTGGCGCGTCGAGATGGAAGACGCGCATCACGCTCAGCTGACGCTGAACGGCACACTCTCGGACTGGTCCTACTTCGCGGTATTCGACGGGCACGCGGGCGCGCGCGTGTCAGCGCACTGTGCTGACAACCTGCTCGAGTGCATCCTGCAGACGGACGAGTTCCGGCGCGAGGCCATCGCGGACGCGATCCGCACCGGCTTCCTTGACCTCGACAAGAAGATGCGCGAGCTGCCCGAGCTGTCCAACGGCGAGGAGAAGTCGGGCTCGACGGCGGTGTGCGCGTTCGTGTCGCCCAAACAGATCTACATCGCGAACTGCGGGGATTCGCGCGCGGTGTTGGCGCGCGGCGGGGTGCCGATCTTCGCCACGCGCGACCACAAGCCGGAGCTGCCGAGCGAGAAGTCGCGTATCGTGCAGGCGGGCGGCTCCGTGATGATACAGCGCGTGAACGGGTCGCTGGCGGTGTCGCGCGCGCTCGGCGACTACGAGTACAAGAAGGTGCTGGACCGCGGTCCATGCGAGCAGCTGGTTTCGCCGGAGCCCGAGGTGTTCACGCACGAGCGCTGCGAGGCCGAGGACGAGTTCCTCGTGCTGGCCTGCGACGGGGTGTGGGATGTGATGACCAACGAGCAGCTGTGTGCGTACGTGCACTCGCTGCTCAAGCTCACTGACGACCTCACCGTTGTCACCAACCAGGTCATCGACACCTGCCTCTACAAGGTAAACAACCCTACTTGCTCTGCTTATCTTCTTACACTTATTGCATTACGGTTGTCATTAAGAGTTGAATGTGCTGGGCCCTGATTAGAATGAAAACTCTTTTATGAGCAAATAAAACCAGCAGTCTATAAGTACCAGTCCTGGAATGCTCCCAGTATGGATAAAACTGGAACAAATTAGGAGTTTTTAAACAACTGTGGTACTTAATTAGGTACCTATGAGTGATATTGCAAACTTCATGAGCTCACATGATGTTCACTTGTCCATGCAAAAACTGATTTTGCTTATAATTGCCAATACACAGTACAAAGTGCAACCAAATGATGTCAGTATTACCTAAGACGAGGAGCTAAATAAGACAAGTCATAAACAGTTTTAGTAATAATAAGATGTAGAATGTTTTGTCAACAACATCTTAGTACATTACATGGTATGCAATAGAGAGCAAAAGCTACTTGTTAGATGGATTATAGTTAAGATTTCAAAACTTTTTGGAGGTATGTAGATATTATTTATATTTTGTTTGAATCCTAGGTGCATAAAATGAATACTTGGATGTCATGTATTTATTTTCCTCATTCTGAAAAACAGGAAAGCAAATCAATATCTTTATTTAATTAGATTAGAGAACTTGTTCAGCTGCAATAATGAACTGAATGTTCCTTTTCTGTTTTTGTTGGTATTGCTTAATTTGTAAGCAGAAGATTGTTACATAGAAAACAAAACAGCCTTGTCATAGGAATACTTAAACTTGCTAATTTTCAACATCACACTCAAACCTACACATTATGTGAAGAAACATGAAGATGGTATTTTAAAGACTGGTCAATTTCTTTCAACCTTGTATAAATAAATACATAAACTTCTTCCCCTGTTCACAATAGCCTTAAGCCGTGACTCCAGCGCAAAAAGAAAACATGAAACATACCCCTGCGGGGCAGAGAGGGGAAGGGAAGGGTTTCGTGCTTTGTTTACGCGCTGGAGACTCGGCTTAACTATGACTGTAAGTATATCTGCGTTTCCTGTTGCAGGGGAGCAAGGACAACATGTCGATCGTGCTGGTGGCGCTGCCGGCGGCGCCGAAGCCCGACCCCGAGGCGATCCGCGCCGACCGCGAGCTCGACGCCGCCCTCCGCGCGCGCCTCACAGGTTGCTACACGTGCTACACCTCCCTCCTGCATGCCTGCCACCCTTGCCACCCCGCGCTCACCCGCCGGCGGACACGCACACACAGGAAACACAAGAAACACCAACACATACACGAACTCAACCATCTCAACCTACAGATACACGATGCGATGATGGAATCTAGACTGCGCCCGCTTGAAGTGGCGCATCAAACTGCTCTTGACCAGACTGACGTTGCTGAGGAAGCTTTGATACAAAAGTAAAGCAGTTCATTGGAATATCTGTACAAGTGGCAGGTATTCCACTCTTGCGAAGACAGGTAGGAAGGAACACAGAATTACTAGAATGCAGATTTTTCAGGAGGTTGTAAAAGATAACGCAATGCATTCTTTACTGGCATAATAAACATAGTTCTAAATATTTTTACCAAGCTCGAAAAATTAAAAAAATTAGACATACCATACTTATTATGGTCTGTTTCTTTAAGGGTAAAATTGATGATGATGATGAAGTCCTGTTAACCCTCATCAGGAACTCAAAGAAGGGATTTCTGCTAAAATAACTTCTAGTAAAAGGTAAAATTGATATATTAGAATTATAAAATATCTGATACAATATGTATCACGCCTTTTTTTAAATTATAAAGTAATATTTTATATCGGGTAAAATGGAGATTTGGGAGCTCTAAAGAAATTGTAGTGCCTTATTCCCTATAATGGAATAGTCACGTGATCAGTTGAGATCATATTCATAATCTCTTAAAATTATGAATATGTTTTAAATATGAATGCAATAACAATGAAAGTTTCTAATATCTTGTGTTTTTAGGTGAGGTAAGGCTTCCATAAACGTGTCAAATGAATGGGCACCATATTTCACTCCATTTCGAACAGTGAACAAATGGCTTGTAATTATTACGTGACAAACTTTGACGCCAGCAACGTGAACGGTTTCTAATAGCATGAGCAAAGAGTAGGACAAACGTTAAATAAAATAGTACTTAATCAAGTCAAGACAAGAATTTCCCTGTGTTGTGTATGACGGGGCGGCCTCCGTGATTTGTCGACTTTTGGGGAATTTAAATTCTAGTACTTACTGAAATTCACAACTACTTAATTAGAACTCCACCATTGCCACATATTTCACACACAAAAAAACTTTAGTAAAGCATTTAAGTACACAAATGTGTACTACATATTGTAATGGGTACAAATACTTCTTAAAATTGCAGTTTTATCAAAATTCGTATTATTATACAGAGTGTAAAGGACAGCATCAGTCAACGGAACTGAACAACTATCAGCAGGATTTTTTTTTCAGGAAGTGAAATAAAATTTGGTTTTCCTTACAAATTGTCTGATCAAGGTGGTCATTTTGTATGGAAAGTTTTTTTTTCATCTGGAAGAGATTCGTGGTGATAGTTGTTCAGTTTCATTGACTGAGCAACTCCAATCAGTTTGCGGGACGCTGTCCCTTACAGCCGGTATAAGTAGATAGCATAATTTAAAACCACAATATTAAAATTCGAGATTTTCTCACAAGTTATATATAGGCCAGTGATCTGATGTGACCATGTAATGCTTAAAGATCTATCTCTATCTATATCCCTATCAATATTTAAATAATAATTTAGATATTTAGTATCAAATACGAATAATTCTATTACAGATATGTTTGATGTTATTGCATCTCTTTGCAACTAAGCAATAATCCTTTACAGGATATAATAGTAGTAAATAATTACTTAAAAAAAATGTAGGATGACGTCACTTGCCATTAATTTACCTCTTATTGAGCAATACCAAACCACCAGATAGTTACCATTATTATTTGTTACCTATTTCAATTTTTTTTGTTTGTTTTATTAATTTATTTTACTATAGTGCATTTAGTAGGTATTCAATAACTTATGAAGTTATGATTTATATTTTTGTTTTACATCACAGGGTCCCTTTAGTAAATATATTTTATTCTAATAAAATAATACAGGCTAGGTTAAGACATAATAAAATACCGACACCAAAAACATAATAAAATGCTAACACAAAAAAAATATAGAATTTCCACCAATTTGAAAAATTATTACATACTTTTACTATAGTAAATTATTATATATGTGAGTTATAGTAGTTATGATATCAATAAGAATATTATTTAATAATTACTAAGCTCAATCACTGAATATACCAGAAGGTATGAACATTTATTCGAGGGCTGATATGAAGTTTATTGGTATGTATCATAGACAGTCAGGATTGGACGATATGTTTAATTCTTAAAATGTGTTAACTCAGTGTTAATAAGAAACGCATATGGCATTAGAAAGTGTGCCCCCCCCCCCCCCCCCCCCCTTTAGTCTTCCCTTAGCTCGGTTATGGCAGGACTTTTTAAAATATCGGATCTATTTTTGAAATGCCACTACATAGGCCTTGTGAGTGTGCTACGCAGGTCGTGAGCTTAAAATATTACTTGATCATTTTCACAAACCGCATAGACGTGATTTAAATTTAGTTATTGAGCTTAAAATTCAATAAATTATCATGTATAATTAAATAACAGAGAATCTTTATTTATCTATGTTAGGTATAGGTATGCTCTGATATTAACTTTATCTTCAAATTAAAATTTTTATCTCTCGTTTTGATATTACTAGGTGTAAATAATGTATTTTATTGTTAAGATTTTATAATATCTACAAAATTAAGTCCTAGTGTTGTGAATCGATGTGAACATTCGTTTAGCGAAAAAAGCGTTACAATTTAAAAGAGATATTAGAATTTCTAAATAATTAATGTGATTCAATAACTAATTTTGTACCTTCTAAACTATTGTTAATTCGTGTTTTTCGAGATTAAACCGTTTTGAAAATTACACCATGTTTCATTGCTTTAGTCCTACCCTTGTATGATTTGCTGGAAAAGAGGTTTTGTTTATTTTTCCTGAAAGGGTTAAAGCAATGAACGTGTGTGTGGTTCGGCGCGTGGGGTGCGAATGCGTGAGACTACCGGCTGGGCTGGGCTGGGCTGGGCTGGGCTGGGCTGGGCTGCACCGTACAGCCGCCGGGTGCTGTGGTGCGGGTGTATTGCTTGCTCGCGAATTGTGTCTAAAGTGAAGCCCGACGCATGTTCTAATCCTATTGCCTCACTTATGCTCTGAGAAATGCACTGCATTTGTAATTGATGTTACAATGCGCTATATAGGACGTCACGCAGTCTGTACTCCTTGCATAACGACCATCTTCATTATCGACCATCATAGAAACTTCTAATTTGTGAAATTCCTTCATTTAATGAGTCTATTTATTTTTGGCAAGATCTGAAAGCTCTATAGCGTTTTGTACATTCGATGCCAATACCTCGTGAACTGTCCAATGAACCTACTATGAAGTAGCCCAAAATAGTGTGTAAAGTAGGTAAAGCTCGTGAGCGCTTGAACTGAACCCACCGCATCGTAGGTCAAGGTTACAAGTAGAAACACACACCCAGTCAAAATTAAAGGTCGCTTTGCCGCGCTGCTGAAATATGATAGCGAATAAATTAAATAAATAATAAATTTCATTTGCAACCAACATGCAAATCAAATTCGGTCACGGTCAGTTATCAAGCGATCGTTCGTTGGTGTCAAAAGTTGAGCAACATAAGCCAACAACAACTAGCTCTGCGTTGTAGCTGATTTTCCTTCAATCTAACGATCTACCCAAACTCCATGAAAGCAGTTGCCCTGGCTTATATTTTTAGAAAGATATCAAACAAAAACTTCCCATTACACGAGCAGCAGTTGCTGGAAGTGCTAGCACTCTCAATTCCTAGAATGTGAGTTCCAATTATCAAATCCGTTAACGAGATGAAACAAATGACGTAAAACGATACAAATCCGTTTGATATATTGGTTATTGTTCGTTGAAACTGAAATTCAGGCTAGTATTATAAATGTTAAAGTAAGTCTGTCTGTTTGTTTGTTGATCTTTCACGCCTAAATGGCTGAACTGATTATGATGAAACTCGGCGCAATGATAGACGGTAACCCGGAGACGGTCTTAGGTACATTTTCACCGCGTGAAAGTAATCAATTCCCACGGGAAAAGTAATTTAGTCATGGGTAAAACTACGGGGCACAAAGCTAGTTCATGCTAAATCGTTATCGGTGACAAAAATGTTTTGTGGTGCAATATAAAAAACCTATATTTCCTCTAAGCCCGCTTGGGTCGAAGAGTTTTAAAACAAAACAAAGAAGAGAAAAATATAGAACAAGCGAAATAATTGGGGTCATGTTGTTAGCACAAGGTATTGCAGGCAACCTAGATGCAAATTGATTGAACACAGCTTCTATTTAATTAAGTCTAGCTCCAACTACAAAACTCTCGAAAGAGATAGAGCATAGTCTATCTGCCAAGTATTTCTATAACGCTTGGAAACTTAGTTTCTTACTTGACTTTCTCATATCATGGACCAAGAGCTCACATGATTCACTGAGATACAAATATGCAAAACTTTTCGCATCTTAAAACCATGAAATTGAAAACCTTCCTCTATACAGGATGCGTTCCTTTACGTTTTTTTTTATTTATTTTATTTATTGTGTGTATTGTGTTGTATATCAACGAATACATTACGTGGTTTGAAGGAACGCAGTACTTCTGTTTACACCCTGTAGATATACACAAAGGTCTAATAGAAAGGGTATATGCACCCGAAAGGATGAGAATCTGCCCATGAAACTCCATGGAACATAGGTCAAAAACAAAAAAAATAATGAAACATACTCACATACAAAATGCATTTCGGGTGCATATGCCCATTATTTCGGGTGCATATGCCCATTATTTCGGGTGCATATGCCCATTATTTCGGGTGCATATGCCCATTATTTCGGGTGCATATGCCCATTATTTCGGGTGCATATGCCCATTATTTCGGGTGCATATGCCCATTATTTCGGGTGCATATGCCCATTATTTCGGGTGCATATGCCCATTATTTCGGGTGCATATGCCCATTATTTCGGGTGCATATGCCCATTATTTCGGGTGCATATGCCCATTATTTCGGGTGCATATGCCCATTATTTCGGGTGCATATGCCCATTATTTCGGGTGCATATGCCCATTATTTCGGGTGCATATGCCCATTATTTCGGGTGCATATGCCCATTATTTCGGGTGCATATGCCCATTATTTCGGGTGCATATGCCCATTATTTCGGGTGCATATGCCCATTATTTCGGGTGCATATGCCCATTCTGTTACATCCTGCATAAGCTTCTTTATTAGTTGATTTTTTGTCTGACACTCTGAATTTGTAACTTCTACTGTATACTCATTAACTGGTAATTATACGGTAATGTAGCAAAAAAACTTGTCAAGAGTGTGTAGGCAAGGCACGGCACGCACTTTATATTATAGGGTTTCCTAGTTATTGTCTAGGCGTTTTAGAATATATCTAAAACGATCCCCTAACCTAACCCTACTTAACATACCCTTTTCGGGGATTCTTCCTAATGTTTTTCACTTAATTTTACGTTGAATTATTTCTATGCTGGACTGGGAGCGAGAGAAAAACTGCATTTCCTCGTAGGCATGCTGTAATAACCAGCTAAGTGATCCGAGGGTTTCAATTTAGGCGAAAGGATGACAACCTGGCACTACAGCAATATACCTTCAATTCTATCTTAAATAACCCTCCAAACTTTGTTAGACGTGGCGGAACGACCTTTGTTTGGGTCGTTTACGCTCTGCCTACCCCATTAGGAATAAAGGAATGATTATATGTATGTATTTATGTAATTTAGTTTAGGTTTTTTTTAATACGTAAAATAAGTGAGTTTCAGTCGGGGCATACAACTTACGTATACAACGAGTAACACAAAAGGTATATGCATCGTGAAATGTTTGAATCTACCCATGAAACTAAACAACTTTCCCTAAGGAACATAGGTCGAAATACGAACAAAAGATTGTGATTGCCCATACTAAATGCGCTATCAGCATCAGCTGACAAACGAAAAATAAAATTTTGATATTCCATACAAAAATTCCGTTTTTCAAACTATGTTCCTTAGGGAAAGTTTTGTCAGTTTTATGGGTAGATTCTCGATGCATATACCCGTTCTGTTACACGTTGTATAACTGAATTAATTGAAAACGAAAATGTTAGGGTTCCTATTCCTAGTAGACTACAGAACCTAAAAATGCTGCCATCTTGACGAATGGCCGCACAGAGACAGAATAGTAGCAGTGAGGTCACCTTCATGACCTCATTATATTTTATACTTGAACCGGCGAGATGCGCCGATAACAAATCGAAATGATTGTAGGTACATATTTGCAACCTTCATTGAAACTATAGGACTTGTAGTTTCAATAAACGAATATTTTGAGGAATTTTGAATAATTACATACATACATACATAAAATCACGCCTTTATCCCTTACGGGGTAGGCAGAGCGTTAAACGCCTCGTAAAAGGCGCTTTCGCCACGTCTGACAAAAATTGAGGGCAATTTTAGATTGTAATGTGTATTGCTATAGTGACAGGTTGTCAGCCCATCGCCTAAATTACAATACACTGAATTAACTGAATTAACTAAATTTTGAATAATAAACGGTATTTTATTCTACTCTAAAATAAATATCCATCCTTGCCATGGATTAGGTACTTGTACGCTGGACTAGGAGCGATACCAATCAGAATGTACCATTTACTTCAATCATATATACATACATACATATATATAATCACGCCTAATGGGGTAGGAAGAGCGTGAACGACCTGAACAAAGGTCGTTCCGCCACGTCTAACAAAGTTTTGAGGGTTATTTAAGATAGACTTCTAGGTATATTGCTATAGTGACAGGTTGTCAGCCCATCGCCTAAATTGCAATATACTGAAACCCTCTGATCCCTTAGCTGGTTTTTACAGCATGCCCGGGAGGAAATGCAGCTGGCACATCTATGTTTTTCTTTCGCTCCCAGTCCAGCATGTATCTTAATCAGTTGTGATTTTTTTATCACGTGTTTGGTTAGTGTACTGGGAAGATAATAATCGAGCTCAATACAAAGTGGTTGTTACGCAAATCATATTGGAGGTCTATCAGACTGTTGGAGCTGACTGCTGACTTGTTCGGCTTACATACATACATAAAATCACGCCTCTTTCCCGGAGGGGTAGGCAGAGACCACATCTTTCCACTTGCTACGATCCTTACATACTTCTTTCTCTTCATCCACAATCTCTTCATACATGCTCGTCGGTTTAGGGTATTCTTGACCTGACCTTTCTTTAGGACGTCTCCGATTTGATCCAAGTACGTGCGTCGAGGCCTTCCCCTTCCAACATTCCCATCCACACTCGCCTTATATATCTGTTTGGTCAACCTGCTTTCACTCATTCTCTCAACATATCCAAACCATTTAAGCATTCCCTTGTCAATACCTGTCACTATATCTTCTTTCACACTACAACGTTCCCTAATCACACTATTTCGTATCCTGTCATTCATACTTCTTAACGCTCTCATTTCTACTGCATTTATTCTGCTTTCATGCTTCTTCTGCCATACCCAACTTTCACTCCCATACATCAGTGTTGGAACCAACACCCCTCTATGCACAGCCAGACGGGCCTTATCGGACACCTTCTGCATACATACATACATATAGTCACGCCTTTATCCCTAATGGGGTAGGCAGAGCGCAAACGACCCAAATAAAGGTCGTTTTGCCACGTCTGACAAAGTTCCGAGGGTTATTTAAGATAGATTTGTACGTATATTGCTACGTACACCTGACTGTTCATAAAGGCAAGTGAATCTTATAGAAAAATGGGGAAATATTCCGCAAGTTAATATGAATGTATCGGTGAATTCCAGCTCTGATCGAGAAGAACGCGGGCATCGAGGAGCGAGAGGACAGCGGCTGCCACTTCTCGTGGGTGCTGAAGCAGCTGATGCAGGAGAATATCCCCAACCTGCCCCCGGGCGGCGGGCTGGCTGCCAAGTGAGTACAAATATACGTCACGACTTTATGCGTTTAGCAAACCCACAGGAGCATAGCACCGACGAGTTAGCTGTGTTGCCAGAGTGATTTATTTAATTAACAATTGACGACCCGCGCAGCCTAGTTGGCAGTGTACCTGCCTTCTACGCAGAGGGTTAAGGGTTCGATTCTCGGCCAGGGCTCACATTTGAATGATGAGTTTAAATGTCTGTTTCTGGGTTTGGGTGTTCTTTGTGGTTGTTTTTGTGTATGTCCATGGCACCCCGATACAGGGAATCCTAGTGGGGGCTATGAGTGTGATCGTGTTTAATTTATTATACACAAAAAAAACATCATAAACACAGGACATAAAAAAACAAAGACACAACAGGCACTGCTTATTTCTAAAAAGAAATTTACTTACAGCAGACCTACAGAAGTGATAATTTCAAAGTGATGACTTCTTAGCGGTCCAACCAGGGCGAAAACATCAGTTGCTTGCTTGATAAATAATCCCCACTGAATAATTGACCGCGGGGTATTTGACTATTCACGAAATTGCGGCGCCAAGTGGATTGCTGCATTCGTTTCCAAGTTGTGTGGGATGCCAGAACAATGCACCACTTAGGTTCGAAGCAGTCTTTTATCAACACGTTTTGATGAAAATTCATCAAGCTGTACCGGGTGTAAGGGACAGCGTCCTGCAAACTGATAGGGGTTTCTCAGACACTGAACATCTTCCACCAGGAACTTTTTAAAGGAAGCGAAAAAAAAATGGTTTATACATACGAATTGACCGATCGAGGTAAACATTTTGTATGGAAAAGTATATTTTTTCTGAAAAAAAAAAAAAAAAAAAAAAAAAAACCTGTTGGATGTTGTTCAGTATCATTGACTGAGCATCCCCTATCAGTTTGCAACTGGTATGTCGTAATTGGTATCGTGGTGTAAATGTTTCGGTGTTCTCCATTCCAGGCAAGCGCTCCTGGACAAGATCTACCGCGAGTTCTTCCCGGAGCACGCGGACAGCTCGGAGACGTTCGACTGCCAGGACGAGCTCGCCGACGCCTTCCAGGGGAACTGAGGGGGCTCCCACCACCCCCACCCCCGCACCTAACCCCCCCCAACCAAAAGGACCCACAGATTGATAACCACTCGAAATATACCAAGTTACTTCGTAAGTGATGTCGGATAGTTTTCGAGCATTTAAATAAGTTGTGCAAAATTGCTGACAATATTTTTTTGGTTGAACGTTCCCATGAAA
The DNA here is from genome assembly GCA_949820665.1 of Scrobipalpa costella. Lineage (NCBI taxonomy): Eukaryota > Metazoa > Arthropoda > Insecta > Lepidoptera > Gelechiidae > Scrobipalpa > Scrobipalpa costella. Next base: position 221,443 of record OX463314.1, read on the forward strand.
CTGGACAACTTTCCCCAATGAAGATAGGTCGAAAGTTAAAAAAAAATCGTCCTCTCTTACAAACTGAAGGACAACATTTATTTTTTACTTTTCGACCTGTGTTCCTTTGGGAATGTTGTTTAGTTTCATAGGTAGAATAAGGAAACATTAAAATATGGTCATAACTTTTTTGCAAATTAGTTTTTCTGGAATGTTTTAACCTGGTCCCGTTCGCGTCCCTGTTTCTACCTCGATTCTCGAGACGAGACGCACATGGGAACGGCTCGTTGTGTCATTGTCCGTGACTTTATCCCCGAATGAATATATCGGAGTAGTGCAGGGGTGAGGTTCTACTCAGTAGAGCTGTGGTGGTACAAGTGGAGGAATGGCGGTCACACGCGCGTCCAAGCAGACATATTTTTGTAAATAAAAATACGGCGTCGCACCGACGAGCGAGTGATCGAGTGATGCGAGGCGTCAGGCGTCCGGCGTCAGGCGTCAGGCGTCAGGCGTCAGGCGTCCGGCGTCCGGCGTCAGGCGTCAGGCGTCAGGCGTTAGGCGTCGCATGCGCAGGATTGTCGCGGTTTTTAAACGCTTTGTACAAATCCCGCTAAATCGAGACGAGAGTATGAAGTAATACCGCGGCCGCCGAGCGAGCGCGCGACTAAGACTAAGCGCGGGCTAAGAAGTACTTCGGAATTATAATATTGCTGGCTACGACAGTCCGTCGTGGTTTTGCACAATTTTATTTCCATCGTGTCAATATAGTCGTTAATTTTTCGCGCTCTCCCTCGGCGTTTTTACTTTTTTATAATTAGGGCGCGGCGGCAGCGGGAGGTCGCGCGGTCTCACCTGCGAGCAGGCAGGCGCCTTGTCGGGGAAGATAATGAAATAATGAGGGGTTATTCTGGCACTCTTCAACTTACCTACGAGGGCCGCGCGTTTGGTGCTCTCACACCGGGAACCTCGATATATCTTACGATTCGATATGGGTGATTGTTGGGCGTGGCCCGCGCCGTGTCGCGCCGTGCCGCCGCGTGTTGTTGGGAGTGTCCCGCGCCGTGTCGCGCCGTGCCGCCGCGTGTTGTTGGGAGCGTCCCGCGCCGTGCCGCCGCGTGTTGTATGCAGCAGTCTGCAGTACACTAGATTTCGGCCGGAGTACATTTTATTTCATAGATAGATTTTGTTTTCATGTTACATTATTGGCCATTCATAAATGTCATAATATTAGATGTGTAATATAGAGATTCGAGTAAAATATATATTATATAAATAAATACAAAATTCGTCTACATTATAATGATTGCTAACCGACAGAACTGTTTGTTTTGTGCCGTCTCTTTATATTGTTTAGTTTGATCCGATTTGGCCAGTCGTCGCTGTTAGTCTCATTTTTATATTGAATGTGTAACTTTGTTTCCGGTTAAATAATAATTCATATCAAATTGAAGCCTAAAATATGAATAGGTCTCATTTTATAATACGCCTAGTTCCTTTTTGTACATAATTTTCTATACTTCACCTACACAGTACTTTCCGAAACGTTAGTTAGTCATCAATTGTCATATTGATTTAATGTAGCATATAAAAATGATTCTTAAATTGGTATTTGGAGATTTTGGGGTTTATATTATTACTTATTTTCCCGACAAATGTTGTATGTACTTCATTTTTTCTGTTTTTGTTAATAAATTTTAAGTAAAATTGGCATTTTGAAATTCTTAATTCGCATTATTTGTGTCGTAAATTTCTAAATTTGATTGATTCGGATTGCTTCGTACTTAGATAATAATCTATGTTATTTGGCACTCGTGATGGTAAACTTAACGTTTAGAGACATTCTTACCGTACAAAAAACTTATCACTTAGTCTGAAATACACTATAGTTGTAAACAATTTGAAAGAAATTACCTATGTTTTATTTTTTATTTTACAGAAAATTAACTTTTTCCTCTTGTAAATAAAAGAGAATAAAATGAGATACTTTTGTACCTGTTTGAGCGGATTAGTGTGTATTTGATGAAGGTGTTATGTACCGAGGAAATATACATAGTGCTATCTCCAACAGTTCACAACCATTTGAAACATTCGCAAAGAAGTTCGTTTATGAACATTTCTATAAATGTTACGTCGAACGACTACTTTAACAATGTTTCTGTTGACACCCGATTCTCGTTATAAAAATAGATTATACTGAACAAAATATTTGTGCTACTTGTTCACTTCCTTTATGGAAGCAGTCGACTTTGTCAGTACTTGCTGAAATTCACTAAAATTGTCGTTAGTAGTAGCGTCTAGCGTGTAGCGTGTAGCGTCTAGCTACGAGGCGAGTATCGAGCGGTCACTTGCAGTGTCCGTCGCTACAGTTACACTGTACATGTACATACGCGCGTCTAGATGTGTTCGTAGCAACAACTGTATGCAACAGTTATTTTATTATCTCCGTGTAATGCATTCAAATTTAAATGGAAATTGTTTTGCACGCATAGTTATGTAACCCGTCTACGTAGCCCATTGTCACTTTTTCCATTATTTTTCAGAGCAACAGCAGTTATTTTCACCATTTATATATTTCAGTTTATTCCTAATTATTTAGTGGTATCTTAGGTTATTTTTAATTGAATTACGTTTGTTTTATTCTCTCGTGAGTTAATTAGACCAAATATTTCTGGCAGTGGGTTTTGAATTGGAGTATTTTTATATCCATCGGAGGTAAATAATGTAGATTTAACGTATGGTTGTTTTTTATTATTATAATTTCGCTTTCTGACGAAAGTCTACGTTGTCTTTCGGAGTGTGTCTCGTTATTATCTAGTAGACGCTTGAACAATAAATAAATACCTGTACCTTTACAATTTTGTCTTTTATTGCTTGGTCCCAATTCCCTTATAGGTACTACATTTAGTTGATACATTTTTTTTTTTAAATTAAATAATGGGTTTGCTCTTGACTCCAATCTAGGTCGGAAACGACTGAGACGGAGTCGACGATTTATAGGATTCTTTCAACTTTCTTATTGAATACTTAGTTGAGACACTTACAGGGTTGTTATTCCTTTAAAGTTCACAAATTCAATGACCATGATGACCAACTTGCACAATCTGGGATATGAAAAAAACAAGAATTTTCTCATTGGAAGTTGAGAACAAAAGCTCCTTGTTTGTATACTCTTTGGTGAAAGTTGTTTTTTGTTTCCGGTGCAATCTGAACGAGTATAATATACAGAACAATACAAAATTCTTTATTGCACAAAGAAACATACAACAGAAATAAAAAGGAACAAACGAACATACAAAATAGGCGTCCTTATTGCTATAGCAGCAATTTCTACCAGTCAACCTTTGGAAATAGAACCTAAGTTAGGGTTTTGCGCGGGAAACATCAAAAATCAAACGGAATTTGTTCCTCGCTCTTCAAAATTAGTTCCCTGCAGTGTTTTTTGTTTTAATATGGTGGATTTTACATAATAATCTGCTGACCAAGAACAATACCATGTGAAAGGGACAGCCATAGATGATAGAGAATATTAGGGACAGGGACAGCGTCCCGCAAACAGATAAGGGTTGCTCATTCACCGACACTGAACAACTATCAACAGGCGATTTTTATTGGCTTTTCCATACAAATTGTCTAATCGAGCGAGGTGCACATTTTGTATGGAAAAGCATTTTTTTTTTACTTCCTGAAAAGACGCTGTCCCTTACACCTGGTATATGGCAGGAGTAAGAAGCAAAGGAGGGTTACTATGTTATGTCATAGGAGAAATAAAAAATATATATTTGCGTTTTGTTTCGACCTATTGTCTATGATTCTAAATTAATGTGTGTGTGTATTTATCTTGTCTCTGTTCGTTGCGGGCCGCGGGTGGCGGACTCTGGAACCCTAGGGCTGTCAAACTGTTATGTCAAACACGACTATCAATTTTACAAAACATCGAAAAATGACTGGTAACATGTGTTTCTCGGCTAGATTTCTTGGTATTAAATGAAAATAAAGCTTTGGAAATCCGATATTGATAGCAATTATCATCTGTTACCACAACAAAGTGCAAGAAGATCCAGTTCAATACTTCGTCCGGCGGGCAGGTAAGACCACGTTTGTTATGGATTTTACTATAATACTGTAATAAAAATTAAATTCTGAGCCCTAATTAATTCGCTGTGTTGTTATTTTATAAAAGTAGGGTGGGTTTAAAAGGTTTTTCGGGCGGCGTTTTATGCGATCTGTTGATGTCCTTGATAGAATTCTATAGAACACAAATTGCCGTCAATTGAGTGTTGCAGGACGGTGGGACAGTGTTTACCTCACGCTGCACCCTCCCCGCTACGTGACACTTGCCACAAAGGCTTTGTATTCCGTTGCGGACGGATATCGCCGGTATTACTAACTTATTGGCAGTTTTATAATATTTGTAGATTTGACCTACTTGGTTCATGTTTATGTAATCTGATACGGGGTGGAGCGAGTGTGTGAGTGATATTTACAAATTTCCGAACCGCGCCGTGATCATTTCCGCCTGTGGCAGGTTTGGTGCGGGAGTTACAGTCATGTCGTGTTGAGGTCGTCGCCCTAGCCGCCTTCGCAACCATTCCAATAAAAAAAAAATAGCAAAAAAACTCAAAAAATGGCAAGATATTTTGAAAACACAACCACCTTCAACTACAGCTGGGACCAAGTTGCCAGCGGGTACTGGAAGAGATACCCTAACCCTCAGAGGTAAAGTCCAATTTATTTCTACAATATAATTAAAACTCATTTACCTACTAAGTAACAGAATTGCTAAGAAAATGACTTAATAAATATTCATCAGGCATTGTAATTCAGCAATCTGTTTACCAAACAAACACCTAACCTGGTTAGGTTATCTAATGTATTATATTTGCATAATGGTATACAATTTGTGCTATGCAGGTAGCTAAGGTGTTTTCTCTTTTTATTGAATAGGTACCAATAAAAGAATAATAAAGATTTAAGTTAATGTTTCAATGAGAAAACTATGTAACTTCTTTCACACATTTCACAAATATTAAACTATTTCAGATTTACTGGAATATAGTAAGAATTAATAGAAAAAGTACATACAAACATCCTCTAGCATTATTTAGTTGTTATTTATATTTTAATGGCTACAAACTATGAGTTAATTAACACCTATTAAACAGGCAACTATAAGGTGATTAAAATTGGTTAGTAATAAGGACATGAACTACTATTTAAGTATAAGTAATATCAGAAAAATAGACCAGTTAATAGACAAACTTTAATATTTTATTTAGCTAAAGAATCAATCTCTAAATGTTTGATCGACTGACCTTGCAATGCTGTTTTGTTAATGAGATATGACCATGACTTCAATGCCTGCCTATGTTAATATTTTTTAACTTGAAATTTTATCTATGAAGTTTCTGTTCATTTATGTGCTGTGTAAAATTTACAATACTACTGAAATTAAGTTTTATTGATACATATTAGAATTTATAATTTTCGTCAAACAGCCATTTGTATGTTTTCTATTGAACTCTTTATTCTACTTCTCAATTTCTTGCAAATTTTCTTTCCTATTTCACCTAATAATTTTTCTCTTCCAGCCAACATGTACTATCAGAAGACACATACTGTCGGCAAGTGAAAGACGGATGCCTTCACACAAAGCGGGTGCTCACTAAAACCAACAGAGTACCCAAATGGGGAGAGAGGTGGGTACACATTACAAATGTTACAATAAACTTTCTCAAGTAAAAGAATAATGGATAGAATAATTGTTTTTATCCAAATGTTAAGAAAGGGTTTATGTTTTTCGCTTCTTCTTCTTCGATTAGTCTCAAGCACCCGAGTGTTCTTAGATAGGTGTAATTTTTCAAAATTCAAGTGGCTGATTTTGGGCGCAAAATTGTAGGTCTACAAAAAAAAATTTTTGTCTGAACCTATCAAATAGTCTATACATATAATAAATCTCTAAAAGGGTCGTGTCTGTACATTGAATATTTTTACAAAAAAATAATTGCAGCAGGCGTTTTTAACGATATAAAGATCAAAACGTTTTTTTTTTAATTTTTGTCTGTCTGTCTGTCTGTATGTTACCACATCACACCAAAACTGCTGAACTGATTTCGATGGGACTTTTTTTATTTAACTGTGTATAACCGAGTTGCAACTTACGATACCTAAAATCACGCTACCTGACTTAGGGGGTAGGCAGGAAATTGAAATATGGCTGTTTCTTCACCAATTTTTATGGTGTCACCAATTTTTTTATTCGACTAAGCATTATTTAAAATCAAAGTTACGATACAAATAATCACGCCACCTGACTTTGGGGGAAGGCAGGAAATTGATCTCTGATCCTTTTTTAACCGATCTTAAAGGGACTTTTGATTTGACTGAGCTATTTTAATTACCTGGTGTCCAGCCTAGGGTAGAAATAATCACGCAAACCATTCTAATATCGAGTAAGTACCCCTGTTTGTATGGAAAACACGCAGTGTCGAACATACTGAAAACGCTTCTCCGCGCGTAGGGGCGGGGTCTGCTAACCCGTGCGCGGTAGCGTGTTTCGCATTGTGTGATCTTTGTTTGTATGGAAAACAAAACCGGGCGTACGAAGTCGCGGGCACAGCTAGTGTATCAAAATAAAGGTAATTAAAAGGAGATTATAAAATATATATGATTCATATGTTAAAGCTCAGTTTTAGAACAATTAACGCATTAAAACATGTTTTTATAGGTACTACAGTCGGGTTGTTTGAATTATTTTTTTAAATCATCATAAACTTAAGAGCGCTGCTCTTGTCGGTGGAGTATGAAGTAAACGCCAGTCATCTCTTTGTTTGTCATCTTAATTACCATTTTAAAATACTTGTTGTAATTAATCAATCTAACTTATCTTATCTTGTGTCCCACTGCTGGGCTAAGGCCTCTCTCCGGTCTCATTCTAACTAGGCTAAAAAAATATTTATAACACTTTAGACTACCTAACTTTCTGTTTTAGTTCGTTATAATATGGTTATTATTTTATGCAGTTCAACAAATGTCAGCAAATGCATGGAGAGCTAGTTGAACAATCAGTGTTTCTGCTGATCAAAAAATTATTCTGCTGAATATTAAAATTATAGTTTTGGCATATTTAGGCAGACAGACATACATACATATAATCACGCCTTTATCCCTAATGGGGTAGGCAGAGCGTAAACGACCTAAACAAAGGACGTTCCGCCACGTCTGACAAAGTATTGAGGGTTATTTAAGATAACTTGTAGGTACATTGCTGTAGTGACAGGTTGTCAGTCCATCGCCTAAATTACAATATACTGAGACCCTCGGATCTCTTAGCTGGTTTTTACAGCATGCCCGAGAGGAAAAGCAGTTGGCAAATTCTATGTTATTCTCTCGCTCCCAGGCCAGCATGGAAGTATTTAGGCAGAGTTAAATTTAATCTCATCAATCAACATTATTGACTTTTATCAAGTTATGGCTATAATAAGATGATAAAAACTGTGTTTTTGAATGTGTTGTGATATACCTACTTAATCAATTACTGATATGTCTTCTACAAAAAAACATACGGCAAGAATACTTTGGCTCTGATTCACGCATGTTTGTAATAACTCGCTAATTTAGTTGTTCGCCCGCGTGTTTACTCGCAATTTGATAGGTTTTTTTGCGAAAAAAAGAGAGTTACATATATTTGAAAATAAGCTCTTAATCTAACACATAGTAATAATAATTTACAATAATATTTTACAGGTGTTTTTTTGCAGTATTAGATATGATAAGATAAAAATACTTTATTGCACATAAGAAATATTCATACAACACAAGAGATAACACAAAGATAAGTACAACATAGGCGGCCTAACTGCTAAGGTAGCAATTTCTTCCTGGCAACCTTTGGGTGCAAAAAGAATACGTATTAGAAAGCGGATAGTGCAACGCTACTCAAATAAGTATCACTACATAGTATAAAACAAAGTCGCTTTCTCTGTCCCTATATCCCTATGTATGCTTAGATCTTTAAAACTACGCAACGGATTTTGATGCGGTTTCTTTTAATGGATAGAGTGATTCAAGAGGAAGGTTTATATGTATAATACATGCATAATATAGTAGAGAAACACTGATGATCTCCATGGGAAGCCGGGGCGGGTCGCTAGTAATAACATAAACTATATATGGTTATATAAATATAAACTATACTCTTTTTCAGGTTTTTCAATGCGAAATCGATCAAAATCATTGAAGAGAGTGTAGTGGACCCGGAGAAGAAGCTGCTCGTCACATACACCAGGAACCTGGGGTACACCAAAGTCATGGTGAGTGCTTCAATTCACCATCAAGTATATTCTTCCTCTCGAGTCGAACGACCTGATGAACCTTGGTGTCTGGAGTTTTCAAACCGCCTAGTAGCACAGCTGTTAGGCCCCTTGACATGGTTTGAGTAACGACCACTATCAAAGACAGCGACCGGAACTGACACCTTAACGTGCCCTCCGGACTTGGACAGTCAAGTGATTCAGCCTGCAATGTCATAACCAAACTGGGGAAAACCTCACAAAGTGATAAATTGACAAATATCAACTTTTTGGTCCCTGCCCCCTTGGGAATCGAACCCAGGACCTCCGGATCGTAAACCCATGGCTATTACCACTAGACCAAGGAGGCAGTTAATGGCACCGTAAAGTATATATAATGAAAATAGCTAACACTTAATTTCCAGACTTGACCTTAGCCGAAAGTAATGACTACAAAAAAAAAGGAGATTTACTTTGTAATAGTCACTCTTATATGACAAAGATTATGGCTTCTATAATTTTAAGCTTATGCCAATACGTGTCAGCGTTTTAGAATTGTCCATGAAGACGAAATAAAGGCGTATTTTGTTTTAAATTTGCTAAAGATCTCCTTAGCCCGTTAGGTCGTTGCGCCACTTCAGACAAGTATTGAGGGACATGTCAGATAGATCTATGTATTGCTGCAGTGACAAGTTGTCAGGCCATCGCCTAAATTACAAAACACTGAATCCTCGAATCCCTTAGCTGGTTTTTACAGCATGCCCGGGAGGAGATGCAGCTGGCACATTTTAAGTTATTCTATCGCTCCCAGTCCAGCATGGACGAAAAACCAAGAAAACTGTTTCCCATGTAAAATGAATAATTGCGTACATTTTTTCACAGCTCCATATTCCACACTTCTTTTATTTGTATTAATTATTATCACTACATAGTATAAAAGAAAGTCGCTTTCTCTGTCCCTATATCCCTATTTATGCATAAATCTTTAAAACTACGCAACGGATTTTGATGCGGTTTCTTTTAATAGATAGACTGATTCAAGAGGAAGGTTTATATGTATAATACATGAATAATATAGTAGAGAAACACTGATAATATCCGTGCGAAGCCGGGGCGGGTCGCTAGTAAATTATATAACATAGTCTGCTGCATGTATAGCTAATTGGTTCACACTAATTGGTTAGCCGCCTGGAGCTAATCATAACATATTGATATATTGTTCTTCCTTGATTGTTAAATGTTGAGTTCGTCTTTTCAATAAAATAAAAATAAAAAGGGCGAAGGGTCCATACAAGCCGATTCCCGTCGGCTTACCTTTTAAGAATTCCACCTCCACCAAAGTTTGAATTATGTCGAAACTATAAAGTACTTAATATATTTTTATTCTTTGGCTTACCCATGATAAAATTGCACCCCCCGCCACTGCTAGCTATTGTCCCACAGTAGTTTACCACGGCATATGACTGATATGAAGCACTGTCTTCAAGGCTCAGTGATAGCCATAGATAAGCCATACATGTATGAGCTAATATGGCATATTACATGGTGCCTATAGGTGCATACCGGGTGTAAGGGACAGCGTCCCGCAAACTGATAGGGAATGCTCAGTCAACGAAACTGAACAACTATCAGCAGGACATTCTTTCAGAGAATGAAAAAAAGAATATACCTTCCCATACAAAATGACTCCTTTGTATTCAGAATCTTTTTATTACTTCCTGAAAAAATCTTCTGCTGATAATTGTTCAGTTTCGTTGACTGAGCAACCCTTTTTAGTTTGACGCTGTCCCTTACACCCTGTATATGGTATAGTCGCTCGCGTAAGGCAACTTTTAGTTCAAAGTCCAAGTAATTGATGCCAATTAAAGAAATAGGGAACGTGCATATAACATATTTTCAGAATCTGAACTTATTTTTTAAAACGGTCTTAAATTATGAAAAGAACAGTGAAAACAAATAAAATTGATCAAAAAATCACCGACATATACCATTATAAAGATAGACTATCTATCTCCCTCTTCGAAACGACAATTTATATGAAATTAGTATGGCTCTCCTGTCTTATGACGTCACATGACAGATCGGACCTCTCTTTTTAACTAACCACTTTAAGGCATTATAACTTGTAAACTAATGAATATTTTGCAAAACTTCCTTCACATCAGTTCATTTATAGTGACAATTATTCTTACTAATAGTTATAAAAATGTCATGCACATTCCCTATTGTCTGAATGGGTTGTTGTTGTATGTATGAATTGGTTAGTTCTAGTTGCTTACGTAACTTCAATAGAATAAGTAGCCATTATTGATTTCTTTTTCGCGACTCGATCGATATAGTTTAACGTATCAGTACTTGATGAAAGACAATTTGAGCATATTTATTATAAATTTATCTCTTATGATTACATAATAAATGTTGTTTACAAGTTTATCAACATTGTTGCGCAACTGCTGCGCTTAGACGTCTATAAATAGACTTGTCATGGGTTGGTGCACTAGCGGAAATTATAGACACATGGAATGTAAAAAAAATATCGTATCATTAAAAAAAAGACTTCGGTAGGTCTGCTGTAAGAAATTTATTTTTAGAAATGAGCAGTGCCTGTTGTGTCTTTGTTTTGTATGTCCTGTTTTTATGATGTTTTTGTGTACAATAAATTGTTAAATAAACAAATAAAAATAAAACTTAAAACCAGTTAATAAGACGCCTGAGGGATTTTTTAAATTCCAATTTAAACGATGGACAGATTTATTAGAGCCGTTGCAAACGTCTTTGTGTATGTACATACATACATATAATCTCGTCTTTAGCCCTTATGCGGTAGGCAGAGCGTAAATAAAAGTCGTTTCGCCACGTCTGACAAATATTGAGGGTTATTCCAGATAGATCTGTATATTGCTATAGGAACAGGTTGTCAGCCCATCGCTTAAATTACAATACTAAAACCCTCAAATCCCTTAGCTGGTTTCTACAGCATGCCCGGGAGGAAATGCAGCTGGCAAATTCTATGTTTTTCTTGCTCCCAGTCCAGCATGGAAGAAGGTTCTAGGTAGGTTCTATTCATTGTTCATTTTGTTTTTTATTTGAGAGTAGGTATATATTGTAGCGCACATAGATGGCGCCACATCAAGATACAACAGTCCTACAACGCGGTATCGAAGTTTGCTCGGCGATCTGCATATATACAACATCCGAACTAATCCAGTCGGACTCCGGTCCCCTGGTCACGTGGTCACAACACCCGACCAGGCGGGTGATTACCCTTTTCCCATCCGTCATCACTCGGCCAACTGGCCTCTCAAGGAAATGCTCCTAAAAAATATATATTCTTTATTGCACAGATTTCAATACATTGGTTAAATCTTAAAATTAAAGCAATTGCGAGCTTATCTCTATAAGAGGTCCAAGTCAAAGTCAAATCATTTATTTCCAAATAGATTCCTAAGAACACTTTTAGAAAGTCACAAGCGAGTCTATTACAAATAAAATTAAATTATATCTATGTCACAAAATAAAATAAAACTATATAACAATGAAGAAGAAGCCCTTCGTTTTATCTTATTCTTACTTTTGTCCTTCTTTTTGTTCAAAATAGGGTTTGTGACCGCAATGTGTGCCAATTTCTTAGGCTTCACTGAAATATCAGAGCTCCAGATACCTTTGTCATTAGTATAGTCATCTAACTTATAATAGGCTTTTCGACATAATGTGTTTTTAATAGTATCTTTAAATTGATTTTCTGACAAATTTAATGTAGGTCTCTTCCAGCTAACCTGATGATTTTGTTACAGAGCGTAGTAGAGCGCGTAGAATACCGAGGAGTGGGCGCGGTGACGGTGGCTCGACGCTCGGCCTGGATCGACAGCCAGGTGTTCGGCTTCAGCCGCGCCATCCGGGCGTTCGGCCTCGAGCGCTTCCGGAAAAACGCTACGCAGATGGTGAGTCAACCTCATCATCATTCGCTTGCCCTTATCCCATTTACTTGGGGTCGGCGCAGTACGTTTTCTTCTTCCATTCAGCCCTGTCAGCCGTCAGTTCAACACTCACACCTGTTTTAGACATATCATCTTTCACGCAGTCCCTCCATCTTTTCTTTGGTCGTCCTCTCCCAACATACGAGGTGCATTCAATAAGTACCGAGCCTCATCGCCAGAGGGCGCTGTAGTTTCAAAAGAGTTTAAACACAGTGTAGCACATTCTTTTTTAATTCTTTTTTCAATTTTTTATTCCAATCCCTTCATTTGTTTTAATTTTACAACTTATGGAAGCGAACGTGTCGATCGGTTTTACAAAAATGGAAAAAGAGCAATATCGTTCGGTGATTCGATTCCTATTTTTGGAAGGGAAAACGCGCTTCGAAATCAAAGAGCGCTTGGATGCTGTGTACGGTGACTCTTCTCCATCGATGACCACCGTCAAGAATTGGTTCAACGAGTTTGGACGTGGCCGTACGTCGGTTTTTGATGAACCACGTCCAGGTGCACCGAAAACAGCTACTACGGAGGAAAACATTAAAAAAGTCCATGATCTCGTATTGGCAGATCGCCGATTGAAGGTTCGGGAGCTAGCTGAGACTGTAGGCATTTCAGAAGGAACAGTGCATCATATTCTTGACGAGGAACTCGGCATGAGAAAGCTGTCGGCGCGATGGGTGCCACGTTTACTCACACCGGAAAACAAGCGCAACCGTGAGACCACATCGGAGACGTGTTTGGCGCTGTTTAAGCGGAATCCAGCGGAGTTATTGCATCGTTTTGTGACCGTCGATGAAACCTGGTTCCACTGGTACACACCAGAGACCAAGGAGCAATCAAAACAATGGATCCAGACCGGGGAACGTGCTCCAAAGAAGGCGAAAACTGTAAAATCGGCCGGAAAAGTTATGGCCACCGTTTTCTGGGATTCACAAGGTGTGATCTACATCGATTACCTCCAGAAGGGTAAAACAATTACAGGGCTTTACTATGCCGATTTATTGGGCCGATTCGACGCCGAATTAAAGAAAAAACGACCCCATCTGGCGAAGAAAAAAGTGCTGTTTCACCACGACAACGCACCGGTTCACACGTCTGCCGTTGCCATGGCCAAATTGGTCGAATTACGCTACGAATTGCTGCCCCATCCACCGTATTCTCCAGATTTGGCCCCTTGTGACTTCTTTCTGTTTCCTAATCTGAAAAAGTCACTCGCCGGGAATAGATATGGATCAAATGAGGAGGTTATCGCCGCCACGGAGGCCTATTTTGCAGAGTTTGACAAAAACTATTTTTCGGACGGGTTAAAAAAGTTGGAGCATCGCTGGGCTAAGTGTATAGAACTAAAAGGAGACTATGTTGAAAAATAAATTGCCACTTTTCCAAAATATTCGTTTTCTTTTTGTAGGCTAAGTATTTATTGAATGACCCTCGTATCCATCCACATTCAAATTCATTACACTTTTGCCTATATGACTTTCATCCCTCCGCATAACATGGCCATACCACGCAAGGCGATTTCCTCACGATGGTGAGTCAACCTATAAGCTAATATTTATAAATAGGGTATGAAAAGTTCTCAAGCAGTACAACAAGGTTGAATGAAGTGAAGCTGCCTGATGGAAAGCGGTTACCGCCTCAATGCTTATGAAACTAACTCTTGCGTGTTGCTGACTGAGATCTTGGTCACAGATTTATTCAAGTCCTATGTTTTCTTCCATGCTGGCCTGGGAGCGAGAGAAAAACATAGAATGTGCCAGCTGCATTTCCTCCCGGGCATGGTGTAAAAACCAGCTAAGGGATCCGAGGGTTTCAGTATATTGTAATTTAGGCGATGGGCTGACAACCTGTCACTACATCAATATACTTACAAATCTATCTTAAATAACCTTCAAAACTATGTCAGACGTGGCGGAACGACCTTTGTTTGGGTCTTTTACGCTCTGCCTACCCCATTAGGGATAAAAGCGTGATTATATGTATGTATGTATGATGTTTTCTTAAAAAAAATCCATATTGGTGCTACAGATATGGATCAAAGAAGATGAAATTTTCCGTTCATTTCAGGTGAACGGTTTCAACCACGTCCTCCATAACTTGTTCCCGCGGCCAGGCTCCGGCGCCGTCCCGCACGCGCACGCGCACGCCATGCACGCGCCCTCGCTCAAGGAGATGCGCTCGGCCGCCGCCGCCGCCTCCGAGCGCGCCAAGCAGAACGTGCTGCACTCCGTCAACCGCACGTAACAGGACGGCGCCGGCGCCGCGGGGGGCATAGACCCCGCCGGGGACGACTGATGTGGACAGGATACGGTACGGAAACTTGTCTTCGATTTAGGGTACGAAAAGTTCACTTTGACTTAGGGTACAAAGGTTTAATTTCTATGAAGGGTACAGAAAGTTCACTCTTAACTAGGGTACAAAGTGTTAATTTCTATGAAGGGTACAGAAAGTTCACCCTGAACTAGGGTACAAAGGGTTAATTTCTATGAAGGGTACAGAAAGTACACTCTGAACTAGGGTACAAAGGGTTAATTTCTATGAAGGGTACAGAAAGTACACTCTGAACTAGGGTACAACAATCCCACTTCGAGGGTACAGAAAGTTCTCCTTATGGCAAATTGATAACTATTATAATGATAATGTATCAGTACTCCCATTATATGGATATAATGTACCCTAGCTATTTAGTGCAACTGGAGTGAACATTTTGCTGGACTGTTGTTATTCTGGTGCACATTTATTTTAATTTCCAAGTGCACGATTTTGTTAAGAATATTTGGAAGCGTTCCTTATATTCGAGCAACTAATTCATGGACAAGTAAAACTCGTTAGATACCTTTTAATTTCATGTCCACTTAATAATTTGTATGTTTTTTTTTAAACTTGAACAGGTACCTACTAAGACATCTAAATGTATAAGAAAAATACTTAAAAAAACCAAAACATATCCGGAATATAAAACCTCATACGGAACTACTTGTATTTTATCTGCAATAAATAATAATGATATTGATCGTCAATACATACATACATAAATTCACGCCTTTATACCTTACGGGGTAGGCAGAGCGTAAAACGCCTCATAACAGGCGCTTTCGCCACGTCTGACAAAAATAATAATCGTGAATCACTATATTAATAATTTAATCATATCAAGACATATATCTATGATATCAAAGTTTGGACACTTTGTCAGACGTGGCGGAATGACCTTTTTTAGTTCATTCACGCTCTGCTTACCGCATTAGGAATAAAGGCGTGATAATATGTATGTATGTCAAAGTTTGGGCAATAAATTGTGGTCTCATTTCGTGAGGTTGAACGATTCTATATACTCATTGTCCTCATTAATAAATTCAAAACGCTGTACGTACATAGACGTCGAGACGCGTCGATAAAAATACCGTTCAGTTTCAAAGACATATTCGTCCAGAATGCGACCGAATCCGTATGTAGCACAGTAATGTACGTGACGTCACACACTGCCACGCGAGCTCAACGCCGCACCTTACTTCCTTTTCCTTGAACCACATTCCATCTGTGGAGGTTTATGACACGAGCGGAGCCTCTGCAGAGTTCACTTTAGGAAAACACGAGGTCTAAAACTAATCACAGCGTTTGAGTGAGTGACCGAAATGCAGAGGCTCATTTTACTAATTTTTGATTCCTTGGAAATGTGAATTCCAAGTTTCGAAGCATTTCAGCCCTCCGCTGTATTCGACTGATGTTTCGATCGCGATATTTTTTGTGCAATGAGCGATCGACACGGGTGGGAAATGTGTTATTTAAATATTATTGAAAAGTAGTATTTTTGTGTGCTTGCTCGCGGGTTGTAAATGTAAAAGAAACCTGTTATCAAATCAGGAGCTCAATCGATTTACTATAACTATTATAATATCTAGAACTACAGATGAGAACTCGAGACTTTATCTCATGAATTAGACTTTGTATCAATCAATCGAAGGCATATCGCGAGCAAGCTCTAAAAATACTACATCTTATTTTAAACTGCTATGTTTGGCATAATAAATTTAATGTTATTTATTAGTTTAATTAGAGTATTAAATTTACAGTCTTTTGGTTTTAAAAAAGCTTTTTGACTAGAATATGAAATATCCTAGTTTTAAAATTGCTAAGCCTAAATTAACTTTTAACCCTAGGGTCAGTCTAGAGTTAGAGTTTACCTATCTATCTCGCTTCTCAGTTTTTGCACTAACATAAACAAAACACTACTTATAATTTTGGAAATTGTTCGAGACTTCTTCTTTGATACTGAATTGATGTAAATATTTCACATTTTTTTGTATCATGGGATCTTTTCCAGTCTCAAAGCTTGCTGAAAATAACAATGCCCTCCAAGTAGTAACAATATTGTAAATCTAGTCTTATATCAGTGTCAACAATAGTTTATACTTGTACAATTATGCATTTTAGATCTTTTATGTATGATTGAAAAGTATTTTAGCATTATGTGGAATATTTTTTTAGTTTTATGCTTCAGGGCGACGATCATGTCTATCTATTACGTAAATATAGAAAAAATATTGTCTAAACCTAAACATCATTGTGAATTAGGATTAGTTACCACTTTGAAAATAAGAGGATCATTAAACAAAATATGAATTCCTATCTGTGTCTTTTATTTCCTATAGAATTCCCTATCAGAGTAAGAATAAGCCTTGAATAAGTTACATCAAATTATAACATCTACTATAACTTGGAACCAAACTAACCTACAAAATCATAACATCATATTTCTTAATAAATTGTTCTACTTTATTTTACAACAATAATACAACTAGATTCAAACAAATTCATACTAATTTTAGTCTATTTGATCCTGATGGCTGCTCTGAGCCGTGCACTCCTACTCCGAGGGTTGCGCTCCACCTCCTCATCAGAGGGCACCTCCACATGCTTGTTGATCTGCTTCCACGGAGTATCCAGGAAGTGTTTGATGGTGTCCTGGTCTTGGACTAAAGTTGGGCTCAGGTACTTCAATGGCACGGGATTTGCAACTTCATTGACTGTGTTCCCGGCTATGTGACGTTTTACAATAGTATCTTCTAGGGAATGGAAGCTAATTGTTACCAATCTTCCATTGATTTTTAAATAATACTTTGATAGAACCATGCCATAGTTTAGTTCATTGAGCTCATTATTTACAAATATTCTTAATGCTTGGAATACTTTGGTAGCGTTTGACTGTGGTCTTTGTAGTTTGTCCAATCTTATTTCATCGGGGCAGCAAGAATTGACTACATCAACTAGTTCTGCCGTAGTTTCTATGTTTTTAATCATGTACCTGGCTTGTATGATAGTTTGTGCAATTTTGGCTGCTTTCTTCTCTTCCCCATATATTTTGAATATTTTATACAGTTCACTTTCATTGGCAGTGGCTAGGACTTCTCTGG
The DNA here is from genome assembly GCA_949820665.1 of Scrobipalpa costella. Classification (NCBI taxonomy): domain Eukaryota; kingdom Metazoa; phylum Arthropoda; class Insecta; order Lepidoptera; family Gelechiidae; genus Scrobipalpa; species Scrobipalpa costella. The sequence goes on from OX463314.1 coordinate 239,101, forward strand.
CTGTTATTTGGTTTGGGTCTCTGCCTGCGTCCATCCTCATGTCTAAGTACCCATTTTTACTGATGGAAAATCCTCTTTCTCCATTATCTAATTGCATAGAGGAACAACCAAAGTCAAAGAGGATTCCATCAATAGATCTTTGACTAATTCCTGCTTCCTTCAATAGAGTTGGAAGTTCACTAAATCTACCAAGTAAAGGAGTGACTCTGTTTGGATATTCCTCAGCTAGTTTCTTTGCCTTTTCATAAGCTGTAGGATCTCTGTCTAAAGTAATAAGCTTACAATCAGCTGATTCTAGAATCCTCCTAGAATGCCCTCCGGCTCCAAATGTCATATCAATGAATACATCATTATCCTTTGGATTTAAGTGTTTTATGGCTTCATTTAGCATAACAGGTGTATGGTCTTTGTATCCTACAGGTTCCGTAGCTGTTGTGCGGACAGATGGTAGGCGACTTAACCTTGTAATGCGTCTTAGGAACATTATGAGTCTTTTTTGAAGATCTTACTAAAGAAACCTTTGTTTTCCTCTTTCAAATAAGTGAGTACCTCATTAGAGAGGATCAGGTTGCATTCTTCTGTGCTGAGACCAGTAGCGGTGCTGTTCTTGGTTCGCTTGTATTTGTTTTTGTAGTGGTTATCCGCTATTTTGTTCAGGCAGTTGTACTGACGATTGCAGAGGTCAGAATTTAGGTTCTGACGTTCCGATGACTCAAAAGTTTCCTTAACTTTGTCCCTGATGAACTTTCCGAGATCTCTAAAACAAAAGGACAACAAATTAGGCTTCTTAAAACGAATAGTTGATCAAAATAATTTCAAAAATAACCTCAAATGTTTGCTAACCTCTCGCCTTTAGTATTGTCCAGTGGCCACTTTGCTATAAGTCTGGTGAATTTTTTGTACTGAGTAGTCATTGCAATTAAATTAAAAGAGGATTTTATTCATTATTTTCATAAAATTGCACAACGAAACTGCGAGCAAATATGGGACCATGGATCACCACAAATGTCACTTTGTCATTTTTGTTTTGACAGTACGTTCAAAAATATTTTTTGCGTTTCGTTTCGATCGCTAGGAAATCTTATTTCTGGACGAATTTCAATAACCTTCATGCACGTGCCTGCACGGTGCTTGTCTCATGGGCTGATGATGATGACGTCATGGGCTGATGATGATGTCGTCATGGGCAGATGACGTCTTTTTCATTTAAAGTCCTTAAGTCATATAAAAAATAAAAAATAAATATGATTTTATTTCCTCACCAATAGTATTCACTATTATTAGGGACATTAGGCTAGGCACAAGATTACACTAAGTGTGAGGTGCCTAAACTAGGTAAGAAAAAACGCGTAGGTACTTTTTGGTGGATCTGATGATGACCACGTCGCTAGAATCTTCCATTACATCATTTTGTTGATTTTCTGTTGTAGGTATGTTTTAATATCAGGCACTAGTCACTGAGCTACATAGATAGAGAATACACTAGTCATTCAGCTATGTCCCGTTGAACAGAAGCTACGTACGTTGTACGCTTAAAGGATAAGACATTTTTTTTTTTAAATCAAAGAGTTGGTAAAACGTTACAAAAATTCCGCACTGTATCTTGCAGTATTCCACCAATAACTCAAGAAACACCTTGAAGTGTGTTGGAAAAAGTTTTCATGCGCTAGTAATTAAAATTAATCGTTTTAAAATTAAATACGGAATAAATATCTCGTAGTCACCATATTGTACATTTGATGAAGACGAAGACAAAGATTAAAAAGTTTTTATCAGGTACTGATTATACATGTAACTTAAGGTATAATTGTCTTAAGTTTTGTTGTATAGCGAAAAATAACATTTAACACTTTACAAACGAATAAATGCTAGAAAACGCAGTAGTAATAGGAAACCACGTCTTACTATTTTTTAAATAAATTATGTTTATTTTTTAGTAAAAATATCCTAAAGCATTTGATAATTGCTGCGTGAATCAATGAAGTATTTTTTTTATTGAAATAGGTTCAAATCACCAAATTGAAATCCCTGCCTTCCCCTTAAGTAATAGAGCGTGATGAACGAAATGTACTCTTATCCAATAAATAACATTAATTAAATCTCCGTTTTAAATAATACATACTTAAAATTATGGTTCAAAAGTAGTTGTAGGCAGATTGATTAAAAGACGTATCTGTTTCTTAATCATCTTTAATCTCTGTATCTGTCCGGTCTCCCGCCACTTTTCCCGCGCGGCTTTTAGGTACACGATATTTGACAGTTATCTGTGGTAATCTCTGTTCCATATACGCTAGTATAATAGTTGTTGCACGTGAGTATTATTAGTTACTCTGTGATAGTAGATTATTCTATTCTATTCTATAGTAGTTCAGTGGCACTAGGTAGGTCTTTTGTTAAAACTAAACTCCGATTCGTATTTTCTTTGCAATTAAAAAATAAATAAAATAAAAATGTTTTATTGCATCAACAGGTAGATATAAATTTCTAACAATACTCGAAGCCCCCTTTTAAGCAAAACAAAAAGCAATAAAAAAATAGAGTCATTTGTTGAATGATTTTATAAGTTTAGCGTCAAAGCCAAATTATTCAAATCGCCTAAATGGCTACCCAACAAGACGATTGTAACTGTCTCGACGACAGATCTCAAGCTCGTCTAATCCTCGGCATCACAATAACCGCGGACGGAGCAGCGGCGCCGGCTAATCCCAATTATTTAGAATTAACGCGTCTAATCCCATTCTTCCCGTTAGACCCGTTGTTACCGCCGTACCCCTTGTGGGAAATCTTCCCGGCTTGATAGATAAACATGTGGGTAGTTATGGGTTAATAGACTAAATGAAACTTAATTAGGGAATAAATTTGTTATCGATCGTCACCTTAAATGGGATTTAGATAAGTATAATAATTTCCAACATAAACCCTTGCTTTGTTACACAAATGAGACTAAAATACTCTTGTAAGTTACGTTTCCAAAGTTAAAATCCATATCAACAAAATGAAAATTTTGCTGCAGAGCTTATTTATTTTATTTTTATTTATTTATTTAACTATATGCACAAAGATGGGCGGACTTAACGTCAAAGGCATTTTCAACTAGTCTACCTAAGAGCTTGTGGAAATGACAAGGCAGGTACAAAAAATCTATCTTATTAACTAACAAAGTTAGAATAAAACAAAAAAAAAACAAAATGTAATTTAGAGTATAGATATACATACATACATACATATAATCACGCCTTTATCCCTTATGGGGTAGGCAGAGCGTAAACGACCTAAACAAAGGTCGTTCCGCCACGTCTGACAAAGTTTTGAGGGTTATTCAAGATGGATTTGTATTTTGTACGTATATTGCTGTAGTGACAGGTTGTCAGCCCATCGCCTAAATTGCAATATACTGAAACCCTCAGAATAATATAATTTATTATAACTTATACAGCACATATGTAGACATAAAGTTACAATCAAAAACATAATAAATACCAATATCTAGCCTACCTAGCTAAATAACTTAACAAATGTATATATACTTTATTGCATAAAAACAAAATAAATAAACAAACAAAACAAAAAACAAAACAAAACTACCAAGCTAAATAATTTGTGTCAAAATTTTCGCTTTACATAACCCGAAGATGTGTGAAAACGTATGATTCCATGGCAGGAACCTACGTACCTACCTATATATTACTACAAAAAAAAACGAATAAAAGTAACACATCGGATCACTCTTCGTAGCGAGTGTATTCTCGAGTCAAACGACTCTATGGACGCCGGTGTCAGAGTTTTCAAACCGCCTAGTAGCACAGCCATTAGGCCTCTGACATGGTTTGAGTAACGACCACTATCAAAGACAGCGACCGGGTTCTTTTTGGACTATCAGGTGACTCAGCCTGCAATGTCCTTACCAAACTGGGGAAAACATCTCAAAGTGATAAACTGACAAACATTATCTTTGTCCCCCCCCTCCCTGGGAATAAAACCCAGGACCTCCAGATCGTAAGCCCATGGCTCTGACAACTAGCCACGGAGGCAGTTACTGGATCACTATCGATTATACTATAAAAAAATATTAAAGATCATGAAAAAATCTTAAAAAAATATTTCACGGTTTGCGAGCATTTTACGAGTTGAGTTCGATTTTAGTACTATTGTACTGCTACGAGTGCTACGCCGTAGCCCGTAGCAAATATTCGCAGTATCATGTGCTACGCTGCGTGCGAACACGTGCATATATAAAAAAAAAGTAAACCGAATTCTCTTGCAACTTTATGCTAAACAAGCTAATACAAGCAGAATGATTACTAAGAGCTGTGATAAAGGGATAACAGAGGCTTCTTTTTACTGCGGTTCTTATTCCACAGGAAAATTATAAGCTATTGGGCTGTTATAAGCAATTTCATTTTAATAGTTCTTTGAGTCATATTTTTATTATCACATTATGAATTTAAGATCCTAATATCTGTGTCCTTAATTCCAAAACTTTACCAATGACTAAATCTTCATTTCAAGTTAGTTTTACGAGACCAAATAATCCTGCTGAATTGCCGCATTATTTCAATCCAACGTGAAAATAACCGCTAAAACTTTATCACGAGCGAAACCTCTTATGATTGGAAGTGATTCGTTTGGATCGAAGGCCGCGATAGACATAAACTCTCGTCTATAAGCTATAAGCATTGAGATCTTTACAGCCGACTCCTACTTTCCTACTGCACTTCACAGGGAGGCATTGTACACGAAAATCAACATTTTTTTTTTCGGCGACTTGCCTCCTCTTACTGAAAACAGTTTTACTACGCGACTCTTCTTCCCACTTCGCAGTACATCGACGCATTTCGACGGGAATACATTTCTGCTTTCAATAGTAGACAGCAATGTATTTTGAGCTTAAGGGGAAGTGTAGTTACGTGAAGTGGGGAGTAAAAGGCGACGCTGAACGTTACAAAGTGCGAGCCTTTTGTCCAGGTTAAGGTGGAGTTCCGTCGTTGCGCTTGGAGTTTCAGGTTTCATAGAAAAAAACGCAAAAGCCCATAATACCGATAAAGATAGTACTTACTATTTGATTTGTTAATATAACAAATAGAGCTAAGCTGAGCTTGAATAATTTAATTTAATGTATTGCATTGGATTTGCTCGTTGTTGGCATATCTTAATTTATTTAAATAAAATCCTGGAAAGCAGCGTGGCACTCCCAACACAAGCATTTTCTAATTGCTTACTGGGAGGACCTTATTATCTCTGTAAGTTTTATAAATTGAGTAATAAAGATCATTTTTATTTTTTTATTAAATTAATGTAATTTCAGTCAATGAAAGCTCCGTATGTAGTACGTCCGTCCGTCCGTATTTTGTTACGGCGTAGAGCTGTAGCACGAGTAGCACTGATATTTCCAAAGCGCTACATTGAATCACATTGCGAGCGACTGAAGCCGAGTTTCAGTCGCTAGTCGCCGCCCTCGAAAGCTCGCCTTACTACCCCTCGGGCGGGTGCCGGGCGGAGGGAGGCGTGCGGGGGGCAAGGGAGGGGGCGGGAGTCGGTGGTGCGCGCGCAGTCGCCGCCATTCTGCTCTGCAGTCGGGAGTCTCGCGCCGCGGCCGCGCCATGCGAGCGCGCTCCGTTACATAACAAACAACCGACGACCTGCGACAATACACAGTTCAGTGACAACAGTGCTAGTGAAACACCAACACTATCCCCCAACAGTGCTGTGACCCACGACCACGCTACGACACACAGGTACACCCGATTCTTTCTACACATGCTTCGTTTAATACCGTGTTATGTGGTGCTGTATTCGCTCGGCGCCAGCGTTTTATGCCTTCCAATGTTTTAATAAAAGCTGGTGCTGAAACTTGTGTGTTCTCAAGGAAATGGTCGCATAAGGAGCTTTATTCACAAGGCGGGTAGGTTACAGTTTCTTTCAGCTTGGTTTTGTTATCGATCACCCGACGCGGCGTACACATTCGTTTTTAAGCAATTCGGTGCGAAGGTTTCACAGCTATTATATACTTTCATACATATAATCACGCCTTTATCCCTTATGGGGCAGGCAAAGCTTAAATGACCTAAACAAAGGTCGTTCCGCCACGTCTGGCAAAGTTTTCAGGGTTATTTAAGATAGATTTGTAGGTATATTGCTGTAGTGACAGGTTGTTAGCCGTTCGCCTAAATTACAATATACTAAAACCCTCGGATCCTTTAGCTGGTTTTTAAAGCATGCCCGGGAGGAAATACAGCTGGCATGTTTTGGGTTTTTCTCTCACTCCCAGGCCAGCGTGGAAGAAATTGGAACACGGCTATACTTTCATATAGCCTTGCTAACACCGTTGCATTTGATATAATTTGGTTAGTGTAGCAATTTGGATAAGAGCATACAACTACCGAACTACAGTCGGTCTGATTACGATCTCGCCAGGCTGAAATTGCTTACACAATGCAATTAACTGGATACACTAGAACGTCTAACAACATGTAATTGCAATACCAAATTGATACAGTTACCTACAATTTACATCAATTTTCTTCTTGCTGGACTGGGAGCGAGAGAAAAACATAGAATGTGCCAGCTGCATTTCCTTCCGGGCATGCTGTAAAAACCAGCTAAGGGATCCGAGGTTTTCTGTATATTGCAATTTAGGTGATAAGCTGACAACCTGTCACTACAGCAATATACCTACAAATCTATCTATAATAACCCTCAAACCTACTTTGTCAGACGTGGCGAACGACCCTTGTTTAGGTCGTTAACGCTCTGCCTGCCCCATTAGGGATAAAGGCGTGATTATTTTCAATTAACTTAGAACGTAATTTACATTAGATATTTATTAAAATGGGTCAAGTGTAGGTGCTTTACATTACACTAGCACTTAGGACAACATTAAGCAACGCCATTAGTTTAATACACTTATATACACTTATCTTCCGTCTAGTATCTACAGATATCTACCTATACTTTTGTTGGTCCCAGTTACATACATACATACATATAATCACGCCTTTATCCCTAATGGGGTAGGCAGAGTGTAAACGACCTAAACAAAGGTCGTTCCGCCACGCCTGACAAAGTTTTGAGATAGATTTGTAGGTATATTGCTGTAGTGACAGGTTGTCAGCCCATCGCCTAAATTACAATATACTGAAACCCTTGGGTCCCTTAGCTGGTTTTTACAGCATGCCCGGGAGGAAATGCAGCTGGCACATTCTATGTTTTTCTGTCGCTCCCAGGCCAGCATGGAAGAATGCTGAAGAATGGTCCCGGTTAATATCGTTTACTACCGCAGATATTAGTCGTTAAGCCATGTCAGAGGCCAGTGATAAGCATTGGCGGTTTGAAAACTCTGGCCTAATCTAGGATTGGGTCTGGTTTCCCTTCTAGGTTGCGGTGGTCAGATGGCAGTCGCTCTGTGTAAAAACCAGTACCCACGTCCAATCACCTAGATTAATTAGGTAGCCGACCTATACGGGATAAGGGTATTTTTGACATCTTACTTACTGGCTTTTCCAAAGTTTTCTTGTTTGATTTTTTCATTATATTATAATTCAATCATCGCAATTAAAATCTATGATCCTACAACTACAACTTATAGTTTATTTCCTAATGTTTCAGGCGACTAGATATAATTGAGACATTCGTTCACAAAAAATACCCAAGAAGCTCATTTTTCTTATCAACTCAATCTCAAAATTGTAGGATATGTCATATTGTTGATAGTCTGATGGAAACCGCTCAATCACTCCACGGGGCTTCGACCGCGCGATCCGATTACATTATGTGTATTACGTCTAGGTCTAGATAAATCATCTGTAGACTCAGCATGCAATTTTTTTTTATTGCAGGTGGAGATCCCCATTAGCCCCTACCTCTTTCAATCTCGAAATCCTCGCACACCGTCGTAATGTAGTTTACCTGTCGGTAGAATAGAATAGAATTAGTATATTCATAACAATTCTTACACGGTATTTTTATATAATGCCTTTAGAAGAATGCAATGTCACTTCATGACCTGATACCCCCCCTTCCTTTCCGTTCTATCTCCGGGGCACTACATGGGCAGCGCCAGTTGGGTATTCGTACATTTTGTTGTAGATATACCAAATATAAGTAACTACGCACAAAAAAGCTTTGCTTTTACATTTTAAATGCGAACGACTTCTTCTTCTTAGCGAGTGGATTCTCGAGTCGAAAGACCCGATTAAAACCCTGGTGTCAGAGTTTTTAAACCACCTAGTAGCACAGCTATTTAGGCCTCTGACATGGTTTGAGTAACGACCACTATCAAAGACAGCGACCGGGACCGACTAAGAGGTAGTAAATAGTGGTCCCTGGAATACACTCTGTTGTACCACTAGTGACCAATGGGCGGAATCCTAATGTAAGCCGTGTCTACAGATGACTCGTCACTGTGTTATGTTTCTGTATCGTACACGTCACTCAGTCTCAGTCCTTCACCTTAGCTCAGACTTAGTACATTGCTCTGAAAGTTCACGTGGATGCGTAATATTTGCTGATGATATATATGGATCATAAAGTTTTGTGATTAGGTATTCCTACTTACATGATTCGAACTTATATTACCTATACCGGGTATAAGGGACAGGTTGCTCAGTTAACGAAACTGAACAACAATCCGCAGGATGTTTTTCAGGAAATGAAAAATATAAACGCTTTTCCATACAAAATGGCTGATCGAGGTGGATATTTTGTATGGAAAAGCCATTTTTTTTTCACTTCCTGAAAGAATTTCCTGGTGGAAGTTGTTCAGTGTCGTTGACTGAGCAACCCCTATCAGTTTGCGGGACGCTGTCCCTTACACCTCGTATATATCTGTTCATAAAGTTAAATCCAATCTTATTCCGGCTATAGGCCTTATCTAGGATTTGAGTGTGTAGTGTAAAGAAGTGGCATATCGTAAATGTTTTAAGCTCTACATACTCCATTAGAGATATAGGCGTGATTTCGAAAAAGTTAAAATTGTGTGACCCTCGATCTTTGATTGGGATGATGCTGTTGTAAGTTTAAAAGGGTATTTCTCTTTCTTTAACCATGTAGGTAGGTATGTTCAAACAATATTAGTCTAATCAATCAGTGATGTCTTCCATGCTGTACTGGGAGCGAGAGAAAAACATAGAATGTGCCAGCTGCATTTCCTCCCGGGCATGCTGTAAAAATCAGCTAAGGGATTCGAGGGTTTCAGTATATTGCAATTTAGTCGATGGGCTGACAACCTGTCCCTACAGCAATATACTTACAAATCTATCTTAAATAATCCTCAACTTTATCAGACGTGGCGGAACGACCTTTGTTTAGGTCGTGTACGCTCTGCCTACCCCATTAGGGATAAAGGCGTAACTATCATCTCCCTAGCCTTATCCCGTATCTCACAGGGTTGGCTACCTAATCTAGGGGATTGAACGAGGGTACTGGTTTTTACATAGAGCGACTGCCATCTGACCTCCGCAACTAAGAGGGGGAAACCAGATCCAATCCTAGATTAGGTCAGAGTTTTCAAGCCGCCAATGCTTAGCACTGACCTCTGACATGGCTTAACGTCTAATATCTAAGGTATTTAACGATATTAACCTCGACCAACGGCTTAACGTGCCTTCCAAACCACGGAAAAAGCGCCGAATAAACGTACATATGAATTTCGAAAACCGAAAAACACGTTGGTACGTGGTGGGGTTCGAACCACAACCTACCACTCAGGAGGCAGGGGCCCTAGCCACTACACCATCGGGCTCTACATAAAGGCGTAACTAATGTATGTATAATCAGTGATAGATTAGTTGTGTCCATTATGTAGTTCAAAGCTGTCGATGTCGTTAATATTTCATGTCGTAATAACATAATAACCCACTTTCACATTAAGTTGCCTCCGTGGTCTAGTGGTCAGAGCTGTGGGCTTACGATCCGGAGGTCCTGGGATCGATTCCCAGAACCTCCGGACACAAAGTTGCTATTTGTCAATTTATCACTTTGTGAGGTTTTCCCCAGTTTGGTTAGGACGTTGAAGGCTGAATCACCTGATTGTCCGAAAAGAAAAAGGATTCCTTGCTTCGGAGGGCACGTTAAGCGGTCGGTCCCAGTCGCTGTCTTTAATAGTGGTCGTTACTCAGGCGGTTTTGAAAACTCTGTCACCAGGGTTCATCGGGTCGTTTGACTCGAGAATCCACTCGCTAAGAAGACTAAGTATATTGTGGACTTGTTATAATATTCTAAATGCACTTATGTAAAACGAAGCACGGTAGCAGGAATTCCTCATTAGCCTTATAATCGGATTGCTTCACGGGGTTCCTTGCAAGTATTTAGCTGCAAGTACTTACATTCCTGCAAGTACGGTCTGCGGCATAGAAAAGTATCACCTGTGAATTGTTTTGCTTTCGTTTATTCGTCGCTTTTTCCGTGCTTCGGACGGCCCGTTAAGCCGTTGGTCACGGCTAATATCGTTTAATAACGTAGATATTAGTCGTTAAGCCATATCAGAGGCCGGTGCTAATCATTGGCGGCTTGAAATCTCTGACCTGATCTAGGATTGGGTCTGGTTTCCTTTCTGGGTAGCGGAGGTCAGATCGCAGTCGCTCTGTGTAAAAGCCAGTACTCTCATTAAAACTCCGAGATTAGGTAGCCGACCCCGTGAGATACGGGATAAGGCTAGGGAGATGATGACATAACATTGCTTATTTTAAGTGGGCTTTCTTCCACGTTGGACAGGGAGTGATCAAAAATATTGAATGTACCAGTACTCGAGAATACCCCTTAGACTGGCAGACCGGCTAGAGCTAGGGGGACCCGAAGAAGGTTTCAGATATTGCAATTTAGGCGCGAAAACGCATTTCAATAAGCTGTTACTTATTTGCCTTTCCCCTTAGAAATAGAAAAAAAAAACGACTGTATGGTATGCATGTTTAAACCGGATTTTCTTTTCTTCGACGCTGCGTGTACTTTCCTTGGCAAACTCCTGGAAGTTGCACTCCTTTGTTCTGACCGAGTGGGCTCCAAAGAACCCGGATCTCATTACTGCGAGATTTATTCTCCTGTTTACCCGACAACATAATTTCCCAAAAGAATCCAACTATTCAGACTACAGCCCCAAGAACCGCCTAGTCTAGTTTAATACTCGAGGACGGGGGCTGGGGACTGCCAAGTCACACTCAAGTCTCGCCTCGTGGGAGAGTATTTACATTGCGATGTGGTACCGACCGGCCATAAAGTTATTCGCATCTATCAAACTTGTTGTAGTCTAATGTTCCTCGGAGGACTGAGTCCTTACAGCAACGGTTGTATGAATGGCCTTGTATTAGAGATTTACATACATACATAAAATCACGCCTTTAACCCTTACGGGGTAGGCAGAGCGTAAAACGACTCGTAAAAGGCGATTTCGCCACGTCTGACATAAATTGAGGGCAATTTTAGATTGTAATGATACGTATTGCTATAGTGACAGGTTGTCAGCCCATCGCCTAAATTTAGAGATTTACATCTGGTCTGAATCGTGATCTGACCCCATTTTCCTTTAATGTAAATTAGTTTTCGTATATAATTTTTGCACCTGCCTTGGCATTTCCACATGCCCTAAAGCGGACTGGTAGATAATGCCTTTGACGTTAAGTCCGCCCATGTAACTTTTTGTGCAAAAAGTTAAATAAATAAAATAAAAATAAATGTTACGAGTTTTTACCAACGGAAGGACCGAACGGAACTTACATACGAACTAATTGTTTCTTAGGAAAAATCCTCTAAAAGACTTCCTTGAAATGGGTATTACGTATTACGTCGTACCCAACGTAGATAAATAAACCTAGTTTATAGCAATTCTGATTCTCACTTTGCATTTTTAAGTCAGGAAGCAGTTTATGAACGTAATTTAGTTTTATGATCCTACTAAAAGGAAAGAACTCGGTTTTATTTCTGAGGTATAAGCTGCTCTTCAATCACCTTTATTCGTACTAACTCATTATAATCCATCCTACAGGGAGTTAAGAAATGCTGACCAAACGTATGTCAACCTACCTACCAATGAAACTGGACAACTTTCTACTTACAAGGAACTTATGTCAAAATATTAAAATAATAACATTGCCATCCCATACAAATGTCAGCGGCTCGAATAATTTTGTATGGAGGTCCAATTTTTTCATTAGTAGCATAGCACTTACTTCAAGGGAGGAAAGTTTTGATTTAGACTTGCGTAATTTTAAGTAACTATATTATATAGGTATGATTCAAAGTTTTTGACGCCGTATCGCCGTAAATTATAGACACAGAATATAGTAGTACTACATACATACATATGATCACGCCTTTATCCCTAATGGGGTAGGCAGAGCGTAAACGACCAAAACAAAGGTCGTTCCGCCACGTCTGACAAAGTTTTGAGGGTTATTTAAGATATATTCGTAGGTATATTGCTGTAGTGGCAGGTTGTCAGCCCATCGCCTAAATTGCAATACACTGAATCTCTGGTTTTTGTATTTTACAATTTAGGCAATGGGCTGACAACCTGTCACTACAGCAATATACCTACAAATTTATCTTAAATAACGAGGTTGTTTCGTCCAAGTAAATAACCTTCAAAAAATTTCAGACGTGGCGTAACGACCTTTTTTTTTAAAGTCGATTACGCTCTGCTTACCCCATTAGCGATAAAGGCGTGATTATATGTATGTAAATTGGACTTGAAAAAGTTTTATTTCCAAGTAAAGAACGGTAATAGGTATAGTAGTACGTAAATTATGTCATTTGAATAGCATCAGCTCCAACGAGCCCAAGTTTGTTGACTCCCTCAGGGACGAAGGTAATGTGTGTTCTCAAGAAACACTCTTAGACCTTGACATTTGGTCGTCAGTTTGCAATTTATGAACAAAATTACTTTTAAGTCATAATCTGTTATAAAACAGTGCTTTGGAGGGCATGTTGAGCCGTTGGTCCCGATCGCTGTCTTTGATAGTGGTGGTTACATAAAGTATTTTAGAGGCCTATCAACTATGCTATTAGGCGGTTTAAAAACCCTGACACCAGGGTTCGACGGGTCGTACACTCAAAGAAACCACTTGGTATGAAGAAGAACCTTGACCGTCAGTCGTCAGTCTGCAATTCACGAATAAAATTATAACAGCATTACGATGCCGTGAGTGCAATGTCATTTGGAACCAGTCACGCAAACGGTTTGACGGTTTCCACGGAATGGCAATATGATGGCGGCCGTGAGAGGGAAGGTCGAAGAGCTTAAAGTGTTTTTGATGTGGTAGTCGGGAACATAGCGGTCGTTTCGAAACACATATTCTAGATTTTCGTTCGTGCATTGCATAAATGTGAAAGGGGTAGTTAGAGCGTCAAAAGCCTTGGAAAAGAAAGGTGTTTCCAAAAGGATTGTCAAAATTTCGACTAAAGCCCTTGGCGGGCGCCTACTCCTCATTCCTACAGTATGCGGTATGCCCGGTAAAAAACAATTGAAATATTTCAGATTTTTATCACTCCCAGTCCAGCATGGAAGTTCCGTTTAATCCATCTTGTTATTCGAACCATTTCGAGCTGTACTTTGGAAGCAATTATTTTGTTGCCGAAATTTTAATGGCTAATCTCAAAATTGAGTGGGCTATAAAGTTCCTACATTTAGTTGGCGTCGGAGTGAATGGGGCTTTCTACCCTTTACATTCCCGAAGTAAATAAACAGTTTATCATGTGGGGTAGCGATACATTCCGACATGACCGTGCGCAAGGGCGTCAAATGCTGGCGAGTGGTGGCTGAAGAATGCGCCCGGAGCCTACCGAGCGAGCTTAGGGTTGCCATATACATATACATACATACAATAACTGCCTCCGTGGTCTAGTGGCTAGTGTCATGGGCTCCCGATCCGGAGGTCCTGCGTTCGATTCCCAGGGGGTAAAACACAAAGTTGATATTTGAGAATTTATCACTTTGTGAATTTTTCCCCAGTTTGGGTAAGGCATTGCAGGCTGAATCACATGATTGTCCGAAAAGAAAAATATTTCGTGCTTCGGAGGGCACGTTAAGCCGTCAGTCCCGGTCGCTGTCAATGACAGTGGTCGTTACACAAAACCATGTCAGAGGCCTGATAGTTGTGCTACTAGGCGGTTTAAAAACTCTGACACCAGGTTTCATCGGGTCCATAGAATCGATACTCACTCGACAGAAGAAGAAGATCACGCCTCCATCCCCAATGGGTAGTTTTGATATTTTTATTTAAGATAGATTTGTAGGTATATTGCTGTAGTGACAGGTTGTCTGTCAGCCATCGCCTAAATTGCAATATACTGAAACTCTCGGATCCCTTAACTGGTTTATACAGCATGCCCGGGAGGAAATGCAGCTGGCAAATTCTATGTTTTTCTCTCGCTCCCAGTCCAGCCTGGAACTTTACCAGACCTTAGGGTTACCAGACCGAAATAAACAGTTGATTATGCAGGGGAGCGATACATGACCGTTCGGAAGGGTTCAAATGCTGGCGAGGGGAATAACTGGACGCGGCGCGCGAGGAATGCGCCCCGTAGCCCTGTCAGAAACTGAAGGGCTACCAGACTCCTCAAAATTTAATGTTCGTTACGAATAAAGTCATTGATTCCATCTAAAATCAATACATACATACATATAATCACGCCTTTATCCCTAATGGGGTAGGCAGAGCGTAAACGACCTAAACAAAGGTCGGTCCGCCACGTCTGACAAAGATTTGTAGGTATATTGCTGTAGTGACAGGTTGTCAGCCTATCGCCTAAATTGCAATATACAGAAACCTTTGGATCCCTTAGCTAGTTTAGAAACAATAATCGTAATTATTGGAGCAGTAGAATAGAATAGAATTACTACCTAATTACACATTGCTTCGACAACAGTACAGAAAGCTGGAAGAAATTTCTTAGTAGAAATAAGCTGTACCTGTTCTGTCGTTATTCCTTGTGTATTGTCTTTCTCATATTATTTATTTATTTATTTATTTAACAGTTTATTGTACACAGAAACATACACAGAACAATTACATAGGAATCAAGACACAACAGGTACTGCTTATTTCTAAAATGAAATGTCTTACAGCAGACCTAAGAAGTGAGATAGCATAAAACGTAAAGCGGATAAGACGTGCACAATATGAATACAAATTAGATACATGAACAATAAATAAGGATATACCTACTTAATTACACTATACTACGATCATACAATAAGTAAATAAATCATAATACCTATAAATATATTAAATACTCTATATAAATATAACTGAAATAAATAAATATATACATACCATAGATACATATATATACAATATATAAATACATACTACGGATTACGCAGAGAAAGATAATGTTCTTTGATTCTCTTTTTGAAAACAGCGATTGATGGGCTGTCGCGAATAGTGTGCGGGACTACTACTTGCTATTACTTGTGTACAATAAACAGTAAATAAATAATTAAATAAATAGACATTATTGGTTGCTTTATTTCAGAAAGAAAGCTTATGCGGAAAGATAATTTAGTTTTTCCATACCAGGATAAAAGATTCGTTTATATGTAGTTCAGTACTTATCTCTGAAAAATTGCCTCAAATCCTCTACCTATATAAAAGTTTAACCAGATATTGCAATTGTTTTGGCAACTCTATTTGAGCTTCGCCAACACCCCTCATTCTCCCAACAACTTGCAAACTTTGAGAACTGCGCTTGTTACAGCATTCAATGGTTCGGGAATTTATTGTTAGTTTCCGAAGATCATTGTAGGAGGTTCGCGATGTGAGCAAGAGGTAGCGTGGATATATGCTCGTACTTATAACCCTAATCTATAGGTTATTCCATGCTGGCCTGAGAGCGAGAGAAAAACATAGAATGTGCCAGTGTTCAGTTTATTGTAATTTAGGCGATGGGCTGATAATCGTTTATTCACCATTAAACAGGGTACATAGAAAGATCAGGTCAGTTATCTATAAAAATATAAGTCCTCCTGTTTAGCCATTACAAATAGCATGCAAATTGAAAAGAGGATAAAAATAAATTAAATTACATGAAAATTTATAAATCACATTATCTAAACCATGTACAATCTTAATCACTCTATTTAGTTCTAACATTAACTCAATTTAGAAATGCATAATTTCAAAGTATAATTCAGGCAAATCAGCATAATTCAATTAATATCAAAAATAAAATGTCAATAGAAATACAATATATCCACATAATGTCACTAAATGTCATCTGGCTGAAATAAATCTAGTAGCCAAAGCCAAAAATGGATAAATAATAAAACTAAAACAATTTTGAATGTCGGTTATTCAAAATGCAACTTGAGAACAAAAGTGGAAGTTCAAGTTCTAAATGGTGTAAACCGATGGCGGGAAAAGTATCGAGCGTAATTATCATGTCCACCCTATACTGACAACCTCTCACTACAGCAATATACCTACAAATTTATCTTAAAATTACCCTCAAAACTTTGTCAGACGTGGCGGAACGACCTCTGTTTTTGACGTTTACGCTCTGCCTACACCATTAGGAATAAAGGCGTGATTATATGTATGTATGTATAGGAAATGTTATTATGCGTACTCTTATTCAAAATCTGGTAGCGTTTAAAATAATAATGGTGCTACGAAAAGGCTACGAGCGACTACTACGCCGTAGCAGGGTCCACAATAAAATTGAAAGGCATTTCTTCGAGGTCTTGGTGAACTAGCTCCATCGTTAAAATATAAATTAATGTGTGCTTTGTTTACGCGTGAAATAATTCATTTAAATCTGCTATACATAGATAAATAACGGATTTATTTATTTATCTATCGTATGGCATTTATTTGCTGCGAGAGCCAGAATAACGGATTGAAAAGTAGGAACTTGCTTGATATTGAACTAGACGAGGATTTTCAAATGTCATAACTAATTGAACTCTTCATCTCCCTAGCCTTATCCCGTATCTCACGGGATTGTCTACCTAATCCAAGTTATTGAACGAGGAAACTTGTTTTTACACGGAGCGACTGCCATCTGACTTCCACAACCCAGAAGGGAAACCAAACCCAATTCTAGATTATGGCAGTTTTCAAGCCGCCAATGCTTAGCACTAGCCTCTGACATGGCTTAACGACTAATATGTGCGGTGTTAAACGATATTAACCGGGACCAATCGCTTAGCATATGAAATTCGAAAACCGAAAAACATTTTGTACGTGGTGGGATTCGAACCACGACCTCCCGCTCAGGAGGCATCGGCCCTATCCACTACACCATCGGGCTTCATAACTAAATGAACTATTCGTGTAAAATGCCTTGTACCTTCCTTCGTACATGCTACAAATACAGAGCAGTACAAGTTTGTGTCGTGTCCTCCAAATAGGCCGGCAGGTTCAGATTGCGCGCATTCCAATCGGAGGGTCGCGGGCAATAGCGGGCGGCATTGGCGGTCAATCCCGCATTCCAGAGAACTGGCGAACTGTACCCGGTTAAGGGCCGAATCCATTGGTCAATAATATAGGCGTACGATGTTCTATTTATTATTCTGAGACGAAATTTAGACATTTATGACCTATTGTAGCCGCAGTCTAAAGTGGTGGAAAATCCTATGACGCCACCTTTCTTTCTTCGCGCCCTTTTGTCGAACTCAAAACCCACATGCAGACGAAATAAAAAAGTATTACAGTGGTTATGCCTTTAATAAGTGGAAACTCAATCAAATTATTTTGTTTGAAGTAGCCACAAGTTATAAAATTTGTAGGATCCAATATGTAGGATACTAGTTATTAAATTTGCTGTATGTCCTAAATAGCATACATACATACATATAATCACTATGCCTATCCCTAATGGGGTAGGCAGAATGTAAACGACCTAAACAAAGGTCACAGGTTTCGCCACGTATGACAAAGTCTTGAGAGTCATTTAAGACAGACTTGTAGGTATATTGCTGTAGTGACAGGTTGTCAGTCCATCGCCTAAATTACAATATACTGAAACCTTCGGATCCCTCACCCGGCTAACCGGCTGCCCGGGAGGAAATGCAGCTGGCACATTCTACGCTTTTCTCTCGCTTCCAGTCCAGCATAAAACCAGATTATTTGGTTTGAAATAGCCACAAGTGATAAAATCTGTAGGATCCAATAAGAAGGACACTAGTTATTACATTTGCTGTATGTCCTAAATAGCAGTCAATAAAATTTTATGAAATCTCTATTTCCTCTTCTCATTTCATTATATTTCATTGCATCTAGTGGACAGGGGTCCTTTAACTGGGGATTCGGTCGATTGGAACCGGAGTTTACACTGGCTTCGTAAAAGTTTCCGTACGAATTCTTTCACGACCACAATTTATAATGTGGACCACTTCATAGAATTTCGCTTTACTTTGTAGTTGACTAATGTTATTTGAACTTTATAAAAATACTTGTTTAGAACTCTTAATTCTTTTCTAACCACTAGAATTGAAAGACCCAGGTTAGCGAGTTCTAAAATTGGCTCTGTGGTCAGAGCGTTAGGCCTCCGATCTGTCGTGGTTTTCATGTTAGACTGTTTCTAGTTTGGTTAGGAAATTGTAGTTCATTCTGTAAATAAACGTGTCTAATCCACATAAAAATCAGGCAATGTTTTAAACGCCGCTGAAGCCATCTTGCTCTTGTACGGTTATCGAACTCCATACAATAGCGCAGCAACCAAACTAATAACCGTTCAGGATATTTTGCACACTCTGTGGCAATATCCAGAACTATTTGCCTGGATGTGGCTCTATCTCCTCGCGCAACTGATTTTAACTACCCTCCACGCGGGATCCTGTGGAAATGGCTGCTACAGGGCTGGCATGAAAGCGAGTAACATTATGCGACTAGCATAGCTATTCGTAGATGCTGGCTATTTAGTGTGCTTTCCTTATAAAACACAGCCATACTTGTCTCCATCCAACTGGACGCGATAAAAACTAGAATTGCCAGGTAAAACTAGTAGAGAGAGAGCTTAGGGTTTCAGTGTAATGTAGTTCAGACGATGAGCTGATAACCTGTCTCTACATAAAAATACACACTCAAGTTACATTATCATTTATTTCTGAACTTCCAATATTTGTAGCACTCAAGGTACTCTTTCTATTTCTTACTTTTATAAACTTTTCTTCCTTGCTGGACTGGGAGCGAGAGCATGTCCATGCATTTCCTCCCGGGCATGCTATAAATACCAGCTAAGGGATCCGAGGGTTTCAGTATATTGCGTTTTAGGTGATGGGCTGACAACCTGTCACTACAGCAATATACCTACAAATCTATCTTAAATAACCCTCAAAACTTTGTCTGACGTGGCGGAACGACTTTTGTTTAGGTCGTTTACGCTTGCCTACCCATTACATTAGGGATAAAGAGTGTGATTATATGTATGTATGTACTTTTATAAAATGTACTAGCCCTGCAAGTTAGCAACTGCTTCTCTGTTATCGGCGCCCTACATTTTAATTGCGGTATAATATTGCACTATCTGCTACTATGTGAGGGTATGAGATTGTTATTTTATAACATAACTTTACCAACTTTAATGCGGCCATGAGCTTAAGAAAACAATTTAAAAATTTATGAAACTACATGATATTTTAACGTTCACAAACAACTATTCAACTTTTCCTTATGATTCCCTATTTAAATTTATTAAAGCATTATTTAGTTAACCATCATTATTAAGTACTTAGCTGACGTTATGTATCCTCAGGATAAAAACTACTTACACTACGTACGCTGTAGTATCTATAGGCATACAAAATTTACACATTAATACATACCTACATATAATCACGCCATTTTATGTTTTTCTCTCGTTCCCAGTTCAGCATGGAAGAACATTGGAAGAATTCTTCCATGCACATAAATGCTCTGCAATAACTTAACTTTTATCCAAACCAAAATCTGGAATCATATGTACTCGTACCACAATCGTTCGCTTATCAAAACTTATGCCTGAAGCTATAGTATAGAGCCTCCTTCCTGGCAAGGTCATTCAACCCCCGCGCCCTAAGTTTCCGCCCTTTGCTTCCCGTGCCCGCCTTAAGCTATCACAAGTAATTGAAAGAAATACTTCTTCTATTGTTCAAAGCCCTTCAAATCAGAAATACAAAATAAATTCTTTTTTTTAGTTACAAATGAAATGAACTGTCATAAACGCGTTTCTTTTGTAACTCAGGTCTAAACTAGACTTACTGTTAGTCTGCCCAACCGAGGTCACCAGACAATCCCTGCCCACGGATCTAGCTTAATAAAAACTCATAATAGCAAGGCCAGCTGATAATAAAAAACACAACGAGATCCAGAAAAGAGACCCAAATTATGTCAGAAATATCCGTGTTATTATTAGATAGATTTGGTCTCGAGAAAAACCTTGTAATATTTATTTCTAAGTAGATTCAAATGAATACTTTTACGCATAAACCAGGAGCAATTATTTTTAACGACGGAGCGAGTTTATCAAGTGCGTAACTCTGCTACGGCGGCGCGGCCTAGTATACTTTGTAGCGTTTTCGTAGCACCCGTACAATTTGGAAGAACGCTACGATATTGCACAAGTTTATGATGCTGCGAATGCCAAATTTCTAAAAAAACTAAGCTGTTATTTGAGGATAATTTATTTATAAGAAATATAACGTAATATTTCTTCCATGCTAGCCTGGGAGCGAGAGAAAAACATAGAATGTGCCAGCTGCATTTCCTCCCGGGCATGCTGTAAAAACCAGCCAAGGGATACGAGGGTTTCAGTATATTGTAATTTAGGCGATAGGCTGACAACCTGTCACTACAGCAATATACTTTCAAATCTATCTTAAATAACCCTCAAAACTTTGTCAGACGTGGCGGAACGACCTTTGTTTAGGTCGTTTACGCTTTGCCTGCCCCATAAGGGATAAAGGCGTGATTATATGTATGAAAGTATATAATAGCTGTGAAACCTTCGCACCGAATTGCTTAAAAACGAATGTGTACGCCGCGTCGGGTGATCGATAACAAAACCAAGCTGAAAGAAACTGTAACCTACCCGCCTTGTGAATAAAGCTCCTTATGCGACCATTTCCTTGAGAGTGTGAGGTGGCGCAAAAACGCCTTTGTCAATATCCAAGGGAGGTTTAATCTTAATTGCAAAGCGTCGTGTTATATAACGATTGTGATTGATATATAGATGGGATGTCAGCCCATCGCCTAAATTGATGTCCGTATACGTAGCGGGACCCTGCATTGTAGGAAAGTGTGGATGATACCATGACATAGGAGGCATTTAGTACTGTTTGTATTAAAGAAATTAGATTTGGTACCCCAAAGGCAACAGAATAATTTTGCATTAAACGAAAGTTTTGGCTGTTTTCCTAGGACGCATAATTGAATCTTTAGTAGAATAACATTTACTACTTTTCATTATAATTAGTTATGTGAAAATTAAAATCATCTTGTTAATATTGTTTGCGAGAAAAACATTTTACAAAATCATGGTGCCAGCGGGGCCTTCTGTTATTTGTCTATATACAGTACTGAGACATTTGTATATTTAATACTTGTCTATAATTACACATACACATATACAAGTTTCTTGATCCGAAATTGTTCTTAAAAAAATAAAATAAAGAAAAGTATTCTGACAGGAATCAAAATATCGTTGCGTATACGGACATCCTAAATTGGATACCCTCGGGTCCCACGGGTAAAATACTATATCTTAAATAATTTATACCGTATTTACAGTAGCACTATACCAGAATAGAGAACCAACTGATACATACTAAAGTGCCTATTACAGATATTTATTTTATTTTATTGCTGATAACAGTTTTATATTAGTTGTGTAAATTCCATGTTGGCCTGAAAGCGAGAGAAAAACATAGAATATGCCAGCTGCATTTCCTCCCGGGCATGCTGTAAAAACCAGCTAAGAGATCCGAGGGTTTCAGTATATTGTAAATTAGGCAAAGAGCTTCCAACCTGTCACTACAGCAATATCTATCTTGAATAACCCTCAAAATTTTGTCAGACGTGGCCTACCCCATTAGGGATATTTATAATATATATGAAACTGTTACATATATATATATATATACATATATTACATTGTCATTGTATATACATATATTTTATTGTCTGATGAAACTGTTATATATATATATATATATATCAGTTTCATCAGACGTATCTGTAGGTTGTATAACGATAAATTAGATGATGTTGACATTTTTAATAAATCCTTCCGTAACTTTAAGTCGGCAACCCTAAGTTACCTTTCTGCACTTTATTGTTCACTATAGTAATCAATCAGATTTATAAGTAATCAGTAAGATACAATTTTTGAAGACATACATACATACATATAATTACGCCTTTATTCCTAATGGGGTAGGCAGAGCGTCAACGACTCAAACAAAGGTCGTTCCGCCACATCTGACAAAGTTTCGAAGGTCATTTCAGATATACTTGTACTTATATTGCTGTAGTGACAGGTTGTCAGCCCATCGCCTAAATTACAATTTTTGAAGACGTTTAAACTTAACCTTATGTATTATTTTTGTAAAACATATCGGAAACTAGTATAGGTCTACAATTTAAAACATGCTTGTTTAAACTATATTTAAACCTCAAATTCTATAAAAATAGGCAAATGTCTTTCCAAGCATTGAAATGTACTATTTTCTACGATCATTAAAATCCCAGAATAAACAGAGCGAAAACAACATTTAAGCATACGGTGGGCGGTTTAAGCCTACGTTTAAGCCATATTTCAATTTTGGAATGAATATTTATAAACTTATTTAAGTCGTACGTTCGCTCTGTCGTGAATGAATAGAGCGGAGCTTTTTTCATTCATTCATTCGCTCCAATTCACTCGTAAAAAGCTCAGACTATGTTTTGGGCGCACTCGTTTAAGGGACGTAATTCTGTTAAAAGCTCTACCTACCCAATTTATTACTCAGATTTCGGTCGTGGACCGGTATATTCTTTGTATTGTGGCATTTCTGGGTATATTAAAAATTAGATGTATTTTTCTTCCATGCTGGACTGGGAGGGAAATTTTATAGTTGCGCGATGCATTTTACTTTTAGATATTATTTAAAATATGTTTGGCTTTTAAAGATCTTCTTAGCTCGTTAGAGACAATTTTTTTTCTGTCGTGTGGGTATCGAAAAATCGACCCGATGAACCCTGGTGTCAGAATTTTACAACCGCCTAATAGGTAATAGGCTTCTGACATGGTTTGTGTAACGACCACTATCAAAGATAGAGATCGGGACCGACGACTTAACGTGCCCTCGGAAGCACGGAACCGTTTTTCTTCCAGACAATCAGGTGATTCGGCCTGCATTATCCTACCCAAACTGGAAAAAATCACACAAATTGACAAATATCAACATTGTGTTTGTTCTTCCCTACAATGGAACCCAGGACCTCCGGATCGTAAGCGTAAGGCTCTGACCATTAGACGACGGAGGCAGAGATTTTAGAGATAACTAAAGGCATAACATTGTATGAATGTTTAGTTCATTTAAACTAAGAAGCAGTCGTTACTGTAGTTATGACTTCCATTTATACATTAATTATAGTTGTTAACCAAACTGTGTGAACTACCATAACATTATAATGAACTATGGCCATAATAATTGCTTTCGACATGATCTATGAACTTGTTAGTACATCATCATCATCATCTCCCTAGCCCTATCCCGTATCTCACGGGGTCGGCTTCCTAATCTAGGGGATTGAACGAGGGTACTGGTTTTTACACAGAGCGACTGCCATCTGACCTCCGCAACCCAGAAGGGAAACCAGACCCAATCCTAGATTAGGTCAGAGTTTTCAAGCCGCCAATGCTTAGCACTGGCCTCTGATATGGCTTAACGACTAATATCTACGGTATTAAACGATATTAACCGGGACCAACGGCTTAACGTGCCTTCCGAAGCACGGAAAAAGCACCGAATAAACGTACATATGAAATTCGAAAACCGAAAAACACATTGGTACGTGGTGGGGTTCGAACCACGACCCCCCGCTCAGGAGGCAGCGGCCCTATCCACTACACCATCGGGCTCTTGTTAGTACATATGAACACATATTTATGACTAGTATTGGACGTGATAGATCAAGCCCATCATTTAACGACTGCGACATTACTCATTGTGGAATAACACAGCGGGTCTCATTTCGATGATGAATCCGTGTTGGCTCGCAGGTAATGTGTCCACTGCGCTCTGTTATCCGGGGTCCTGTATCATAAGAGCATTCATCTGTAATGGCAAAGTCAGTTTTTTAAAAAAAGGTACGCAATGCATACATACATACATATAATCACGCCTTTATCCCTAATGGGGTAGGCAGAGCGACAAAGTTTTGAAGGTTTTTAAGATAGATTTGTAGGTATATTGCTGTAGTGACAGATTGTCAGCCCATCGCCTAAATTCAATATACTGAAACCTTCGGATCCCTTAGCTGATTTTTACAGCATGCTCGGGAGGAAATGCAGCTGGCACATTCTATGTTTTTCTCTCGCTCCCCAGCCAGCCAGGATGGTACGCATTAGATACTGCTAAAGTACTGGACAAATTATTAAAAAAAATGATAAGTTCCAATTTTTGTTCAACATTTTTTTTAGCAAAAATGTAGGTACCTATTGAATTAAACATAGACTACCTTACCTATCTATCACTTGCTGTTGCATTTATTATATCTTAATGATTATCGGGACTATATCCAGTAAAAGTTGTATGTAGAAAAGAATATTGATTAAAATAATAGGCCCTAGAATCCCAGATGAACGCTCCTAACGTCTGTTATCCGCAGTCCTGTATCACAATAACACCGAGCGTATATTTCAGCTTGCTGGAGTCGTATTTTTGAACCGCTCGTATCCGGATTCGCATACGAAAAAGCAACATTCGCATACGAAAACCCAAAATCACTATTTTTGAATACTCATACGTGTGCAACGAGTGGTCCAAACCACTCGTTTTCTTTTCTACTACTCGAAACCTAAGTAGTCTATGATCATGATAGTGACACAGACAATCATTTGACAAGTGACACTTTAACTTTTTAATTTACGTTCCGTTTCTCTGCGATTCATTTTCGGTTTTTCAAATCAACGATTTTTGTTAGTGGTAGTGGTGGTATAGTAGGTATATTTCTGCGTAGAACGAAAACAATTTGTGGGATTAGACTTTTTTGGCAACATACAATTCTACTGCTTCAAAAATACGTAAAATCGTGTGTGATAGAATTTGAAATCGTACACGAATGATTTTCGTATGCGTTTTCAGTTTTCATACGAGCGGTCCAGAAATACGCCTCCTGAACGCTGCTAATCTCGTGTTTTTCTGCCGCCGGCTGACTAACACCACCCAACACGTACCCAAGTAATGAACTCATTTAGTCAAGATAAACCTTATGTTATTAAGCTGGATACCGATTTGTACACACATACAGTCACGTCTTTTGCCTTATGGTAGACAGGCCCGATTAGTAAATGTCGTTCTTGCCACGTCTGATGAGAACATTGATAAGTTAGTACATACATATAATCAGCAGCAGCAGCGCGCAAGCGACCTAAACAAAGGTAGTTCCGCCACGCCTGACAAAGTTTTGAGGGTTATTTTAGATAGATTTTTGGGTATAAAGGTTGCTTGGAAGAAATTGCTACCTTAGCCGCCTATGTTGTACTTGTTTTTTGTTGTTATCTGTTGTGTTGTATGATTTGTATTCTTACGTGCAATAAAGTATTTTTATGTTATGTTATGTATATTGCTGTAGTGACAGGTTGTCAGCCCATTGCCTAAATTACAATTTACTGAAACCTTCGGATCCCTTAGCTGGTTTTTACAGCATGCCCGGGAGAATATGAAGCTGGCACATTCTATGTTTTTCTCTCGCTCCCAGGCCAGCATGGAAGTAAATAGGTTTAGTGAGCGCTATAAAAAGATAATTCTAATAAATCTGGCGTATTCATCGGAATATGGACTCCGAATGGGACATCATTTGCAGTCGAACGAACGTAGTCCATTGCTTTCAGACCTTTGTGATACTGCTAGTATTCTACGAGGGATGTTTGAAAAGTAATTCAATATGTCACAATCATGAAAGGTCTCTATAAAGCAGTTATTATTGCATATCTCTATTCCGGAGTCGTTTCTGCGCGATATTACGAGCCATTTGTTCGACAGTGCCATCTGAACGCCAATATCTGAACTAACCTATCGTTTACGATTCGATTGTTATTCGCGCGGCAAGATCTCCGGTACATTGTCGTAACATGGTTGCGGTGGTTAGGGGTGGTAATGTTCAATGCAGTGGATTTTATTATTGTCTTTGGGATCATTTTGTAAGGAGATTATCTTTCCGGACTGTGGTTTCAACTGCGAGTTTATGAGTTTTCCCACTGGTTTAAAAAAGCTTTCCCAGTATTTTGAAATTACCACCAGTAAAAATCTTTGTATTAATTTAGATAAGGAAGAAAGGAGTTCCTTTGTTCCTTATCCAGTTGGTGATAGATCTTTGTCAAAGAAAGTTTTAATAGATCATTGATTTCTCACTAATAAGCGCAGTGATGCTTTCGGGTTATAAAAAAAGAAACCTCAGTTCTTCTCAAAACTATCCGTATTCTTACTCTTACAAATAGCCTTGTCTAGGACCATTAGGAGCATCCCTAGCTGCCATTACTCATCTGCAGGGGGCGGTACGGGGCAGGGGGTAGAGACGGGGAGGGGGGGGGGGTGGCGGTGTCGCGCGGTGTTACTACTAAAGCGACACGTATATTCGGACTAACGAGCGCGGTTACGACCTAGATGCTATCTAGACGAGCGGCCCATTCGCCCTCGTGATTTAGCTAGTGAGTCGCATTGTTGTGCCCCGGTGGCCGGTTTGCATAATCGCCCCTTGTACGGGAAATGTTCTCCTCTGCTCGCGGTGCTTTATGAACTTTCGCTGTTTGGAATAAAGCAGAGAGAAATAAATGAACAGATTTTCTCGTGGAACTCTAGCTAGGTTATTTAGGCCCGTATTTGTAAACAGCACTTGAGATTGACAGCTAGTTTAAGTACGTATCAGAAATGTAATTTCAGTACAATGTGGCCTGTCAAATCCATACTTATATCTGTCAAATATATACTTATATTGCTCTCAATCTTGAGATCGCTTTATAAATACGTTATTTGCACGAACTACGTCGCCAATCATTTTGATAACAAGTAAGAAGAGTAGCATTAATGATCTGAAAATAAAGGTAGAAAGAAATGTGAAGTAATGGTGTTAAGTAGAGACTTTGTATTGATAGAGGTATACAAGGGTATTTTATAAGCGGCAGCTAACGAGCAGGAGTATAGTAAGTAAGTATCCCTTGTTTTCTTTACGGCAATACACGTGCCAATTAGAGGACGTATAACTCGTGCTATAACGATTACAGCGCTGCATGCAATCATATTTAAACTCGGGCCGGAACGTAAAATCGCTACTTGTTTATTAAATACAAAATTCTTCCTTGAAACGAAACGTACTTTATTCTTATTTAAAAGCATTATGTAAAATCCTTGCTATTTATTTGCCCTCAGTATCCTTTGTAAATAAACAATACAGTTTACTGCCTAATTTATTCCAAACAGAGTCCATTCAAAGGAAATTTTCTATTCGAGGAAATAATGGCCGCCGAGCTCCGGGCTATAAACCCTTTTAATTTTTTCCGACAGTTTGCTTACACAAAGATACGGTCGCTAGACAAGTAGCTACTTGCTTCCAGAAATTTAATTCAGACTTTTACAACGGCTTTTCCTACGTTTTCTCCTTTCAACATGCCTATAAAAGCGTCGGGGAGTTTATCAAAGCCTTCTGTAATTGTTTCCTTCACTTTTATGTTGCCTTTTTCTATCCACTGTTGGAGTTGCTTGAGAGCTGCGGCTTGCGTCTTCCACTCCCACTGGGTGAAGCTGAAAGCCTCGACCTTCGCGTTCATGGAACCGCTGGAATGTGTTTTCGGTTTCGGAGACCCTGTCTCATACGTGCTGATCGCCCCGCACACCGCGACGCGAGCCTTCTTCGACAAGCACGTCATGATTTGTTTTGACAACGATCCACCAACATTATCGAAGTAGCAGTCGATGCCTTTTCCCGCTCGCTTCTTTATAGCTTCCGCGAGGTTCTTTTCCGTTTTGTAATTGAACGCGTAGTGGAAACCGAATTCGTGTGTAAGTATCTTGGCTTTCTGGTCGCTGCCGGTGATGCCGATGACGGTGCAGCCCTTGATCCTCGCGATCTGTCCGACGAGCGAGCCAACTGCGCCGCACGCGCTCGTCACACACACCGTGTCCCCTTTCACCGGCTTGCAGATCTCCAGCAAGCCCAAATATGCCGTGATTCCAGGCATCCCAAGCGCGCCTACGGCTAAAGACGGCGATAATGATCCAATAACGGGTATGTAAGGCTTCATGTTGAACATCTCATCTGGATTGCCATCAATAATGGCGTAATCGCACCAGCCGGAGTGTGAAACTACGTAGGAATTGACCGGATACTCCTTATTGTTGGTTTCGACTACTTTTCCGAGTTGGAAGCCGAACTGTAAGTAGGGCACGTCCTGCTCTCTGGCGAAGGCTCTCATATAGGGGTCGACACTGATGTACTCCGCCTTCACGAGACACTCGTGGGGCCGCAACTTCGGCAACGGCTCTTCAACTATCTTGAACATGGCTTTGGTCGGCGTCTCGTCCTTAAACGCCTCCTGGACCATGTACTTACGTACTTTAGACATGTTGGTTTAAACTTCCTTCGTTCTTGTTAAAAGTTCTTTGTAATTTCCTTACAATGTTGCAACAAACATACAAGTATTATTTTCTCACTTCGACTACACTAAAACTGCTCGTTTAACTCACTAATTAAAACATTACGTTACGATTTATTTCTATAAAACCAGATTAATATTCAACTCATAATTCAACATAAAAATTAGCTTTGAAAATAGCAACGCACATCACAGACTTTTTTGAGGTTATGTTTTGACAGTTATCGCGTTTAATTATTGCATCAACTCTTTCGCGTTTCGTTACTGCAAAACATTAATTTTACACAAAATGGTTGAAGCGAAAAGATGAAAAGAAAATTGAAAGTTTTTAATAAAACGTTTTTTCACATTGGAAAGATCTAAAAGAACCGTTCGCACGTTCAAATATCTATTCAATAGCGTCAGTTCCTTCCACTCGATTGAATCTACACCTACCTAACTACTCACCCACAGATAGATATTTAACAGGCTGTGATATCTGTCCCTACTCGTAGGTCTATTCTATAGAGCTGCAACCTATTTCATTTATCACAATTTTTTCTACGCTATGAAATATAAATACCTGCTGTACTTACTTCTTAAAAATGTTATCTAATAAAATGCAAATGCTATATCGAAATTATTAAGTGTTTTTCCTATAAACTTTTTCATGTGGGTTATGCATGGGAGTCTGTAAAATAGCTTTTATATTTATCTTGTGTTTCATAATGAACAATCTTTCGGTAGCGCTGAGGAACAGCCATTGTCACCGTGGGAGCCACCACATGTCCTCGGGATAGATCAATAGCACTTTAATGTTCATGTCTCTCGAACAAATAGCTCTTATCTTTATCTTGTGTTTCATAATTAACAATCGTTCGGTAGCGCTGAGGACCAGCCCTTGTCACCGTGGGAGCCACCACATGTCCTCGGGCTAGATCAATAGCACTTTAATGTTCATGTCTCTCGAACAAATAGCTCTTATCTTTATCTTGTGTTTCATAATTAACAATCGTTCGGTAGCGCTGAGGACCAGCCCTTGTCACCGTGGGAGCCACCACATGTCCTCGGGCTAGATCAATAGCACTTTAATGTTCATGTCTCTCGAACAAATAGCTCTTATCTTTATCTTGTGTTTCATAATTAACAATCGTTCGGTAGCGCTGAGGACCAGCCCTTGTCACCGTGGGAGCCACCACATGTCCTCGGGCTAGATCAATAGCACTTTAATGTTCATGTCTCTCGAACAAATAGCTCTTATCTTTATCTTGTGTTTCATAATTAACAATCGTTCGGTAGCGCTGAGGACCAGCCCTTGTCACCGTGGGAGCCACCACATGTCCTCGGGCTAGATCAATAGCACTTTAATGTTCATGTCTCTCGAACAAATAGCTCTTATCTTTATCTTGTGTTTCATAATTAACAATCGTTCGGTAGCGCTGAGGACCAGCCCTTGTCACCGTGGGAGCCACCACATGTCCTCGGGCTAGATCAATAGCACTTTAATGTTCATGTCTCTCGAACAAATAGCTCTTATCTTTATCTTGTGTTTCATAATTAACAATCGTTCGGTAGCGCTGAGGACCAGCCCTTGTCACCGTGGGAGCCACCACATGTCCTCGGGCTAGATCAATAGCACTTTAATGTTCATGTCTCTCGAACAAATAGCTCTTATCTTTATCTTGTGTTTCATAATTAACAATCGTTCGGTAGCGCTGAGGACCAGCCCTTGTCACCGTGGGAGCCACCACATGTCCTCGGGCTAGATCAATAGCACTTTAATGTTCATGTCTCTCGAACAAATAGCTCTTATCTTTATCTTGTGTAAAGTTCTGAGATTCCATTTGATTTACGTCCAGAATAATGGATATAAAGGCTTTATCTGATGCGTTAGTTATGTTTCCAAAGATGATATAAATATTAAAGCTATAAAAGTCACGATTACTAGAGCACGTACTATCTTCAATATTGAGTACTATAAATAATGGAGACGGTATAAATACGAACAAATACAGTAGTTCATAAAAAATATCTACAGCACAATACAGTTTTCCAGAACTCTATTGCATGCTATTGTCAAAATAAGTTATTATGACATGATTTTGATTTCATTATACACTGAATCTACACACATAATATCCTCCCGATAGAATCTGTAAAGACATTAAAAGCAATCGTCTTCGGCCAAGAGTCAAAATAAATATACTAAACTAAACGACACGACCTCCAAATCGAGAGCCCAAAGCTGGTCTAGGAACAAGATTTCCGCTAATAAAAAAATGTTCATTGATTTGAGTGACCGGTTTATAAAAGCTTGACATTCCAGGCCTTTCATCTCGCCCTAATTGTTACTTGGAGAAGGCGCGGGTGCGACAAAAAGCGGCAGGAGAACTAATTGGTGCCGAAACGGTTTTTCTCGCGCGACTGCCAAGTTCAAAACTCACAGTCACGAGCAATTAAATGGCAAAAAGTCGGCGGATTCGGCGGAGAGAGGGTTCGTCAAATCAGGGGAGCTCCACGACTGCAGTCGAGTTGCCGCCTACGAACCGGGAGGCGGAGTTGACGAAAAGATTTGGTTCGACCTGCTAAATTTCATGTCGTCATCTCCCTAGCCTTATCCAGTATCTCACGGGGTCGGCTTCCTAATCTAGGGGATTGAACGGGGGTACTGGTTTTTACACAGCGACTGCCATCTGACCTCCGCAACCTAGAAGAGTCAGAGATTTCAAGCCGCCAATGCTTAGCACTGGCCTCTGATATGGCTTAACGACTAATATCTACGGTATTAAACGATATTAACCGGTACCAACGGCTTAACGTGCCTTCCGAAGCACGGAAAAAGCACCGAATAAACGTACATATGAAATTCGAAAACCGAAAAACACATTGGTACGTGGTGGGATTCGAACCACGACCTCCCCGCTCAGGAGGCAGCGGCCCTATCCACTACACCATCGGGCTCTCACCTGCTAAAATTCATGTAGCCTTCCAAATTTCATGATATCTATATCCGAGTCAGTCACTGAAATCAGTCTTAGTAAGGTCACTTTTATTTAAGTAAAATCTTCATCAAGGCAAAGGCCTGTAAACCCTAAAGGCCTGTTACAAGATCGATCAGTTTAATACGCAGACTGTAAGATATGGTAGGCTGAACATAATCCTCTGATCTGCAGGGCCGAGCTGACTGCAGCCGTGCCAAGTCCCCCTCTCCCTTCCCCTCCGGCTGGAAGGGGGGAGGGACGATGATGGAGCGGTTTCCGAGCACACCCTGAGTATACCCGCTGTCTCTGAAACACACTGTTTGGTCCTTTAAAGTCAGTAGTGGGCCGAGTAAGCATGATTTGCCTTTGCTGGTTTTTATACAGTTGTATTTAAACCATGACACGAGAATTGTAGTAATTATCATAATTATAATTAACTTTGTTTCTATAATTGGTGTATAATTAAGAAAACTAAGTTGCTACTATGAATCCTAAATAGTACCAACTACTAGTAGTAAGCTACGAAATAGTTCAAAAGGTCGAACAAAATAATAATTTACGATGGGAAATCTAGAGCTAACTTTTTAATGAAGTTCAAAATAAACCCTATATGCACCTAGTTAAAAAGATCTCGTATGTAACAAGAAGCAATAATGAAACTTCCTGAAGCTAATTTTACGACACAAGTTATAACTACGTTCATTCATAAAGCTTCATATTAACTGCATTTAGATCTGCACCTGCGTCTCCAAGTTAGGACGAAGAGGGCACAGCTACCTATCACTACTACATACCTGTAACCTTTACGGGGAGGCAGTACTTTAACGGTTTCCTGATAACCGTTTCTGCTACGTGATTTCAGTTAACCGATATAGGGGCGCGGGAGGGTTTTGTATGCCCTCGAATCCCGTAACTTCAACAATATGCTCGGCCAGAAACACAGCTGGAATATTTTGTGGTTTTTAGACTTAGTCAACCTTGTAAGTAGCTATAATACCTCCAGCTCCCAGTCCAGCATGGTGCCGAAGTAGGACATAGTACTGACACAGCTTCCTGTCAGTTTGCTAGCTAGCGTCGCCAGAGTTCCGCCGCCGCCCCAGTTCGGGCTTTGTCCTCTGAGTGGCTTTTACCTGCAAAGGCTGGGCATCGCCCGCACTGCTACACGGCACACTTAGATTTTAGCGAGCTAGCTACGATTATACAGGGTGTAGGCAGAACGTTGAACAAACGAAAATGGCAAATAGTTGGGGCCGTCTGCTATCTACCCAGCCCAAATGATTTGACCTACGCCTCATAGATGTTTTTATATTGATATTTATAAGTATGAAAACTTTGAAGACATAACTTTATATAGGAATCCTACATAAAGTTAGTCATGATTTTGAAAACATTGAAGTCTAAGTTTCTTCCATGCTGGCCTGGGAGCGAGAGAAAAACATAGAATGTGCCAGCTGCATTTCCTCCCGGGTATGCTGTAAAAACCAGCTAAGGGATCCGAGGGTTTCAGTATATTGTAATTTAGGCGAAGAGCTGTCACTACAGCAATATACTTACACGTCAGACGTGGCGGAACGACCTTTGTTTGGGTCGTTTGCGCTCTGCCTACCCCATTAGGGATAAAGGCGTGATTATATGTATGTATGTATGTGAAATTCGGTTAATTAAAAAAATCTATGGGGCCTAGGTCAAATCACTGCAACTATTTGCCTTTATTGGTATGTTCAACGTTCAGCCGAACACCCTGTAGAGCAAGATAGGAATTCAGATGGGATGAAAGCTTTCTGAGATTTGAGATTGCGCTTTTAAATGTTACAGCCTGTTGAAAGCTAAGCTCTAAGAGCTGGATTACATAACGTAACCTAGAATTGACACAAAATAACATTGCGTGTAGCCGCTATGTTTTGGAGAGTCAGTTTATTTTCACTTTCCATTTTCTTCAGGTGGATATCTGCCTGTTTACTGAGCTACGAGTTTATAATAAACAAGTACATTTAGATTTTCCAAGTATTCTTCTTCTTCCGTCGTGTGGGTTTTGAGACGAGCCACTACTTTTAAATGCTTATTACGAAAAGCTTAGTGGATTCTTTATTCGTAGGATGTTAGAACTAAGTAAGAAAGCCTTAGTTTTATTTTACTAAAGTACTAAACTGATCCGACCCTGGCCTCGGAAGAAATAACAAACTTTCTTCTATCTTAATTACTCGACCTACAAACGGAGGTCATCACGCGTCGGCTCTAAAAGGACAATGAAAAGTTTACGAGAGTTCTGTAGAAGCCAAAACCACCTGGAGAGCAGGGCTGAATAATTAATGCTCAAGCAGGCAGCTGGTGGAAACATCGCCTTGAACGAGGGTTTCGGCTAATGTCAATCTTAAGGAGCGTATTTCTTGAAAATGAGATAGTTAGTTACGACCCAAATGGTATTTGGTCGTGCGTTGCGCCGTTTTCTATCCAAACAGAGCTGGGTTTGAAATACTTGGATACCAAGAATTGCCTTTCAAGCAGTCTATGAATCTAGACGAAAAACACATTTTTTTTTTCC
This sequence comes from Scrobipalpa costella, assembly GCA_949820665.1. Lineage (NCBI taxonomy): Eukaryota > Metazoa > Arthropoda > Insecta > Lepidoptera > Gelechiidae > Scrobipalpa > Scrobipalpa costella. Next base: position 273,367 of record OX463314.1, read on the forward strand.
AACGGGCATGGCAATATATCGCTACCAGTTTTATTTTTACCTTTTCTCGAAAACATGGTTACTACGCATACTACTACGCATTCTTCATACAACTTAGTTAATCTTAATTATTTTTTGTTGCAGGCCCCCAAGAGATGAAACGCAAACGGAGTATTCAGAGTTCAGGCGTTGCATGGTGACTCACTACCATGTTGTCGGATGACGTCAGAACCATGCGCTACATCCTCTTCTGCTTGCTGTCTCTCTCCTTCAACCGGAATTTCGCCTTCGTCCTCGACAAGCAGAACCCTTATTCGCAGTTTCGAAAATGGAACGCGGGTCTAAATGGAACGATAGAACTAGAGTTCAAAACAGATCAGCCGAATGGTCTGCTGCTGTATACGGATGATGGTGGGACGTACGATTTCTTTGAGTTGAAGCTGGTGAACGGGGCGCTGAGGCTGAGGTATAACTTGGGCGGAGGAGCGCAGATCATTACTGTTGGAAATAACCTCAATGACGGCCACTGGCATAAAGTACAGGTGAGTTTCTACATTTAGTGATACTTAAACTTTTATTGAAAATGTTTATATCGCTCATATCTTTTATGATAAGGTATGTTCAAATTGACACAATTTTTGCTTTTAAATTACGTACCAACTTAAACATAACTGGGTAACTTGACCTGCTTGCCATCGTACATAAAACATGAACAAAGGATCAAGCTTAGTAGCGTGGATCTATTCAAATCGAATTCTTTTCTCCCAGCTTTATCTTAGCACGATTTTTCCAAGTCAAAACTTCTTCTAAAACACGTCCTAGAAACTCTAACAAAAATGGCGGCGATCAGTGTGTGATGGTCCACCATCAGTCAGCTGGTATCTACCGCATATTTCCTGCTGCGATCGAGCGAACTGCATCTCCGACGGCAACTTGCAGTCGTGCCAACTGTCTTGAAATGTAGATGTATACCTATGGATATATAGTCCAGTTCAAATCAAGTTCGATACTTGTAACGATATTCTATATTCTGCGGTAAGAAATATTGTGTGTCAATTGGACTTAAATTGGAATAGCAATAAGCGCAAGTAATAGATCTACCCACCTATTTCTTTAATTACCTACTGAGTAAAAAATCTCCTTACAAAGAAAATATTTTCATTGTGATGTTATGACGTGCAACAAATGCAATGATATTATGAAAAACGAATTTCAAACAATTCTATTTCCACGAACTTTGAAATTTAATAGCAGAAAGTATTTTAATTCTACCATGCTGGACTGGGAGCGAGAGAAAAACATAGAATGTGCCAGTTGCATTTCCTCCCGGGCATGCTGTAAAAACCAGCTAAGGAATATATTGCAATTTAGGCGATAGGCTGACAACCTGTCACTACAGCAATAAACGTACAAATCTATCTTAAATAACCCTCAAAACTTTGTCAGACGTGGCGGAACGATCTTTATTTAGGTCGTTTACACTCTGTACCCCACTAGGGATAAAGGCGTAATTATATGTATGTATGTAAGTTTTTTTAATGCACATTACTTTTCGAGATATTCATGCAGATATTTGTGTCTTGAGGTTAGTGTTTATTTGTGTCAATCAAACAAATCCCTTTAAAAGTAAATTTGTTTCAGAATTTCGTAAATCCGAGGTATTTCTTTACTGGCTCTACCCAATCGCGTCTGGGTCTGGGGGGCAGGGGGTCACCCGAAATGGGACCCAATCTCTTTTGCATAGAGTTCGTAATCGAGTTACATCGCTTTTCTTTAAGGCTTTTCACAAACAAATACGATGATCGTGGCAGATTGACCTCGAGACAATGTTAGTTTTTTTAAAATCACTTCAATTTATTAAGAAAGCTTGATATTTTATTCCACAAAAAAAAACATACAGCCGAATTAAGAACCTCCTCCTTTTTGTTTTGAAGTCGGTTAAAAAATAAAGTTGAACAAAAAAGAGGTCTTCCAATTGTTATTGAAAGTTCCAGCTGTCAAAAATAGGTCAACCCGTGTCGTCCAAATGACAAATGATAGATAAGTTTCTTGGATTACCTGTTCTCAAGGTTCCATACCTTTCTTATTATCTCTCTTCCTGCTCAATAGTCACAAATATTTTGAATAATGTGAGTATTATTAAAATGAGTTTTGTTCAACCGATAGCCACTTAACTTTGTGAACAACAAAGAAGCAGGACCTTTGAAGGATGTCAGTTTTAATTCAGTTAAGTGAAGAATCTTCGCTTTCTTTTAAACTTGCGGTTGGAAGTTAGCGCGCGCGATAAATGATGCAATTTCAACTAAAACTTGTTAAAAGTTCTCCCTTCAGTGTGAAATATTGAAACCAATAAATAAAAACACGAGAAAGTCGAAGCTAATGCGTGAGGCATTATTTTATAAAATGTTGGTGCGGATTTTAGTAGAAAAGTGCGTGTGTTCCATGTGACAACTTATTTTAAATTTAGATTTAAATCCTGGACCTAATTTCATCAAACAGATTCATCATAGCTCTTCGAGATACCCAGCTGTAATAATGTGTGTTCTACTCCGCAGGTGGCGCGTCGCGACGAACACACGTCCCTGACAGTTGACGGCGTGATCCAGAGCAAGACCTCCAGAGGCAAGGAGTTCGCGTTCGGCAAGTTCCCGACCAACAGCGACGTGTTCGTGGGGGGAATACCGCCTTCGTGAGTATTCTTAGCTATTAGATGTATTAAGCTTGTTACAGACGGACGGCACTTGCCAACGGCAACTACCACTACAGTGCACACGCATCGACGCCGCCACTCGTGTTGCCACCTATTGCCGACGATCCGCGATGTTTCCACCGTCCATGCTAGAAAAACATACAAAATTACGTGCATTTGGGATTAGAAATAGAATCTATGACTTTCGAATATTACTCAATATTCAATCAACTCGGTGATCCCAGACTGGACCAATTATTGCTACCGCCCGGAAAAAAAACAAATCTCTAATTTCTTTCATCGTAATCGCGTCGACGTTCCTGAAATTTTAAAGTCTATACTTATGGTATTTTGATAAATAAAAAACGAATTTCACTACAGAACAGAAAAGGGTCAAGCAATTTAAAACAGTACCCAGAACATATGTGCGCAAGTGCTAGAAAGTAAATGAGAATCTAAGTAAAGTGCCCGCAAACCGTGGCAAGGACTTTCCTCCAATTTCTATAAATCTGAGGTCCTTACGGAGCAGAAATAGACTTTCGGGTGCAAAAATGGCGCGAGAAGTGGACGACCGACGAAGTAAGTTTTAACGGCCCCACAATAAAACCCAGCGTAATTGTCCCAAACGAAGGATTTAATACGGTCGGATAATTAAGCTGTTCTTCAGATAAAATTGTTCAGGAGAAGTCATTGAGATGGAGTTCTGAACTACCTGAGATCCGGAGATTTTATTGTGATTCGAAACACGGAGGGACTTAAATCCTGACTAAATGGCTACTCTTGGGAAAGTTGTTAGCTTTTGTGAAATTGTAATCGTAATAACGCCACAATTGTAATCATCTAAAGCTTTACAAGTAAACAAAAAAACAAAGATATTTGCTGCTAAACATCCGAATAAAACCGTAAGAAATTATACAAATGGAGTTGTTCTATGTAGGTAGGTACCTATATTAACTATTTTTACCAACTTGTCCCAGTTGCAGGTGCAGCTACATTTTTAATGCCACTTCCTAAAGCTAAATCGAACTTAGTAATGTGGTTGTAAGACTTTTCCACAAAAGAGGATTTTGGTTGCTTTATTCGCAAGAATTTGGATTATTTTGCAGACGCCATTTGAGACGGACAACACTGTCACTACAGCAAATAAATAGCCATACACACAGACAATTTCCAGTAAGCCGGTTAGAGGACTTTATTATAGAAATGTAACTATATACATACATACATGTAATCACACATTATCCCTAATTTGGTAGGTAGAGCGTAAACGATCTGAACAAAGGTCGTTCCGCCACGTCTGACAAAGTTTTGAGCGTTATTTAAGATAGATTTGTAGGTATACTTATTGCTCTAGTGACAGGTTGCCAGCCCATTGCCTAAATTGCAATATATAGAAACCCTCGGATCCCATAGCTGGTTTTTACAGCATATCCGGGAAGAAATGCAGCAGGCACATTCTATGTCTTTCTCTCGCCCCCAACATGGAAGTATCTCATGGAAGTAAATTTCCTTAATTTTTAAGTTAATTCCAAGTGGAATTATATTTCCTTAGTTATTTATGGCCTTCCCGAATGTCCGTGACCGGGTCAGAGGTGGGTTGTTATGTTATAGCTGATCCCAATCTCTGCACCTTTTCCTATCGACCCTCCTTACACTTCATTCTGGAGATATGCATCTACAACTTTCTTGTATAAGTGCCGGAGTGGAGTTTTCGGGAACCGCTTTCGGGGACAAACATTATACGCCGGATAGAGGGTTGTATAGTTGTTTTATCTCAGGATTGCGGCTTAGCCATACTTGTGTATTTAAGGCCCGTATTTATAATCCGTACTTGAGATTGACAGCCAGTTTTAGTTCGTGTCAGAAATGTAATTTCAGTACAAAATGGCTTGTCAAACCCATACTTAATATTGCTCTCAATCTTGAGATAGCTTTACAAATACGAGGCTTCATGTACATGCATGCACGAAGAGGCATGTCTGTACGCACAGCCACAAGTATGGCTGAGTGGCAGTTGTGAGATGAACATTCTATATTCTATACAAGCTTCTATTCTGCTGTTGCACTCTTGGCCTAAGGGGCTTTTCTTTATTTGTAGACTAGCTACCCGCCCGGCTTCGCACGGAAATTATCAGTGTGTCTCTATCAAATTATGCATGTATAATACAATATGCATGTATAAACCTTCCTCTTGAATCACTCTATCCATTAAAAGAAACCGCATCAAAATCCGTTGCGTAGTTTTAAAGATTTATGCATACATCCGGATATAGGGACAGAGAAAGCGACTTTGTTTTATACTATGTAGTGATATGCAGAGCTGTCTCATCTCATAATGAATAAAATAACCTTACAAAGCTTTAATATAAAAACACAATCTGCCACCATTTTACTATTTTTATAAAAGTTAGTAAAATACATTTGGATCAAAGATGATAACGAATTTATCACAAAATTTATGTACAAACTTTCAGCCCTTTGCTTTGTTTTGACCTTCACAAAGAGTAAACAACAACTTTAGCTCTACTGAAAATAGGGTTGTTTGTGTAATATACTTCAGAATAATAATTGAATTGTTATATAATTTAAATAATGAGAAAACAGAGCTTTCTTACCTTGACCTTGTTGTCAATTTAAGTTCTCTTTCAAGTACCTACTGATAACTTTTATTGTATCTTCCTCTTTCTTCTTTCGTGCGATAGGTTAAGAAGTTTCTAGAGTATTTATGCATTAATTACAAATTAAAATTGAGACGAACTCATGGAAAGAGTCCTAAACGCAGGGAAGATCAAAATAAAACAGAACTTAAATCCGACGTTAATATAGTTTCTAGAGAGATCGTATGGTCATAGTAATAATTCATTTGTTCAAGAAGTTTTTTCTGCGTTAATTGTCTATAATTTTTATCTGCAAGCAAGGCATTGATGGATATATCCTACCGCTAAAACTTCATACAGGGTGTAAGGGACAACGGCCTGCAAACTGATAGGGGTTGCTCAGTCAATGATACTGAACAACATTTACCAGAAAATACTTCCATGAGATGAAAAAATAAACAACTTTCCCATACAAAATGACCACCTCGATCAGACAGTTTGTATTGAGAAGCAATTTTATTTTCATAATTCCTTGTGATGGTTGTTCAGTTTGGTTGACTGAGCAAACTGTATCAGTTTGCGGGCCGCTGTGCCTTACACCCCGTATCTAAGTACATATTTGAAGCATGTTTCTGAACTGAATGAACGCGGTTGTAAAGCTTTGCTGGCCGTATTTCACGCGGATACCATCTCAATGGCGGCGAACGCTAAATTTGAATGCTAAATACTTTATCTCCATTACAAGGTTGAATGTGCCCGTTAATCTGGTGTTATTTATTGAAATTATGGAGAGTTTTGTGAACTTTGTCAATAGGAAATGTTTGGGAATGTTTCAAGACAGATGCGCCATTAAGAACTCTTTGATGTCCTTCAGGTGATGGCAACGTGGTTAAGAGTGTTCTAAGGTCTTGGTTTTTTTATTACAATTTTCCTGCAGTTTGGTTTCCGTTTCTTCACATACTCACTGAAAACCTCGGGTTGGAAAGCTAGTAGGTCCAGTGATAAAGTATATCCTCCAAAAAGCAAATAAATAATGTGTACATTATGTCCGACCGAAATATGTAGGTATTGTTACATCAATAGTCCTTGATATATTGATTAAGGTCTCATAATTACAAGGGGTCTTCGATAATTTACATACATATATATAATCACGCCTTTATCCCTAGTGGGGTAATCAGAGCGTTAACGACCTCAACAAAGGTCGTTTCGCCACGTCTAACAAAGTTTTGAGGGTTATCTAAGATAGATTTGTATCTCGTATCTTCCATACTGGACTGGGAGAGAAAGAAAAACATAGAATGTTCCAGTTGCCCTTCCTCCCGGGCATGCTGTAGAAGTCAGCAAAAGGGATTCGAGGGTTACAGTGTATTGTAATTTAGGCGATGTTCTGACAACCTGTCACTACAGCAATACACATTACAATCTAAAATTGCCCTCAATTTATGTCAGACGTGGCGAAAGCGCCTTTTAGGAGGCGTTTTACGCTCTGCCTACCCCGTAAGGGATAAAGGCGTGATTTTATGTATGTATGTATGTATGATTTGTAGGTATATTGCTGTAATGACAGGTTGTCAGCACATCGTCTAAATTGCAATATACTGAAACCCTCGTATCCCTTAGCTGGTTTTTACAGCATGCCTGGGATGAAAGGCAGCTGGCATATTCTATGTTTTTCTCTCGCACTCAGTCCAGCATGGAAGTGTACATTATGTCCGACCGAAAGATGTAGGTATTGTTACCTGAATTGAAATATCAAGGACTATTGGTGTTACATCAAGAGTCCTTGATATTTTGATGTAATATCAATAGTGCTTGATATTTTGATTCAGATCTGATAATTACAAGAAGTGTTCGATAATTTTACTTTCATAGAAAGAATAATACAACAGAATAAAAACATACACTTTTTAATGTATGTCTACAAGATAATAATTATAGATAACAGTGCGGCGATGGAGTGCCACTAATCAACTACAATGATGTATTGTAGTTACATTATCGTCACAGTCAAGAATAGGACCAGCAAACCGCCTTGACAAAGTCCTTGAAATAATTACCTACGCCTGTCAGTTCCTCTGATATGGATATGATATCGACCCTAGAGAAAGTCAAAGGTAACAGAAACCATGCAGTGGCTTACACAGAAGATACATACATAGAATCACGCTTTTATCCTTAATGGGGTAGGCAGAGCGTAAACGACCTAAACAAAGGTCGTTCCGCCACGTTGATAAAGTTTTGTTATTATTGTAGTTATTTATTTAAGATAAATTTGTACGTATATTGCTGTAGTGACAGGTTGTCAGCCCATCGCATAAATTACAATATACCGAAACCCTCAGATCCCTTTATCTGGTTTTTACAGAATGCCCGGAGGAAATGCAGCTGGCACATTCTATGTTTTTCTCTCCCAGGCCAGCATTAAAGTTACACAGAAGATGCCTGTTTACATGAGGAAAGACAATCGCTAGTTCAATTATTTTGCTTTGCGCACTTAGGCTCGTATTGATAAACAGCACTCGAGACTGACAGCTAGTTTTAGTTCGTATCAATAATGTCATTTCAGTACAATGGACCTGTCAAAACCATACTTAATGTTGCTCTCAATCTTGAGATCACTTTATAAATACGAGCTTTACTCCTCATAGATAGAATGACAACTACATAAGTTTTGTTAGTATTCGGGCGTCTAGATTTCGAATAACAGAAGGGTTGGGTGGGGTAGTGACATTTGTATGTGTGTGTAGATAAAAGACCAGGTTTAGTCGCTTAGTGAAAATGTTTTACTGTTTGTTGCATTTACTATGGTACAGTCGTTATGGCCTCGACATTCTTGTTGACTCAAATCGATATTAAGGACATTGATTTGTGCGAATGGACAATTATAACTGTTATAGTTATTATCCGATTATTTTGTTAATATGTGTCTAATATCTTTTTATGTTAGAGTAATTGGTTCAATTTTATTCAAATTGGTCGAAAGTTTTAAGCTTGAAATAGTAACCGACCGACATAAATATTATGTAATACAATATACATTTTATAACATCATACATACCCAGTTCAGCATGGATTTTTCCATGATGGACTGGGAGCGAGAGAAAAACATAGAATGTGCCAGCTGCATTTCCTCCCGGGCATGCTGTAGAAACCAGCTAAGGGATCCGAGGGTTGTAGTATATTGCAATATAAGCGATGGGCTGACAACCTGTCACTACACCAATATACCTACAAATTTATCTTAAATAAACCTCAAAACATTGTCAGACTCTACGCGAGAGTTACGCCTTGCCTACCACATTAGGGATAAAGGCGTGACTATATTTATGCATACACAATTTTGATTTCTAAGTTTTTATACCATTTTCAAGTACACAGATTTGTATGGATCTTCATATAAATAAATCCTAGCTCAGTAGCAGATGTAGCACTTTTGTACCAAAGTCGTAGCAGCCCGCTACAACGCTCGTAGCTGCCCGCTACAACCCTCGTAGCTTACTGATATTGAGGTCAATCGAGGTTCGACATCCTTCAGATTTTATCACTGTGTATTTATGAATAAAAGAACTGGTCCTGTATAGATAAAATCTATATTATACTGGGTCTTTTCCTGAATTCCTGAAAATAAAAATATTCGTATATACTTGAGTATTTTGTATTATTATACTTCTTTTACATTTTTAATGTTAGCATAAAATTTATTGCGAAAATATAAACTGTTACTATAAATACCATCATTGGGCTCGATTCTACATTTGCCGTCTAAAACTAAAACTAAAATCTATTTGTCACTTTCAGACTAAAACATTGGCAAAGGACAGGAGATCTAGTATCTTCGGTGTTTGATTTATAGTCGGTGGTTTTATGTGTATGCAGTATATCTGTCAATTTTATCCGCCATATCATATGACAGCGGATAAAAATGACAGAAATACTGGAGAAACTTGCAAAAGCGCGTCAAAATCTAGCGGACAAAGTATAAAAACATAAGTATCAAATCGCCTGTCCTTTTTCAATTTTATTTTATTTTGAAAGTGACAGATAGATGTTAATTTTAGTTTTAGCCGGTGGAATGTACAATCAACCCCAATGTTTGCTTAATATCTATTGCGAAATAACCAACTCTCAATTACACTAAAATGCCTTTTGCTCTTAATAAAAAAAGGGATTTCAATCTTCGCATCCGGGTTCATCGACCGCGAAGCAATCTGCTCGGTCGTTAAGCCACCGATATCGACATCCCGCAGATATCGACAGCTCTACCGCTATCGATACCAACTTCAGCGAATAGAGTCGACTCCGGTATCGACAGAGTTTCCCCGACTCGAGATAACACGGACTCTCAGATATGGCTAATGATGTTTTAAGGATTAAAGAACGGTTTTTTATTTTGCTCTGAAAATCGTCTCGAAGTGGTTTATTTTTTCGTCGAAGTAAGTTTCTTACTTAAATAAAAGCTGAAAACGTTTGATAGGGGCTTATTTATCTTTAAAAAGTTACTTCTATTTATAAAAGAAAACGAACCTACTGAGTACATAAAAGTCTATTTCTAAATCCTATATATTTTATTAGAAAATAAAATATAAATTATTTCATTTCTTTTTAATGGATCAACATACATATAATTACGCCTTTATCCTTAATGGGATAGGCAGAGCGTATACGACCTAAACAATGGTCGTTCCGCCACGTCCGACAAAGTTTTGAAGATTATTTAAGATAGATTCCTACGTATATTACTGCATTGACAGGTTGTCAGCCCATCGCCTAAATTACAATTTACTGAAACGCTCACATCCCTTAGCTAAATTTTACAGCATGCTCGGGAGGAAATGCAGCTGGCACATTTAATGGATCAAATATTTGGATTTTTAACGTACTTATAAACAAACAGAGCGTCATCTTCCAATCAATTTCCCAATGATGTTGTTACAACAGTGACTGCCGTAACGATCTGTAGTCCCAACAATCGCGCACTTAGCTGTCGCTAAACAAAACTTTCTGCTTACTATGCAGCCTGCAGCGTTCAAATAATATTATCCAGAGGACGGAAGAAACAAAGGGGGCGGGTTTCATGTAGGGTTGCCAGCGACTGTGTAAAGAAGGATAACGTTACATAGGTAGGGTATGCAAAGCCTATTGGGAATTATGACAACCGAGTCTATTTACCTTCTATGCTGGCCTGGGAGCGAGAGAAAAACATATAATGTGCCAGCTGCATTTCCTCCCGGGCATGCTGTAAAAACCAGCTAATGGAAGGTTTCATTATATTGTAATGTAGGCGATCGGCTGACAACCTGTCACTACAGCAATATACCTACAAAAATATATCTTAAATAATCCTCAAAACGTTGTCAGACGTTTGCGCTCTGCTTACCCCATTAGTGATAAAAGCATGAATATGTGTGTGTGTGTCTCTATTTATGCGACCAAATTGAAGTGTACGCAGTTCTGTGTTCCGACCTAGAGAGAAGGAGGTATTGAAATTACTGGCATATAAAAATCCACCTTTCGTTTTCTTAATAAGGATAAGCAACGTACTTTGCTGTCGCACTAGTGTCGAATGAGTATACTATAGTAGGCCAAAGTGCATTTCAAGGGTAGAAAAAAAAGCTTATTATTCTTGCTCTTCTTATCTCGCATTGAGGCCATGCAAATCTCAATTTTGCTGGGTAAGTATCCCGTGTTGTCCGGTTTTAATACACAAATATCCGGATAATAAACCACCCGAGCCATTCAGTTTTTCGTCCTGGCAACCCTGCATCCGGGAGAGCGTTGTAAAGGGGCCAAGGCAGCGATAACCGCGTCGCGACCGAACCGGGTCAGCGGGAATTATCGCAAGATAAGCTGTCCATTGGCGCGCGCTGAAACGAGCTCTTTAACGGGAGCTAACCGAAAGCGCTGTGGAAAGCGAATAAAGTTGACAAGGTGAAAATTATGGACGTACAGTGGTGTCTAATTTCACCTTAAAATTTGTTGCTCTGTAACTTACAACGGTTTTACATTTAGTGTTTTCAATGGAAACACGGCACAAAAATATAAGTCCTCCCATTTTCAGTGACGGCGGTCAATTTCCCAGAGATTAACTATCGTGCGGGACTAGGTGTCAGTGCTCAACTGTACAAGTGCACGCTCTATTCCTACAATCTTTTATTCCCTCACTGGGAATCAAACCCGGGACCATCGGGTCGAGAGTCCATGAATTAGGTCACTAGACCAAAGAGGCAGTTTCTTTATTTATCAGAATTATCGCTAGCTAAGTTGTCCACTGGCGCGCGCTGAAACGAGCTCTTTAAAGGAAGCTAACCGAAGACGCTGTGGATAGCGAATACCTAAAGATTTCCAGCTGAAAATTATGGAGGTTGGCAGAGTGGTGTACCGTACATTATGCTGTGTAACTTACAATGGTTTTACAATTATTAGAGTTTATAATGGACTCGCCGATTTTCGGTCCCGGCGGCCAATCTCCCAGAGATTAACTATCTTCGCAGGACTAGTTTTTAGTGAAAATCGAGAAAAGAATCCGGGACCTCCGGGTCGAGAGCCCATGGCTCAGATCGCTAGAGCACAGAGGCAGTTTAAAGATAAGTTGTCCATCGCGCGCGCTGGAACGAACTCTTTAACGGGAGCTCACCGAAAGCGCTGTGGATAGCAAATAAAGTTCACCAGCTGAAAATAATGGACGTGAAATGTTAGAGTGGTGTCTAATATTACCTTACATTTTGCTGTTAATTTAAAGTGCTCAACTTACAACGCTTTTACATTCAGTGTTTTCAATGGACTCACAGCACACAAGGTTGCTCGGTTCTCGTTGTTATGTCTAATAGTGCTTTTCACAAACCTTGTCAGAGGGCTATTAGGTGGTTTAAATATTCTGACACCAGGGTTCATCTGGTTGTTTGTCGGTACGCCTTCCAAATCGATTGAAGAAAATGAGGCACTTAGTGAAGTGCTTCTACTTAAAAAAACACACGATCACACTCATAGCCCCAACTAGGATTGTATCGGGGTGCCATGGACACACAGAAACGGGAACACCCAGACCACAAAGATCACCCAGGTCCCAGACCCAGAAACAGACATTTAAATTCATCATTGAAATGTCTACCTCGGCCGGGAATCAAACCCGGGACTGCGTACATACATTTTTATAGCAGGAGGAGAAGCAGCTGGAATATTCTATGTTTTTCATGCGCTCTCAGACCAGCATGAAATTTAATACCTACTTTTATATCGTCACATGCAACCATTTTTATACTTTCATTCACAAGCCTATATCACGTGTCCGACTAAATCCCGGTTTAAAAAGGAATCCTTGCTCCAAATCTCTCGTCCACAAATCATGTCAGGACGGCCGTATCCACAAATCACGCTCCAAATCGCAGCTCGCAGCGCGTGGTGTATGGTTGGTATGATGTAACCCTTCACCTGATCCTTGCGTGTTCATATGGTACCTCATTCTTATGTATTCCTATGTTCTGTGGAAGGTAGGCAGACCGACAACAGCCATAACAAGGCATGTTTTCACCGTTGATATATAAATAGTAGGTCGCAGTGTATAGTGCACGGTGGAAGCCTTCGCGAGATCTTAGCGTGTTCATATTGTTCTTCATTCTTATGTGAACATGCCTATGTTTTGTGGAAGGTAGGCAAACCAAAAACAGCCATAAAAAGAATCATTAAATTCGACCCACGATTTTGGTCTGTACAGTTCTACAGAGGGTCATACATACATACATACTTACATACATAGATCGGCTGATAAACACATAACCCTCCTTTGCATTGCGCAGTCGGGTAAAAAGGCATGTTTTCACCATCGATATACTTATATATTATAGCTCGCAGTATATGGTGTACGGTAGAACCCTTCATGAGATCCTTGCGTGTTCATGTTCTACGTAATTCTTACATTAACACTCACTCTTATGTCCCTTGGAGGTTAGGTAGATCAGCAGCGGTCGACCAAACATCTATAAAAAAAGAACCTTTAATTATGACAAGTTTTAAGAATTTCTACAAGGAATACCGTACAGAACTGTCATGTACAATCAGTCCATTCTCTTTTACAATGGGTCCTCTTAGTGATTCAACATTATTTTATGATTTGTTAATTACACTATTCGATAGTTAGGTATATATTCGTTTTTTTTCTTCCAATCATGTTTTGAATACAATTCATAGTAAATTAATAAAGATCGATCATATAATTATATTAAAAACATATACACGAAAGCATTCATTAATATGTCAATAACACAATACGCTAATCTGTTTCGGGCCAGCAATTCCCAATAAAGGCGCGGGTGATTTGTATGAAAACCAATAAAATCACGCCGCCGCCAGCCCTTTCCTTGTGAGCCGATGAGGGCGGACACACAGACCCACATTTTTCAGTAGACTATGCATCTCCTCAAATTAAATGTATTTCAACGGTCTATCTATGGTTCATGAGATACAGCCGCTGACACACAGATGGGATAAGGATGGGCTGACGTACAGCGGAGGCCTAAGGCGGAGGCTTAGAACTAGAGTTCCATTGTAACTCTTTTAAGTACAGAACTCTAAAGAAGACAAGCCTTAGTGCATTTGTCCCTAGTGAGGGCAAAGCACTGGGGTTTTACGATAACCTATAACTGCCTCCGTGTTCTAGTGGCCAGAGCTTGATCCGGAGGTCCTGGGTTTGATTCCCAGGGGGAACACAAAGTTGATATTTGTTGGTTTCCCCCAGTTTGGTTAGGACAATGCAGGCCGACACACCTGATTGTCTGGAAGAATAAAGATTTCGTGCTTCGGAGGGCACGTTAAGCCGTTAGTCCCTGTCGCTATCTTTGATAGTGGTCGTTACACAAACTATGTTAGAGGCCTATTAGCAGTGCTATTAGGCGGTTTAAAATCTCTGACACTAGGGATCATCGGGTCGATTGACTATATTGATTGATATATTGATGAGTCTTGATCTAAGTAGATCTATGTCTGTGGTCGGCCCTCTACCCGTGACTCAGCTTATTCTACGCTCTTTTGTTTGTTGATGAAAGCGGCGGCCCAACCCGCCATGATGGCCCGTATTGGCCCGTGTTGGCTCAAACTTCTCAATGGTTTGCGGTCGCTGGCGCGGGCTGAAACAATGTACGCTCCAAACTACGCAAAAGTTGGGCATTTAACAGTAATTATCATTTCATTAACCTTTGAGAGCTTTCAACATAACGAGAGCTCGTCCGAATCTAGTAAATGAAGCTGCTGTACGGTTACGGCTTTCTTTATGAATTTAGTTTGCGTTTAATGCTTTAGCGACCGCTCGTATGAGTTTGTATTTTTGAAGTAGTTTTTTAACTTGTTACTAGATTTTTAGAAAAAAATATTACAAAATCATATAATGTTCCAACTTCTCTTCCCAAACATAAATGCTGTACTGTAGGAATCAGTAAAGGGACACGATTGGTAGACTGACAACCTATCACTAAATTACTAACCTAACTAAATTTCTATAATGCCCATTAAACCTTTATCAGACGTGGCATCCACCGTTCTGACATTGGCATCGTTCTGTGTACCTCATGCTGGATGTATGTACATATCACATCCATGCAAATTATACTTTTGCCAACGTTTTCCTTTAAGATAAACGCTCCATATGAATTGTTTGAACGAGAACAGCAGTCGACGACTAAAGCCTTAAAATAACGATCCAATTCCGCTGCCAGTCTTCAGGAAGGAATATAACAATTGTAGATGCAGGCAACTCTGCATTTATATTGCCAGACAAAACGTTCGCGGAACATTCCACGTTTGTTTGCTAAATTGTTTTATAGTGAACAGGATTTTTCTTTGATGCTCAAAATGGAGTTGTTGTTGATAAATTGATAATATTTATGAAAATTTTAATTTTGCATACATACATACATAAAATCACGCCTTCATCCCTTACGGGGTAGGCAGAGCAATAAACGCCTCGTAAAAGGCGCTTTCGCCGCGTCTGACAAAAATTGAGTTCAATTTTAGATTGTAATGTGTATTGCTAATGTGTAGTGACAGGTTGTCAGCCCATCGCCTAAATTACAATACACTGTACCCCCGAGTCCCTTTTGCTGTCTTCTACAGCATGCCCGGGAGGAAGGGCAGCTGGAACATTCTATGTTTTTCTATCTCTCTCAGTCCAGCATGGAAGAGAATAATTTTGATCGGACTGAAAGTGATTTAAAAACTTAAATCGTATTAACTGCTTCACACTACGCGTGTACTGTTAAAACTAGTGGAGGGATCCGAGAATTTGATATACTTATTGAAAGTTAGATGGAGGACTTAAACCTTGACAGAAATTTGTTTTTTTTGTATGTATATGAAACCTTCATTCAACCCTTCCTTATTGGAATCTCAGTAAACAATACCAAGGCAGATGCTCCATATCCTGGGTTCGCAGGGTAGGTGCTTGCTCCCGTTAGCGCGGCCCGCACGCTCGGCGCATAACTTCAAGTTCAACTACCCGCGGCCCGCAGCCTATAACCGCCACATGGCGACGGCCGCAAGATTTAATGCTAAATGTTTCCGGCCCGACATATTTTTAATAAAGAAAGGCTTACCTGGGACGGGTATTTAAATACAGATAGAAAAGCTAAATTACATTTTACAAGAATATACAAAAAAGAAGTGGGTAAAATGATTTTAGGGTTGGTGTATGCGTTGTTTATTCCGGCAGTATTTCCGAATTCGTGGAGTGATTTGGTGGAAAATTGGTATTGTCAGAGTTATAGTAGTTCCTCGGGTATCGGGTACCATTTACACTAGACTAAGTAATGCCTTCAAATTGTGGGTTTTCTCTTCTAGGAAATTCACTTGGGCGTAAAACGGTTCGATATTCTATTTATTAATGTTAATAGCGGTCAGACTTATAAAAAGACATTATTTTATTAATTCAGGGAATAGTTTCTGATATTACAGTTCCCTTTTAATAAATACATATAATGACGCCTTTATCCCTAATGGGGTAGGCAGAGCGTAAACGACATAAACAAAGGTCGTTCCGCCACATCTGACAAAGTTTTGAGGGTTATTTTAATATTTTATAACTATTTGTGAGTGTGAGACACTTTTATTAGAAATTGTTATAAATAGAAAATTCCTCTGATCTTTTCTTATTGGAAATAACCAATCTAATACAAAAGTGCCGGGATTTTCCTCATGACAGGCACGTTTCAATAAAGCATTTTATTAATTAAATGGAAAAGGAAGTGACTCTTTTATCCCGTTGTCTGTGACCCAGTGACAAAGAAGCTCTCGGGTTTCAGTATATTTCCTTGTAGGAGAGCATCGCTGTTATCTCACATTTCCAATGGCATTATCAGCTCTTTCTCTCACATCAATTACAGTTAGAAGCAAGAGACGGCCATCACCTTCAACTGGAGAGTAGAACGTAATGGAGAGATGAGGTCCATTCGTTTAAACGGGTGTTTATAATACCGGGTGTAAGGGACAGCAAAATATTAAAACACAACTTAAATCCGACGTTAATATAGTTTTATTGAAATAGAAGTTTGTAGAGACATCGCATGGCCATAGTAATAATTCATTTGTTCAAGCACAACTGCCCGTTTTTTCTGTGTTAATTGTCCAAAAATTTTATCCGCAAGCAAGGCAATAATTACTATGTCCTACCGCCAAAAGTTTATAACGGGTGTAAGGGACAACGTCCCGCAAACTGATGGTCGTTGCTCAGTCAACGAAACCGAACAACTATCACCGGGAAATTCTTTCAGGAGATGAAAAAAAAACTAAATATCCCATACAAAATGACCATCTCGATCAGACAATTTGTATAGAAAGGCAATTTTGTCTTCTCACTTCCTGAAAAAAAAATACTGCTGATAGTTGTTCAGTTTCGTTCACTGAGTAACCTCTATCAGTTTGCGGGACGCTGTCCCTTACACCCGGTATAAGTTATAGTGCTAGCTATCACTCGCGGTTAGCGCCTGCGGGCCACAATCTGTCTGACATTGCCATTTGCGACCCGCAGTTTTGCAGTCATGACTGGAATGATCAATGACAATTCATCATTACAATTTTAATTCAAAACGCACACAGGTACATAATGTACATATACACATGTCTCTGCGTTTAGGGCAGCGACACACAGGCGTCACTTACTGCGCGCAAGCAAAGTTGCGCTCAACACGCTGTCAATGTTTTTTGCATTGCCTACAACACACATCACCTTACGCTCGCGTACTGGCAGAGGGATGCGCCGACGTAAAATTCATTGCTACGCGCGTAGATCGTAAAGACAGCAAGCGCGCCTGTGTGTTGCTGCACTTAGGGTTGGCAGACATTCTACGTTAAAATTTAAATTCATAACAAAGACAATTTATACAAATTACAAAAATATTTGCCATTAAAAATTATTTATAATAATAAAAATTATTAATAATAATAATTTATTTATTAATAGGCAACAAAGGTTCAGGCATGGTTAGTAACAATATGCTTATCCTATGTTAATAGATCATTCATTACAGATTACAAAATTAATTAAAATTGGAATCATAATTAATTAAATTATATAATCAAAATTTTAAATCAAACGTAAAATCAAAATAAAAAAATAAATAATTAATTAAAATCAAAATTAAGGACAAAACTAAAATAAGATCAGAATTAAAATTGAATAATTAGGTGCGTCTATATGTCAAAAATATTTTAGTGATGTGGCGCATGAGTGGCGTATCAACTAAAAAAAACAAACTTAAGCTCGTAGGTACAATTAAATTAAATAACGTAATTTTTAATTGACGTCCAAGATATTTCACATGAAATGAGTTCGTCTCGCAGCAAGTTATAAATTAATATAACGACTAAAACTTTTTCTATTACGAAAAGGTAGAGTACACTTTTCAATTGTTATAATTATGTAATAACAAGTTTAATAAAATGTGAAACTTCGCAGACGACATATTTGTTGGTAAAAGTTTTGTAATTCTGATGTGGGGTGCGTCAGGCGTCAGCGGTTTGAGTGTCGCCACTTACAAGGGATTCTACTTTGAGCTTGCTCCAGTTTTTAAAGCATACGCTTGACTGTGTGACACTAGGAATCATCAGATTCTTTTACTAAGCTTGTGGGAATCTTCGATTATTAAATATTTTGTACAATAAAGTTATAATAAAATATTATCATTTCTCTAGCCTTATCCCGTATCTCACGGGGCGGCTACCTAATCTAGGGATTGAACAAGGGTACTGGTTTTACCACAGAGCGACTGCCATCTGACCTCTGCAACCAAGAACGGAAACCAGACCCAATCGTAGATAAGTTCAGAGCTTTCAAGCCGCCAATGCCACTGGCCTTTGACATGGCTTAACGATTAACATCTACGGTATTAAACGATATTGACCAGGACCAACGGCTTAACTTCTGAAGCGCGTATAAAGCGCCGAATAAACGTACATATTAAATTCGAAAACCGAAAAACACATTGGTTCGTGGTGGGATTCGACCCACGACCTCCCGCTCAGGAGGCAGCGGCCCTATCCACTACACCATCGGGCTCTCATAAAATGGGCAAAAACCAGTGAATGAACACTACCCACTGAACAATAACCCTCAGAATGCTATTTCACTAGCCTAGGTCGACTGGAAGAGATTTATTTTTAGAAATAAGCTGTGCACAACAGGCACACATATCTTTGTTTTGTATGTATATGTCCTTTGTATTTTATTGCGTACAATAAAACTTTTCAATAAATAATAGCCACTGTAGAAAATGATTCTAAATTTAGAAAATAATATTCTCCACTGGAAAACGAATGTATTATTTAGGAGTTGCAGTTTGTTATCTTATTCCTATGGATAATACTGGGGGGTGTTCATTCACTGGTCGGTTGACCCTACTTCTTGTTTCAATCAAACCTACTAGTCTATTAATTTGGCTTAAAAGATTTGATTATGCCCATATTTCTGTCAGAAAGATAAGGAAATAGTTGGTTTGTTGAAACGAGGCCAGTGGTATGCCACTGGCATGTTTTAAATGTTTCAAAGTAGATTAAACGAGGCAGATTTAATTGAAATTGGAGAACCTTTAAAACAAACAGCCTAAGATTCGAACGAATTTCCAAAGCAACCTTTAACGAATCCAAGCAATCATTCCAAATCTCAGTGGAACACATAATTCAGGCATCACTCAGCCATCCATTAGCTAACAATGAACCCCGTTTGTCCATTAAACTGGAACAGTATAAACGAAGGGCTGTTACAATGTGCTCCGAATTGTATTACACCGCGCTCCACTTTTTATAAGTACGCTTTCCAAACAGTAAAATAACGATAACATTCGTAGCACAGGTTAGCATTGACTGTATCGGGGTGCCATATAGGTATGCGCAGGCACAATTACTTCTGATAAGAAAATAGTCAGACATAGGTAACTGCGGCGAGCGGGATGTCAAAAAGGACCGTAAAATCAACGCTGTTTATTAAAATTCAAATAATTTCTTGCTTAGCCATAAGTTAAACAAGGTAGAATAATTAAATAATAGGTCCATTACAGCTATCTGGTTAGGTGTACAATATGATGATGATTATGATAATGTAGTATCAGTTACAATAATTGCAATTTATTCTATTTTAAATGGATTTAATTTTACGTAAAACTTACTTTATTAAAGTAAAACAAATAAATGATAAAGGGTAGCTTTAAGGCTCATCAAGATGTTGTGCAAGAACAAAAACATACTACTTTTCTGGGAATGGTTTTAGACACAAGTGCATTCACAACATCCAGACTGTCCTTAAATGATTTGTTGCACTCAGGTCAAAACCTGCAAGCTGATCTATTTTGCATATTTTTACACTGTAATTTTTACTTTCAGGAGGTCGTAAAGATCATCGAATTCTGAAGGTTATTGTTTTTGAGGGCGATGTTTTTGGAGCTCTATAGAGCAATCCATCGGGGGTTGTTGCGGGGGAGGGGAAGCTTTTCACCTAATAATGAGTAATTTTCACGCCATTACGTATTTACTTTACTAGCAAGGAACGAAATAACATGAAAATGCTAAGGGTTAATGTATTCCACGACTTCGATACTTTCCCAGAAGAAACACTTATTGGTCGAAAATCAATGTACTAGTAAGTACCCTTCGTGGTCCCTTTTGATGGATGTTTTTTTTGCTGGCTACTTTATGTTTCTTTTTCCTCAATACATGAATACATACATGTTATCACGCCTTTATCCCTAATGGGGAAGTCAGAGCGTATACTACCTAAACAAAGGTCGTTCGCCACATCCGACAAAGTTTTGAGGGTTATTTAAGATAGATTTATAGGTTTATTGCTGTAGTGATAGGTTGTCAGCCCAACGCGTAAATTGCAATATCGGATTCCTTAGCTGGTCTTTACAGCATGCCCGGGAGGAAACGAGGTACATTCTATGTTTTTCCCAGTCCAGCATGGATTTTTCCTCAATAATTGGTAATTTTCCATGTCTAACACATATGGTAACCACATGTTCTGTCGTTAATCAACAGTGTTTTCTATGTATTTTCACAACTGATACTTAAACCGTGTTTTCAAATCTAACAATATAATTTTTGGTAGGAGTAAATAGCCCTTATTGCGGGTTACAAAATAAATGAAAACTCGACTTAACTATGATTTAAATCCTTTGGAAATAGATTTATTATATTAGTAAATGTACCTTCGATGAAAATAAAACGATAATATTGTGTTAGTCTACTTTTAACAGTAAATACAGTAGGTAATTTCTTTCGCTCCCAGGCCGGAATGCGAGCGAAAGAAAAACATAGAAACCAGGTTCATTTCCTCCCGGGCATGCTGTAAAAACCGGCTAAGGGATCCGAGGGTTTCAGTATTGCATATTAGGCTATGAGCTGACAACCTGTCACTACAGCAATGTACCTACAAATCTATCTTAAAAAACCCTCAAAACTTTATCAGATGTGGCGGAATGACCTTTGTTTAAGTCGTTTACGCTCTGCCTACCCCATTAGAGATAAAGGCGTGATTATATGTATGTGTAGGTAAGTATAGCTAACGTCCACATTCGTTGCGTAGTGAACATTTTCAACGAGGCCGAAGATCTAAACATAACATCAGACGTTATTGTAGGGAATGGTAACTTTATTTACAATATTGTTGACATGATCTCGGCTGTGTTATGATATTTTACTACCTACTCCAACAGTAATATCAATTGTAAACTAGTTTCCGTACCGTCAGTAAATATTACTTTTATTCTATCTTCAGAATAAATTATTTCAAGATGTTGACTTGTATACGAATAACACATCCATCAACGATATAGTTACCGAAGTTACTTTCTATTAATAACAAAATTACTTTCTATTAGTTTTATATTAGCAGAAAGTCGTAGATACTAGAAAGCATACTTAGAAAGAAAGCATTTTGTCCATAAATTATTCATACTTTCTTCGATATTATTATTTCTTTTATAACATTGAAAAAGTACAACTTATTAATGCCAAAGAATTTCAATATCAAAGTTAGCTTAGACAGTGCTTGAACGCGCGCGACCCCGTGGCCCTTCAGTAGGTAAAGTCAAGATTGATTGATTCGTCTCGCCAATGATGGAAGGGGGCGATTTATTCTCAGGCTGAATCTCGCCAACCCAGCGATATTGATAAATAACCTCGCGGCTGTTGAGCTATTCAGCCGGTTTTACAATCAAAGGGTAAAAGCAAATCAAAATACAAAGTCCAATTTTTGGATTCATTGTTAAATAGGTGATAAGATAAGATAAGGCATTTATTTTCAAGAATACATGTAAATAACAAAAGATCTTATAATAAAAAACAGCATCAATGTATTCGACCGAATAATCAGTGTGCAAAGTTTTATAACATTCATGCATGAGTGTCAACATAGTTAGTACCTTAGGTACCTACTGTTGCAATAATTTAGAGAAAAATATTTAATAAATAATAATATTAGGTATAATTATTAACTACTTAGAAAAAAATATTTTATTTACTAAATTCACTTAATGAGCTTATGAAAACCAGGTGACCGAGACAAAGTCCAAAAACGGGCATCTCACACCGATGCCTTGAGGGCAGTGGTATTTTCAAAAACCAGCACAATGCAGTGTGCTGGTTGGTGCTTGACTTCTGTGGCAGGGATTTTAGAGAGCCCACACACGCACACAGCTAGTGCACCTACTTATAGTCAATTACAGTGGAATGTAAACTTCTCAAATATAAAATTAATATTTGTAACTATTTCGTCCAGTCTCTATTAAAACTACAAATGATTACTTTATCTGGATGGCAACATCACAAAACCAACTGGTTACATTGTCCTCGCAACAAAGAGGTCGCAGCTTTGTTTGTCTGTTTGTTTGCGCACCTCACATGTTTCATGACGATTTAGTTGCACAAACAGTCCTTTCATGACGACATGTGGGTCCATGCGGTTCGTGCGGCAGGTCATGCGGGCAATGTGTCGCTTTCAACAGACACAAAGCCTTTGTTTTGGGAATTCATGTCCACTATTAGAGTTGTGATGACCAGCTTCATACACACGAACATTTCACATATTTCGATGTATATTTTGGTGTTCTTTACGCAGCTAGTTAGCCGTTATGATGATAAGAAAATTTGTAGATGTAGATCAAATGGGACTTAAATTTTAGTTTTATGAGGGGGAAGCAGAAGCTGGGTTCAGCTTAGTATTTTCTGTATGTACTGCCTACCTATTTTACCAAAAACTGTAAAACACGACCAAGAAATGAGACATCACCTCATAAATATAGTATTCAACCTACAAATAGAAGCCGAAGCTTTTTACTTTAAAACTTCATTGAAGTCCTTTACACGATGATTTACAACCTTTTGAAAAACGTTGAATTCACTGGAAACCAACGACCGAAAGCCTTGTTTCAATATAATTTGCAATTTACTTTGACCAGCGACCAATCCGGCGGGTTCATTAAGCTTCATCAGGCAAAACTTCAGCTGAAGTTTGTAAAACTTCGCTCATTTTTTGAAACCTCAGAGCCCGCCTGAGGTTGTCTGCGAAAAAAATGTGCTGGCGAACAATGACGTAGAAACTTTCTGTGATTCGTCTTATATCAACTGGGTTGCCGAGAAGACCGACGACTCGAAGAACCTTAGTGTCAGAGTTTTTATTATCAAAGACAGTGATCGGGATAAACGGTTTAACGTACCTGTTCTCCTAAGCACGAAATCCTTTTCTTGGGAGACCACCAGGAATTTCAAGCCATCAGATTGTGATTCAGCCCACATTGTGCTAACCAACTGGGGTCAATTGCACAAAGCGATACACTGACAAATATTTGATTCGAACCAACGACTCCAGATCGAGAGCTCAAGGCTCAGACCACTAGACCACCGAGGTGGTGAAAGGCTTCCGCCGCCCAGCAAAGTATGCTTATCGGAAATATGTCGCTCTTTTGGTCTGCCCACAGAAAAGTAGACCGTTTACTCGTATATGTGTCGGCAAAGAAAATGTCCAGTGAACAATGACAAAAACTCTTCTGTGGTGAAAGTTGGCATTCCAGGGAGAGCGAAGTAGGCCGAGCAAAGTATATGCTTTATCGGAAAACCCATTTTTGGGCGCCTGTCCACAGGAAACTAGACCGCGCGAAAGTAGTCCTTCTTCATGTGACTGTGTTACTCGTTTTTTATCTCTTTTATCGCAAAGATGTGTTTAACCTTAAACTGGATGTTATAAATGGAAAAGGATGCTCTCCATACACCCTTCATCTTTTTCTAAGAATTTATAAAAGAGTTGTTCGCAAGAATTCACAATTTTTCCACCATCAAAAAGTTTAAACCATAATAAGCTACTTTTTACCGTGGGAGAACTTCTTATCCCTACGGGAAAACTCATAAAACCGCAGGTGGCATGTCAGGCAGGACTTGCATATTTTATCTCCGTCTTACTACAGCAACCTAAGGTAGGTAGCGTCACGTACTATCTGCGTCGTTACTTATTCTTATCTCATTTTATATACGTAAAAAGTAGCTACTATATTCTGCGGTAAAATGTAGAACGTATCCATCTATATCACTAGAAAAGTCTAGAGATATATGAGATATATTTGAAGGGTGTTTCCAGAGCTATCTTATTAAATGCAAGAGAAACTTTATTACTTCAATTAGAAGCACCTTGTTTCTATTAATACAATTTGTAACGTTAGTTCCCTCCCCCCTCCTCCAGTACCGTCGGGGAAGGAATTCAATTCCCTTGTAGATAATTTCACCTTGGACTGGAATTGGATCAGGAGCAGCTCCACAGTTCTTGTGTAAGAACAGACTTCGGGAATTTCCACAGTACGTGCTTCGCATAGCGGAATATCAAATTCAATACAATATTTGAAACTTACTCCAAAGAAACACTGTTCAAAGCTCTTTCTGAGAATTTTGGTAAACTAGAACCCAATTTTAAAACCATTTGATTAAAAAAAAAATAGCCCGCTAATAACTTTTAATGTGTTTCCTTTACGTGAAGATTATGATGCAATACTTTAGCTGAATGGAATATTTTTTGTTATGAATGAGTATTGTAGAGATATACATTATTTTGCTGGCTAGGCGCAAGCTGAGAGCCATGGGTGGTCGGATGTTAGATGCCTACGAACTTTATCACCCATACCTTTATTTAGTACTTATCTGAACACCCTCCAGGTAGTTCAAAACAGCTTCTTGCGGAGGGCAACCGGGGCCCCCTGGTACCTCCGCAATTCTGACATTCACATCGATCTCGATGTTCCGTCTCTCAAAGAGTTCATGAAGCAAGCGGCCATACGCTTCTTCGACAAAGCCCCTCACCACCCTAACCCTCTTGTAGTTAGCGCGTCTAACTACGTTCCCCAACCTGCGACTCGTTACAAACGAAGACCTAGGAATGTCCTTACCGACGGCGATGACCAAATTACCCTTGCGTTTAATGCTGCCAATATTAGTCGAGCCACACTCTGCACAAGCTCTTCCAGCAACCGCGCACCCCGCCGGCGGGGTCGCGGAGGTCCCTCCTTTGCTCCCCACTTTGGGGTTTACCGGCACGTACCGGGCAGATTCTCTCCGATAAGGAGTCCCCAAGGCAACGCCATAAGCCGAGGTTCGAGCCCTAGTGGGCGCCCTTAGGCAGTTGCCATTTCATTAAGGGTGTAGATTGCGTGTAGCAACTCCCCGCCTTAGCCCGGTGACGCATTATATACACTTTGTAGTATTTTGCAAACAGGTCCATTAAAAAAAAATAATAATATTTAGTGTTATATTAAAACTATTTCACCAAAATAATGTTCTTAAAGCTGAAGAAAAAAAACTATCTTTCCCAGATTTCATAAATTAGAAAAATACTGAATTTGAAAATAATATAAAGATAAATCAACTAAAACGCTCAGAAATATTTCGAGCATGACGCCTGTTGGTCTGACCTCGAATATCTGACCACATAATCTAGCCCATTTAGCCCGACCTCAGTTAAGCCCGACACGCCAAAACTAAGCTTTTTATTCTTAAACTGATTTATGCGGTAAACGGCAAAGGTTAAAACGATAATTAAGTGAGTTAAGTAAGAAATAAAGCTAGCTTATGAGGAGTACGGTCAAGCACATTTAGGCAACTCACTTTGGTCTTAAAACGCCTTTATTACGTAGCCTCTTCTTGTAGGGTGGGTTTCGAGTCGATCGACCCGATGAACTCCGGTGTCAGAGTTTTAAAACCGCCTTTAGTAGGTACAGCTAATACCTTTGTAATGATTTATTTACGAGTAACAACCATTATCAAAGTCTAATGGGCCTGTTGCATAACAAGACTTTTGAAGCACGGACTTGTTTTATTTTCAATCTTCCTTGTCCTAACCAAACTGAGGAAAATCTCACAAAGTGTCAAGATAAATTAACAAATATCAACATTATGTTCCTGGTCTGGAAATCTAACCCAGGGCCTCAGGACCGGGATCCCATGGCTCAGACCACTAGACCACAGTTACGTAGCAATAAAGCTGATATTTCTCTGCAAATGATATAGTTTATTTGCGGAGGATCGTACTAACGCAAGGTTGTGCTTTACGTCTCTCCTCAGTTTATTTAAACGTTAGTACTCTCTAGGAATTCCTAAACGGCTTCTGTATTTCATACATACATACATGTAATCACGCGTTAATCCCTAATGGGGTAGGCAGAGCGTAAGCGACCTAAACGAAGGTCGTTGCGCCACGTCTGACAAAGTTTCAAGGGTTATTTAAGATAGATTTGGAGGTATATTGCTGAAGTTACAGGTTGTCAGCCCGTCGCCTAAATTGCAATATATTGAAACCCTCGGATGCTTTAGCTGGTTTTCACAGCATGCCTGGGAGGAAATATAGCTGGCACATTCTATGTTTTTCTTTCGTTCCTAGGCCACCATGTAATAAATTATATTGTAGTTTAGTTAATCTTTATTTGGATGCTTGTACAACCCTGGTTTCAAAGCTGCATTGCACTTACCTATGAAATTGCAGGCAGCTTTACATGTTTTGCAAAACTTTGATGAGATCACAATTTTAGAGAATTTATTGATATTAGATTAATTAAGATAATAATACTTTATTGCACATAAGAAAACAAATCATACAACACTACAGATAACAAAAAAAGACAAGTACAACATAGGCAGCCTTATTACTAAGTTAGCCATTCCTTCCAGGCAACCTTTCGGTGAAAGAAAAATGCGTAGCGGTAAGCGGGATAGTGCAAACCTAGTCAAATAAGTACCCTACATTCATTACATATAATACATAAACTAAGTACAAGCTACTACATAGATATTTATAAAATAAACTAATATATAAACTAATGGAAGATAGGATAATGCAAACTATAATCAGAACTAGATAAAGGAAATTACAGCAGCAATACCTACATCATAGGATTAAATATATATATGTTACGGGCCATTTGATATATCCGGGCACTATTAATAATGGCCAGTCTGTATTAATAATGCCCGACCCTTTCGGGCAATGTGATAAAAACAGCAATATTAATCACTTTGCCCGGCCATTATTAATAATGCCCGCCCTATCTTGGGCAAAGTAATAAATAGGTAAACTGTAGTGTACTTGTTTATTAAATAAAATGAAATTTACATAATTGTCATGAAATGTTAACAAAAAATAATCTATTGAATGTAGTAGTTAAAAAGTAAACAGTTAAAAATGTAATAACATCAGTAGTTACCTACTTTTATTTTGATAAAAAATATTAGACGGAGAAAATCAACTGAAATATTTAGGACAGTGCAAGAAAGTTATTAAATAAATAGTTATTATTTAAAAATGAAATAACTTCAGTCAGTAGTTACCTACTTTTATTATGATAAACATAATTCTTAAGAACAATAGTTTAAAAATTAGTAAACTGAGAAAAATCAACTGAAATATCTAATAATTAAGGACTTTGCAAGAAAGTTATTAATTAAAAAGTTTTTAGTTAAAAATTTAATAACATCAGTAGTCATCTACTTTTATTATGATAAAAATAATACTAAAGAATAATGGTTTAAAAATAAGTAAACTGAGAAAAATCAACTGAAATATCTAATAATTAAGGACTGTGCAAGAAAGTTATTAAGTTAAGAATGATTTGTTCTTGCAAGATGAGCTTTTGTGACATTTTGAATTGCAAAGAATGTTTGATTTCTTGCATTTACAACGTTTTGAATTGCAGTCACCAGTACAGTTACAATGCTGGAAGCCTTGTCCATCAAAATGAGAGTCCCTTCGAGCACCGGCCGGGTCCAAGTGATAAATTCAAGCTATTTCAAAGACTGATTTATCACATGGACCGCGGGGCGTCGGGCATTATTAATAATGACCGGTCAAAGTGATAAATTTATCACTTTGCCCGACGCTCTTGGGCCGTATTAATAATGGCCGGTCCTTATTAATAATGCCCGGTTAATCACATTGCCCGTAACATATATATATATAAGATACTGAGGCTGAAAATAAATAAATAGTGTCTCTATGTCTTAAAAAAATATAACATTAATTTTTAAAGTAAATTACAATTAGCATTGTTTTTTAAAGCAAAGTTGAAATAGATAAGTGCCACATCGAATAATACTTAAAATATAATATTCACGTTGTTCTTCATCTCACGTAATATTTCGGAAAGTTTGCAAATTCTTTGATGAATTAGTTCTGAAGAATCGGTAACACCGAAGTTGGGAGCTCTGACAATGGCGGCCATTCACTTGTCTGTGGAATATTTCGGTAACGGTCTGGCCACGGGAACGGGGCCGTGAATGCCGCCGGCGGCTTGAATTATTTGGTCTGCCGCCCGAGACGTGGCATGCTGCCGCGGAGCAGAAGTGAAGTTTCTTGCTGACTGATCGGTTTTCAATATAATTATAACCTGGATATTTGTATGGCATGATTAAAATAACTTCCATGCTGGACTGGGAGCGAGAGAAAAACATAAAATGCGCCAGCTGCATTTCCTCCCGGGCATGCTGTAAAAACCAGCTAAGGGTCCGAGAGTTTCAGTATATTGCAATAAAGGCGATGGTCTGAAAACCTGTCACTGCAGCAATATACCTACAAATCTATCTTAAATAACCCTCAAAACTTAGTCAGACGTAGCGGAACGAACTTCATTAAAGTCGCTTACGCTCTGCCTACCCCATTAGAACAAAACATGTAACATCTTCGCCAGGTGAATTTGCGGATAATTGCCTGTCTATTATGGCGGTAAAAAAACTTTATTTTAGCGGTCGGCCGACGCTCTATGTGACACCATAATTAGTATATTGTTACGAGTATGCATTTGTTTTACCCACAAGACGCTCTGTTGTTAGCAGCGCCAAAATAAAGATAACAGTGCATTTTCTGTAGCCAGGCCGTAACGTGAGAAATTACGTATTCCGTACACTTTGTTAAGCAGCTTCTAGTTTATATAGCAAACTTTGAGGGTTCTTCGATCACTTATCAGAGGAGACCATGTTTAAAGTGCTGGCCTACGAATGAGGGTTAAAGTTAATACGGTCAAGGTAGAAAGTACAAAATAAGGTTAAACATTGTTAAAACTGCTGTTTAGGTCAATCTTATGTAAAGCAATTAATAGTCATGTCTAAACTTCTTTCGTTTTGGTAGTACAAGATAAACTGATGTGAATTTAATTAAAATCACGTTATAAAAATACTTCACATGTGGTTGGTGTAAACACTAGAGCTAATACATAGATAATAAATCACGCCTAATGGGGTAAGCAGATCTTCATCGACCCAAACAAAGGTCGTTCCGCCACGTCTGACCAGTTTTGAGGGTTGTTCAAGATATATCTGTATATTGCTGTAGTGTCAGCCCATCGCCTGAATTACAATATATTAAAACCCTCGAATCCCTTAGCTGGTTTTTACAGCATGCCCGGAAGGAGATGCAGCTAGCACATTCTATATTTTTGTATCGCTCCCAGTCCAGCATGGAAGATCTAGCTAATACATTGTTCTAAAATAAGATATTGTTAATTTAATGGCAACTGTAACACCCTATCCCTAATTAAATAATAATCTGATAAAATTAATATGGCTAAAGATAAATAAATATGTGATCGTCTAAAAACTGATTTTATGTCAAATTAAAAGACCCATACGTTGTGTATTCAAATAGTATAAAATTGAAATAAATCTAAGTTAAGTTTGAATATTGTAATCGTAATTGAAATTATGACGTCAGCTGAAATGCAGGAATCAGGAATCTCCATCTTCTTTCTTCTTGCGCATAACTAACCCAAACAAAATAAAACCAAACATACTTAATATTAAATCTCCCGGCTAATGTAGCGTTCTGAAAGGTACAAAGACTCAATAACCAGGGAAGGGAATTTGAATAAAGATCTTTAAGATTTTTCCTTCCATGCTGGACTTCCTTCCATGCTGGACTGGGAGCGATAGAAAAACATAGAATGTTCCAGCTGCCCTTCCTCCCGGGCATGCTGTAGAAGTCAGCAAAAGGCACTCGAGGGTTACAGTGTATCGTAATTTAGGCGATGGGCTGACAACCTGTCACTATAGCAATACACTTTTAAATCTAAAATTGCCCTCAATTTTTGTCAGACGTGGCGAAACCGCCTTTTACGAGGCGTTTATCGCTCTGCCTACCCCGTAAGGGATAAAGGCGTGATTTTATGTATGTATGTATGTATGTATCTTAGAATTAGGATACCTAGGCAAATAAAATTACCCTCCCTTCCAACCTACAGACCATGCCAACGCGCGAAAACCTTGCACAGACTAACACTAAACCCTAGTCTTATCTAACTTGCGAACCTTCCATCAAATATTCCGATCATCTTAATTCATTCACAAACTTCTTTCATACTACCAATCATTCATCAAAGTCATAAAAGTTACCTACTAACTGCAGTTTTGGTCACCTGTGACGGTGTACTAATGTTCAAACCTTTTAATAATCAATTTCTCTGTTCAGTTTGCAATATGGTATAATTTTCAAGGACTGCTGTACCAAAATCACATGATATGCGCTAAGAAGACAGTTCAAATGATAGAGACTGTGTCAAGAAATTATCACCTTTATAGCTCGCTACGTCAGCTGAGAAATAGACTATTAGAGGTTTGTATGTATACCTATTCGAATGAATTCACGAGAGGGATTATAGGCCAGCTACTCTCGGAGTCCATAAGCCTTGTCGATGTGTATTTAATGTATGTAAAGTGTTATCCTGAATATAAAAATATTTCAAATATATTTAATATTTCAAAATACAAGTAATTGATTTTTACCACTAATATATTTAAAACACCGTGTTTTGTTTTAACGTGTAACACTGTATCTTAAAGACATATCAAAATATTCCTATTAGTTTTTATTGCATTTATTCATCCTCACACTCTCGCACACTGATATTTTACACATAACACACACCTACTATTTCCTATTCTAATAACACATTTCCCTACGATTATCATTGAATGATGTTTGAAAACTCGCAACGCTGCAGGTACAGAAAGCTGAAACTATCACTTTATTACGAAATCGTCTATCTGTAAGGTTAAGAAACACTTACAGTAATAATCACAACGATGGACTTCGAATTAAAACACAACGCCGAAAATAAACAACACATGATGCTCGGCATCGCCAATTTCCGCGTTAGAACATCGTCCCGGCCCGTCAGCAACTGCCCACCCCCACTGCATGCCCGATGTTCCTCTGTTTTTTTAAATCTTCCAAGTTCTATGCTATATTAAGACAAAGTAAAATATCTTTTGTAACATTCAAAATTTAACTCTATTTCCAAGAAACAAGTATGGGTATTTATGCATTTGATACTCTTGTTTAAATGCTGGGTCATGTCAGGTAAAGATGTCTCAATTTTTGAACGAAAAATCTAAATGCTATTTGTTTAAGTGTTGGGTCGATTTATAAACTAATTATTCTATATGTAATGATAAACGATCGTTACACAACCATTTTCAAATAAACTTGGTAGATTTTGAATATAGAAACACTCAACCGTTTAAGCTTATTATGGCATCTCGTGCAAAAGGGGTAGCGCTCTATGGCATCTTATGTATGAATAATATTTTATTAATAGGATTACTTTCATAAAACCCTTGCCAATATTCACGAACACAGATAATAATAAGATGCTTGCTAGGAAACCATGTTTATTATTCTGTGCACAAGGAAAGGTAGAGAAACCTTTTCTATAGATTATTATATTACTGTTCCTATGCTGAAAGAAAATAATGTACTGCTCTTGTAATAAAAAATATATTATACATACATACATACATATAATCACGCCTTTATCCCTAATGCAGAGCGTAAACGACCTAGACATAGATCGTTCCGCCACGTCTGACAAAGCTTATACATATAATAATAGTAGCAATATAATATGTAGTGACAGTTTGTTAGCCCATCGCCTAAATTACAATTTACTGAAACCCACAGATCCCTTAGCTGGTATTTACAGCATGTCCGGGAGGAAATGCAGTTGGCCATTCTATGTTTTTCTCTCGCTTCCAGGCCAGTATGGAAGAACTATTTATTGTTGAATTGCTGAGTTGGCAGCCTAGAGTAGCCTATATTGGAAAGGCAGGAATAGTTTTATAAAGTTGCTTATAAGATGAATTTGAATTAAGGTTCTATAGCCTTTATGACTTTGAAAGTCTAGCAGTAAAAGCTAGTGTCGATGCCAGCACCGGCACCGAACACGCGACCCCTCAATGCGCAGCTTGGCACGCAACTTCGCAGTTGTCGGGGCTGTGAGCTTTACGAGCTCCCATTGTTAATCTGTTATTACCGTTTGAGCTATTCTTCTATTGAGGTTACTTTTTGAACACGCACTGTGCAACTGCCTCCGTGGCCTTGTGGTCAGAGCCATGGGCTCTCGATCCGGAGGTCCTGGGTTAGATTCCCAGGAAGGGGCTCACACAAAGCTCATATTTGTCAATTTGTGAAATTGTGATATTTTTCCTTAGTTTGGCAATGCAGGCAAAATCCACCTGATTGTCTGGAAGAAAACGGATTACTTGCTTTGGAAGGCACGTTATGACGTCGGTCCCGGTCATTGTTATCGTTAATAGTGGTCGTCACAGGTCGACGTTGCACCTTTAGCACCACACGTGACCCCGGATGGTGCTAAAGGTGCAACAACCGGCTGCTGCATTGTCCTCTGGACCTGGACCTCGCAGCAAATAAAGCCATACGATAAATTAAAAATAGTTCATGATAGGAATAGAAAAGCTGCAATGATGCCTGACTAAGGTTTAATTGGTACAGTTGTTTTATCTCACGACTGCTACTTTGCCATACTTGTGTGTGTAAATGTAGCTACACTTCCATTGTCTCAGTGTGCGTGAGTACGCCATAGTAAACCTGTCGTTACACACACAAGCGCGCGTGTCTGCACGCACAACCATAAGTATGGCCGACCGGTAGTCGTGAGATATAAATGACCATAATTTACTTCTTCTTCTTCTTAGCGAGTGGATTCTCGGGTCGATAAACCCGATGAATCCTGGTGTCAGAGTTTTCAAACCGCGTAGTAGCACAGATTTTTAGACTCTTGACATGGTTTGAATAACGACCACTAACAAAGACAGCGACCGGGATGGCTTAACGTGCTCTCCGAAGCACGGAATCCTCTTTCTTTTCGGACAATCAGGTGATTCTCTGAACCAAACTGTGGAAAACCTCAGAAAGTGATAAATAGACAAATATCAACTTTGCGTTTCCCCCTGGGAATCGAACCCAGGACCTCCGGATCGTAAGCCCATGGCTCTGACCACTAGACCACGGAAGCAGTTATGGTTTAGTCACTAAAACTACATACATATATATAATCACGCCTTTATCCCTAATGGGGTAGGCAGAGCGAAAACGTTCTAAACAAAGGTCGTTCCGCCACGTCTGACAAAGTTTCGAGGGTTATTTAAGATATTTGTAGGTAAATTGGTGTAGTGTCAGGTTGTCAGCCCTTTGCCTTAATTACAATATATTGAAACCCTCTGATCCCTTAGCTGGTTTTTACATCATGCCCGGGAGGAAATGCAGCTGGCACATTCTACGTTTTTCTCTCGCTCCCAGGCCACCATAGAAGAATGTACTAAAATTATTTAATTATAATTACAAAACATATTTACTAGCATTGCATATAAACAGCAAGACAAAAGCTTGTCCCCGTCAGTAAAGTTTGACTTGGTTTTGCAATAACTTGCACTGAGTTTTATCACCTGCTCTCCAGCATAAACCTGCACCAACAGTCACACAAGTCAAAAGCTATTTCAACTTTTTCATATCCAAACTCTGTAAGCTACCAGATTTAACTAAACTACCCACACTTTGTAGTGCTAACTGTGGGTGTAGTACTGATAAATATTTTTATTGTTGGCATTTCTAGTGGAATAAAGTCTAGATTTATCCGGAGGAAAGCGTGTAGTAGGTAAATAACGGGAAAGGGATTTGAAAGGATCTGTTTTGTTAGGATCTACCGCATGGAAGTGTCAGGAATGGAGCGGGATTCTTTGAAATGCGATTGAAGTATTTAGGGATATGAAGATGAAAATTCTTCCATGCTGGCCTGGGAGCGAGAGAATTCTATGTTTATCGAAAGTGTCAGTTGAATTTCTTCCCGGCCATCCTGTCAAAACCAGGTAAGGGATCCGAGGGTATATTGTAATTTAGGCGATGCGCTGACAACCTGTCACCTACTAATCTATCTTAAATAACCCTCAAAACTTTGTCGTAGCGGAACGCCCTTTGCTTAGGTCGTTTACGCTTTGCCTCTAGGGATAAAGGCGTGATTATATGTGTTTATTCTTAAAGGACGCCTTATCGCGAGCGGTGGCGCCGTCACTCGTGAAAAAATCATAACTCGCAAAATATAAACATTTTCAAAACTTTTCGGTGTCACTTCCTTAGATTTAGACCTAAGTTTTATTTTAGAAACAATGAATTGAGGACCAAATAGTACCGGGAAGTTCCTATCGAAATTATTGCTAAAACGGTCAGATTTCGCGGAAATTTCGATAGTAACTCCATTTGATCCTCAATTCATTACCTAAGTCTAAATCTAAGGAAGTGACAGAGAAAAGTTTTCAAAATGTTCATATTTTGCCAGTTATGATTTATTAACGATTGAAGGCGGTGAGGCGTCTAAAGAAAAAGCCTTTTAGTTGTTTTATCAGCTATTTTTTTGCTCAAACAGTTCTTAGGTAACTCTAATAAGGTCACCAGTCACCAATTCCACTTTCCGCAGTCGATCCATCACGCAACTAGGCTTAAAGTTATCAATAACAGTTCGGGACTGTAAACTCGATTGTGTAATCTGCAGGCCTTGGCCTTTGTAGGCCTTTATGAAACACGCAAGTCAAGTATAGTTGCTAGCTGCGAAGAGTAGGACTTTGCCTACCCATGACAGCGTCTGTAGTCCACTTTTGGACATGTGTCTCTCCCACTTGAGGTTGCTGGGGTGTAACTACCATACTTGGCGAGGAACGAACGCGTAGTGCAAGATGTATTATTTACAGGAAATACTGCTTGCTTGTTCTCTCTCTGTTGACTGACTTTACGACCCCTTTACATAGATAAGAGATTGATCATGATTCTGTCCCAACATCCCATTAGTATTACTGAGGTATTTACAAAATACATATGTTATATTATCGCCAAATTGCGAAAGTAGTTTGTTGGCAACATACATACATACATACATATAATCACGCCTTTATCCCTTATGGGGTAGGCAGAGCGTAAACGACCTAAACAAAGGTCGTTCCGCCACGTCTGACAAAGTTTTGAGGGTTATTCAAGATGGATTTGTATTTTGTACGTATATTGCTGTAGTGACAGGTCGTCAGCCCATCGCCCAAATTGCAATATACTGAAACCCTCAGATCCCTTAGCTGGTTTTTACAGCATGCCCGGGAGGAAATGCAGCTGGCACATTCTATGTTTTTCTCTCGCTCCCAGTCCAGCATGGAAGAATGATTAATGTGACACATTTACATATTGTTAATTTGACGAAAAGTTTTAAATTTTTTCTTTAAGGTTATCTTCGACATTATTTCGTTCTTTGATGTAAGTATAGGGATCTAGTTTAAAATTTTCTCTCTGTGTTTTTATTAGTAATCAGCCAATCGATGTACATGCATTGAAACAACGTAGCCTTTCACACAAAAACCTGACTAGTACCATATTAGTACCATAAACTCGACACACACGCCTCCAGCCGCCATCTTGGAAACACGCGATCACTGCTCGCATGAGGTTTATGGGTTTATATTTTTTTATTATTTATGTTTTTACAACGGAGCCGACCGAGTATCGCACATTACAACCTGATTGCAGTGAGCTGGTTTACTTACAACTGTATTGTTTACAATTTATTTGAGCCTTATTTTCTAAACTTCCAAGCTGAAAGGGAGCGAGAGAAAAACATAGAATGTGCTAGCTGCATTTCCTCCCGGGCATGCTGTAAAAACCAGCTAAAGGATCCGATTGTTTCAGTGTAACGTAATTTAGGCGATGGGCTGACGACCTGTCACTACAGTTATATACCTACTAATCTGTCTTAAATAACCCTCAAAACTTTGCCAGACGTGGCGGAACGGCCTTTGTTTAGGTCGTTTACGCTCTGCCTACCCCATTAGGGATAAAGGCGTGATTATATTATGGATATGTAACTTGAGACTGTGGTCGAAAGCCAGGCTAGCCTTCTCAAAAGTCCATTTAGTAGTATTGCTCAGATAGACTGATAGTACACTAGGATGATATTCGTCACTTTATTTTGAGGAAAAGAGCAAAAAAAATAATGAACAATGTTGTACTCAATCTTACTGCTTCCCTTAATGGCTGTCTTTTATATCATACGTAGATCAAGTTGCTTTGTACTCGAATTACGTTATAAAAGGCACCCTTTAACGACATGCATGAAGGGTGGTGCAATTTATTAATGGCATAATTATTCATAATTGTATAATTAATTGAGTTACATCATGCACTTGTTGCGAAGGAACAAAAGATTGTACTCGTTCTATAAAATAGGTACACATACATACATCAATCACGCCTTTATCCCTAATGGGGTAGGTAGAGTGTAAACGACCTAAACAAAGGTTATTTAAGACAGATTTGTAGGTCTCTCCTCAGGTTATTTAAACGTTATTACTCTCTAGGAATTCCTAAACGGCTTCTGTATTTCATACATACATATATACATACATGTAATCACGCCTTAATCCCTAATGGGGTAGGCAGAGCGTAAGCGACCTAAACAATGGTCGTTGCGCCACGTCTGTCAACGTTTTGCAGGTTATTTAAGATAGAATTGGAGGTATATTGCTGTAGTGACAGGTTGTCAGCCCATCGCCTAAATTACAATATACTAAAACCCTCGGATCTCTTAGCTGCTTTTTACAGCATGCCCGGGATGAAATGCAGCTGGCACATTCTATGTTTTTCTCTCGCTCCCAGGCCAGCATGGAAAAAAGTAAATACACAGAATAAGTAGGTACACTAAACATAAAAATAGTTCTTCTTAGCGAGTGGATTCTTGACTTGAAAGACCCGATGAACTGAACCAGGGGGTGTCAGAGTTTTCAAACCTAGTAAAGGTTTGAGTAACGACCACTATCAAAGATAGCGACCGGGACCGACAGCTTAGCGTGCCCTACGAAGCACGGAATCCTCTTGCTTTTCGGACAAACAAACGAAATTGGGAAAATCGTCACAAAATTATAAATTGAGAAATAGTAACTTTGTCCCCCCTCCCCCTGGAAATCGAACTCAGGATATGTGAATTGTAAGCTCTAACCACTAGACCACGGAGGCATTTCAAGGCAGGAGGCAGTAAAAAAACTGTCATAGTTATTCATCCTCATTTAAAAGCCTTCTAACGTTCAATTAATTAAACTACTTATTCGTTTGATGGAATACATTTAAATAAAATGAATTTATCAATGAGAACATTGGCAAATATGCCAACATTTAATAATGAAACTATTGAATGAAGGCAGAAATACACAAACGCAAACCATATTGGACTCGCCACAAATATATCAAAAAGTTTACAATGTATCCGCCCGCGGATCAGACAGGATTTTTATTACAATTTAAATTCATACATACATACACATAATCACGACTTTATCCCTTATGGGGTAGGCAGAGCGTAAACGAACCAAACAAAGGTCGTTTCGCTACATCTGACAAAGATTTGAGGGTTATTAGAGATAGATAGATTTGTAGGTATATTGCTGTAGTGACAGGTTGTCAGCCCATCGTCTAAATTGCAATATACTGAAACCCTCGGATCCCTTAGCTGGTTTTTACAACATGCCCGGGAGAAAATGCAGCTGCATATTCTATGTTTTTCTCTCGCTCCCAGTTCAGCATGGAAGAAAGAAGTTATATTCATACACGCATTATCCCTTTATTTCATAAAGATACTATTGAAGTACACAAAAATATAAAAATGTGCAAGAGACAGCTTCCCGCAAACTGATCCTAATCAGTTTCCTTATGACCTGGTCCCACAGTCAACAGAACTGGATACCTAACTTTTACAAATAAATTCTTACAGATGACAAAGAAGTTGGACTTCCCCGCACGAAATTACGACCTTGATCATACAATTTGTATGGGGAAGCCGATTTGTTTTTCATTTCCTTAAAGAATTTTCAGATGAAAGTGGTTCAGTTTCATTGATTGAGAAACCCTATCAGTTTGCTGGAAGTTTTCCTTTACACCCTGTATAAACGCAAACGACATTGTACTCGCCACAAAAATGCCACAAAAATATCCAAAAGAGTTTTCAATACGCGGATCAGACAGAATTTTTATTACAACTTATATTCATACACGCTTAATCCCCTCGCTGCCGGTGGGCATTCGTGTCCAATCCGAATGCGGCTGCGAACCGCAACGGATAACACTTTTATTCCCGCAGACAGCCCGTCAGCCGGATTCAGTGCATTTGATTGAATAAATGCGGCTGTATTGTAGATGTTTTAAATAATTATTGATGTTTCATTGAGCTGGCATGGTTTTAATTGATAATACTATGTGAAAGCATAATTTTATTCGTTTGCGGAGATTTGACTACGATGAGTTATTTTATTATTATTGTTCAGAAGACGATGACCGTTTATCAATCTGAACATAGTCATATTCACATCAGACAGCAAAACAAAATAAAGTGTAAGGAACAAAATAACGTGTAAGGCACACGTAAGTTAACTACAAGGTGAATGTTACCTTATAAGTTCTTGTGCTATATAAGTACCGGCTATTTTTTACCACAGTACTTATAACTACAGCAGCGTTTAGGTAACTAAAACAAAAATAGCCGATCCGATGTATCTCTCTATGTCTATGACCCATTTACAATTTTTCACGTTCATGCCGTTTCGTGAGCACTGACCATACATACATATAATTACGCCTTTATCCCTAATAGGGCAGGCAGAGCGTAAATGACCTAAACAAAGATCGTTGCGCCACGTCTGACAAAGTTTTGAGGGTTATTTAAGATAGATTTGTAGGTAAATAGCTGAAGTGACAGGTTGTCAGCTCACCGCCTAAGTTGCAATATACAGAACCCTCGTATCCTTTAGCTGGTTTTTACAGCATGCCCAGGAGGATATGCAGCTGGAACATTCTATGTTTTTCTCTCGCTCCTAGTCCAGCATGGAAGTGCACTGACAAAATGTAATTTAATAAGATTATTAGTATAAGTAAGTAGGTATAGGTAAGTAGTTCTCGATTGCGCTTTGTAGATAGAAGATTGCAAACATTTCGAAGTGATAAAATTAATAAACGTTGTTGCAACCAGCTCCTTACTTCTTCTGCCCTGGTAGTTGTACAGCTGGCATTGCTTGCCGTTCGTGAAAAATGCAATAATTCCGGCACTCGCAACCAACCGCACTAAGCTAATTAAATTCCGGAGAGCGCCTTCTGTTTTCTTTAGCCCTGGTTTTAGCTAAGTGTTTCCTAGGCTACTGGAAAACGACAGAGATGGAATGGGGTAGAAAAGGTTACCCCATCAAAAATATATGGCAGCTTCGATTGCATTAATATTTATTAATAATAAAATATATTTTTTACCTAAGTACCTACATTGAAGGTACAACAAAACTACAGATTTTAAAGGAAATCTTAGATGATAATTTTCCTTGCTGCACAGA
The DNA here is from genome assembly GCA_949820665.1 of Scrobipalpa costella. Lineage (NCBI taxonomy): Eukaryota > Metazoa > Arthropoda > Insecta > Lepidoptera > Gelechiidae > Scrobipalpa > Scrobipalpa costella. Next base: position 313,321 of record OX463314.1, read on the forward strand.
ATAGATAAGTTGCACTTGAGACTTGCTAACCGCCCTTCCGCTTTTGCAACCTCGTTGCAAGGCTTAAGAATCCCAAGAGACATAAACTTCCGACCTTAGTCCGGTCCAGATGCTATCAGGAATGTTCTATGTTCTCGACTAGCAGCGTCCCCGGGCGCTGCCCGGCGGCGTTGTCCGCGCCGCCCCGGGAATCCAATAATTGAGCAGATAGCAGATACCAGCGCACAGAATAAACTTTCCTATAATTGTGCAGCTACTCAAAGGACTTGGAAATAAATTGTTTATGGATAGTTTTGTTTGCGAACTTCTTTGCGAGTTCTGCAATTTATCCCATCTTTTGAAAGACGATCCCCTATCGGAGGGAAAACGTCTTTGAGCGAAGATCGCAGCGAAGTAAACCTCAAGGCGTTCGGATGAAAGCCAATTTATACTTTATTTTTATATCTTTTAAAAATCAAGGAAGCATAAAAAGGACGCCCATGCTTGTACTGCTTCATTTTATAAAGTTTTAATTCGTTTTACGGGCTGTTGGCGAGGGGCGGGAGTAGTAAGGAGGGGGAGGGGAAATATTTACGGATTAAAAACTCTGGAGTCCTTGCGTCGGGTCAATAACGTAACATCGGGAGACGTATCGCGCTGTGATCGACGACGCTCCGATAAGTAGAGCTTAGTTAGAGCTGCTCTGTAAAGCTGAGTTTTCTTAATTAAATAGCTTCATAAATTATTTCTTCTTTACGGAATGAGTTGGATATTTTCTTGTATTTGGTTTGATTAAAATCCATGCTGGACTAGGAGCGAAGGAAAAGTATAGAATGCACCAGCTGCATTTCCTCCCGGGAATGCTATAAAAACCAGCTCGGGGATCCGAGGGTTTTAGTGTGTTGCAATTTAGGGGATGGGCTGACAACCTGTCACTAAAGCAATATACCTACAAATCTATTTTAAATAACCCTCAAAACTTAGTCAGACGTGGCGGAACGACCTTTGTTTAGGTCGTTTACGCTCTGCCTACCCCATTAGGGATAAAGGCGTGATTGTATGTATGTAAATCACAAAACTTCACATAAGTGGTCATAAGCACAACTAAACGCATAAACTGTCTGTATTAGCGATGTAAAACCAAATGGCCGAAATTGTTGGTAAATTCTCTTACACGCGGCAGACCAACTTGGATAAACACTATCCAAGGCGCGGGCTATAATTTCTGGCAGTTAGAAAACGGACTTGCGGTGGAGACAGCGCAATTTTACGGCGAGAGGCGCAAAGCCGGGGGCGGCAACCAGTGTTGCCAACCATTGATTTCGATTTTCCCCGAATTGCTTGTAAAATTCCCCTAAACCAGCATTTTCTAAAATAAAAACCCCGTCATAAATAAAAACATTTGCGTGCGTTTGAAACGAAACAACGTGCGTTTTGAAACACGAATTACAATTATCATAGTACAAAGCTTTAAAAATATTATTACTTAAAAAATCCTTTAAATTATTTTATCCCTTTAAAACTTACCTAAGTGCGAATAAATACCCTAAATCCAGGGAATTTTCCCTAAGGGTGGGATACTGGCGGCAGCAGCCAACCGCCTTCAACCGCCCCGCGCCTGAGGTGCAATTGCGCCCCCTTTCCAAGGCACGTGCGGAAAAGTGTCAGGCGACGCGACGCGCGACACAGCAGCCTCTAATAGAAACTGGAGATAAATTGCAGTTAGATAAAAATGGGTCGCGCGCGGAAGTTTTAAACGAGCTGGAATGTTTTGTAATTGTAAAGAATGTGCCGAGTTGAGGTTTCGTGTCGCGAGCCCGTGACGTCATCACGGTAATGGCTGTATGGCTGTAGCGCGTTTGCTCGCTGCGAAAAATAAAAAAGTAAAAAAGCGCGGGCAGATGGTAAGCGCGAACAAAGAGGGAGGATTTCTAAAGTATAAATTTGATTTTATTTTTGAGATAGGAAGCTCGTATGCACGTCGTTCGTTTCATGTTTATCCCGGATTAAGAACTATAGTTTCCTGGTGTTTGTAAACAGAGCGAACTAAAGAAGTTTAAAAATAATATAAAGCAATTTCTATGTGTGGAATCTTTTGCGGAAAAGGAAAAGAATTGGACAGCCTTTGTTTTTTATTTTATAAACACATTTTTTGATGCTATTGTGTGGTGAGAATAGCGTAATAATACTTTGCTGGTAATTGAATGATTAAATTAGGAAAAACCTTTAGTAGGTATCTAATTCTATTATTTTCTATTCAGTTTTCTTTCTACTGATATTTTTTTACAGTAAATATTCACGAATGTTGAAAAACATCAACTCTTCCCGCATTTTATTCAAATAACGTTCTTTCCATAACTTTTCCTGTGAGTTTGTGACGTCGTGCGGTGCGGCAGTGCTCCCGTGGGTCCCGGGTTCGACTCCCGGCGGTGCAGTCGCGGCGGAAATGTATCAAATTATATGTTGTAGCTCAAGCCCACATTTTTTGGAGAGCGTGTTGCTTATTTTTGTGGCGACGTTGAGTTTTAGTGGTCGCGATGGAACTTGGAATGTATTAGAGCGGTATCACATTTTAAGACATGTTTATAAGATATTGGGAATCGAAATAAAAAAGTAATAAGTTACTTACTGTAGGTACCTAGTGGGAGTTATAGAATAGAATAGGTACTTAGAATATAGCCACTATACATTTATATAGGTACATACATATACATACATATAATCACGCCTTTATCCCTGATGGGGTAGGCAGAGCGTATACGACCTAAACGAAAGGTCATTCCGCCACATCTGACAAAGTTTTAAAGGTTATTTAAGATAGACTTGTAAGTATATTGCTGTAGTGACAGGTTGTCAGCCCATCGCCTAAATTACAATATAAAGAAACCCTCGGATCCCTTAGCTGATTTTTACAGCATGCCCGGGAGGAAATGCAGCTGAAACATTCTAAGTTTTTCTTTCGCTCCCAGTCCAGCATGGAAGTCAGTTATATAGGTATTAACTGTTTATGTTCAAAACTAGTCACACCTAGTGAACATTTGATAAGCTCTCAGCGCTGTACATCGTAATGAATACATTAGTAATTTCTGTGAAAAAAAGATACAGACAGACTTGTTTTTGTAATTTCGAATTCTGTGAAAACGTAAGAGCCGTAAAAGGGATTCCAATATTATCGAATCCCCTATTTCGCAGTATTTCTAAATCGAAGCGTAGTTTTTCTGTATTTCGATTTAAAATTAATCTGGTTTCATGACCAGCAAACTAGAAAATGTTTGTTTTTACACTTCAGTTCAAAGTAAGGTTAGTGTAAAAATAGTTTGAATGGATTTAAAAAAATATATATAAAAGAGTAATAAATAAATAGATACATTACATACATATATAGTTATTGTTATTGTCGAAGAAAAATAAAACCGACAAGAAACGAGTTATAAAAATATCCTAAGGCATAGTATGAGTGCAGTGAAATTCCCTGAAAAACCTAACATACCTACTAATTGTCTAAGTATTATATGCACTATCCCGCTTTCTGCTTATGCAATTTCTATACCCAAAGGTGTCCTGGTAGAAATTGCTGCTTTAGCAGTAAGGCCGCGTATATTGTACTGTCACGTTTGTTATTTTTTATTTCTGTTGTATGTGTTTCTTTGTGCAATAAAGAATTTTGTATTGTGTTCTCGCTAGTCAGTTTACCAAGCGTGGAGATTATGGCTAAAACTTTCACGAGGCCTTAGACTTACTAGAATTTTACAGGCTGTTATATTACGAGTTCAAAAACTCACACGCCCAAAAGCTAGGCAACAGTTATAAATGCCCTTGAAGTGTTAATTATGTAGTAGAGTAGGCCATTACCCACGTCATACAAACTTTCTTGAGCGTAATCTCGCGGGATCGCAGTTAAAGTGTTAACATGATTGATGAAAGTCATTAGTGTTCAGTTCAGTGTTATATACCTTTTATATAAACACACATTTAGATACTGATAAGTATCTAAGTAAATCATTATTGACGTTTAGTAATCGTTCATTCGGTAAGAGCCAAGATTTGGTAGGCTATACTATTTTTTTTTAAATACCTACTTACAAATTTATAAATACAACCATACGAAACATACTCTCAGTTTAAATTTATTTACTACCTACGTATTTTCGAGAACTAGCAGTAAGCAATTTCGCATGTTTGGATACTTTTTATTGTAATTAAATGTTTTTTTTTAGAAAAGTTAGCGCCACAAAACCTAGTTTACTGAAACAAAAAAAAGCAAAAAGTTGTGTAATTAAAACATGTAGCTAAACAACTTTTAATGATGATACAGCTCCCGCAGACAGAGGCGACTGAAAATTAAAACAAATGCTTATGCGGCGTGTTTTCTCCACACTAGCGCCGGTTTTCGCGACACTGGCGCCAGGGTTTCCAGGTTTCTAACGAAATTACACTTCGCAATTTTCAGTTGTAGTAGAAACGATTTTTAGTAAGCCGCTTACAATCTTCCTACCCCGAAAAGAATACTGGGGTGATTATAAACTTCAGAGGCCTATTAGCTGTGTTATTTATTAGGCTGTTTAAAAACTCTGAAACCAGGGTTCATAGATTGACTCGATAGAAAGATGAAAAAAAATACAATATTGAAAAAATTAAACAACTTTATGAGTAATCTTTCGCTACCCTAGTGACACTAGCGCCGGGATTCCAAGGTCTTACGGACATGTCCCACGGGTGCTCGGCTCCACTTAGCGTCACAAGTTGTATATGACGGATGGCCGGGGGAAACACCGCTGGCAAGACTATAACTATGTAGGGTTTGTTATTTTGCTACAAATTTCATTAATAACGTGGGTTTTGTTTCTTTGAAGTTCAAATTTCATCAAACATTTACTTTGTGTTTTTTTTGAACGGTTTATCAAGATTTACAAAATTGAAGATTTTTGGGGGTGAATATTAAAATGGAGGTAAAAATACGCTTAAATAATTCTCATAGAAGTTAGAATTCAAATTCAAAAGTCTTTATTTGTTTAGAATACAGGTTAACAATTTGATCTTATATATAAAATTTACCGCTATATCCGACCTTATGTTAATTCTTGTGCACAACTCTGTTTTGGGTACAATCCGGTAGAAAAATAAGAAATAAGAAATAGGATGACGCTTTAATAACGAAATTGTTAAAATTGTTTAAAAACAAAGAACATTTAAAAAAAATATAAATAGGGTTCTCCACATATCGAGTGCTTGGCAGCCCTACGTCACCGTTTGGTATAGACTACCGCCAGGTCATAATTTTTTCAGACCCCGCCCGCCGTAACACTAACTCCGCATGACTTGGCAAGGATACTTTATAGTTGTATGAAAGAGGGGATCCTAGATGTTGGATGATTTCTTTTATGGTAATATCGACATCCCTACGTCACCGTTTGGTCTAGACTACCGCCAGGTCATAATTTTTTCAGACTCCGCCCGTCATATGAATGAATGAATGAATGAATTATTTATTTGCTTTAAATCTGGTTCGAATATACATAGATGTCTCAAATAATATAAATGTCAGTATTACACATTTAACCAAATTATTTGACATGCAAATATAGAGTCGCAAGACCATGTCACAGTATACATCAAATTTTAGGTATAAAAACAAACAGTCAAATTATGATGTCAAGAAAAAACGATTAAATTTACAAAAGCATAAAAGCATAACACTAAGCCCGCATGACTTGGCATGGATTATTTATGGTTGTATGGAAGAGGGGATCCTAGATGATGGATGATTTCTTTAAATGTATTATTTGGTAATATCCACAGCTAGACAGCCTTACGTTACTGTTTGGTCTAGACACCAGGTCATTATTTTTTCAGACCCCGCCCGCCGTAACACTAACTCCGCATGACTTGCCAGGGATGTTTTGTACATATATACATACATACATAAATTCACGCCTTTATCCCTAATGGGGTAGGCAGAGCGTAAACGACCTAAACAAAGGTCGTTCCGCCACGTCTGACAAAGATTTGAAGGTTATTTATGATAGATTAGTATGCATATTGCTGTAGTGACAGGTTGTCAGCCCATCGCCCAAAATGCAACATACTGAAACCCTCGGATCCCTTAGCCGGTTTTTACAGCTTGCCTGGGAGGAAATGCAGCTGGCACATTCTATGTTTTTCTTTCGCCCCCAGTCCAGCATGGAGGGAAATGTTTTGTGGTTGTATGGAAAAGGGGGCATCCTATATAGGATTATTTTTTAATCAGCAAACTGATAGGGGTTACTCAGACAACGAAACTGAACATCTTTAACAAGTAAAATCTTTCAGAACATGAAAAATAAAAACCACCTCGATGCTACCTCGATCATAAATCTTTTTCTTTTATTTCCTGAAAGCATTTCTTTGTGAATGTTGTTCAGTTTCGTTGTCTGAGCAACCACTATCAGTTTGTGGGAAGCTGTCCCTTACACCTGGCTCTAGAAAATAGCTTCGCTTAGAGCATCGCTTTATCAATGTGTAGGTGGACTAGATAATAAATAAATTAAACATTTATGTTCACAATCTGTACATGTTATATATGATATGCTATGCTATGACGTTGGTAGATTTAAAAAAAAGCAAATGTACTTATATGCATAATTAATCTTTGAAAGTAATTCATTAATTCCGAGTGACATGAAAACATGACAAACACATCTCAACTAATTAATTAATTCGACGACGACATGACAAACCGACGCACTCTACATAATCGCATCATATTAATTTAAAAAGGTACTTGCTATAGAAATATATCGATCATAGATGCATACATATAATCACGCCTTTATCCCTAATAGGGTAGGCAGAGCGTAAACGACCTAAACCAAGGTCGTTCCGCCATGTCTGACAACGTTTTGAGGGTTATTAAAAATAGATTTGTAGGTATAAGTATTGCTGTAGTGACAGGTTGTCAGCCCATCGCCTAGATTACAATATACTGAAACCCTCGGATCCCTTAGCTGGTTTTTATGGCATGCCCGGGAGGAAATGCATCTGGCACATTCTATGTTTTTCTCTCGCTCCCAGGCCAGCATGGATAAAAGTATTAAGAACTACCCAAACAATACAGAGAATTTTACATTATTTTATCAATTACTTGTCCTACATACATGCACGTACGTTTGCATACAAGCTAACCCACCCTTAAACTGTTAAATTATTCTGTAAACCGGCGGTGGTGGTGCCTACAATAATATTGGGTGATTTCAGTTTTTTAAGGCTCGTATTTATGAAGCGATATTGAACTTGAGAGCAATATTAAGTATGGATTATGACAGGCCAGTTTGATTATAAATACGGCCCTAAATGAAAACGTCTTGAATGTTTCTTGCTTCTAATGTCCTGTAGGGTAAGGTGGTTGTTTTATCAGGAACTCTCCCCTATATATCTAGCTATGTTGAAACTTTCAATTTATCACTCTATTAGGTTGTTGTCAGTTACGTCAGGATAATTAATTCTGAATCACCTGATCTAAGACGTAAGATGGATTGTAAGTAGTCGGTACAAGAACCATGTCAGGTCAGAGAGTATTTTAGTAGGCTGGTTAAAATCTCTGATTTTAAGGTTTTTTTGGGTACTTTAATGCGAACACCTACTTAATTTAAAATTGTTCTTATTACGAGGAGCCCCCCTTCCCCCTTCTACCGGGTGTAAGGGATAGCGTCCCGCAAACTGATAGGGATTGCTCAGTCAACGATACTGAACAACTTCCACCAAATATTTTTTCGTGAAGTGAAAATATATTTACTTTTCATACAAATTGTCTAATCGAGGTGGACATATTGTATGGAAAAGCCATTTTACTATTTCACTTCCTGAAAAATATCCTGGTAGAAGTTGTTCAGTGTCATTGACTGAGCAACCCCTACTGTGGGCTATTATCCTTGCCGCGTCAGTGTGTCTGTTGTATTCTTTGGCCCGAAGTGGGTCAGATCAGATTGAGGATATATTGTTACTGTGCTCTCGGGTAGTCTGCTGTTATTAGGGTGTTGAATAAAGCTTCATTATCAAAGCTTTTTGTTTTTAGTTTAAAAATGTATTTAACTACGCCACGGGATCATTTCAAGTCCTTGACTCTACCTACACCGCAAAGGATAAAGAAGTGAGTCTGAATAATAAAGTTTTTATCGGTTTTTATGTAGAAGAAACTAAAACTGTAGAGCGATCTGGAAAGGTTTCTTGAGTCAGTTTTATACAAGGACTTCAAAGAATATATGTTTAAAATCCAATAAAATACTAGCCCGTTTCTAAATTTTCTAGTGTTTCAAGGTCAGATAACACTAAACACGTTCTAAACCAGTGTAGGGTCGGGTTGGCTAGGCCGGTAATACAGACCCTGTATATTCACAGGCTCGCCCTTAGGGCCTCATAACATAAACATTCCTATTTACTTTATTATGAAAGACGCCAACCTCGATCCGTTGCCTTGACTTGGCAACTGTTCAAATATTCTAGTTGTTAGGCACTTTTCCTAGATTCGGTTCGTCTTTTTGAAGAATTCGACATTTGACCTAGTTGCTGAAATAATTGCTTAGAATTTTCTTTATCCAAAAAGCATAATAATATAGGCCCTGTCAAATGCCAAAATGACCAGAAATAGTGTTCACTTATAATAATTTGTAAAATATTACAAAAAATCTTGCATTCTTCCATGCTGGACTGGGAGCTAGAGAAAATATACATAGAATGTGCCAGCTGTATTTCCTCCCGGGCATGCTGTAAAATCCAGCTAACGGATCTGAGGGTTTCAGTATATTGTAATTTAGGCGATGGGCTGACAACCTGTCACTACAGCAATATACCTACAAATCTATTTTAAAATAACCCTCAATACTTTGTCAGACGTGGCAGACCGACCTTTGTTTAGGTCGTTTACGCTCTGTCTACCCCATTAGGGATAAAGGCTTGATTAAATGTATGTATGTAAATCTAAAAACAAAGTATATCAAGAGACGTCCGCTCCTATTCACTATTATCTTCAGTGTAAACAAAAGAAACGTAAAACAATAGCTATTTATTTAGTTTCTTTAAAACGCTCTGAAAATAAGTTTTGTTTCCAATCAGTTTTTACTTTTTTATTTATCTTCCATGCTGGACTAGGAGCGGTAGAAAATCTTCCATGCTGGATTGGGAGCGATAGAAAAACAGAATTCGCCAGCTATATCTCCTCCCATGCATGCTGTAAAAATTTGCGAAGTGATTCGAGGGTTTCAGTGTATTGTAATTTAGGCGATGGGCTGACAACCAGTCACGACAGTAATACATCTATCTGAAATTACCCTCAATACTTGTCAGACATAGCGCAACGACCTTTGTTTGGGTCGTTGATGCTCTGCCTACCCCATTAGGCGTGAATATATTTATTTATTTATATTCCCTAGATCTAACGCCCAAACATGTTAAAATCATTCTTTTAATATGTGTGGGCGTTGTAGCAGTTGGCTGCTGAACTGGAATTTCAACAAGCTCCCGAATATTCCAATAAAACAACATTATTCCCATCTATTTCCAAAACCTTTCTGATACTAAGACACCCACACATCTTTCAACAGTCTGTTAATTGGTTCTTTGTTCTCCAGCGGCTGAAATAAATTAAGATAAAATAAAGGAGGTTAAAATTCCACCCGCATAGTTACCATTTGCTACTTCCATCTCACACGTGCTTCTCTTGTGATGGTTTTGGAAACTTTGTAATTCACTGTTTGAAAAATGTTTCTTATATCTTTGGTGTGCAAAGAAATTAGACATTGAAAACGAAAGAAAAAATCAACAACTGAAATACTCCCTAAAATTACGCATACCACCTATATGTCGTCTCCTAAAGAATTTAAGCGTTGAACATTTATTTATTATTTTATTTATAGTGTTACATTGCAGATAAATCCACGACGTTACAAAGATACACACTATAGTAACAAAAAAAAAGTAAAGCATCAAAAGAAATTCAAATAACATGGATAATGAAAATGGAATTAGGTAAAATATAAACAGTATAAATTTAAAATTACATAGGTACAGAACTTGCAGGCATCAACCTTTCAAAATTCCTCCTACACTCATTGTACAACATGAGTAATGTTATCTCTCTCTCTCTCTCGCTGTATAAAGTCAACTTTTGTTTTGTTAACATACATACATATAATCACGCCTTTATCCCTAATGGGGTAGGCAGAGCGTAAAAGACCCAAACAAAGGTCGTTCCGCCACGTCTGACAAAGTTTTGAGGGTTATTTAAGATAGATTTGTAAGTATATTGCTGTAGTGACAGGTTGTCAGCCCATCGCCTAAATTACAATATACTGAAACCTTCGGATCCATTAGCTGGTTTTTACAGCATGCCCGGGAGGAAATGCAGCTGGCACATTCTATGTTTTTCTCTCGCTCCCAGGCCAGCATGGAAGAAGTTTTGTTACCTCGTTTGTATTTACATTGGTTAACAAACTGTGTTAATCCTAATTGACACCAATGTTCGGTAGTAGAATCACCTTGTTCTTTATTTCCACAACTGCATACGACACGTCACACGATGCGACGATATCGTCCCTGCCAGTAGCGGATTATTGTATCGGACGCAGCACCGTGTCGGTAACGAAGGGATTAGCTCATAATCCTATCAGACACGATGCGGCTGCACCAATGTTTATACAACTTATATTAAGTATTTTATTTTCGTTTCTATGCGGCATTTATAGCGATAAGAGGCATCTACGTTTTTATATGAACGGCTTATAATTACCTATAACAAGTAATTAGTAGAGATTCGCATTGCAAAACATTTAAAAATGTACCTTCAAAGGGATCCCCGGTGCACGCCAGCGCCCTCATCTGTAAAAAAAATCTTTACTCACTGAAAATGCAATTGATCCAAAATCCAGTATATTGAAGTATAGGTACTGAAATTTATTTTAAGCATAATAAGCTAATAATTCAGTGTTCACTGCATTATAGATAGCACAAGTGCCAAAAGTGGCCATTTCTCGCATATTTTCTATCTGTCTGTAACCTCAGACAAAATCGCAAATCTGAACTACAACGAACTATAAGTTGCAACTGTATGAGGTTCTAAATGACCTTCATTGCTTTAACGGCTTTTCTTTTGATTGTGTTTTCAGTGAATTATGATTTTTTAACTGATGAGGGCGCCACTTAGCCCAGGGAAGCCCCTTAAAAGGTTGATCAAACGTGTGTAGTATCTGTTCAACAGTTAAGGCTATAACTGACAATAAATAAAAGACGAGGAGTTCTTATAATTCAACTAGCCACCCGCCCCGACTTCGCACGAAAATCATCAGTGTTTCTCTACTATATTCTGCATGTATTATACATACAAACCTTCCTCATGAATCTCTCTATCCGTTAAAAGAAACCGCATCAAAATCCGTTGCGTAGTTTTAAATATCTAAGCATATAAAGGGATATAGGGACAGAGAAAGTGACTTTGTTTTATACTATGTAGTGATATATTTGCACAACTTACGTTGCAGGACTAGCCTGACCGAGGAACGACATTACAGTGATAAAGGCGCCCCCAGTGGAGCAATGGGAAACTACTAACACGCAAAGACAATCCGATATACAGCCTAGCCTACTACAAAAAGATACTATTTCCTTTTATAATAGTATCTACTGACTATTAAGATAAAACTAAACCCACCGGTTACACTTATTACAGCAACTATCTCGTCATCAGGATAAGATCAGCTTTTATCAGCTGACTTATCAAAGGAAACATTCCTAAAGCGGTTATCTCGGAACACGTGGCGCCCTCTATCTCACACGGCGAAGTGTAACTGGTGTAATAAACGTGATGGCGCCGGCGTCGTTGTAGGAATTTTAATTGACCTGCCATCTCTTGCCGTTGAAACGTCTTCCTCACCGGTGCAAGCGATGAGTTGATGGCGAAACTAAACTAAACAGCTTAGATATTTGATGGAACTGCAAGTACATACATACATATAATCACGTCTTTATTCATAATGGGGTAGGTAGAGCGTAAACGACCTAAACAAAGGTCGTTCCGCCACGTCTGACATAACTTTGAGGGTTATTTAAGATAGATATGTAGGTATTTTGCTGTAGTGACAGGTTGTCAGCCCATCGCCTAAATCACAATATACTGAAACCCGCGGATCCCTTAGCTGGTTTTTATAGCGTGCCCGGGAGGAAATGCAGCTGGCACATTCTATGTTTTTCTCTCGCTCCCAGTCCAGCATGGAAGAATAATTATTTTATTTATTTTCATAACAATAGTTTACTTATTAATAAAGGGAGCGAGTAATGATCCCTATTCAGTTCAGTACTTCGCTATCTTCTATCAAGTGTTCCCGAAAAGAGACGGCGGAAGAAATATGAGATCATTAATACTGAAATTCCACTCCCTTTAATTCCTCGAACCCTTGTTGGGAATTACGTTTTTCTGCTTATCTGATCCTCGGGATGAAATAAATATTCCCCTTTTGTAATTACATCTTAAACGGCGAAGTAACTTTTGGTAGAACGCCTCGTTACGTAAAGTCAATATTTTGAGCGATAAAAAGTCTCTATCGGAGTATTGAGGGCGCCTCTTTTTATTCCTCCGCTTTTTGCTGTCTTGAGGCTAATAAATATTTATATTCAGAATGTAGAAATCAGTGTAGTGACCGAGAGGATTTCTTATTGTAATTTAAGGCATCGTCTGAGGTCCTGATAAATCCTGAAATTACTAAACGATGAGCAGAAATCGGCCTTTAATACCTTGTAAGATAACTATGTCGCGAAAGAAAAACGTAAAATGTGCCAGGTGGCCTCCCAGGCATGCTGTAAAAACCAGCTAAGGGATCCGAGGGTTTCAGTATATTGCAATTTAGGCGATGGACTGACGACCTGTCACTCCATCGCCTAAACAGCGATGTACCTACAAATCTACCTTAAATAACCCTCAAAACTTTGTCAGACATGGCGGAACGACCTTTGTTCAGGTTGTTAACGCTCTGCCTACCTCATTAGGGATAAAGGCGTGATTATATATATGTACTTTGTTTCTAGTAGACTACTCTAACCTATTTAATTAAAATAACGACAATACTCTCCAACTCTCTGCTAACTGCATCTTGTATCTTCCCATCGGTCTCCCGGGGCACTAGGTCGCCAGATAAGAACCATTTTCAACAGTTCCCAGTTGCCCACAAGCCCAGCAGTGGGACCGTGGGACTGTGGGACTGCGGGAACAACTCAGAGTTCCTACTCGCGTGTCCTACTTGAGAGTTTAACTTGCAGGGTTGCCAGAATGCAATTAAATTTCCCAACTAGTCTGTCGGCTAACTTTGTTTGAAGGTTACTCGTACCACTTCATGTATTATAAGTGCACTAGACCACAGCTGGGCCTTGGGTGTTACATTTTTATTGGCCAAATTAGCTTCTGGCACATAAAGTTTATGAAAATGTACACTTTATTTATTAAAACAGTTTTAAAGGCTCAATTATGCTACATACTACTACTGCTTATAATCTTGACATACATACATACATACATATAATCACGCCTTTATCCCTAATGGGGTAGGCAGAGCGTAAACGACCTAAACAAAGGTCGTTCCGCCACGTCTGACAAAGTTTTGAGGGTTATTTTAAGATCGATTTGTAGGTATATTGCTGTAGTGACAGGTTGTCAGCCCATCGCCTAAATTACAATATACTGAAACCCTCAGATCCCTTAGCTGTTTTTTACAGCATGCCCGGGAGGAAATGCAGCTGGCACATTCTATGTTTTTCTCTCGCTCCCAGGTCAGCATGGAAGAAAGTAATCTTGACTAGGTGGTGAATATCAATGGTGAACATTTATAAACATTATTTTATGACAGTAAAGTAGGTATAATGATAACACTATGAAACGCTATATTTACAACTTACCACTAAATAGATTTTCTATTTAAAAAAAAAATCAATTCACGATCACGGATCATTGAAATGGGTTCAAATAATACGATAGTATTTCCAATTCAGTTATAGAATAAAGGTAGGTACACAAAGTTTCATGTCTTTTTATTCAAAAACATGTTTAAAAAATTAATGACAAGTGTTGGCAAATTAGTTAATTCACTAAAACTACTATTTCATTATGTTGTTATATCCAAAAGGTAAAACTTATTTTAAAACAAGATCTTCGATTAAAAGACATGAAACTTTTTTTACCTTTTTCTAAAACCGAATTGGAAAAAATATAGTGTTAATATTTTAGTGCTATATTTTAATATTCGGTCACTAGTTCATACATAAATATAATCACGCCTTTATCCCTAATGGGGTAAGCAGAGCGTAAACGACCTAAACAAATGTCGTTTCGCCACGTCTGACAAAGTTTTGAGGGTTATTTAAGATATAATTATAGGTATACTGCTATAGTGACAGGTTGTCAGCCCATCGCCTAAATTGCAATATACTGAAACCCTCGGATCCCTTAGCTGGGTTTTACAGCATGCCCGGGAGGAAATGCAGCTGGCACATTCTATGTTTTTCTGTCGCTCCTAGGCCAGCATGGAAGCCACTAGTTCATAATCGCCCTATATGTTATGTATTTCTATTGTGTAGGTATGTAGCGCTGGTATTCCTGTTCCGAGTGTAGGCAGCAGTCACGTGCTGTAGTGTAGTTGGTCTTTTTACTTCATTACGCAAATTGCCGACGGTAGCAGAATGTAAAGTTGGGAGATTGCCTACCGACTGATGCTTCATATTACTGACTTCGTAGTAGGAGTAGTTACGAACAATTTACTTTCTGTTAACTTCATAAATAAGCGAGATAATTATTTTTCTAGTGAATATTGAGAGACAGAGATTATAAACATATTTTTTTACAAACATTAACATTTTTAGCAATATACCTTTAATATCTTAAATAACCCTCAAAACCCTTATTTAGGTCGTTTACGCTCAGCCTACCCCATTAGGGATAAAGGCGTGATTATGTATGTATGTATTAACATTATTCTTGGTACATTTTTAGATATAAGTTTTGGGGTATGCTTTTGACCGCAATGCAAAAAACATATACCAAAAATTCCTTTGTTTTTTTTCAAATATCCCGTCAGTGCACATATTTTTTAGGGAGTCATTTTTATTACTTAATAGTTTACCCTTAATAGTTGAATTATTCTTGAATCGTGATGTAATATTAGTGATTGCGTCATCTCCGCATTAACATTGTAATAGTCTTTCACAAAGCATTTTTTAGATCCTTTGTAACAGCTATTTTAAACAAAATTCATTTTCATGCAGTTTTTTCTTTTGTACTGTTGTATGTAAATTGTCTCATCTGCTCTTGTGCCTTTGTGCAAAGGTCACGGGCAACCAATTTAGAGGGAAGAGCATCAGTGGGGGTTGTGATGGAACCCTCTTAACTTTTATTTGAGTTTGAGGTCACTGAACTTAGATGATAACGTTCCTAAATAAATACGGGCATTTCAGTCCACAAGCCACACCTACAAATGGGGGCAAAGAATTTAAGGCTCGTATTTATAAAGCGATCTTAAGATTGATAGCAATATTAAGCATGGATTTGACAAACCATTATGTCCTGAAATGACATTTCTGATACGAATTCAAACCTGCTGTCACTCTCAAGTACTGATTATAAATAGGGGCCTACTTGTAATTGACTTTAGAATAAGAAGAACTACAAAATAATGTAGCATTATATTTTTATATCATATTGTGTTTAAGTATGTCGTACATACCTCGTAATCATAGCATCGGATCAATTTGATTGATGACTTAAATTCTAATCGTCGCCTGAAAAATGGTTTAGCTTTAGACCTTGGCTGTTTTCACGAAAGTTCCAACAAGAAAGAGCCTCAGCGAATACAAGGGGCATTGTCGAGCGAGGTGTGAGAGTATTATACAGGTGTGAGAGCCATAACATAGAAGACTAACATGTTGCACTTCTGGGGTGAAGGCCACGCATACGCTTTTGACCCTGGCTGCAGATTGTCTTGTTTGCTAGAGTTCACACCTTTGGATGAGAGTATTTGTGTCTTTTTCTTTATAAAGGTTTATGAATGAACCACACAGTATGCGAATGGAATGAATTAAAAGTACTGTCTTATAAAGTAGGCAAAATATAGCCTAGGCCATAATGAAGTGCTGGCGATAATTTTTAAAGACTTTCAGTGGAATATAAATTGTTTATTTTATCGTCGCTAAAAGTACTATTTGAATCGTTCAATTGTCACAGTATACATTTTATGAATTTGACAGTAAATGTTTTAAAATTGTAAAAATGTTCTTTAAATATATTTTATGACATAAATGGCACATAACTTTGATGTCGTGCATGGATACGAGAGTGTACCCTAGATGGTATCCAATTCACATTGAATACGTTCAACTAATAACGAAATTATTACATAAGTTGTGTCAATCGCGAAACATCTCTACTAGTTACTTACGTTCTATTTATTGTCTGCAAATTTCTTGAACGTCATTCATGCGAAAACGAACAAATTCAACTGACAAAATATTCATTTTAAACGGAACAAGAATACAGAATGTTACAGAAGACCGCAGTTTATAATATAAAGACGTTGCCGCGCGGGATGTAAGAATACAGGATGTTACGGGAAACAGCCAGTTAACGTCATGAAGACGATTCAGGCGGGGGTAAACATAAATTAGGAATTGCGGATGTTATTTACATGAAGCCGACGCCGCCCGCCCTAAGTTAACACCCGCTTTAGGATTCGAAGATCAAGGGTCTGAAAGTATTTCAAGCCTCGAAAATATTGTTTTTGTATCGGCCCATCTTCTTGCATAAATTTAGAATGCAAGTGTTTCGGTCAATTTTACTTCTAGTGTCAGAAATGAGACTAGAATAGAAGTAGGATATATAGAAGTAGGATAAATGAAGTTCTTTTAAATTTGACTGAAAAGCATATCAATTGTTTTTTTCGTAGCAATCATAAAATCGTAAAAAATTAATAACGCTAATACAAGTATTTTGTACTTGACGTGTTTTAATGAATAAAATATTTCTTATTTTGTAGTGAATATGCAAAAAACATCAGCTTCAATCTCTGCACTATGTGAGCAGCGCATCAAACAAATCCGCGGAAACAAGATGGCTGCTGAGATATTGTTATGTTCACTGTTATGTTGCGGGGATGTAGTTGTCGCACGTCGGTTGAAGCGAGTCAATCGCCATAAAAGATTATGAAGGATCTTCTTGTCGGATCGGCTAAATCCCAACAATATTGTGAGCAAAATTCTTGATATGCGATTGGACTGGATTGTTAGTTAAGTGTTTACTTACGTCATAAAGTCACACTTTGGTCTCTTATGGAGTAGGCATTAGGCAGAACGTCAACAGCATTCCTAAAAGCCAGACCTGAATTAGATATATTCCAATGTATAGTAATCAAAGTTAGACGAACATTTTATTACGGATGTCAAAGTTATTTCAATCAATTTAAAATCTACATGTTAAATATATTTTATGATATTTAGTGAGGTTTAAAACATAAACTTCTAGAAAAAAATAAAATGTGAGGCGATATCATTATTGACTTGAATTAATTAATTTAATTTAGACTTGTCAAGCCCTGCGTAGTTCTTAAGCTACACGGCTAGATGTCGCTAACGTCTCTATGACGTGTACATAAAGAAAGACTATGATTAATTCGTCACTCCCACTACCGTTTCGGTAGCTTAGTGGCAGAGCGATGGACCGGCATTCCAGAGACGCAGATTCGAGCCCTGCCCGAAACGAGTTTATTATTTTCTTTCTTTCATATGATTAGAAATAGATGAAGATTGAAGAATAGAGAGTGCTAAAAATCCTCAAAAAATATTTTTCTCAACAAAAACATTACATTTTATAAAATATTTTGACAAGATATAGCAGTCTGAGTTGTTTTCTACAGAACCTAAGCAAACAGATTTGAATTCCGAATTGAAATCCCAAATAATCCGGAAGATCGGAATTTCGAGTGTTCCGCGAAATTACCTATCCTCATTCCTCGGGAACTCGGGAATTGACTCAAGGAGACGAAGTTTGTGAATTTTTTGATTGGCCTTCAATCACTCTTGTTTGTCCAATCGGGTTTCAAGGTTTTAGAACTTCAATGATTCAAAGATGGCTTCCAAATAAAATAAAGTCCATTTAAAAAACAACATTGCTCTCGCTCTTTTTGCTCCTAATGTATAGGATACTATATACGCGTAATTAACACGTTATTTGAAATAAGTAATTTCACATATATTTCTTAAACAACCTTTTATTTAATCGAATAAAAATTATCTCTTTGTAATACAGTAAATAATTATCTGTGAGTAGGGCGCAGAAAATAATCCTTTGATCTTATTCTAAAAACCTTTTTTAAGCGTACGTTCACCTTTTAGGCATCAAGGCAAAATTCTATGTTCTTGAAAATACTAAAACACAAAGGGCCCTTCAAGCTAATATTCTGTTTTCGTATAAAATATTAAAAGGATCGTAAGCAAATAGTATTACAGAACGTTGGCCTCTTTATATTTTAACCTGAACTTTGTGAAGTCGGAAACAGGCAGTTTTAGGTTTAATATTATTTAAAAAAAGGCAAGAAGGAGTCTTTTGGTTTAGTTACTAGGGCAGAATTCACTACATATCCACCATCATGTTATGTACATTATTTTATTTGTGTCCGGTATTGTGATACGATATTGTTCGGGAAGATCAGATACAAAAAAAAAATGTTCGCTCTAATCCATTATCGTATGTCTTATGTACGGAACACGAGGATAAACGAGTAGTATTTCTCCCCTCCACTTTCTCTATTAGAAGAATGACTAACCGCCTTAGCAGACTGTCCATAAAGAATCATGCTCCCAAAATCTCGTGTCAAGTGATACTCAAACTTTTTGGCCTATGTCTTCTTGAAATAAACTTAAGGTTATATGTTATGGACCAAGTGATAAATTGGGCAGTATACATAATGCCCGGTCATTATGAAAAATGCCCAATATGAGAGTGCAATTTGATACTAATTATTTAAATAATCAAATTGACCGGGCATTATACATATTGCCCATCACCTTTTGGGCAGAGTAATACAAACATATTTAATTACATTTTTTTTACTGTTATTGTCATTTAACTTAAAATAAACTAAATATTAAACCACTTAAATAATCAGACTTATTATTTGGATTAATTACCAAGGACTTCTTCCTTAAAAAAACACTAGTTTTTGCATTTGAAACTTAAGGAAAGTCATATTAAAAATATAACATAAAAAATAATTAAATTTAAAACAAAAAAATCACAACGGATCTTTGTTTTATAGAAATGACTTATTATTATAAAACACAAAATAAACTAAAGTTTAAGCAATCAGACTCATTATTTGGCATAATTAGCATCTTCTCTTAATAAAATAAATTAAAATAAGTAGAATAGAACATAAAATTAAAAACAATAACTATACAATATGTAGCAAGTAACAGGTTTATTTATTAGAACAACTGCCACTGTGATGGCATTTTGAGGTACATAACTTTTTGGCTTTACGACAACTACATTTATCAGACTTGCAACCACCTTTACAACCACATCTACTATAACCTTGTCCTCCGCATTTAGACCCTCGCACCGCGTTTAATATAGCTTTATTATCAAATTGCCCAATTGTCATGTAGCAATATAATAATGACCGTGCAATGTGATAAATAATGAAGTTAAGATAGTAATTAATCACTTAGCCCGATAAAGCTAGACATTATTCATAATGCTCGTGCATTATAAATAATGCCCGCATTAATCACCTGGTCCATAACATATATACTAGGGCCCCATTCATACAATCATTTACACATAGATACTAGCAGCTTCTTTTAGTGTCTAGGAAGTAACAACGTCAGATACATTTTCGAATTTTTATCACTCCGAGACCAGCAAAGAAGCATCATTATTTTATACGGTCATAGAAGTTACTATTGCTGAACTTTGGCGTTTTTTTTCCGCACCAAAAGTTTGTGAATCTCTGGCATAAGCTATAAAACCCTCGTGCAAGTGAGACTAAGCCCCGGAAACCCGGAAGAGGGACGCGTCGCCACAAAATTGAATTAAACAAACCGTTTGGTCACCGCCATAAATATGTAAACAGATATTAATATTTATATTGCGGAGTTCCGAGCAGCTGACTGAGAAAAATGGCGGGTTTTACTTCAGCGGGGAGATATTGGCAGCCGAGAAAGTTCCGCGAAGAAAAAGACCGGGATAAATATAGCCTTAGGTGGTAGGAAACGCATATGCGCGCATGAGATATTAGACGGATCTGAATTTCTTCCGGTTTTCCTTATTTTGTTCAATAAAGAATTTCTCCATTTTCGTAGGTACAATTTATTATACATTTAATTTTATTAAATAATATTAAATATTCTTTTAGAAAGAACGTAATTAGTGTACAGGTAGGCAGTCTATTGGCAACCTTTGAAAATACTGGTATTATTTGTGAAATTTTGCTCTCAAAGAGCTGTTTCATCTTTAGCATGAATATGTTTTTTCTTCACCATACATTATTGTCAACAGAAAGTAATTGAATTAAATTTTCCTGTCCAATTATTACTCGAGCATGAATCTCTTGCACGTGTCTCTCCATTGTCATGTGTTTCTATTGATACGTCCTTACAAAAAAACAATTAAATGATAATGTTTAGAATTTTGAATCATGTGTCTTCCGAGAATATTCTTTCTTACGCTAAGCGAGCGTATTGTGAGCTTTAATAAATACCTTCAAAAATATAAAATGTTATATTATTAGCTACGTACTTTACTGCAACCAAGTGTCAAAAAGTACAAGTAAAGGAAAGTAGTAGCAAGGAATATAAAAGAAAGCACGTTACTTACTGTCTTTGAAAGTCTGTAATTTTATAAAATAAAATACCTATTCTATTTCCAAATCAGATTTGGAATAAAGGTAAACAAAGTTTCATGTCTTTTTATTCAAAAATAAATGATACGTGTTGCCAAATTAGTTAGATGACTAAATCTACTATTTCATTATGATATCATATCTAATAGCTAAAACTTTTTTTAGAAACAAGATTTTCGAATTAAAGACATGAAACTTTGTTAACCTTTATTCTAAAGCTGATTTGGAAATAGTATAGTTTGAATAAAATACAAAGTTTTTGGAAAAGTAGCCTATGTCCTATTCTCAGTCGGAACTCATCTAACCCATATTATGTGAGCCAGGATTCATCCCGATCCGTTTAGTGGTTGAAGCGTACTTGCGTGACAAACATTCAAATGTACCAAGTTTTATAATATTAATAGAAAAGGATTAAAAAAGAATGATATAAATAAAAGCTAAGGGCTTTCCTCCTGCATTTCTGCGGCTTTCCAAGACTTCCACTTTTCAATAGCCCCTCTGCAGTAGAGAGAAATGTATAATGTGCAATAATGTATAATACACGTATATCTTCATTTCACATTACAGTTCCTGTACTTTTAATAGGAAGTCTTACAAAGAAGATAGAATTAATAAATCTTCGCAAGTCTTAATCTGATAAAATAAGATGGAGTGGCCTAGCCGTTCTTAAGTTACATTGTTAACGTTAAACAGAGAGGCTTCTGCTTGCATTTACGTTGTTACAGCTTGTTCTAGTCTTTAATTTCCTTCTTCCGTAAATCATGCACTTTTGACGCCGTCAGTTCGCAATATGAACCTCACTTTTCCGCGTACTCGCGAAGAAAATGCGAAGAAAATGTTTTCCTGCGATTCCAAGATTAATTCTTGTTTGCGAGGGTCTCGAGCGCGGCGGAGGGGAGGGGCGGAGTTTAAAGTTTATTCTTTGGTTTATTCTTTTCTCGTAAGGATCGTTTAAGTTTACTTCCCGTTCCCGGTCATCTCGGGAAGATGAGGCAAGTCGGTGTAACAACCCCCCCCTCCCTACCCTAAAAACAACCCATAATATTTGATATGTGAAAGGAAGTGTGAGAGAGGTGTGGAAGAGAGGTAGGAATGTGGAGAGGAGAGGATGAGAGGAAGGGAAAGGAATGGGAAGAGTGGCTCATGAATGTCTAGTAATAAGGTTACAAATATGGCTCGTGATCGTGATCGTCTAGTATTATAGTTAGGACCGTACGTTGTGTAATGAAATTTATAAAAGTAACCCAAATCCTTTAAAGTGGTAGTGGGATGTCATAACTTAGCTCTCTTTAGGTTCTTGGGACAACATGGGGACAGTGCGCAGCGGGATAACGGAACCTCCGATTCCAGCTCCAACCATTCGCTGGTAGAGGATTTATGTGCTCGCCAACCATCAACGAATGAGATTTACTTCAATTACCAATTCCCAGACACTAATAAAGACAGTAAATAGCCTAGGAACTTGTCCTTGATGCAAAACCCATCATGCGAGCCCCAGAAAAGGAAAGAGGAGGCACTTCTGTGCCCTCCAATTGGTTTTTGTTTTGGCCAAGCCTCAGGCCAGAGATAAGTGACAGCGCACTTAGGAGTTTTGGAACGAGTCCAGATTGATAAACAGCATCATGTAAAATATAATTAATTTGAGCTGATTTATTGGTCAGCCAACCAAGACAGAGCAAGTCATGTCTGATGTAATTTGTAGTAAGTTGTGATGTCCAATTGAGAAACATTGTCCCAACAAAGGTTTTATAAATTGTTGTCCAGCTATGCTGGAAGCACCGACTATGAAACTGCACCAGTCATCGATCTCCACTTATGATATGCACATCCAGGAGTCAGTAGAATAGATAGGGATGCCGAAGCTAGTCCCAGATAATATAACAATCATTCACACCGCAAGCCATAGATTCGTTGTAGATATAGGAGTGATAGGCAAGAGCAAGTAGTGACTGATTGTTAGACTTCTTTAGTACAAAATAAGCTTCTGTGATCTAAATGCTGTTACAGACATATCGAATGCTAAGATGTAGTATGTGATGGAGGTTTGACCATGGCTGATACCATGTCGCTCAATTGACATCAAGTCATGTAGTAGTTCAGTAGTATAATGGCTTGTCAAAGCCAACCGACCATAAATCAGTCATATAAAATTCACATAAAGTGAATAAATATATAATTTTAATTCCAGACCCGTTCCAGGGTAATTTGAGGTTGTAGGTAGGATACAGATAACATCATCCCACATTCCATGTTGTATTGGTTTGGTAAGTATAATGAATACTCCCATTAGGTAGTTGGACCATAGTCCCAATAAGTTGCAAGTATAAAACCCACACATCAGTAGGTATATTATCAAAGATAAACTTTGTCAGTCTGTAGAACAGGATCATCAATTGTATAAAACCTACATAGTTGGTATTAGAGGTGAACGTTCCCACCAAGTTTGTAGCTTTTGTTCTAGAGTCTAGAACATACATACATATAGGATCATGAATCCAATAAATGTTTCAAAACATTGTCCGTTGAATATATTTCACAATAAAGTGAATATAAAATCAATTCAGTATCCACTGCCAGAACAAGCATGTAGGTATGAATGACTCATACATAGGTATTGAATCCACAGTTAAGTGAATATAAATCAGTTCAGTAGTTTATTTGAGAAGAATAGGTAAGTATTTTGTCTCCTCTGCCAGGATAGGTAGGTATGAACAATTCATACATAGATATAGTTATAAAAACATAGAATGTATTAAAATAATTTATACATTCCACTGCTGGGAATCTCATGAAACATTAGGATGATGCTTCTCTTCTTAAAGGAAAGGTAAGGCAGGAATTTTGGTAAAGGGAAGGGAGAGAACTACCTACCTAAACACAAACTAGGATCCCAAATAGCTACCCCCACCTACTTTCCTAGATATTGTCCTAATTCTTATTTATTATTACCTAGGTTAACCTATCCATCTAAACCTACCCCTACCTAACCTACTCCTACAATGTACCTAAACTGCCTATTTACCTAACCGCTTAGCTGTGTATAAATTATGTAATTGCATGCTAAACCGACCTACAATCTTACATACGAGTATATCTCATTAACCGTACCTATCATATAAGAAATATTGGAGATTATATATATGTATATATAAGCACACATATACACATACATATATATATATATATACATATACATACATATATACACATACATATATAAATGAATAGAACGGCCTTTGGCAAGTATGAAATATCATAAAAAAAGATTGTTAATTGAACAGGGAAAAACCTTGTCAATAAACAAAGTCTGAAGTGGACAAGATAATTAAATAAATGTAGAAATGGTAAAGTAAATAAAACACGATGTAAATTCCTTTAGAATCCTTGTAGGTGGCACTCCACCAGCTCTGCAAGACTCCACTGTCAGCATTCTCCACTCCACCGTGTAAAAGAACAGCTGATCGTCAGGTCACCGCCCTCCGTCCACAACAGGAACAACTGATGGCACCAACATCCCACCAAAGTGGGTCTCTTGGTTGCCTCCCGGCTGCATTCTCTCCTCTCCTCTTTGATGTGTACACTTTCACTGGTAAAAGTCAACTAAACTTCAAGTAAAACTAAACTTCCACTCAAACTAAAACTCCAGGCCAACTAAACTTCTCCCTGCTTGGTCCCAGCCGCTATTTTTTTCCACGGCGTCCTTCTCCATCTCTCGTCGCCCCCGTCTCCCCCAAGTTCCAACAGCATTCCCCCTTCTCGAGCCCCCCCCGACTGTTTTATCTTCCCTCTTATATCCATTTTCGAGTTTTCGAGAGCCTTCATTCCTCCCTCTCTTGATAGTTCTCCCATTCTCCTCCAGATGGCACCGCGTGTCCTTACTTCAAATTGAAGTAATTTCAGTTCGATCTGGCTATAATATTAGTTCTCCACTCAATCAACACTAGATTGGCATTAGTTTCTCGTTTATAGTGATTCTCCTACCAATCTGATAGATGGCGTTATTTGTATTTTAAAACAATGATTAAGTTAGGAATAGCAGAAGCCAAGTCCATTACAATCGCCCCCTTTTTATGAGAAAAATCGTGTTTTAGATCGAATGGAGTAAAATTTTACAGATATGTTTCAAATACAATAAGATTTCAAACAGATGTCGCCCCCAAAATTCTATGAAATTCGATCAAAACCGATTTTTCGAAGAAAAATCTACTAACAAAATAGAAAATCAGACGTTCCTATGATAATTAAATATGAAAGCTATTGCCCCGCCCCCATAGTAAGTGAATCTTATTACCTAAAATAATAGGAAACATAAAATATGAAACCTATCCCCATAAAGATCTAGGTGTATATAAAAAAAAAAAATCATGACACTAATCGCCCCCTTGATGAACGAATTTTATTATTTTAAGGATACTAAACACGATTCTAACCATATCTAAGTTGAAAATTAAGACCCGCCCCCAAAATCTATAAGTTTGTAAATCTTTAATTCAAGAATTGTTTAAAAATGTTTACGTAAATGTCCGGATAAATATTCTTAAAATTTTAGAGTGAATTAAAATTAAAATTTACATTGGGCATTGTTGATAAACTGTTCATTTGAATACCTATCAACTCTAGGTAAACAAAAATTATGATAAGATTAATTTTAGATTAGAAATTACTTTGCTAATATCCCTCTCAGTGATCCGAAGTACCAGCCTGCTTTCATAAAACACCCAAATAGGTTAAACATAACTTGCTAAAGCAAAACAATGCAGTTATTTCATTGAGAAAATTTTATCAAGCGTTTAAGTCAAATCCAGTGAGATCTGTTGTGTGTATGGAAAACTAATAGGTATACCAACAGACTCTTGGTCAATGGGTTGCCAGCTTGGCAACCCATTGTCCTCCTTCTGTGATGTCTGAAAAGTTTACTTTGGACATCATAGCATCCACTATGATGCATTTGAGTTACTGCTTTCAAGGCCAACCTTAAACAAGATTTTGACAGACAGCTGGGCTTGATGTTGTGACAACAAGCCGACCCTTCGCCAAGAATCCTGTCAAAGTAACCCAGAGTAGTGAAATGATTTGACTTAAACGATCTCAATAGATAAAGTCCATTGAGATCAAAATATGTAAAATATTTTAAAGTTAATTAATTACCATTTTCATAAAATTATCATCCCTACTTTACCTATTCCATCCATAGCAAGATACGAGTAGTAAAATTATAATATTACTGATTCTACCAGTTCGTATCAAATCCATGCCATTTGTTGTGTGTAAATAATTTGTAAAGTCTGTAAAGGTACTTTGTCAGAGTAGATGCTTGCAAAGATACCTCGAATAACGATTCTACAAAGATCCATAACTAACCATTGTGCTTAATTAGTCATCGGTCCGCAAAATCGCTACAGAAGTAAACTCAGAGTGTAATGAGGTGATTTGATCCCAAACTATGCCCAACACAATAGTTGAGTCTAAGCAAATAACAAACAAAATTTATAAGATTCCAAAATCTATTTACTACCCATCAAGTGTGGATGGAGTTAATACATATTTTTGTTTGTTTTAATACGTTGTGAAATAGATGAAAACAAGCCAGGCCCCCAAACCATCTTGAAGGCATTGTAGCAAGTTAATAGAGAATGTTTAAAACATTCTAAAATTTCATATCTAGTTCTCCTCTTTACTTTAACTATTTATTTACGCCAATATGCTAAAACAGCTATTTCGCTAAACTTTGCGCCAAAATACCAAAAGAGCCTTTACGCCAAAATGCTTAGAGACATAACGCCAAAATTCCAAATACAACAAACTTACTGGATTTTATTTATTCTGCAATTACGCCAAATGCACAAAAATAATTAAGTCTCTTTTGAATACGCTATCTGCTTGCCCTAAAAATAAAACTACGCCTAAGCAAAACTATCTAGAAATGCTATGCAAAATCTGCTAACCTAATAACTGTTACACACTAAACTTGAAATACGCCAATGCACAAAATACCTATTTATACCCATTTTCATAAACAATCTATCGACCAACATGCCTCCATGAATATCTTTTCCAATACTATTAATATTCATTTATTTATATCCAGACCTTCACAAACACATACCTAATAAATATTAAATTATTACTTTAAATATTGAACATTAGAATAAACTAAAAAACTGAAAGTTTTAATTGCCTTATATATTTATTTTTTATAATATTGGACAATAACCTGATAAAAAGCTTTGAATTTATTTACTTTATTAAAAGTGTTAATTTATTTAGTAAACTCAATTTCTATTAAGATATCTCAATACTCAACCAAACGGAAAAGACTAAATGAATTTAAAGGAAAAGACTAAATGAAAATAAAACTAATATTCAAATTAAAACATAAAGTAAATAAGCTGTTTATACTATCCATAGCAGCCATTAAGTATAGCATAACACCCCATTAGAAATACCCCATAACAATATAAGTTGACCATCAAATAGAATGTTCAAAATTATTATGATAAAACTCATTCCAATGATTTAAAACTCTGATACCAATTAAATTTAAAAAGTAAATACTATAAGATTATTATAACCCATACCAATGATACTTCCGCAAACAATCTAAGTAGTAATAATTAAAGTCAGTTTGAATTTAAGATGAAGCTTTCTTATTTGTTCCGGAATATGATATTAACCAAAGACCGTTCCAAAATGAAACACAAAATCATATAAAGGCTGTTGAAATCAAAATCAAATAATGCCGCCATTTGCACAGTTATATTACCAAAGCTGTTCTATTATTCAAACGAATAAATTAAATTAATTAAACAACTATTCTGTTAGCCAAAGTGAAATATGCATTATCCAACAAACATAGGATGTAATTAAAAGAAATGTTCTATCTTTTTGTCCTAGAATGAAGATACTATGCTATTAAATAGAACTGCATACGCAGAATACATACTCCTAGTTGTCTTTGAATAAAAATATAGTAGGAACTTGTTGGAAAATGACTGTCCTAAAGTACCTGAAAATATCTCAAAACACAGGTAAAGTATTTAAAAACTTTCCTCCTAGCTATAGGCGACTTACGTGAAAGATTTCCTGCGGGGACTTGGCACTATCACTATTTAAACACCGCACATAAACACACAAACACACATGAATTTATCGCACATTATTTTTCACTTGTTGTCCCCGACAAACACTAGGAAACTTGGTGTTTAACTCGGAATGAACGCTCACCAACTCTAGCGTACAAAATGTACTACATATATTACGAAAACTAGCATAAACTATTGAAAACAACGAAATTAAACTAGCCGAGTAAAATTATTTTCAAAAGAACTGTCAAAACTTTCTCAGTTTACCTGAACCTCACGTAATTAATTATATGAAAGACAAGGATAAAGCAATCAAATCTACTAGGAATACAGTATTTCTATCTCTCTCTGACGTTTTTAGTGTTTGACGTTTCGGAAACGATCTGCCAATCGATTGAAGATCGATTGACGTCCAGCAAAGCTATGTTCAAAATTCAACATTTAATTCGCAAGATTTTCATGTTTATATTATATTTTACCCGTAAAATAGATTAGAAAATGAAACAAACTAAATGATTTATATCAAATATTTAAGTATTGTATAGAAAACAAATATACTAAGTCAAAACTATTAAAAATGTCAAAATTTTACGTTAATGAAATAAATATCTGGTAGTAGAGCATAGGTTTTGAACGCACCCCAGGTGTCAACATTAGTGTTGCATAATAAGCGGATTTTCCCTACTTGTGTGGAATTCATAAAGTGTAAGCTAAACAAAGATAGCGAATAATGATATTTTTACAATATTTAAAAAAAAGACCCAATAAAGAAATTCATCATGCCATTACCAAGTTATTTTAAAAACATGAGAAAAATTAACTGTGATCGAATGTTTAACTATGTGAAAACGAGCAAAAATTAAAATTGAAACTATGTACTGATATATACTGATAAAATGCTATGTAACTTGTTATTTGAGATGAATCAAATCATTATTCTTAAAAGTTTTTGATTAAGTAAGTGATAAAATCGATATTGTCTTTTCTCAAGAAATAATAAGTTGTACTTCCCAATTCTATTTAAAAATAACATAAATAATACCTAGATATTATGATTACAATTTCTTGACTTTGTTCCTAGTTATCAAATCGAACTAACTTGTAACTTTTTAAAATAATTTCTAATCTAAAGGATTTCTACATTGAAAACTGGCAACACCGATTTTCTAATGTCATTTCAAATCATATGTTCAATGTTGATAATCTAATCTATTTTCTTTTCAGAGGACATCCAACCTATTCTTATCCCTAAACTGAAGTCTTAGTGTCCCTATCCTACAGGTTCCTAGCCAGCAAATGGCTGACGCACACACCTCCCGCCGTCACACGACCCAAGAAGTCCCAAGAAGAGAACATCAGAGAGACAACCCACTTTGCAAACCACTCTCCGTTTCACTGAGCAATGGACCAAATTATGATCCTGCGCTCACGGCAACAATTGTAACAACCCCCCCCTCCCTACCCTAAAAACAACCCTTAATATTTGATATGTGAAAGGAAGTGTGAGAGAGGTGTGGAAGAGAGGTAGGAATGTGGAGAGGAGAGGATGAGAGGAAGGGAAAGGAATGGGAAGAGTGGCTCATGAATGTCTAGTAATAAGGTTACAAATATGGCTCGTGATCGTGATCGTCTAGTATTATAGTTAGGACCGTACGTTGTGTAATGAAATTTATAAAAGTAACCCAAATCCTTTAAAGTGGTAGTGGGATGTCATAACTTAGCTCTCTTTAGGTTCTTGGGACAACATGGGGACAGTGCGCAGCGGGATTACGGAACCTCCGATTCCAGCTCCAACCATTCGCTGGTAGAGGATTTATGTGCTCGCCAACCATCAACGAATGAGATTTACTTCAATTACCAATTCCCAGACACTAATAAAGACAGTAAATAGCCTAGGAACTTGTCCTTGATGCAAAACCCATCATGCGAGCCCCAGAAAAGGAAAGAGGAGGCACTTCTGTGCCCTCCAATTGGTTTTTGTTTTGGCCAAGCCTCAGGCCAGAGATAAGTGACAGCGCACTTAGGAGTTTTGGAACGAGTCCAGATTGATGAACAGCATCATGTAAAATATAATTAATTTGAGCTGATTTATTGGTCAGCCAACCAAGACAGAGCAAGTCATGTCTGATGTAATTTGTAGTAAGTTGTGATGTCCAATTGAGAAACATTGTCCCAACAAAGGTTTTATAAATTGTTGTCCAGCTATGCTGGAAGCACCGACTATGAAACTGCACCAGTCATCGATCTCCACTTATGATATGCACATCCAGGAGTCAGTAGAATAGATAGGGATGCCGAAGCTAGTCCCAGATAATATAACAATCATTCACACCGCAAGCCATAGATTCGTTGTAGATATAGGAGTGATAGGCAAGAGCAAGTAGTGACTGATTGTTAGACTTCTTTAGTACAAAATAAGCTTCTGTGATCTAAATGCTGTTACAGACATATCGAATGCTAAGATGTAGTATGTGATGGAGGTTTGACCATGGCTGATACCATGTCGCTCAATTGACATCAAGTCATGTAGTAGTTCAGTAGTATAATGGCTTGTCAAAGCCAACCGACCATAAATCAGTCATATAAAATTCACATAAAGTGAATAAATATATAATTTTAATTCCAGACCCGTTCCAGGGTAATTTGAGGTTGTAGGTAGGATACAGATAACATCATCCCACATTCCATGTTGTATTGGTTTGGTAAGTATAATGAATACTCCCATTAGGTAGTTGGACCATAGTCCCAATAAGTTGCAAGTATAAAACCCACACATCAGTAGGTATATTATCAAAGATAAACTTTGTCAGTCTGTAGAACAGGATCATCAATTGTATAAAACCTACATAGTTGGTATTAGAGGTGAACGTTCCCACCAAGTTTGTAGCTTTTGTTCTAGAGTCTAGAACATACATACATATAGGATCATGAATCCAATAAATGTTTCAAAACATTGTCCGTTGAATATATTTCACAATAAAGTGAATATAAAATCAATTCAGTATCCACTGCCAGAACAAGCATGTAGGTATGAATGACTCATACATAGGTATTGAATCCACAGTTAAGTGAATATAAATCAGTTCAGTAGTTTATTTGAGAAGAATAGGTAAGTATTTTGTCTCCTCTGCCAGGATAGGTAGGTATGAACAATTCATACATAGATATAGTTATAAAAACATAGAATGTATTAAAATAATTTATACATTCCACTGCTGGGAATCTCATGAAACATTAGGATGATGCTTCTCTTCTTAAAGGAAAGGTAAGGCAGGAATTTTGGTAAAGGGAAGGGAGAGAACTACCTACCTAAACACAAACTAGGATCCCAAATAGCTACCCCCACCTACTTTCCTAGATATTGTCCTAATTCTTATTTATTATTACCTAGGTTAACCTATCCATCTAAACCTACCCCTACCTAACCTACTCCTACAATGTACCTAAACTGCCTATTTACCTAACCGCTTAGCTGTGTATAAATTATGTAATTGCATGCTAAACCGACCTACAATCTTACATACGAGTATATCTCATTAACCGTACCTATCATATAAGAAATATTGGAGATTATATATATGTATATATAAGCACACATATACACATACATATATATATATATATACATATACATACATATATACACATACATATATAAATGAATAGAACGGCCTTTGGCAAGTATGAAATATCATAAAAAAGATTGTTAATTGAACAGGGAAAAACCTTGTCAATAAACAAAGTCTGAAGTGGACAAGATAATTAAATAAATGTAGAAATGGTAAAGTAAATAAAACACGATGTAAATTCCTTTAGAATCCTTGTAGGTGGCACTCCACCAGCTCTGCAAGACTCCACTGTCAGCATTCTCCACTCCACCATGTAAAAGAACAGCTGATCGTCAGGTCACCGCCCTCCGTCCACAACAGGAACAACTGATGGCACCAACATCCCACCAAAGTGGGTCTCTTGGTTGCCTCCCGGCTGCATTCTCTCCTCTCCTCTTTGATGTGTACACTTTCACTGGTAAAAGTCAACTAAACTTCAAGTAAAACTAAACTTCCACTCAAACTAAAACTCCAGGCCAACTAAACTTCTCCCTGCTTGGTCCCAGCCGCTATTTTTTTCCACGGCGTCCTTCTCCATCTCTCGTCGCCCCCGTCTCCCCCAAGTTCCAACAGCATTCCCCCTTCTCGAGCCCCCCCCGACTGTTTTATCTTCCCTCTTATATCCATTTTCGAGTTTTCGAGAGCCTTCATTCCTCCCTCTCTTGATAGTTCTCCCATTCTCCTCCAGATGGCACCGCGTGTCCTTACTTCAAATTGAAGTAATTTCAGTTCGATCTGGCTATAATATTAGTTCTCCACTCAATCAACACTAGATTGGCATTAGTTTCTCGTTTATAGTGATTCTCCTACCAATCTGATAGATGGCGTTATTTGTATTTTAAAACAATGATTAAGTTAGGAATAGCAGAAGCCAAGTCCATTACATCGGGTAGAAAACTTCCCAATAAGCGGGATCTTTTCAATGGACTCTTTTGAAGGAATAATTTTATGTGTGCGAACTTATTTGGTTTCTTGAAACTTTTCAAAGAAACAATTTCTTTTCGTGACGTATTTTTACGGAATATAAAATTGCTTTTGAGTCTTTTTTGACATAAGTAAAATGTATTTTAGGTATAATTAACTGTGTATTTCTAAAGTGTTGGGTTGGTAGCCCATTGCCTTTTAATTACTTTATTGTCATTCTCCTTTGAACCTCTTACTGCTCGGCAAGAGACACAGAGTTGCAGTAGATTTTATTTTCATTTTCAAGCAAATATAAGAAATTAAGTTAAAATAAATTCGCTTCGGGTAGGACTTGAACCTGCGACCTTTGGAATGCCGTTTCATCACTCTTCCAACTGAGCTACCGTAATCCTAATTACATACCTTCGCTCACTTACTCTGGTTAGTTCTAAACATTTTCTCTCTTTTCATATTACCCTAGTACTGACGAGGGTATCACCACTCCTATACCCCCTCACCGGGGAATACCCGATGGATCTCAATATTGAAACGTGCAATATTTAATCAGCCCGTGTGCGGTTCGATATCGCACAGTGACAGAGTAAACAGTTTTAAACTACGTTTAGCGTTCAATCCCCTAGATTAGGTAGCTGACCCCGTGATATACGGGATAAGGCTAGGGAGATGATGGTGCTATTGTCAAAATTTTGACCATTATC
Source organism: Scrobipalpa costella (assembly GCA_949820665.1). NCBI lineage: Eukaryota > Metazoa > Arthropoda > Insecta > Lepidoptera > Gelechiidae > Scrobipalpa > Scrobipalpa costella. The sequence goes on from OX463314.1 coordinate 346,512, forward strand.
TTAAAATAAGAATAGAACCGACGACCCGCTTAGCCTAGTTGGCAGTGCATCTGCCTGCTACGCAGAGGGTCCCGGGTTCGATTCCCGGCCGGGCAGACATTTGAATGAAGAATTTAAATATCTGTTTCTGGGTTTGGGTGTTCTTTGTGGTTGTTTCTATGTATGTCCATGGCAAACCGATACAGGGAATCGTAGTGGGGGCTATGAGTGTGATCGTGTTTTGTTTTTTTTTAAGAAATTAAGTGTAGTAAGCCCGTGTGAGACTGGGTTAGAATAGCGTCACCCCATGGCCCATGTCTTTTTTTTGTGTCATGAAAGTCTAATATGGATCCAGGCAAAAGGCAGCAGAGTTCCTGTTGGACTGAAACTAACATTGAGGTAGCATACAAAAGCTTAATGTTATAGAATAACGTATGTACCTTTAAAAATCGAAGTATTTACCTCTAATAGCAACTTTACAACGTTGTTACAATTAGCTCCAAAAATGAAAACATGAAAACTCATTTTCCCCTTTAAAAAAAACAGGATAACAGTGACTCATGAATGTGTAGCGCAGTGCTAACCTCTTTTCGCGCATCAGTGAGCTCTCACAGGAATACGCTTTGTTTGCGAAGAAAACGTACGAATGCGGGGCGAGTGTGTACATACGGACCATCACAAGTTGTTTATATTTATTCTACCTTTTTTGGTGAAGATTAAGAAGGTAGCTGGCTGAATGAAGAAAATTATCATTTATGCAAGCGTAGCATAGTGCTAACCTCTTTTCCCGCAACAGTAAGCTCTCGCTGGAATACGCTTCGTTTGCGTGGAAAACGTACGACTGCGAAGCGAGTGAGTGTGTACATACGCACCATCACAAATTGTTTATATTTATTCAGACTTGTTTTCTGGGGGAAGATTAAGAAGCTGGCAGTGGATGAAGAAAGCGGGAGATAAGAAAAAAAGAAATAAAATATACACGGACATGACGTTGAAATGCTATGAACTAGACAAGTCAGATTAGACAAAGACTATGGTAACTAGCTCAGGTAGAGCAATGGATAGTTTCATAGTTTTGCTGTTCTAAACAACTAAACCACATAGAAAATATAGTGTGATTAATTTATTTTTGTGATATTAAATGTCCCCATAGTTTCAGTATGTATGTATGCGTAGGTAGTTTTATTGTGTATGAACCTATATCGTCCTGAGGGCATATTTGTTCGCTCCCCTCTTCCTTCCTGTCTGATGCACCGATGGAATCTAATATTCTACGTATATGCGGAAAACCTTTATAACGTAATGAAAAATATTGCGAAAGCAACGATAGGCTAGAGGTGGTAATTGTGAAATGAGGTAGGGGATGCTTCCTCTTATATCTCACAATCAATAAGCGGAGTAAAACAACTCATTTCAGTGGGAAAAAACAATTAGCCAATTATTTCAACTCAATTAGGTAACCGTGCTTAGGGAAATTAGTTCCTTTCTATTATACTATTGACTAGTTCCTGATTTTGGAAACTATAGATCAGTCAAGACAGAGTTAATGATACAGCGATGTTACCTGTAAGCGTTGTAGGTAGTTGTAATAAATATTAACATGGCCATGACCACAGACAAGAAAATGACATCTCTTCATAAGACAACGTGATAAATGACTAGTCACTCCTTGTACTAAGCAGTACTCCAAACAGGAAATGGGCCACGGGCTTTCACGACCCAAGTGTAGGCTCCACTTCCGATGTCGTATTCCGCAGCCGACAACAAAACAAAATAAACCGGGCAAGTAGTAAACACTAAACAAATGACTGTCGCAGTTTTATCGCTCGTTCGTATGGAGTGGCTGTTCGGTTGGAGATGGGATCTATGCTGAGTTTGTGTTGTATTGCTGGTTTTATATGATAGATATACTCACTTGGTCAATCTTTAAAAGCGAGTCTTCTGCTTTTGCTTTGATTCCTCAACAAAACACTCGATTATTTCTAATCGTGTAGGGATTGTGCAGATCACCATTATATTAACAATATTTCTAGACTTGATCTCTCTTCAAGTGTCAGAATGTTTTTCTTATATTTCTGACAATCGCAGTACAAACTCGATTATCATGCCTGATAGATAACCAAAGGTTATCCCGGTTAAGTACAATATTAGGAATTGTTAAGCTCAAGTTTAAATAAACATGAGCTTAACAACTGTTTCTGTTTATATTTGTAAACCGGTCACCCAGAAACCTAGAGAGGATTGGAATTCCTATACACAAGCAGAACACAGGAATTAACTTAGAGCTGGACACCGGAGGTGTGGGCGATGACAAACCAAATAAAACTTTGCTTCTTTTTTGGTCTGATATTCTAAACATCTCATTTGGTTCGCTGGATTTGTATTTTAACGAGTACTTACTCGTTGCGATTAAATTGATCTACTATATTACGATTGTTAAGCTCATGTTTACTGACAAATCCATCGAACCAAATGAGATGTTTGGAATATCAGATCAAAAAAGAAGCAAAGTTTTATTTGGTTTGTCATCGCCCACACCTCCGGTGTCCAGCGCTAAGTTGATTCCTGTGTTCTGCTTGCAGGAATTCTAATTCCCTCTAGGTTTCTGGGTGACGGGTTTACAAATATAAACAGAAACAAGCAATGGACACCACCCAAATGTCTTCGCCACGTCTCTAAAGTGCGTGGATATCGTTTAGGGTAAGAATAGTGCGACGCGAAGGGACGAAATTAATCTCGTCGGCCATAAACTGGATCGCTAACGGCGTGTTATAGGAAAACATTTACGAGTAAATACGAGGCTTAAAGCGATCTACACTTATAGGAGATCTTTTGGATACCGCTTTAGGCAAATACAAAAATACAAATACATATCAGTTTATTTCCACAAAACACATTATAAAAAAGACAAACACAGAATCAAGAATAACATAACAAACAGGACAGGTAGGCATAGAGGTATAGGCCAATAGTCAAAAGTATTTTTTTTTGTATTGTAGGTGTTGTGTTTCCATAATTCAGAAAAAAAACAACTTGAGTAGTTTCTATGCTGTCTAGCCTAGTAACAAGAAAGTGAAAGCAAATTTGTATTTATATTATTTATCATAGGTAATTGTAGGTAGTAGCTCAACACCCATGCTGTCAGTGGACTTTTAGGCAGTGTCTGTATGTATGTATATTATTATTACACTTGTGATTAGACCCAGTCTGGCTTCTACGTAAACATTATCAAAAAGTAATATAATTACGAGACTAACTAAACAACTCAACAAATAATAGAATCAAGTTCAAGTATTTATTCCATGCTTATTTCTTCCATGCTGGACTGGGAGAGATAGAAAAACATAGAATGTTCCAGCTGCCCTTCCTCCCGGGCATGCTGTTGAAGTCAGCAAAAGGGACTCGAGGGTTACAGTGTATTGTAATTTAGGCGATGGGCTGACAACCTGTCACTAAAGCAATACATATTACAATCTAAAATTGCCCTCAATTTTTGTCAGACGTGACGAAAGCGCCTTTTACGAGGCGTAAAACGCTCTGCCTACCCCGTAAGGGATAAAGGCGTGATTTATGTATGTATGTTCAAGTATTGATTATTATGGCCACAAAAGACTCGGTATCGAATGTAAAATACGGCTAGTGTACAGTGTACTACATCTGACTATAGCTACAGCCGCGTCAGCTAAACGGCGGGGGGATGTCGTAAACTCAAGTGTGGGATCGCCTACGTTTGCAACAGTTTTTTTATTGTGTTTGCTGGCTGCATATACCTCCTTATCTTTTTTAATAATCTATGTCAATTAATTTCTAAATCTGCTATGTTTAGGGGACAGTATTTCCTGTTATTTCGTAAACCACTGACTCTTCTGAAGAATGCTGATGTTGTATCAAGTCAGATCTCACATCCAGACTCAGCTCGTAAAATATGTGTGTGAGAACTATCGGCGACGTCTGCTCGAGTCATCTTTTCTTACGAGTATTGCAGATGTACTCACTTCCACAATATTTTTTTATGTTTGGTATTATACGGATTATGATGTATGGTATGATGTATGTATCTTCCATGCTGGACTGGGAGTGAGAGAAAAACATAGAATGTGCCAGCTGAATTTCCTCCCGGGCATGCTGTAAAAACCAGCTAAGGGATCTGAGGGTTTCAGTATATTGTAATTTAGGCGATGGGCTGACAACCTGTCACTACAGCAATATACGTACAAATCTTTCTTGAATGGCCCTCAAGACTTTATCAGACGTGGCGGAACGGCCTTTGTGTAGGTCGTTTACGCTCTGCCTACCCCATTAGGGATAAAGGCGTGATTATATGTATGTATGTATGTATGATGTATGGTGAAATAATAATTGAATCAGAATAGGACAGCCATAAAACACGTTGTATTTTCAGTTTTTATGTTTAACTTACGTTACTGAACGTTTTTTTTCTTTGTTGCAGCTACAACTCGAAGCTGACGACCTTAGCTTTACCATCGGTGATCTTCGAGCCGAAGTTCAGAGGAGCTGTCCGCAACCTGGTGTACTCCGACGGGCCTGGCCAGCCACCCAGGAGACAAGAGCTCCGGCATTCTAGAGACCTCAAGGTAAGTGGAGATTTGCGTACCATCCGACCAGAGAAAAAAAAACAGAAAAACTCCTATCGTCTTTACACAAAGTGATAATTAGGCACTGAGCTCATCTAATTTATATGCAAAACTGCCAGCAATTATCATACATAACATTACATAATAATATATCTTAGCTTTAAATTTTTCGTATAATATACGTGTATTGATTTGATACAATCTTGTACTAGTATTTTCAGTCGAGTTTATAAATAAATGTTATAATACCTTCAACAGGTTTAATTGAAAATTACTGTCAATCTACCTTGAAACCTTTTACTTTTTCACTCGTTTACACGTGATGTGCCCATGGTCTCGGGTAGACTAATTAAAATGATATATTACAAGTTTCAAATTTGAAAAAAATGTTTCGGACTGTTTCCACCGTGGTTTAGCTACTGTCCCATCTAAAAGGTAAGTAAAACCGAAAATTAAATCTTAAGTTTATATTATAATAGGGCACAATGAAGAATACCATTTTATTATGTAATAATATGGGACATTTCTGTATCAACGATTTCTATCATTATGATTCGAATCGAAAACCCACACAACAAGAAGATGATGAAGAAAAATTATAATTTATAACTATTTTTAAGTGTCATCTTTTGAAACTAAGCAACATCGTGGCTAGCCTAATTTAAGGATGGTTTTTTTAATAATAACATTGTGAAAAGAGCCAAGTTCTCATTAGCGCAGCTTTAGCGGAATTTCGTCGCCATAAATTGACAAGATTGGTTCGTAAATAACTGGACGCTTTTTGACTGACACTTATTTTAATGAATGTGCCGTTCCTGACTCGTAACTTTAGTTCGGAGATTCGGAACGGTTGAGCAAAGAGAATGCATTAAAATCTAGAAGCAGTTTAAATTTATTTAAGATGCAGTTTAAATTTATTTAAGATACATTTTGACTATCCACCAGGGCATCTAAAGTAAATTGAAATCTGCTCCAGAAAAATAGATTTCCAAAGAAATAGCTTACTTTAAATGCTCTTTTATTTTTTGTGCGTAATTTATATAATACAATACAATACAAGATACTTTATTGCACAAAGAAACACAAATACATACAGCAGAAAAGTAAGGAACAAAACAGTACAATATAGGCGGCCTTATAGCTAAAGCAGCAATTTCTACCAGGCAACCTTTGGGTAGTAGGATACTACATAGCAGATAGCGGGATAGTGCATACTAAGTTAATCTTAATACTTAAACAATATAAATACTACTAAATAAATACATAAATAAAATAAACTAATATATATTATTATAATAAACTAATACATATTATGCTAATGGATAATAAATAACTAATTATTATTCTCTAAGAAGAACTTTCTTGTTCGTTGTTAATGAATTACTTCATTGCATCTTTAAATAAAATTGTTGAAATAATGGCACTGAAATGTTTCCCGCTAAGAAAGAGTAAGTTGTTAATTATATTCTACAAAAAGATTCTACGCATTCCGAAAGTCAAATCACTTGCTTGGTAGTTTTTCTTGTAAGCGCATTAGGGCATTATTTGCCTGGCAAGGAGCGGCCATACAGAGCCCAGCTTGATTTATAGTCGCAGGAACGGCCGAGATATCATAGTTTAGAACTCAAGTTGTCGACGAAAGCGTGCGACAAGACTTGGCTACACTTTTAACAGATAGTCACTTTTATTACTAGGCACATAGAGCAGTATTTTTAAGTTTAAAATGGTTTAGGCATTACAGTACGTTTTGCAAAAACTTTTTCGAAATTCAGGCGTCGTAACTTAAAAAGTAGCGGCTGAAAATGCTGGATGACTAAAAAGTCACATTGCATAGACCTAAAAATAACGTTTTTAACAGTCCAACTAGCAAAAATATTCCAATTTTACGCCTGTCGCTTATAATTTGCCCCACGGACGGGTGGGAACATCGCATGGAGGAATTTCTTGCTTGGATTTACTAAATCCTACCTCCACACTCCAAAGAGGACTTTATGCCTCAGTAATATAGACCAGAATTGGTCGTTACTCAGTTTATAAAGAGGACGTGCCGCGGACGCGGAAAATTGAGATGTTTATGAAATATTGTAAAATGCTGGAAGTTGTATTCAGTGCCATAGAATAAATGAAAACTGCAGTATACTTGTACGTAGAAAAAGACATTTTGTTCGTCCGTTTAGTAGAGTGTGCGCGCTACTGCATTGCATTTTTTAGTATAAACCAGGTCAAGAAGAAGAATTTGGTAGTTAAGTAAGTGTCTCTGTTTCCCTTCTTGTGTGTAATGCGCGTGCTATGTTTTAAGTTTTCTTCTTCTAAGCGCGACAACTGACATATACAACACGAACTTGACCGTTTGTATGAAGATATTATGCTGCACGTTTTATTTCTACTGTGGCATAGTACAATGTTTTCATTGAAATTGTCTTGTTCTGACATCCTGTGACTTGTTTATTTTTTATTATTGCTAAACATAATATCGTAGCAACGTTCGAGATCATAGCAAGATAGCGGAAACAAAACGTAATAAATGTTTAAATCTTTTGTCGATAGAGAAATTACTTATTAGAGTTGATTTTGTATGCAGACGCTTAATAAGACTAATAGAAGTTTTTAGTTTTAAATTTAGAGCCTGTTTTGTTTTGCGTCTCGCGAACTTGGTTAAAAATAAAAATAAATAAAAATAAAAATTTGTTTATTTCATTAACTTAAACAACATATATGAAATATAGGGGTGTTACCTCCTTTTAGGCTTAAAAAGACCTGTGTTTGGAGGCAACGCTCTTTCGTACTAGTCTAGGTTACAAAAATATGTGCTTAAGTAAGTAAAACAACATAAACATAAACAATGCCTTAACAAAATTATACGTACAAACTAAAGTGAGTAGTATGTGTGTGTGTGTGGTGTGGTGAGTGATGTGGTGTGTGGTGTGATGTGGTGAGTGTGTGGCGTGGTGTGGTATTGTGAGTGTGTTAGCCAAACAAATTAGAAAAGATTTATAAAGATTTGTGTACAAACATTTTTTACGCAGAAAAAAGACCTGCGTATCTCTACCTAAATGACCTGTAGAATGCTGCATAATATTATCATGTTATCATTTCATTATCATCCGATATTGTGATTAATATGTTATTGCATACGTTATCTAAAATGATGGACTTAATTTGATAAACATGACAGTTTATACTTGCGATTGTCGGCACTTGGTGAAACTCCATATTTATAATGTTGTTAATAAAAACACTTATACTTGTTTCACTTAATATAATTTAATGATGATGCTATAAGTTAGCGAAACCGGTAGGATTAAATTATATTAAGTGAAACAAGGACAAGTGTTTTTAATAACAACATTATGATAAACATGAATCAGTACTTCCGTCGAATCCTAAATTATCTGTGATTTAGGACGTTATGATATTGCGGCCCCTGGTGTAAGGAGGCGAGGGTCTTTGTGAAACAGTCGGGGTGGCGCTTGAGGGACCATAACGCAGAACGTCGCGCCGAATAATACCTGGTGCAGCAATACAGCGGCCATACACCGGGATTTTTGCCTAAAATTGTATATATAGTTTCATTTCGTATTCTTTTTTCTGAAGGTTTATCTGTTAACTATGTTTTTTTTTTAAATAAAGACATTTTGTTTTGTTTTTCACTCTGCGAGATTGTGACAAATATAAATCAAAATTATGAGGATTTTTTATCTTTTGGATTGGTCGCAAAACTGAACAATTCTTGGGGAAACCCGAGTCTTAAAATATTTGCATATCATTTACATATTCCTTCCAAGTTGTTTCGTACTACATAAGTATTAGTCACTAGTAAAAAGCCTAAAAAGTTTGATGCATATAATATTTAATCCCGGAATAAATACACTGAACAGTCTGTCAGACAGCTCGTTAATCTCCCACTATCTGTTCTACCACAACACGGCGTTCCAAATTGAATTTAAAAACTAAATCGGTATCTAACCGAGCAGCCGCATCGATTAATCCCCCTGCATATTTCAGTGGATCTCTAGATATTGATATCACTGAAGTTAGGGCTACCACATCTCTTAAGTCAGTCAGTTTTTATTGACGATCATGTTATATTCGGTAATTTTTATTATTATTGTAATGTAATGTAATTATGAAATTGATAGTATGACATAAATAAATCTAAATCTATGGCTAGCCAGTTTTTTTTTCGGATTAAAGTATCAATGCAAAAATAAACAAATTTATCAAATCAGACGACAATAAAAATACATTTATTTTCTTTATGGCGTGAAAAGTAAGGTTTTAGGAAACAGTCAAAGAGCCTGCAAAGAAAGAACCTTAGCTGTTTGTGTAAATTGGCTCAAATCTAACAAAAGTTCTTAAAGTCATCCCATTTTTCTGTACACACAGTCACACAAGCATGCAAAGAGTCTAACCTGGTATTTTTACGACACCAAAGATATTTAATCGAAGTTATTTTATCCTAATCTGAATTAATGATTCACTCTATTCTGCTCTGACCGGCACTTGACAACCCTAGCTCGGTGCAAGCCGTCGAGGCAGAAAATAGCCGCATAAAGGTCGCGCCAGACTGATCCCGTTGGGTCTGGCTGAAGGCTTTGATTCTGGAGGCCAGGCTATACATAGCGCGCCATTTCTGAACGACCTCGCCACGTGGTCAAGATTTTCATGTAGAGGCTACATGAATTCTTCCATACTGGACTGGGAGCGGAAGAAAAACATAGAACGTGCCAGCTGCATTTCCTCCCGGGCATGCGTAAAAACCAGCTAAGGGATCCGAGGATTATAATATTTTGCAATATAGGTGATAGGCAACCTGTCACTACAGGAATATACCTCCAAATCTAATAACCCTCAAAACTTTGTTAGACGTGGCGGAACGACCTTTGTTTAGGTCGTTTACGCTATGCCTACCCCGTTAGGGATAAAGGCGTGATTATATGTATGTATGTATGTATACATGAAATAAGATCGATAGGTGTGAATTGTAATTGAGCAGTAGTAGAGGTTTTGTGTCTATTTTTAAACCTAGTTACATTTTATCTCACGACTGAAGTAACCTGTGCTACGGTGTGAACCTACCAACATGCACATTGCCGTAGCTTGCGTAACCTCGGAGTAGCGGGTAGTAAACATTACGCACACATGGGCGCGGGCGCGTGTTTTTACGCATAACTACAAGAATGGGCTAGCGGCAGGCGTGAGATAGAACAACTGTAAAAGAACTGTCGTACTGTTTCATTAGATTGACACTACTGCCTGCTTTACTGCCTCCGTGATCCAGTGATTAGACCCATGGGCTTACGATCCAGAGGTCTTGGGTTCGATTCCCAGGGGGGAACACAAAGTAGATATTTGTCAAATAATCGCTTTGTGAGATTTTCCCCAGTTTGTTTAGGACAATGCAGGCTGAATCCACTTGATTGTCTGGAAGAAAACGGGTTCCGTGCTTCGGAGGGCACTTTAAGCCGTCGGTCCCAGTCACTGTTTCTAATAGTGGTCGTTACAGGTCGATGTTGCTCCACGTTCGTAGGAACAATCTTAAAAACCCTACACGTGACCCCGGGCGGTGCTAAAGGTGCAACAAAACCGGCTACTGCCCTGTCCTCTGGATCTCGCAAATAATGTCATACAATAAATAAATTATATTGAAACTAAAAGGGCACAAGGTTCTGGATCCTGGAGGCCAGGCTATTCATAGCGCGCCATTTCAGAGCAACCTCGCGTTAAGATGTCGGAGATACCTGGTGTAGGTGCAAGAAATAGAATCGCTTAACATTTTCCGTTATATGTAAATTGTTGAGTAAGGGTAGGGATTTGTGATGAAATGGTCTATTTACTAAGCCAGTATGATGCTAAAGTATTAATGATTTAAATTGTTATCAAGATAGTTCTTGTATACCGAAACATTGCAATTATTTGAATTTGTTAACAGTTGTTGTGTTGAGTGGAAAATAAGAACGTGTTTATATTTCTATGTCTTTATTAATGAACTGTACATATCACATCACTTATTATTAAATCCTTAAAAACATTTAAAAATATCACAAAATTCGTGAATCAACTTAAAAAGATCACTACAGCTTTCGCTTTCGATATCGTAGCTTAGCGCTACACACCGCTACGCCGTAGCACATCGTAGCGTGGTCCTCTCACTTGCGACAGACGCAGGTGCTGCCTCTGCACGCGCCGCTCTTGAACCCTCGCGCCTTGCAGTGCGCGTTGCATGCCCACGGGAGCAGCGGGCAGGTCGCGCGGGGGGAGGGGGCGGGGGCCTCTTCTACAGCTTGGAGAGCTGGCTCTTCAACCAACAGCTGTGTTGGTAGCTGGTCTGATGGTTCTACAAGAACAGTAAATGAAAATTAAATAAACAGATGAGCAAAACTTTAAGATGTTTAAAACAGACTGTTTGAAAGAATAAAAAAAAAGGAACATTTTGCTCAGACTTGGTTCAAACTTAGCGGCGCAGCGGGATAAGACGCAGATAAGCCTTAATGGTAACTTAATTGAGTGGGCATCGAGGTCTCGCGACGTGTGGATTTGAACTGACTGACCACTTTTAAAATAAGCAAAGTTTCTATTACTTCACCCTAGAATCTAGTGCAGTTGTAAATTATTATAATCAAAGTCGCTTGTAAAAGTTATGTAAACTGTTATGTGGTATTTCGTGCTAATGAACAATACGGGGTGTAAGTTACAGCGTCTCGCAAACTGATAGGGGTTGCTCAGTCAACGAAACTGAACAACTATCACCAAGAAATTCTTTCAGGAAATAAAAATATAAATTTGCTTTACCATACAAACTGTCTGATCGAGGTGGTACGGTAAAGTAATTTATGGTTTTCATCTCCTAACAGTTTGCGGGACGCTGTCCCTTACTACCGGTATAAAAAAAATCTTACCTTCATAGTGTGTTTCCACCGAAGGAGCGGAGAAGACAGCCACAGCCATGGCCAGCACAAGAGCAAAGATTACTTTCAGAGACATGATAACAAAATTATTAGTTTTCTTTTATTCTAACAGGAGAGCTTCTACTTTGGAAGTTGGATTTGGTTTGTGCCTGCAATATTGTTCACTCGGTTTTTATACTAAGTGATTTGTTTGTCCTAGAGAAAGGGGGTCCCCTAAGTACTGGGCTACTAGGTTATGTGTAATATTATAATCGTAATTATTGTAATCGTTAATTTACATTTCTTTTTCAATCAATAATCAATTTTTGTTATCAGCCTCCGTGGTCAAGTGGTCAGAGCCATGGGCTTACGATCCTGAGGTCCTGGGTTTGATTTCCACAAATTTGATATTTGACAATTTATCACAGTGTAGTTTTCCCCAGTTTGGTTAGGAAATTGCAGGCTGAATCACCTGATTATCCGAGAAGCAAAAGGATTCCGTATTTTGAAGGGCATGTGAAGCCGCCGGTCTCGGTCGCTGTCTTTGATAGTGGTCGTTACTCAAAACCATGTCAGAGGCCTGATAGCTGTGCTACTAGGCAGTTTGAAAACTGACACCAGAGTTCATCGGGTCTTTGTTCGACTCGAGAATCCACCCGCTAAGAAGAAGAATCAGCCTATTACATTTTTTTATAGCAATTGCAAAATCTTACAAAAGGTGTTTGACCTCGTCCTCGCAATGTCTGATTATGCAGATGACCTGGTAGCCTCAAAATGTGCCTCTGGGGCTATCCCTTTTTCTAGAACAATAAATCAGTTTCGTATAAAAAGCCGGTGGGAAATACATTAGGCACAAATTGAATCTGTCTTCCAAGGTAGCAACTCCATAGTAAGAGGAAATACAAACTTGCTATCATGTCTCAGAATTTAATGTTTGCTCTTGTACTGGCCATGGCTGCGGCTGTCTTCGCTGCTCCTTCGGTGGAAACACAGCATCAGGAAGGTGAGAAATATTTTATATTGTTCATTGCAGTGAAATACTTTAATACTGTACCAATTCATGGTAATTTTATATCACTATACCAGGTGTAAGGGACAGCGTCCCGCAAACTGATAGGGGTGGCTCAGTCAACGATACGGAATAACTTGCACGAGGATTTTTTTTCGGAAAGTGAAAAGAAAAATGGCTTTTCCATACAAAATGTTCACCTCGGTCGGACAATTTGTATGAAAAAGCCTTTTTTTTCATTTCCTGAAAAGAGTTTCTGGTGGAAGATGTTAAGTGTCATTGACTGAGCAACCCCTATCAGTTGGCGAGACGCTGTCCCTTACACCCGGTATATAATTTTACGAGTGATTTTGATTATCAAAATTTAAAAATGAATGGATCTTTAAGGGTGTACCATAGAAACTTTGTTTATTTGAAAGGAAGTAAAGAATGGTAACTGAATTAATTTTAATGAAGTAAAATTACTCTTTAAGTTCTTTAAAACATCTTAAAATTTAGTTCATCTTTATTTATCTACAGTAGAACCATCAGCCCAGCTACCAACACAGCTGTTGGTAGAAGAGCCAGCTCTCCAAGCTGTAGAAGAGGCCCCCGCCCCCTCCCCCCGCGCGACCTGCCCGCTGCTCCCGTGGGCATGCAACGCGCACTGCAAGGCGCGAGGGTTCAAGAGCGGTGCGTGCAGAGGCAGCACCTGCGTCTGTCGCAAGTGAGAGGACCTCGCTACGATATGCTACGGCGTAGCGGTGTGTAGCCCTATGCTACGACATTGGAAGCTGAAGCACTTTAGCGTATATTTTGGAGTGTATTTTATTGTAAGTTAGGTAATAAGTTATGTAATTAACTATTTGTAATTCCCATTGGTTTGTTTCTTGTTTTCTACTCGTACGTACATACATAATCTTATCACGACTTTTCCGATAAGTAGACAGAGACCACATCGTAGGATGTGGTCCCTTTGATCACACGCATCCGTATCCATTCATACATGTAATCACGCCTTCATTCCTATTAAGGTCGGCAGATCGTAAACGATCTAAACCAAGTTTTGAGGGTTATTTAAGATAGATATATGTTGCTGTAGTGACATGTTGTCAGCCTATTGCCTAAATTGCAATATACTGAAACCCTCAGATCCCTTAGCTGGTTTTTATAGTGCTAGTTTTTATGGTTCTGGTTCACTTTTGTGCGCAAACGCAGGTACAGCCGCTGCAGTAGCCGGCCGTGGAACGCCTGACCCTGCAGGGCGCGTTGCACGCCCTCTGGCGGTGCGGGCGGGTTGCGAGAGGAGAGAGTTCGCCCTCTCACTCACTCTCTTAGCGAGTGGATTCTCGAGTCAAACGACCCGATGAACCCGTGTCAGAGTTTTGAAACCACCTAGCAGCACAGCTATTAGGCCTCTGGCGTGGTTTGAGTAACGACTACTATCAAAGACAGCGACCGGGACCGATGGTTTAATATGCCCTCCGAAGCACGGAATCCTTTTCGAACAGTCAGGTAATGCAGCCTGCAATGACCTAACCAAACCGTACAAAGTGATAAAGTAACAAATATCAAGTGCTCCCTTGGGAATCGAACCCAAGACCTCCGGATCGTAAGCCCTTGGCTCTGACCACTAGGCCACGGAGGCAGTGACCTGTAGCTCGCCATCTGTAGAAGAAGGACTTGTGTTTGCCTTTTTACTTTTTTAACCTTTTTCCGACCAGAGACCACGTTACACTTTTTGTAAACCCCAGACTCTGTACCAACTGAAAAAAAGACCTAATTTCAATGTTTCCGCCGGCACCGAAAATACTGTATGGAAACTAGATTTTACCGTCAAGCAAAGCTTTGTGAAACCACAGCTCGGACACTGCTAACTACCATGTCATTTTGGTCAAAAAACCGACAGACGGCATGATGCACTTGGCATGCGTTTGTGTGCGTGTTATAAGGGTTGACAAATTTTGTTATACCGGTCATAATCATCACTTGATTAATCTGATTCTTGATTAAACCAACGTTTTAAAGTAGTTCACTGAAACTGAATATTTAGAATAGATTAGGTTGCATATTTTGTATGAATTTACTTACCGTCTCTCATCACTGTGGAATCTAAAAAAGTTCCTAGTGGAGTTATATATTGTGGTAGAAAGACATCCGTAAACGGAACAGTAACTAACTATCTTTGAAACACAAAACTTTATTATTTCGGTTACATTGGAAAATAAGCGCGCGCCATTCCCGCTAAGCGTACGCTCAATGTGGCCCACAATCCAGCGCGGAGTGTGACGTATGTCGGTCAGGGGAAGGGAGGTGAATGTCCATTCTGTGTGTCGTACTATTATATATTCTGTGGTGAAACAGTACAATAAACTAAGGCCCGCATTGGTAAACAGCACTTAAGATTGTCAGCTAGTTTGAGCTCGTTACAGAAATGTCATTTCAGTACAATATGACCTGTCAAATAATATACGAGCCTAAGACATATTATATAATTTTTAACATCAATGCTGACAGACAAATAGTCTGACTGAACCAAAGACTAGGCAGTTTTACTTATGCGACAGTTCAACATCGTTTGGCTGGCTTGAGAATACCTTCCTATAAGAGTGCCCATAAGGTTTACGTGTGAGCTAGCTTCATCGTCAACTTTGTCTTGGTTAACTTTGATTAAACTGAATTGAATAACCACCACAAATAAAAAAAAAACTAGACATGAAAGAAATCACCTTCATCCTGTTTCACTTTTGATGACCTTCTGGTATGGTCTGCGCTGCCCCTGGCGAATACACATAATAGCGTCAAACACAAGTGCCGCCTCGTCAGTACTCCCGCTATAGAAACCCTTGAGGATGCAGTGGGAATCACAATTGCCTGCGTGGTCTAGTGGACTAGATCCGGAGGTCCTGGGTTCGATTGCCAGGGGGGAACAAAAAGTTGATATTTGTCAATTTATCACTTTGTGAAATTTTCCCAAGTTTGGTTAGGACATTGTAGGCTGAAAAGAAAAAAGATTCCATGCTTCGGAGGGCACGTTAAGCCGTCGCTCCCGGTCGCTGTCTTGATAGTGGTAGTTACTTAAACCATGTCAGAGGCCTAATAACTGTGCTAATAGGCAGTTTGAGTTTTCAAGATAGTTCTTGTATACCGAAACATAGCAATTATTTGAATTTGTTAACAGCTGTTGTGTTGAGTGGAAAATCAGAAAGTATCTATATTTTTATGTCTTTATTAATGAACTGTACATATCACATCACTTATTATTAAATCCTTAACATCATTCTAAAAATATCACAAAAATCATGAATCCACTTAAAAATATCACTACAGCTTCCGCTTTTGATGTCGTAGCATAAGGCTACACACCGCTACGCCGTAGCAAATCGTAGCAAGGTCCTCTCACTTGCGACAGACGCAGGTGCTGCCTCTGCACGCGCCGCTCTTGAACCCTCGCGCCTTGCAGTGCGCGTTGCATGCCCACGGGAGCAGCGGGCAGGTCGCGCGGGGGGATGGGGCGGGGGCCTCTTCTACTGCTTGGAGAGCTGGCTGTTCTACCAACAACTGTGTTGGTAGCTGGTCAGATGGTTCTACAGGAACAGTAAATGCAAATAAAATAAACATATGAGCAAAACTTTAAGATGTTTAAGTCAGACGGTTTGAAAGAGTTAAAAAAAAAAAACGTTTTGCTAAGACTTGGTTGAAACATAGCGGCGCAACGGGATAAGACGCAGAGAAGCCTTAATGGTAACTTGATTGAGTGGGCATCGGTGTTTCGCGACGTGTGGGTGTGAACTGACTGACCACTTTTAAAATAAGCAAAGTTTCTATTACTTCACCCTTGAATCTAGTGCAGTTGTAAATTATTATAATCAAAGTCGCTTTTAAAATTTAGGTAAACTGATATATAATTAGGGATTGGCAATGTTATGTGGTATTTCGTTATAATGAATAATACGGGGTGTAAGGGACAGCGTCTCGCAAACTGAATACTGGGGTTGCTCAGTCAACGAAACTGAACAACTATCACCAGGAAATTCTTTCAGGAAAAAATAAATAAATTTGCTTTTCCATACAAACTGTCTGATCGAGGTGGTACAGGAAAGTCATTTTTGTTTTCATATCGTAACAGAATTTGGTGAATGTTTTTCAGTTTTCTTGACTGAGCAACCCCTGTCAGTTTGCGGGATGCTGTCTCTTACACCCGGTATTAAAAAAATTACCTTCATACTGTGTTTCCACCGAAGGAGCGGAGAAGACAGCCACAGCCATGGCCAGCACAAGAGCAAACATTACTTTCAGAGACATGATAACAAAATTATTAGCTTTCTTTTTCTAACAGGAGAGCTTCTACTTTGGAAGTTGGATTTGGTTTGTGCCTGCAATATTTTTCATTCGGTTTTTATACTAAGTGATTTCTTTGTCCTAGAGAAAGGGGATCCCCTAAGTACTGGGCTAGTAGGTTATCTGTAATATTATAATCGTAATTATTGTAATCGTTCATTTACATTTCTATTTCAATCAATAATCAGTTTTTGTTATAAGCCTCCGTGGTCAAGTGGTCAGAGCCATGGGCTTACGATCCGGAGGTCCTGGGTTTGATTTCCACAAAGTTGATATTTGTCAATTTATCACAGTGTAGTTTTCCCCAGTTTGGTTAGGAAATTGCAGGCTGAATCTCCTTATTACCAGAGAAGCAAAATGATTTCGTGGGCACGTTAAGCCGTCGGTCCCGGTCGCTGTCGTTGACAGTGGTCAGTACTCAAAACTATGTAAGAGGCCTAATAGCTGTGCTACTAGGTAGTTTGGAAACTCTGACACCAGAGTTCATCAAGTCGTTGTTCGACTCGAGAATCCACCGCTAGGAAGAATATGAAATAAATATATATTTTAATACATACATACATATAATCACGCATTTATCCCTAATGGGGTAGGCAGAGCGTAAACGACCTAAACAAAGATCGTTCTGCCACGACTGACAAAGTTTTGAGGGTTATTAAAGATAGATTTGTACGTATATTGCTGTAGTGATAGGTTGTCAGCTCTTCGCCTAAATTGCAATATACAGAAACCCTCGGTTCCCTTAGCTGTTTTTTACAGCATGCCCGGGAGGAATGGCAGCAGGCACATTCTATGTTTTTCCCTCGCTCCAAGTCCAGCATGGAATTAAGTTTGTTGTAGCAACTGCATAATCTTATAAAAGGTGTTTGACCTCGTCCTCGCAATGTCTGATTATGCAGATGACCTGGTAGCCTCAAAAGGTGCCTCTGGGGCTATCCCTTTTTCTAGAACAATAAATCAGTTTCGTATAAAAAGCCGGTGGGAAATACATTAGGCACAAATTGAATCTGTTTTCCAAAGTAGCAACTCCATAGTAAGAGGAAATACAAACTTGCTGTCATGTCTCAGAATTTAATGTTTGCTCTTGTACTGGCCATGGCTGCGGCTGTCTTCGCTGCTCCTTCGGTGGAAACACAGCATCAGGAAGGTGAGAAATATTTTATATTGTTCATTGCAGTGAAATACTTTAATACTGTACCAATTCATGGTAATTTTATATCACTTTACCAGGTGTAAGGGACAGCGTCCCGCAAACTGATAGGGGTGGCTCAGTCAACGATACGGAATAACTTGCACGAGGATTTTTTTTTCGGAAAGTGAAACGATAAATGGCTTTTCCATACAAAATGTTTACCTCGATCAGACAATTTGTATGGAAAACCCAATTTTCTTTCACTTCCTGAAAAAAAGTTCCTGTTGGAAGTTGTTCACTGTCATTGACTGAGCAACCCGTATCAGTTTGCGGGACGCTGTCCCTTACACCCGGTGTATAATTTTACGAGTGATTTTGATTATCAAAATTTAGAAATGAATGGATCTTTAAGGGTGTACCATAGAAACTTTGTTTATTTGAAAGGAAGTATAGAATGGTAAATGAATTAATATAAATGAAGTAAAATTACTCTTTAAGTTCTTTGAAACATCTTAAAATTTCGCTCATCTTTATTTATCTACAGTAGAACCATCAGCCCAGCTACCAACACAGCTGTTGGTAGAAGAGCCAGCTCTCCAAGCAGTAGAAGAGGCCCCCGCCCCCTCCCCCCGCGCGACCTGCCCGCTGCTCCCGTGGGCATGCAACGCGCACTGCAAGGCGCGAGGGTTCAAGAGCGGCGCGTGCAGAGGCAGCACCTGCGTCTGTCGCAAGTGAGAGGACCTCGCTACGGTGTGCTACGGCGTAGCGGTGTGTAGCCTTATGCTACGTTAATGGGAGCTGAGGCACTTTAGTGTATATTTTGAAGTGTATTTTATTTTAAGTTAGGTAATAAGTGATATTATGTAATAAAATATTAGTGATTCCCATACGTTTGTTTCTTGTTTTCTACTCGTATGTAAATACATAATCTTATCACTTTTCCTATAAGTAGACAGATACCACATCCTACCACACATCCTTAAATCCATACATACAAATAATCACGCCTTATTCGCTTATGGGGTCGGCAGAGCGTAAACGACCTAAACAAAGTTCATTCCTCCACGTCTGACAACGTTTTGAGGGTTATTTAAGATAGTTTATGTTGCTGTAGTGACATTGACAGATTGTCAGCCCATCGCCTAAATTGCAATATACTGAAACCCTCGGATCCCTTAGCTGATTTTACAACATGCCTGGGAAGAAATGCAGCTGGCACATTCTATGTTTTTCTCTCGCTGTTTGCGTCCAGAATGGAAGCAATACATTCAAATCCTTACATCTATTGAAGTTTAATATAATAATGCTAAATTTTAAATAAGTTTTCCTACATGAAGATAAAGATAAAAGACATTTATTTCCACATTAACATAAACAACTACAACTAAATAATGAAAAAAAAAAACATTAAAATGTTTCGTTTCGTAAGTATTTTTTAATGGTAGTAACTAAAATAACAACATACATTTTTAATTGTAAATTAAATATAAAATAGTATGACAATTAACACACAACGAAATATTTGTATAACACAGTGGTGTACAGAAACCTACGTAACGATTTAGCTATGTTCTATTAGACATAGGCTTCCCTTAATTTATATTTAGCGACGAAATCAAAAATCATTAAATTTCTAAGTGTTTAGTTTCACTAGCTGTTTTTTTTGAGTATTAAAATTGCATAATGTATGAGAGCCTGATTTTGTCTGGTTCAAAGGTCCTAGTTCACGTTTGTGCGCAAACGCAGCTTCTGCCGGTGCAGTAGCCAGCCCTGACCCTCCTGACCCTGCAGTACGCATTGCACGCCCTCTGGAGGTGCAGGCGGGTACCGAAAGGAGAGAGTTCGTTCGAGCCTTATTCCTTTTTTAACCTTTTTCCGACCAAGGACCACGTTACACTTTTTGTTGACCCCAGATACCACATCTTTTTAAAATAAACTGTGCCAACTGAAATAAAAGACCTATTGAATGTCTCCACCGCCACTGAAAACACTGAATGGAATATAGATTTTACCGTCAAGCAAAGCTTAGTGAAACAGTACAATAAACTAAGACCCATATTGGTACAACACTTGAGATTGTCAGCTAGTTTGAGTTCGTATCAGAAATGTAATTTCAGTACAATATGACCTGTCAAATCCATACTTAATATTGCTCTCAATTTTGAGATCGCTTTATAAATACGACTTTAAGACATATGGTACATTTTTTAACATTAATGCTGACAGACAAATAGTTTAAATTGCTTGGGAATTTAGTAACGTCTGACTTAACCAAAGACTAGGCAATTTTACTTATGCGACAGTTCAACATCGTTTGGCTGGCTTGAGAATACCTTCCTATAAGAGTGCCCATAAGGTTTACGTGTGAGCTAGCTTCATCATCAACTTTGTCTCGGTTGACTTGGATTAAACTGAATTTGAATAACCACCACAATTAAAAAAAACTAGACATGAAAGAAATCACTTTCATCCTGTTTCACTTCGGATGAAATATAACCTTTTGGTATGGTCTGCGCTGCCCCTCGCGGATACACATAATAGCGACAAACACAAGTGCACACTCGCTATAGAAACCTTTGAGGATACAGCAGTGGGAACCACAAGCCCATAGGAGTTGGAACTGCTGCCCTGGTCTAGTGGTCAGAGCCATGGGCTCACGATCCGGAGGTCCTGAGTTCGATTTCCAGAGAGCAATCCAAAAAAATTCCAAGTTTGGTTAGGACATTGCAGGCTAAATCACCTGATTGTCCGAAAAGAAAAAAGATTCCGTGCTTCGGAGGGCACGTTAAGCTGTCGGTCCCGGTCGCTGTCTTTGATAGTGGTAGTTACTCAAACCATGTCTAATAACTTTGCTACTAGGCGGTTTGAAAACTTACTCCAGGGTTCATCGGGTCGTTCGACTCGAGAATCCACTCGCTAAGAAGACTGGATTTTTATAATGATTTGTTAATTTGTAAAGGGGATGTTCCAAGTGTATCGGATTATTTACATTATCATATCA
The DNA here is from genome assembly GCA_949820665.1 of Scrobipalpa costella. NCBI lineage: Eukaryota > Metazoa > Arthropoda > Insecta > Lepidoptera > Gelechiidae > Scrobipalpa > Scrobipalpa costella. The sequence continues at coordinate 367,435 of OX463314.1, forward strand.
GTCATGTGTTTTTATGCATTTTCTTTCAACTAATCCTTACCTAATTGTAATCTGTGTATGTAATATTATTGAGCGACAAAATTTGTTAATTTCTGTGTAGTTTTTAGAAAATTAATCTATTAAGTGTCTTTATTTATTTGTATCAGTGATTGACGATGATATCTGTTAAAAATAAAAATATCACTGAGTTTATTAAGATTTTAATAAATATCAGCATATTATAAAACAAACGAAAAATATTCTATTAATACGATGAAGTCGTGTCGCAGTATACTAGTGTCATTCTTTCATATTCTGTCTTAACTTTGGTTGCGTTGCGTGGTCCATAATATTATGTTTATTTGCCAGTTATGCGAATACAGACGCAAGTGCTGCCTCGACAAAAACCCCCATTGTTCCCCAAGAGGATGCAATGTGTTCTACATGTGTTAGGAAGAACTGGACAGAACACGAGCGAGCGGCCGGCGCGTGACAGAACATGAGCTGGCTCGATGGAAGGTAGAAGTGGTAGCTGGCCATCTGTAGAAGAGGAAAACTACGTTGAGCGAAGGTTACTACTTTACCTTTTCTAATACAGTCCTAGACAATGTAATATATTGTGTTTATAAAAAAAGAACACTTCAAAATTAATGAAATTCGGGAAAACGGACATTGGCTCACATATGACAGGGAGTTTGTTAGCTTAGACCCCGCCACATTGTATAGCACCCTGCAGCTTGCTATGTGCATAAGAATGAGGCTATTAAATTCTTACGGATGAGCTTACTTTAACGTCACACTGTGACTCAACTGCCTCCCTGTTCTAGTGGTCAGAGCCATGGACTCACGATCCGCACGTCCTGGGTTCGATTCCCAGGCGGGAACACAAAGTTGATATTTGGCTATTTATCACTTTGTGAGATTTTCTCCCGTTTTGGTTAGGACAATGCAGGTTGTATACACCTGATTGTATGGTAGAAAACGGATTTCGTGCTTCGGAGTCGTTGATAGTGGTCGTTACACAAACGATGTCAGAGGCCTATTAGCTGTGCTATTGGGCAGTTTAAAAACTCTGACACCAGGGTTCATCGGGTCGTTTGACTCGAGAATCCACTCGCTAAGCAGAAGAATGACTCAAAAACCCACTGAATAAGAAGAACTTAAGCACTTTCACGGTCAGCTTAGACAAAGTGAAACACATCGCCAATAAGAGGAATAAGCAAGATATATCTCACCTTCTCCGTCCTGTGCTACTTCTGACGGCGCAGAGAGAACAGCTGCTGCAAGAGCCAGCACCAGAGATAACACTACTTTTTGAGACATTATGGTATTTTTTTGCAGTGAATTTCTTCTAAGTTCGGAGCTTACTCTTTGATAGTTGGATTTTATATGAGTGTGTTGTAATATCTCACTGGCTTGTTATACGTTTTTGATTTGCAAAGGGGATGCCCAGAGTTAATAGGTAATTAAAATTATCAGTCAGGTGATTTTCTGCTATTTACCTAAGGTAATATAATTAATTTGCTGTGCGTAATCTCTGGATTTGTCTAGATTTATTGTACAGAGATAAAATTACATTCACGCTCTTCTACTACAATAATGACAAACTAGCGTAAAGAAACTAAAAGATAAAATTAGGAATAATAAAAAAAATATATTTGAATTTCTTCCAGGTCTGGGAGCGAGAGAAAAACATAGAATGTGCCAGCTGCATTTCCTCCCGGGTATACTGTAGAAACAAACTTAAGGTTTCAGTATATTGTAATTTAGGCGATGGGCTGATAACCTGTCATTACAGATATATACCTAGAAATCTATCTTAAGTAACCCTGAAAACTATGTCAGACGTGGCGGAACGACCTTTGTTGAGTTCGTTTACGCTCTGCCTACCCCATTAGGGATAAAGGCGTGATTATATGTTTGTTTGATGATATTATAAATCTTTCAGTATACAATAGGTACATATACATAATATCAAAAAGACACGTAAGGTCCTTCTTTCATCTTTTGTGGCGTGGGTTATAGGACAAAACGGTCCTAGCACATTTCAGCCACTGATCGATCGTAAATGTCGTTATTTTTCGAACGAGCAAAACGTCTTTCGAATGTTCCGACATTGCATACGGCATAGCCGCGCCGCCGCACCGCCGATCACAGACAAATGACAAATTCAGACTACTGCGATAATTTTTTTGAAATTATTTTATTTACTACACTAATACTTCCTATTCTTTTTTAAATTTACTGATATTATTCTTGATATTTTTTTATTTTACTATTGTTATTATTATCTTATATACGATACATACATACATACATACATAAATCACGCCTTTATCCCTTACGGGGTAGGCAGAGCGTTTAACGCCTCGTAAAAGGCGCTTTCGCCACGTCTGACAAAATTGAGGGCAATTTTAGATTGTAATATGTATTGCTATAGTGACAGGTTGTCAGCCCATCGCCTAAATTACAATACACTGTAACCCTCGAATCCCTTTTGCTGACTTCTACAGCATGCCCGGGAGGAAGAGCAGCTGGAACATTATATGCTTTTCTATCTCTCCCAGTCCAGCATGGAAGTATATACGATGACTTTAGTTAATAAGTTGAGACTGTTTTTTTAAATATAATAATATAGCGTCTTTTCTCTTTCAAAAGGCTCACAGAATACCAGCGTCGCGGTCTCACAAGATCGCGACACAAGCTGAGTATGTCTATTACTGAGGCTGAGTACTGTTTATTTTTATATACCTTTATCAAAGATTAGATAATAGTTACTCTTTATATCATTATTTTGTTTCACTTTCGTTTGTTCTGTTTTTGGTTAAAAATGTATTTACTGTGTTGTGTTTGTGACGTCATGAATAATAAATGTTTTGCTATTCTATTTGTTCACTTTGCGCACGCAGACACATTTCCTGCCACTACAGAAGCCGTCATGCAGCCTCTTCCTGAGGATGCAGTCCATTTTACATGACTCAGGGACCCTCGGGCACATCACAATTGTGCCGAAGCGGGAGGCACGTGATTGATCTGCCTTTGTTGGTTGGACGGCGGACAGGAATGGTGATTGTTGATTAACTGTAAAAGAATAATAGGTAAAAAGACACTTGTATGTTAAGGCGTCCAAAATACAAGATTTTTTTATTTTCCATTATTTTGATAGAAACGGGAAACCTAATTTTATTTTTTTCAAATCGATTCATAAATGACGTAGTTATGGGGTAACATACATACAAAAGATCCGTTTTGAAGTCGGCTAAAAAATACATGAAGATTATGAATTAACATTCATACATACTTACATATAGTCACTTGTCCCTAATGGTGTAGGCAGAGCGTAAGCAACCTAAACAAAGGTTGTCTGACGAAGTTTTGGGGGTTATTTAAAGTAGATTTGTAGATATCTTGCTGTACTGACAGGTTGTCAATCCATCGCCTAAATTACAATATACTGAAACCCTCAGATCCCTTAGCTGATTTTTACAGTATGCCCGAGTAGAAATGCAGCTGGCACATTCTAGGTTTTTCTCTCGCTCCCAGTCCAGCATGAAAACATTATGAATTAAGCTTTAAAATAAAGTTCGACTTAAACAGCACAAAAACAGAGCACGGTGTACTGGAAGAGTCGAGGTGGCCGCGAACAGAATTGTATAGAACATACATACATACATATAATCACGCCTTTATCCCTCACGGGGTAGGCAGATCATAAACGACCTAAATAAAGGTCGTTCCGCCACGTCTGACAAAGTTTTGAGGGTTATTTAAGATAGATTAGTAGGTATATTGCTGTAGTGACAGGTTCTTAGCCCATCGCCTAAATTGCAAAATACTGAAACCCTTGGATCCCTTAGTTGGTTTTTACAGCATGCCCGGAAGGAAATGCAGCTGCCACATTCTATGTTTTTGTCTCGCTTCTAGTCCAGCATGGAAGTTCATTTGTATTGATAATCAGTAAAAAGTGGCGATGGATATCATCATACCTTTTTCATTTTCTTTTATATCTGGCGGGGCAGATAGAACAGTCACAGCAAAAGTCAGCACTAAAACAATAACTACTTTCTGAGACATTGTGATAATTATTTTAGGGTATTTTTTTTTAAACAGAGTTCATTGATTTTATATTTGGTTATACCTACCTAGTTATTGTACGGGCTTCTTATACTACGCTGATTCTTGACGGTGATTCCCAGCGTATCTATTGGATTAATCTTTGATTATATCAGTAATGTGTTCATATGCATTTCGATGTTTTTAGAACTTATCAATCTTAAAAAAAGATTTGATGTGATTATACATGAATGCAATTTATTTTAGCACCTCACCCATATATTTTTTTTAAATATGAAAATAGCAAGTTTTTTTTTTATTTTTTTATATTAGTATAGGTAAAGTCTAATAAGAAGATGACAATGACTGAAAGATAGTTAATGTAGATTATGTGGCAACATAATTTTTGGATAACATACATACATATAATCACGCCTTTATCCCTAATGGGGTGGGCAGAGTGTCAATGACCTGAACAAAGGTCGTCCCGCCACATCTGACAAAGTTTAGAGGGTTATTTTGTAGGTTATTGCTGTACTGACAGATTATCACCCCATCGCCTAAATTACAATATACTGAAACCCTCGCACTCCTTAGCTGGTTTTTACAGAAGGAAATGCAGCTGATACATTCTATGTTTTTCTCTCGCTCCCAGTCCAGCATGGAAGTACTTTTGGCTTTCCTATACAAATTGTCTGATCTAGGTAGCCATTTAAGTAGTAATGGGAAAATAATATTTTTATCATTTCTGAAATGAAATCCCGGTGAACGTTATTAGGTTTCGTTGACTGAGCTACTCCTCTCAGTTTCTTGGAAGATATCTCTTACATCCGCCATTATCATGAATACGGAATCAAATGGTCTTTCAAAATACATTATTTCGATATAAATGTGTGATTAACACTTGCCATGATAAAGTATCTAAACTAGATTTTGTAATACGAGTAACTAATCGTAATCGTCAATTAGCCTAATTCTTTGGAAGTCCCCTTTTGCAAGGACAAAGAAATCACTTACTATAAGAACTCAGTGAATAAATGTACTGTATCATTCGAAGCTCAATTCTCAAAGTGAAAACTTTACACAAAAACTAATACCAAGTAATTTGGCATTATGTCTCAGAAAATTATCCTCGTTTTTGTGCTAGCTATGGCTGTGGCTGTAATTTCAGCCCCATCAGAGAAAGCACTCCCTGAAGGTAAGAGGTTTCTTTTTAACAGACATACATACATATAATCACGCCCTTATCCCTAATGGGGTAGGCAGACTGTAAACGACCTAAACAAAGGACGTTCCGCCACGTCTGACAAAAAGTTTAACGTAAACGTTAACGTTTTTGAGGGTTATTTAAGATAGATTTGTAGGTATGTTGCTGTAGTGACAGGTTGTCAGCCCATCGCCTAAACTGAAATATACTGAAACCATCGGATCCCATAGCTGGTTTTTACAGCATGCCCGGTAGGAAATGCAGCTTGCACATTATATGTTTTTCTCTCGCTCCCAGTCCAGCATGAAAGCAAATTTCTTTTTAATAGATATTTAAAAAAATGGTATCAGTAATGTTTACTATAACGTGATGGTCCTATTTCTTGGATCATTTTTAATCTTTTAAATGACATATGAAACTTGTTTCACGTAAAAGATTATGTGGAGTACTGCATCTTTAGGTTTAGCTTAAAGCTAATTTTCTTTTTCTACAGAAGTCTTAGAACAGCTTCATGCCCAGCAAATGGCTGACGAGGAATCCATGCCTCAGGGCTTTGCTCCAGAGGAGTTCGTTCTAGAAGAATCCCAGAATGTTCCTGGAGACGTGCGCCAGCCACGTGTGACCTGTGACCTACTGTCTGGTATAGGCTGGAACCACTCTTTCTGCGCGGCGCACTGCATCTTCAAAGGGTTTAAGGGCGGCGCCTGTAACAGCAAGGGCGTCTGTGTTTGCCGCAGATAAACTATAAGTACGAGGAATTATAAAAAAAATATAAAACCAAAAATACAATTCTAATATATTTTTGTAACTAGTTTAGTATTAAATAAATGTGTTATCGGTAAACATTTTTGTTTTCCTTCTTTTTTTAAAATGCATTATATCTGAAACAAATTTCGTCAGACGTGGCGAAAACACCTTTTACTATGCTGTCACGCTCTGTCTGCCCCTAAAAGGATAAAGACATGACTGTATGGAAGGATTTTGAAGCAACTACACGCGCTGCGCGGTGCACTGCATCTTCAAAGGGTTCAAGGGCGGTGCCTGCAACAGCAGAATTGGCCTAATAGTCTAAATAGGTACATGGACACCTTTCTACGTATAAAGTTAATAATCGTTTCTAAGTGTAATCTATATACATGTAATAAAATTGTAACCGGTTGATGTCTGTACATGCGAGATAAATAAGAAAAAAAATACTTACATACATTATAACCACGCCTTTATCCCGAATGGGGTAGGCATAGCGTAAACTATCTAAACAAAAGTCGTTCCGCCACGTCTGTTAAAGTTTTGAGAGTTATTTAAAATAGATTTGTACGTATATTGCTGTAGTGACAGGTTGTCAGCCTATCGCCTAAATTGCAATACACTGAAACCCTCGGATCCCTTAGCTGGTTTTTACAGCATGCCCAGGAGGAAATGCAGCTATCACATTCTATGTTTTCTCTCGCTCCCAGGCCAGCATTGATTCGCAAAGGGGATGCCCAGCGTATCTATTAAATCGATGGACAATTTATTGTTCATCTTATCAGTCATTATCATTATTACCACAAGGTTATCGGGGTAATATCTAACAGTTCAGAGAAGTTGTTTGCAATGTTCGGTGTTTGCAATAATCGGATTTTGTATGAAATCTTCTTATCTTATGATAACTGCAGCAATCCAGTCAATGGGAGTCCCCTTTTCTATGACGATGAACACATTTAATATAAATAATCGATGATAGAATAAAACTTTATCATTCGAAGTCGAATTTCTAAAGAAGTAATCTGCCATCATGTTTCAGAAATTAATCTGTATTTTTGTGTTGGCTATGTCTGCCGTTGTGTCCTCTGCTCCGTCAGAGAAACCACTCCTAGGTATAGTTTTGCTTTTACACATACATACATACATAACATCACGCCTTTATCCCTAATGGAGTAGGCAGATCATAAACGACCTAAACAAAAGAGTTTCCACCACGTCTGACCAGATTTGAGGGTAATTCCAGATAGATCTGTCTTTTGCTAATATAGCTACAGGAGGATAAATTGAAATAAAATTTGCAGAAACCCTCGAATCCCATAGCAGATTACTTTTTTAAAATATTTTTTATCTCTTAAATACCATAAAAGTACCCTAAAAAGATCTGTACAAGGTAGGATTCATTTTTATTCGCAAACTTTGTTAAATCATTTTTCCTTTTCCCACAGAAGAAATTTTGGAAAAATTTGATGCAGTGGCTGAAGAAGAGCCAATTTCTCAGAGTTTAGATGAAGAAGAATATATCGAATACGTTGTAAAAGAAGTCCAGAATATTATCGAAGAATACCGTCGAGACCGGTCAATTTCTCTGACTTTAGATGAAAAATCAGATGTTCTAGTAGGAGTCATGAATATGCTAGAAGAAATCCGCCGACGCCGCCCGACCTGTGACTTAATAACTGGAAAAGGATGTAACTTTGTAACTGTACGAAGCGTTGAGTGACTTTTTATTAGTGGATGATCGGATATCACTACTTTTTACGGCCGAAAGATTGCGACGCTTGGCTTAACATAAAATATGTTTGATAAGATTTACTTAAAGCTGTTTGTAATATGAAATAAAATGATAAATAACTCAACATTATTTTTTCATTCTTAACATAATCTAATAATAATCATGTAGATACTTTAATAAAACCTTAAGATTCAATACTTAAAACAAAATTTAATCACATAACCTTCTTTTATTACGTAGCATTAGTGAACGGGCGTTTTTCGACTAGACGGCAACGGCGACGGCACGGCACCATCGACGGTACCGTGGAAGAGATAATCTATGAAATTATATGTATCTCCATTTGCCGGCACGGCGACGGCACGGCATTGATTCCCACCGGTACCGTCACCGGCCTGCTAAACTGCATGTATTTTGTATTCGTACGAATCATGCGCGTGTGTGCGTACGCTCAAATTGGAACTACTCTAGTGGAAAATCAGTAGTTTGTACCGAGCCGGTAGAAATCGGATAAAGCCGGAATCGGTCGCTTCTTTTCGAGATTTTACTTTTACTTCTTTGCTATTACTTTAAAATATTACCATTTTATTCCTTATAATGCCATTGAACTGCTATCTCCAGGATTCAATGTACCGATAAGCACCAGTCGGCTTTGAAAAATGGCTGAAACGTATTAAAGCGCCGAATAGATTTCGCTTTTGGGTAAAGATGGCAGGAACTAGACATAAATCCCAGCTCAATGGGTTCCTTCACCTCCACTGGGTCAAAGCACGCTTTGAACTAACTCTGGTACTTGGCTTTGTGAAGTTTAAACTATTTTTCGAAATATTAAGGAGTTTTAATAGATTTTGCTGTTGGGTAGACATGGCAGGAAGTAATGATAAATCCTGGTTTAATAGGTTCCTTTACCTCTAGTGGGTCAAAACACGCTTTGAACTTACTCTGGTACTTGGCTTTGTGACGTATTAAATATTTCGTGAAATATTAAGGCGTTCTAATAGATTTCGCTATTCGGTAAACATGGCAGGAACTAAAGATAAACCCCGGTTCAGTGGGTTCCTTCACCTTCACTGGGTCAGAGCACGCCTTGAACTTACTTTGGTATGAGCTTTTGTGCAGTGTAGTGTCAACTATTTTGCAAACTATTAGGGCGTTTTGATGATCTCTATTCTAGAATTATTGTAGTTAATAATAATAGAAAATGTCATAGTTTGGTAAAATCTTTTCTATGTATCGTATTATACAAAACACCTACTTAATTTAAAGTGCTGGAACTAAAAAGACCTAGTTGAAGAACGCACAGTCCATTTTCAATGTTGCAAGAACATGGAATCATCCCGCTCAGGAGCAGGGGCCCTATTCACTACACCAATGGGCACCGTTGCAAGAAAATGAAATATTGCTTGAGTATAAAACACGAGTCTAATAAATTGATCGGTCGACCGACGTTTATTCTTGAAGTTTGTATTATTTTTGGAGCTACATTTGTTAGAATCTATTCCCTCTGGTTCATTCTTTCTTTGGCTCTATGTAAGAGGTTAATTTTACGTAATTATTTTCTTGAACCAGCTCACGAATACCTTAGGCGTAAGGTTTACTATAGTTTTTTTTTTAATTTAAACAATATGTTGATTCCCTTGTACAGCAGCTAATATTTTAAGCTAGATTGTAAGTATTTATGGTTAACAAAGATATTATTTTTAGTTGCAGACAATACCACAAGCTTCCAAGTTTAGCCCTAAATTAACCAACTTCAGGAACTTTTGCTCTGGACAAGTGTCAGTAACTTTACGAAATATTAGGGTACTTTACTCAACTTAGGTGTTTTACCACCCAGACCCAATTTGTTACTTTCTTCTGTCTCTGAGATAACTAGGAACTTTTTAAACTTTTACAAAAATGAAAGTTCTTTTGTCGTGTGGTTTGCCGGTTTTACGGACGAACTGATGAACTTTTATGTCAATATTTTTCTATCACCTGGTAGACTTTTAACATGGTATACTGTATCAAAGACAACAGACGGGTTCGACAGTTTAACGTGCTCTCCGAAGCATGGAAATATTTCACTACACAGTCAAGTTAATCAGGTGATTCAGTCTGCATTGTCTTTGATACTTGGTTGGCTTGATAATATTAGCTTTGAATGAACACACAAACTCTGGCCGAATAACCATGGCTAATCAGCCCGTATTTGTAATCAGCACTTGAGACTGACAGCGAGTTTGAGATCGTATCAGAAATACAAAACGGCTTATCAAATTCATACTTAATATTGCTTTTAATCTTGGATTTACAAACACGATTCTAAGACCTCTAGACCTCAGACGCGTCAGTAAAATAAAAGTTGAAAATGTGAATATTCCCTGTGAATATTATAAATTTTCTCCCATGCTGGACTGGGAGCGAGAGAAAAACATAGAATATGCCAGCTGCATTTCCTCCCGGGCATGCTGTAAGATCCAGCTAAGGGATCCGAGGGTTTCAGTATACTGCAATTTAGGCGATGGGCTGACAACCTGTCACTACAGCAATATACCTACGAATCTATCTTAAATAACCCTCAAAACTTTGTCAGACTACTCTGCCTACCCCATTAGGGATAAAGGCGTGATTATATGTATGTATGTATGAATATTATAAATTCAAAACTTCAGTTTTGCGGTCAGTGACCTCTACATGTAGCAAAATGATTTGAAAATTTCAATGAAATACTCTTCAGTTTAAAATTTATTTCACTTCACTTTTAACAAATATTAAACAGACATAAAACATTTGAACAAAAGTGTTTCTGTTAAATTTTAACAAGAGTATTTCAGTTATATTTTATACGTTTGTTTTCTCTGTAATAATATTGGAATGGTCTGCTTCATAATTAAGTTGTGATTAATTAATTGAGTTCGGGCGATATACAAATAACCAGAATGTTTTGAACAAAGAGCAGATGTGTTTTAACTTGTGTTACTTTTTTAATTAACTCTCTTTGTTACAATAAAAGAAAAAGAGAAAAGAGAGCTGGAAGAGATTTCTTTTAAGAGATAAGCTGTACCTATTGTGCTTTTGTTTTTTTTTTATGTTTGTGTGCTCTGTATGATCATGTGTGAAATAAACTGTTAAATAAAAGATATTTTCACACGCTGAAGAAATATTCCGTATTTTCTGTGATCACAACTTTGTCAAACTATCAAAAACTAGTATCCTTAATGATCACCGATTACAGAAACTTTATATATTCTTTATTGTAATTAAAATTTACACATACAGTTGAACTTAAAACTAGGACACAACAGGCGAGCTTATCTCTATAAGAGATCTCTTCCAGCCAACCTAGTGGGGATGAAAGAAGGGAAAAACTTTAGGGCTAGTATTTATAAAGCGATCTCAATACTAATAGCTGCCTCCGTGGTCTAGTGGCTAATGCCATGGACTCCTGATCCGGAGTTCCTGGGTTCGATTCCCAGGGGGGCAACACAAAGTTGATATTTGAGAATTTATCACTTTGTGAATTTTTCCCCAGTTTGGTTAGGACATTGCAGGCTGAATCACCTGATTGTCCGAAAAAGAAAAAGATTTCGTGCTTCGGAGTGCACGTTAAGCCGTCGGTCCCGGTCGCTGTCTTTGATAGTTGTCGTTACTCAAACCATGTCAGAGGCCTGATAGCTGTGCTACTAGGCGGTTTAAAAACTCTGACACCAGGGTTCATCTGGTCGATAGACTCGATACCCACTCGACAGAAGAAGAATACTAATAGCGATTTTAAATATGGATTTGACAGGTCATTTTGTACTAAAATGACATTTCTGAAACGAACTCAAACTCGCTGTCACTCTCAAGTGCTGTTTATAAATACGGGTATAAACTTTTTCATACATTTTGAGTTTTTTAATGTTTCTATTGTATTGCTAATAGGTTACGATCGCGATGACAAGGCATAGGCATGTAGGTATTAAGGTGTACTCTTATAAGTTCTATCATCCTTGTTTGCGGGTCTATTGTCACCTTCTTCTTCTTCATAGCGAGTGGATTCTCGAGTCGAAAAATAACCAGATGAACCTTAGTGTCAGAGTTTCCAAACCGCCTAGTAACAGCTATTAAGCCTCTGACATGGTTTTGATTAACACTATCAAGGACAGCGACCGGGACAGCCAGGTGATTCAGCGTGCAATATCCTAACCAAACTGGGGAAAACCTCACAAAATGATAAATTGACAAATCAACTTCGTGCTCCCCCCGGAATCGAACCCAGGACCTCCGGATCGTAAGCCCATAATTTCCACCGAGTCTATAGTATTTCCAACTCAGTTTTAGAATAAAGGTAAACAAAGTTCATGTCTTTTTTATTCAAAAACACTTTTCAGAAATAAATGATACGTGTAAGCAAATACTTCCATGCTGGACTGGGAGCGAGAGAAAAACATAGAATGTGTCAGCTGCATTTCCTCCCGGACATGCTGTAAAAACAGCTAAGGGATCCGAGGGTTTCTGTATATTGCAATTTAGGCGACAGGCTGACAACCTGTCACTACAGCAATATACCTACAAATCTATCTTAAACAACCCTCAAAACTTTGTCAGACGTGGTACCTTTTCATTAGGGATAAAGGTGTGATTATATGTATGTACGTATGTTTTTTGACAAACCCCGAAATTGACCTCTAAAACGAAAGTCAAGTCTTTTAAAACTCAGGCGAGGTCTATTGTTTGTTCTTGGACACTAATGTAGGCTTTATTTAGAGGAGCGGTCACGGAAACCCGCAGAAACTACCTTTCAGACCCGACAAATATCCCTCGACCCTTGATATTTCCGTTGTTCAAGGCGGGAAAGGGTCTCGAGTGAGTTTCATGTCTCAAAGCTAAGTGGTCCAGAATTTGTGCAAGTCATCAAGAGGGTGGGAAAATGTTGACAAAGCGTAACAATCGTTTTTGTAGCCGAATGACTTTAATTTTAAGGTTGTTCGAGGGCCGTAAAGACTTCAAAGAATTAAATACAATGGCGGTTTGAACTGACGAGGAAAATTGCAATTCATATCCTGTTTGATGATTTAACAAACAAGTAAATAATTTGAATAGGAATTGACACATTTTATACAAAATGAATCGGTGAATATTTAAAAAAATCAGACATCATCTTTAACTCTACATTTGCAAGCAAATTCTTCCATCCTGGACTAGGAGCGAGAGAAAAACATAGAATGTGCCAGCTGCATTTCCTCCCGGGCATGCTGTAAAAAAACCAGCTAAGGGATCCGAGGGTTTCTGTAAATTGCAATTTAGGCGATAGGCTGACAACCTGTCACTACAGAAATATACCTACAAATCTATCTAAATAACCCTCATAACATTGACAGACGTGGCGGAACGACCTTTGTTTAGGTCGTTTACGCTCTGCCCACCCCATTACGAATAAAGGCGCGATTATATGTATGAATGTATGCAAACAAGTACATATACAGATATACATTATTTTATTGTAACAGACAGAAAAAAAGTTATATACAGGGTGAAGTTTCTCTCTGTCGGTCTCACGTGATTTGCTTTTTGATGTCAGAATCAAACGAGAACAAAATTGGGTTCTATTTTTGAATCGCACATCGGCGCTTGGTACAGTCAGCGGTTTCATTTGTTTCACGGAAGAGGAAACCCTTTGTTTACATTTAATCACTTGTTCTGTAAAAAGTTAATTAATTACTGAGAAACGTCTGTATCAGATCGTTGTGGCGATAACAAAAGAAAGAGTGATTAGGTAACTAATGAAAGATCTGTTTAAATTATCTTCGGACAGCCTAATTCTAGCCTAAATACAGATAAATGTAACTAAAATGAATCGTTCTTCTGCTGTCCAGAATACTTAAGTGATTTTCAGATACATATAATAATTATAATCACGCCTTTATCCCCCAATGGGACAGGCAAAGCGCAAACGATCAAAACAAAGGTCGTTCTGCCACAAAGTTTTGAGGGTTATTTAGATAGATTTGTAAATATATTGCTGTAGTGACAGGTAGTCAGCCCATCGCCTAAATTGTAATGTTCAGAAACCTTCGGATCCCTTAGCTGATTTTTACAGCTTGCCCGGGGAGAAATGCAGCTGGCTCATTCTATATTTTTTTCTCGTATCCAGTCCAGCATAGAACAAGATGGAAGATTTTCTGATAACTATCGCAATATGATATCTACAACTCATATTTAGTTTCAGAGTGATCATCTAGTTGGCTTTGCAATGTTTTTATTTTACATTTACCCATCAGGTAATCCATTTTTTGAAATATACATATAATCACGCTTTTATCCCTAATGGGGTACGCAGAGCGTAAACGACCTAAACAGAGGTCATCCCGCCACGTTTGACAAAGTTTTGCGAGTTATTTAAGATAGATTTTCGGCTGTATATTACTGTAGTGACAATTGTGAGCTCATCGCGTAATTTACAATATACTTCTTCTTCTTCTTTCTGGTGTCAGAGTTTTTAAACCGCCTAGTAGCACAACTATCAGGCCTCTGACATGGATTGAGTAACGACCCCTATCAAACACAGCGACCGGGGCCGACGGCTTAACGTGCCCTCCGAAGCACGAAATCTTTTTTCTTTTCGGACAATCAGGTGATTCAGCCTGCAATTTCTTAACCAAACTAGAGAATTGAACCCAGGACCTCCGGATCGGGAGTCCATGGCACTAGCCACAAGACAACGAAAGCAGTTACTAACACCCTCGTATTCCTTAGCTGGTTTTTGCAGCATGCCCCAGAGGAAACGAGCTGGCACATTCTATGTTTTTCTCTCACTCCCAGGCCAGCATGGAAGTAAAAGTAAGTATGGAAGTTAATATATATAACCTTATCTACTTTTCTATTCGGTTTGACAACTAACACAGCGCGAACAAAGTTCAATCTATTCCCTAACGGCCTTCGGCGTTGTAATATCAAAAATTTAAAATTACTTCGTGTCCCAATATCGGAGTTTCCGAGCGGATTTATGTTCTGCGCGTGATTTGTCTCGCTAAGTAGCGGGACAGGGTAGCACGGGGCCGTATCTAGGGAAAATAGCGGGACACAGTCTGCAGTAGAAATGCGATGAGTGTGGATCATAGATAGGATGAAATAGAAGTTTGCTAAGCCTTTGCGAATTAAAAATCACATACATATATATAATCACGGCTTTATCCCTAATGGGGTAGGTAGAGCTGAAAAGACCCAAACAAAAATCGTACAGTCAGATCTAACAAAGTTTTGAGGGTTATTTACGATAGATTTGTAGGTATATTTTTAATCAGACCTCTAGAAAAGCTCTCCTTTTAAAAGCCAATACAATCATTGTATTGGCTTAGATGTAATATACAAATACAGTAGTTAATACTCCTGTATTTGTATATTACATCTATCTATACTCGTATCTCAACCTACCTATGCCTAGTTGACACAAATATAAAAGTTCACAAACTAACATCAAAGGTTTTAGGTTTTCGAAATTACAATAAGATTATTATTAGTTAGTACCTCTTAGTCTGACTGCGACCCTGAAAGTCCATGCGGGACAGGGACAGGAGACGGGGGCTATTCTGTGACGGGGGCAACATTATGAAACGTCCGCGGATGACAGTTTAAGGACACGGGGTATGCTAATGGCCTCCAACTTGTGACGAGACGGAAATTGGTGAGTTGCTGGTCGCTGGCCCAGATAGTAGTACAATAGTCGGAGGTCAAGCTTGTATAAATAATCAGCTCTTAAGATGGACTGTGAATTTGTGATCAGTTCAGACATGACGTCTAGACGGCAAATCAAGAGCTGGTTTCACTAAACTAGAAGACTTGAGCCACACCACATGGTTTGTGATACCTATACTTGTATTTTTGCAATTCACAGGTTATTTTCAGTTTATATTAAAACTAGCGACCCGCCCCGGCTTCGCACGGAAATTATCAGTGTTTCTCTACTATATTATGCATGTATTATACATATAAACCTTCCTCTTGAATTACTCTATCCATTAAAAGAAACCTCATCAAAATACGTTGCGTAGTTTTAAAGATTTATGCATACATAGGGATAGAGGGACAGAGAAAGCGACTTTGTTCTATACTATGTAGTGATGCTCATACGATATAGTTGGAATTTTGTGTATAGCATATTCATTTATTTTGATATTTCAATATAAATAGGTAATCAAAACATATTTCCGAGCGTTACAAACAGCAAAGTAATATCGATGCGGGCAACAGTAAATGTACAGATATTTGTGGTAAATAAGACCATAAAATCCGGCTTTTTAGCACTTAGTGTATTCCATAAAGCATCAAGCCCGTACAGATTAGAGCGCGTTAAAAACATTGGCTGGTATCAGCTCGTCATTTACAGCACGACAACGCTTTAAATGAACGTAGCGATAAAAGGAAACTTACGCCGTCAACGCCATTTTTGACAGCTCTCCAATACCGGATGTAAGGGCAGCTTACCGAAAACTGAAAGGGGTTGCTCAGTCAACGAAACTAAACAAATATCAACTGGAAATTCTTTCAGGCCATGATTAAAATAAAAACTTTTTCTTACATAATAACAACCTCAATCAGACAGTTTATATGGGAAAGTATTTTTTTTTATCAATTCCCTGGTGATAATTGATCAGTTTCATTGCGTGAGCAACCCCTTTCATGTACACCCGGTATGGTGGCGCCCCGTCCACGTACATGTAAAGTCATGACACATTCTAAGCAGCGCTGCAGCGGCGAGGCGGGAAGGGGAGGGAGGGGCTAAATGGAGCCCATCAAAAACCCATTACACACGCCGCCGCTGTGTAATCTCACTGCAGCGCTACAGCCGCTGAAAGTGAACTGATTTTTTCGCTGTAAACGCGGAAAGTGATACGGCTAAATAATGATGTAGGTATAAATCCCAGTAAATTTCTTGACATAGTATAGGATAGAGGGGAAAGATTTCGCAACCAATATTTACAGTTAGTCACTTGAAAGAAAACAACCTATGCCCAGCAGTGGGATGATGTAGTAGGCTATATAAGAAAAAAGAATGAAAGAAAGAAAATACATTTATTCAGGACCCGATATAACAAAACATATAAAAAATACAATAAAATACAAAACATGGACACTGAAAAGGGTACCCAACTCAGCGTATGCTGCAGTTTAAAGCTGCAGCGCTGGTTTTCAGCTGGGCCCACAACATTTTTTTTATGTATAAGATACTACCTATGCCCAAAATGTATGCCAAGAACTAAATGATTATTTGGCAGAATACCCATTATTATTGAGCATCAACATTATCATAACGTAGAATAAGGCGGTCAAGGTAATATTTATATGATATAAGCGTCAACTTTGCGCTTTTCCTTGTAAACAGGTAAAGGAAGTTGATACACTGATGTGAAAATAATAATGCATGTTGACACTGACAAACATGGCGGAAAATGTCGACGAAAGCGTTTTAATCTTGTTCACAACTCAACAACAAACTACGCTCTCTCCGCAGGTGGAGCGATTACAGCTGAAACGGTACATTATTTTTACGGTTCTACAATGTTTCGTCTGACAGAGGCAGAAATTTACGATCGCGGAACTTGCTTTTAAGCAGAAATGAAAGTGGGCCGTAAGCAATTTTTGGAAACCATTCTGTTCTTTTTTTACCGAATAGTAAGAATATAATACAATATAGTTGAATAGTATTAATATAATAGTACTTCCTGCTAGCCTGAGAACGAGAGAAAAACATAGAATGTGCCAGTTGCATTTCCTCAAGGGATCCGAGGGTTTCAGTATATTGTAATTTAGGCGATGGGCTGACAACTTGTCACTACAGCAATATCTCACTACAAATCTATGTTAAATAACCCTCAAAACTTTGTCAGACGTGGCGGATCGACCTTTGTTTAGGTCAATTACGCTCTGCCTACCCCATTAGGGATAAAGGCGTCATTGTATGTATGTATGTTCAGCACGTTTTAATATTTTAGCACGCGTCCTAATCTAGGCTTCTATCTCTGGTAATGGTTGAGTAAAAAATAATGTTAAGCAATTTCGCCGGTTGTCGTAAAACTCCGTCACCAAACACTGTGCGCGGGTATTATTGTGGTAATTAAATTTTTACTGGTCTAATCTTCCCCGCTATACCGCAGATACATAAAATTATGATGCTTTTGTTGTTTGTTTATTTCAGGCACCTTATGTTATTAATTTAAAATCTAAAAAGAACGTACAAATAATTTTAGCATCAATTACGGTTAATAAGAAATCATAGGTCAGGTTACATTACATAATATTTTAATAATTATTTCAGACATGTCGTGTGGGTGTGTTCAAAAAGGCTTATATAGCGCTGCTTCTATAAATATCTATTATATAGTTCTATTTCAATTTTATTCCGAGCGGCGCTGCCTACGTTCATTATTTTTTCTTTTTTCGTTTCAACAGAGATACCTCAGCCAGTAAAATATTATCGCGCGCTATCTATTCTGGACTCGGATTTCATGACGTGACAGGTTGGGTTATTCCCATTTATAAAAAAAATGGGTAAGAGTTTATTTGACGCAAACATTTCTTATATGCGGTTAGATTTCAAGGAATTAAAATTTTATTTAACATGTCACTTAGTTTAGTTTTAACTTGCCACTGTATGGGTGATTCTATTTGAACCGTTTTTTTTATTCTATGAGACGACTAAGTGACATTACTAACATGCTTTAACAAATAAATCCTTAATTACAACAAATTATGTCCAAATGTCTCGGCGAGAACCGACCGCGGTACCCGTATTGTGTCAATTTCAGTTACCTGGTTGTGGAGATAAAGGGATAATCGATGACGTCACTGACAGTGACGTAAGCGATGTCGACACACATCGGTTCAGCGCAGCGTGGCATCGCTTGCCAACCCTGGCCACCACGAACCATCACAAGCCATCATGTGCCAACTCAATCCAACCACCCGTCCCGTTTTTAACCCCTCAAAAGCTGCGGTAAATCGATTAAAACACAGTTCTTTTTTTGCTGTAAAATGTAAGAGTTCTTTTGTGTCACGGATTTTAAACGAAAATTCTTACAAAACTTGCTTATCAACAAAATGCAACGCTAAACGAATGTCCATGTTCCTGAAGCAAGAAAACAACACATACCAGAATTTTAAATACTCTTTTGCAACACAATTAAAAAAAAATCGAGTTCAAGGTTAATGTTGAAAAAGACAAGCAAAAAGCATTACAACCCTAAAATACGAGATTTTAAATGTCAGATTAATTCATTACCAAGTTTGTTTACAAAGCGGAGCGACGGCGGCCATGTTGTGACGTCACCTGACATCTCGCGCCATAAATAAAGCACAGCGCTCGCTCGTCACTGCTCCATTTCACCCGGACTCCCCCGGGACGCCCGTTTATCAAACTTATTTTTAATGAGTGCACCGGGCCTGAGTGGGATACTCGTTATATTAGGCACCAAGTACAGTCAGCGTGAGAGAGTTGAAATATATGACTTCTCTAATCTAATTTATAGTTACACAACAGGAGCAGAAGTTGTGGTATGAATGTGCCCATTCCCGCTATACGTTGGAAAAGCTGCATTCGCAGCATTTTGGGAAGCTTGAATATCGCGAACTAGAATGTTCGCTATGATTTTAACTCTATCTCGGCTACTCCATGATAACAAAAACGCACAGTATATCGGATGTAAAGGACAGCGTCCCGCAAACTGATTGCTCAGTCAACGAAACAATCCAACTATCAGGAAGTGAAAAAAAAAACGATTTTCCATACAAATTGTCTGAACGAGATGGTCATTTTGTATGGGAAGTTAAATCCTCTGTATCACTCCGTATACCGTTCCGTTCGAGAGCAGCTATCAAATATATCAATAATACTTAATTGCCATTTTATTAGTCATCACTCATCGATACTCAAAATTAAGCACAATTAGGTAAAGTTTTTGGTAGGATTACTTTCCCCACTAGATTCGGCGTAGTCCATACCCTAATAATAAAAATTGTCTTTTTAGAATGCAGACGATGCAGTCGGGATAAAGTGCAGCTTATTTTGCTAGCTCTATGTACAAAGTTGTGATTTTGAGGATAGCGTGATGCCAGGTTAGGTACTATGGCACGAAACTTGTTTCAGTTATTGTCAGAAGCTTTCGCACTCAGTTAGAAGTTTCTTGATGTTGTTATAGAGTTTTAAAGTTGTTTTATGTTCAAACTTTCGAGACTAGACTAATAAAATTAAAAGTTGATTTGTTGTTGAACAAAATGAAAAGTATTGCGTTTCTGTATTGTGTATTCAATTAAGGAGATGTGCTGATACAATTTAGGCGATGGGCTAACAACCAGTCACTACAGCAATAAACGCAGAAATCTGTCTTAAATAACCCTCCAAACTTTTTCATACGTGACGGAACGACCTTTGTTTAGGTCGTTTACGCCCTGCCTACCCCATTTGGGATAAAAGCGTGATTATATGTATATATGAATAATATAATGTTGCGAGACATTTCATATAGGTTCATAATTCTCATTGAGAGCATTCGTTCGCGAGCAACATGCGTGCGCAGCGCATAGTTTCCCTAACGCGGTGCACAAAAAGGGAAAAAATAACATAATTATACATACATACATAAATCACGCCTTTATCCCTTACGGGGTAGGCAGAGCGTTTAACGCCTCGTAAAAGGCGCTTTCGCCACGTCTGACAAAAATTGAAGGCAATTTTAGATTATAATATGTATTGCTATAGTGACAGGTTGTCAGCCCATCGCCTAAATTACAATAAACTGTAACCCTCGAGTCCCTTTTGCTAACTTCAACAGCATGCCCGGGAGGAAGGGCAGCTGGAACATTCTATGTTTTTCCATCCCTCCCAGTCCAGCATGGAAGTATTTCCATCTCTCCCAGTCCAGCATGGAAGTAACATAATTATTGTAACTAATTAAAACAAATTTAGAATTCTCGTTGAATTGAACGTTTGAATGGAGCAATATTAGAATCGAAAATATCAACATGAGAACAAATATCATTATAATAACTGCACATTTTTATTAATGGAATATTTTTTGAAGTAATAATTTTAGTTCCATTGTTCAAACAAAGAGAGCATTGACAATCACGCGCTATGTCGCGTAACGCGGAGCCCAGTGTGTTTTTCGGCTAAAGACGCTGTGATTCCTTATACACGCGCAGAGGCCGTATTTTTGAATTACTCGAACTCCAATGCGCATAAGAAAGAGTAACTTGGCATGCGAATGTTACTCTTTCGTTTTCGTTTCGAATGTTAGATTCGAGCGGTTCAAAAGTTTGTCGCAACGCAGCACACCGTATCCCTCAAGTCCTTTTACATGTTACTCTAGTTTGACTGAGAAGGGAAGTTGGTAACTTCTATGTTCTTTTTATCATTCCCAGTCCAACAAGGAAGTGAACACCAACGAGAATTTGTCTGTCTTCAGTTAATGAGGAGAGGAACGTACTCTTAGTAGTAATTAACTGTATTAGCTAACGAAAGAAGCTTTCCGGGGCCTTTGAATTTCAATTAAAATAATTAGCAGCCAAAAAGCTCTTCCTCTTGAATTTCGAATACGTAATAGTAAGCTTTAAGACGTTTGCTAGTTTTTTTAATTAGCTTAGTTAGTAGAAAAATGCAATAGTATTTAGTATTTCTTGGTCACAACTTCTTTATCGTACATGCGCAGTTTTTCAATGTCAGTGATTAGAGATCTTTGATCATTGACAGCTTCCAACCCATAGTAAAAATATGTCATATAAACTCTCCTACAACGTTAATGAAATGTCAAATGTGATTATTTTATTATAACAGAGTATCAAATATTCAGCCCAATAATATTTCTTTTTGGCCTCTACATGTACACAAAATTAAATTGTCCGAGACTTTATTGATGCCTGCGGCGTATTTAATATATCGTTCAATAAACATAATTATACTAGGTTCTGTTATTAAAAATGTAATTAGATCCAGCTTATTGATAAAATAGTATATATGCGGGTGAAATGCTCTAGATTTTGCTTGTGTGGAAACACCTACGTAGATTTTTTATTGAATAATGGACGAACTGAAGATAGTATATGGTTTGCTATTTGCTATTCCATTCAAAACTACGTACTGACATGCCTGATAAAGAACCGTAACCGTTTTGTGATTTATTTTATTCGTCACATTCATACCGACGTGTATCCACTTATTAATAGAAACTACTTGTTTTAATGAGAATATTAACCCCTAGAACAACGCTACAATTATTGTAATTTAGTTCTTTGCCCATATTTACGACTGGTTCTTAATAACGTATACAGGGGTAGTATCAAGATGGCGGGTATATTTCCTAAATTTATGACTGTTATCTTGATGACCTTTGACCCGTATGTGGTGTTTGCTGGAGGCGTTGGAAGTGTAGCTCGTATTTCTTAGTTTTATGACGTAGGCTGCAAACTTCTTGTACAAGTATGAGCTACCCACGCTTCCATAACTATTATTATACGGGGTGTAAGGGATAGCGTCCCGCAAACTGATAGGGGTCGCTCAGTTAACGAAACTCAACAATTATTATCACAAGATTGTTTTTTTTCAGAAAACTAATAAAAAAATGCTTTTCCATACTTATAATCTGATCGAAGTAGTAATTTTTTTCATCACGAAGACACTCAATTTTTCTTCTATTGAGTGGATTTTAAAACGATCACACTTATCTCGCTTGGACTAAGTTATACAAAAAGTTTAGCATGTAAAAGCTGCTTTTCTTTCCGGTCACATGGTACAGGATTGCGGGTTTTTTGTAGATTATAACTTGAGCAAAGTGCTGGCAATCTATAATACCATTAAATGGTTTCAGCTAAAGGACTTTTATTCATGCCAAGAATCTTCTAAAAAAAACAACAATCGAAGGTTTATTTGAGGTTAATACATAATTTTATGTCAGCAACATACTCAATCCCATTTTAAATGTGTATAATTGAAATCGACAATAAAAAAACATGTTATAAAATTCCGACATATTTTATCTATGAGTAAACAACGTATTCCTGGAAATACCAGTATACGCTCCTAATAGAAAATTACGATAAGTATCATCATAGATATTATATAAATTCTCTGATTAGTATAGGAAAATTACCTGACGTATAATTTATATGAAACTTTTCCAAGAAATATTTTCTAGATAATATATTTTCTTGGAAAGTTATGATGAGTTATTTTTACATTCTTACTCTGATTATTAATGTAGAAAGCTCCAATAAATATTTACTCTTAATTTTATGGGAATAAAGGAGCACTTATTTCGCTTGGCTAATTGAAGGAAGTGAAAAGAAAAATAATACCATTAAGTTATTAAGTGAGTCCTCTTATAATTAGCTGACTTTACGAACAAGTCAAGAACTGCCGTTAACTTAGTAACAGTCTAATTTAGGATTCTGTGACGTCACAAGGTCGATCATGACGTTATATAGTACCGGTATTATTTACTGGACCGTGACGTAGACGGGAGAAAAAGGTTCGATGCCCTTTTTCCATCTGAGTAAAAGAGACATCAATAGATTTAACAGCTAGTCCAGTGGCTACTAAATGTAACGTACGTGGGTGAATACAACTGTAGAAACACAGACTGAAAGTAAATCTGTATTTTTGTCAATTCTGTGGTTTATCGAAGCTACTCCACGTAAAACAAAATTAGAGGTTTTAATAATCGGTTCATCGGGTCGGTCATCAACTCAACAACATACACTACAGAAAAAGTATGTATGCGAATAAAAATAAACATGCACATAACATTACCGCCATTTTCAATGTTGCCATATCCAATTTTCATCATCCACATGATTCGTGAAATAATTAACCGCAGCAACTGAAAACGTTTTATTACGTGCTTTAAATAGTACATTAATATGATTACGCACGTTTCATATGTTTATTTTAATATGTGAGTAATTGTTGAGCTCAGTAAAGCTTATTTAAATGTGACACAAATTGTGCACTTACTTAAAGTAATGACTTTGACACTCACGTTTAAGAAAATAGTCACAATATTATAGTATTTATAAGTATGAGTACCTCGTCTATGGTTACCAGTAAATACCTATTTAAAATCCAAAACATCACATAGGTACTGAGCTACTTTAGTTTCCATTTTTGGCATTTCTGATGAAATAATGAAACTCTAAATCCTAAAAATACTATACTCCTTTTTCTCTCTGCTTATGTAGATTTACCGCGATATTCTCGAGTTAAAAACGTTGAGTCGATTACCTAAAAAGAATGTTATATGCAAAACTAATCCCTAAAATATGTTAAAGATCAAATAATTTTGAAGCAAAAAAAACAAAAGATTAGGAATTTCGTGAACTCTAAGGTCACATTTAAAAGGTCAAATTTTAAATCGAAATGTCTACAGCAGGTTACATCACCGACAGAACGTCATTGGGTAAAATTTAACTGCATAAAACCACTGAAAGGGCCTATTCAAGTTATTGTACGCTTTTTTTATAGCTTGGCCGTCGTCGATAATAATTTATTGTACGCTTAGGTGGAAAAATAAAATGGATTTCAGTTGTTTTGCAAATTCAAAGCGTAACAAGATTTTGAATTCTGCGAAACAATAAGGTCAAATTAAATGTAAATGTCGACAGCAGGGTTAGAAGGTCACTTGGTCAAACTTAACTACCTGGACCCACAAACAAAACGAAGGTTGTTCTATTATGACCATAGATACATACATACTTATAATGGGGTAGACAGAGCGTGAACGACCTAAATAACCGCCACGTCTGTCAAAGTTTTGAGGGTTATTTAAGATTGATTTGTGTATATTGCTGTAGTGATAGATTGTCAGACCATCGCCTAAATTTCAATATACTGAAACCTTCGGATCCCTTAGATGGTTTTTGCAGCATTCCCGGGAGGAAATGCAGCTGGCTCATGTTTTACTGTCGCTGCCAGGCTAGCATGAAATTAAGAAAGGAGATACTTTTGGTTAAAGTTTATTCTTGAAAATTTAAATTTTAAGGCTTTCAACAAGAAGGTTATCCCTGGCGGCTATTAATTGTGCATGAGATAAACTAATTTACTGACCTCTATCAATTTACTCTACCTACGTTAGTTTTTTCGCCGCTGGAAATATCTTATTCCAACGAGACATGTCATTCAACATCAAGCAAACAGAAGGACGTAGAGATAATTTATGTCACCACGTGGGTGTCCAGTAACTAAGTTTGTCTCATCATTTCAGAGGGAACCTGAATCAATTAATTTGATATTTAACCAAGTTCTGCATCTCTGAATTCACAAACTTGAGATTTTCCACTGAGAGTAGAAATAGTTTCAAACAGTTATAATTAAGTTAAGTTTAGTTTAGTTAAGTTAAGATTGAAATAGAAATAATTGTAAACATTATTCTGTGTTACGAGTATCGTAATTGAAAAAAGACGCAAATCTAAAAAACACGAAATAAGAACATCCATATAATCACGTCTTTAATCCTAATAGGGTACGCTGACCTAAACAAAGGTCGTTCCGCCACGTCTGACAAAGTTTTGAGGGTTATTTAAGATAGGATAGATTTGTAGGTATATTGCTCTAGTGACAGGTTGTCAGCCCATCCCTTAAATTACAATATTCTGAAATCCTCAGATCCTTTAGCCGGTTTATACAGCATGCCCGGGAGGAAATGCAGCTGACACATTCTATGTTTTTCTTTTTCTCCCAGACCAGCATGGAAGAAACAAGAACATACATAAATTCATTCCTATCTTTCCACGTTGAAACGAGGAGAGCAGTAGGTGACGTCATAAAGCTAAAAAGTTCTGCCAGACAGACTTAGCGGAAAGTACCTCAAACAGACGAATTTATTTAAAGCTCGATTTGAAAATTTTCAAATGTCAAGAACCAATAAGTATTCAAGCAAACGACACTTCCATTTGTAGATTAAGATTTTATATAAATTTATGTCAGATTATCAATTTCCTAACTACATTGCAATAATGATAAAAGTATCAGAGAGTAATATGATCGTCAAAAAAATACATATTACACAATAAAATTAACCAAAAATTTCAAAACAAAAATTACAATCATAGAAATGAACTCCAACAGATGTCTGAATAAACAAAATATGTCAATTTGTAAAATCAAATTTATTAACTTATTTATAACACGATGTCAAAACTAAAATAGAAACATAAATCAGTATAATTTGTGAATATGTCAGATCAATAAAAATAAATAAATAAATGGAAATGACAATTTAAAATAAAATAACAAGTACATAAAGTACTGATAATATGCCAATATAATTATAAACAATATAACTAATTTATAACATTCACTTACAGTATAATATTCTACATCAAATAAAAAGTTGTTCAGTTGGCAATAAAACGTTTCGTCATGTATGCTGGTGTCTGTACCTGAACTAAAATCAGCATGGAATGTACATTTAGGATATACGTTATAAGTAGAGTACAAAATAATCTGGTGATTCTGAGAGTTTCTGATTAAAAATAGTAGGACTTTAGCCCGTATAGGACAATCGACATTTAGAGGTACTTAATTTATGTGCTCTGTCTGTATCCGACTCAAAGACAGCTAGGATCGCTATAATATAACGTGTAAAATAATGTAATGATTCCGAGTATTGCTGGTAAAAAATACAAATTGTGGATTAATATAGCCCACATAGGACAAACGACACTTGTATTTGTATGTTTGTGTCTGTATCTGGTTTTAAAACAGCGCGAAAGCCTACAAAATAATCTGGTGAATCCGAGTGTCGTGAGATGATAGCCCGTATATTTTCAGTCCCGCCCACGCTACGCCTTCGCGTTCTGTGAAATATTCCTCTTTAGTTACGAGACCCAACGACCTTTGAAGGCCTTAATTAATTATCAAATATTGTGATTGAAGGCGTTGTACTGCATTTTGAGATTGACTATTATTCAAAACGATTTAGCCTTAAAACTTACGATCCAATATATTTTATTATCACTCATCGTATCAAAGAAATATTCTGTCAACTTGACTAGACGTACTGCAAATACGAGAAGACCGATATCTTTATTACTTTCGACAAATATAAGAACATTACGTCTAGTCCTATAACATAATGTTTCGTGTAATGTCATCATTTTCCTGTTGATATTTCGGCAACACATTAATCCACCTGTCCCAGGAGACTATACTTCCATGCTGTATAGGGAGCGACAGAAAAACATAGAATGTTCCATCTGCTGTTGTTCTCGGGTACATTCTAAAACTAGTAGTGACAAGGGTTTTGGTGTATTAATATTTAAGCGAAACCTGTCAATCACTATAGCGAATATAAAGTTAGTTCTTTCTAAAAATGACCCTCAAAGGTTGTTAGACGTGGCGACAATTATATTTTATTAGGTCGTTGACGCTCTGCCTACACCATAAAAGATACATACATATACAATCACGCCTTTATAGTGATACATTAGTGAATGGGGTAGGTAGAGCGTGAATGACCTAAACAAAGGTCATACCGCCACGTCTGACAGAGTTTTGAGGGTTATTTAAGATGGGTTTGTACGTATATTGCTGTAGTGACAGGTCGTCAGCCCATCGCCTAAAGTGCAATATGCAGAAACTTTCGGATCCCTTAGCTGGTTTTCATAGCATGCCCGGGAGGAAATGCAGCTGGCTCATTCTATGTTTTTCTCTCGCTGGACTGAGATCAGCATGGAAGAAAAGATAGACTTAACTATAAGTACTTTTCCTGTTCATATTTCGGCAACACATGAAGGCACCTGTCCCGTGAGATTCACCGCCCACGCTCAATATGAACGCCTACAGCACAGCCCACACCTACTGGCAGCTGACCTTTGCAAATAACATGATATTTGTATACTGTGGACGGTAATGGACATTTAAAAGGCTTCGACAATAAAAGGGTGAAAACTACAAAATAGATTAACATGAAATTTATTTTGCTTGAAAGATACTAGACTAGGGTTTTATTTCATATAATGGAGGTATGAAATAAAATTGTGTGAACCAAAAATCCTCAAAAAGAAAGCTGTTTCTTTTTACGGATGTTTTGTAAATATAAATGTTTAGTACTACTATGCTGGACTGGGAGCGAGAGAAAAACTTAGAATATGCCTGCTGCATTTCCTCCTGAGCATGCTGTAAAAACCAGCTAAGGGATCCGAGGGTTTCTGTACATTGCAATTTAGGCGATAGGCTGGCAACCTATCACTACAGCAAAATACTTAAAAATCTATCTTAAATAACCCTCAAAACTTGTCAGACGTGGCGGAACGACCTGTGTTTAGGTCGTTTACGCTCTGCCTACCCTATTAGGGATCAAGGCGTGATTATATGTATGTATGTTTGTATGTTTTATTCATTTACATCAGGATGTATCTGTAGGGTAGCTGATTCAACTTCCGGTCAAACAACATGACAACTAGGAAAATGTTTGTTCTTGATGGTTTTTGATATATTACGTATTTCGACTAATAGCTACCCCTCACGCTATGCCCAAGTATCAAAAGTGCCTTGCTTAATATGAAACAAAAAAGACCCAAGAAAAGAAACTATTTTTACAAGGCTTTCGGTTTGTGGAGACCAATCTATGACGCGCGTCCGTAGAAAGAAAGAGGTATGTCGTCAGGGTGACTTAACCTACCCTCCGCAGTACGGAATCCTTTTTCTCACAGACAATCAGGCCATTCAGCTTGCATTGTTTTAACCGAGCTAGGAAAACATGCAAAAAGTGACCCAAAAGATTAATAATGACTGTAAATCCAAGGAACAAAAATACCATAAAAAGAAAGTATTTTGCCAAGGCTTTCTAAAGCACATTGTATTTCAAATGTGTTCTGTGGGGGCAATCCGAACATAGGATTGGTTATCTGTGACGCGCGTCCGAAGAAAGAAAGAGGGTTGTCCTCGGTAGAACCAGGATTGCTTTACTTATTGAGATTCTTCGCCTGATAATACAAATAAGTGGATGAGTTTCAATGAAAAACGAGAAAATGGGTTTTATTGCAAGGTTTTTACCTTAAAAGTTTGCTTTAGTTAATAGCTTTTGTTAAAAAACGTGATGTATGTAGAGAAATATCCTTTGTTATCTATTAACATTATGCTGATTTCGGAGGTATTATTTAAATATAGTACTTTACGTTTAACTGAAAGTTCTTAAATGTCTTCTAAGAAGAATAAAGTTAAGTTCTTATTTACTAAAAAACTTAAACAAGTAAAAATTAAAAGTGAAATAGAAACCACTCAAAACTAATTTTATTTTTATTTTGATCAGTTTCCATTCATGCGAGCTGAATTCAGTTTCGTATATGTACCTAAAATATCTCATGTTCTAGAAATCTAGACTTATGGTATTTCTCTCACAGCTGAATTTAATAACCTATACCAAATATGTTTGTAATTTTGATCACGCGCGTCTTCTACAACCTACCCAGTAGAAACAAGTATGTACGTGTGTGTAAGCAGGTTTCAGCTTGGTATAACCAAAGATATGAGAAAATATTGTTACAGTGTAATGGAAAACATCTAGAAAATTAATTTTACACAGATTAAATCTTAAACTAAAATTGTGCTTAAGTTTGCTGTAGTTATTTCTTGACAGCATCTCTTACTGGAAGAGGGATTCGCTGGCGTAGAGTTCCTCGCTACGCGCGCGTAGTGCGTAAGGTGACGCATTTGTGCTGTAGGCAATTTAATAACTTTTTCTACAAATTCTCTTAAAATGTTTGAAAAATGTTGGACGATCAAATAACAACCAAACCTCTTCTGCTTATCGTTTTCCCGGCCTGATGATGGAGTCTCCTTTCCGGCTTTTTCTGCTCCACTTTGCCCGGTCTTTGGCATCCGCTGTTGTGAGATAATTCTCTTCCATATCCGCTTTTACGTCGTCAAGCCAGCGCTTCAATAACAAACAAACTAAATCCATAAAATCACATTTCAGTTGACTTATTTTAAATACAAAGGATTTTTTGTAAAAGCTTTACACATTTTTCTGTTCTTTACACCAAAGTCATGGCTTAAAATACTAACTATGATGGATAACAAAAGGTTTAGGTAATGTATCGAAGCAGGTTTTGAAATAAAGTTGGGTTTAGCAAATAAAAGAAAATGTCTTTTTTTATTTACTTTCAAATAGACACACAATTACAACTTATTTTTAAATGTGTTAATCATAACAGTTGCACAGACTAAAAAAAAAACAATACTTTGTTGAATAACAAAGTAATTGGTTTAAGTTTAAAATATGCATCAGCTCTCGTGCTCGCAAGCCCCGCCCCCTTGCACAGGACGTGTTGCACGGAACTCGCACCTAAACGGGAATAAATTGCACGAAACAGGGTTAAATCCATAGTGATTAATGGGAGTACGCTTTATTGTTTGTAGGAGATTTGCTACGTATGTAGCACCTGTGTAGCACTTTGCTACGGCTACATGAAAGTTCTACGAGTGTTTACATTCAACTAAACAATATGACGTGATGGATTGAATAAAGTGTACAATTGGATATCATGGGTTTAAAAGGAGAGGAACTTATGTCTAGTCTTTCAGAATTTGGCTTATTCTTACTTTTTAAAATTAATATTTTCACGTATCTTCTAAAAAAAATAGCAAATATTTCCATCCACCAACAGCATCCTGCCATAATCTAATCCCGATGAAAAATGGGTCACGCCTGTCGATCACACGTCGTCGCTTATCATTCGAGTCACGTCCATCGCTCGCTAAGTTACCGATTCACGTCTAACTCCCGACCGCAGCCGGTAATGGTGAGCGAAGGGGTAATAGTAGTCAAATGTGACGTTTTATGAGCTGTCTGGGTTGTAAGATGATGTAAGGCGACTTGGTTAGGACTTGGGTCAAGGAATCTGTAGTACATACATACATACATATAATCAATAGACAGAGCGTAAACGACCGTTCCGCCACGCGAAAGAAAGATCGTTCCGCCACGTCTGACAAAGCTTTAACGGTTATTTAAGATAGATTTGTAGGTATATTGCTGTAGTGACAGGTTGTCAGTCCATCGCCTAAATTACAATATACTGAAACCCTCGGATCCCTTAGCTGATTTTAACAGCATGCCCGGGAGAAAAATACAACTAGCTCATTCTATGATTTTCTCTCGCTCCCAGTCCAGCATGGAAGAATGTGACAACTGTCCTAATTCAAGTTAGGCTCGTGCCCTTTGGTAGGGACGTAAATGAGTTGATGGTGAAGATGGATTGGTTTACAGTATATTTTTATCAAATGCTGAGGTTTTCATGTCTATAACAATTTTTCACATTCACTCTGCAATATATCTACGAGAACTGCTTCCAAAGCGTATGAAACTAGGGCAGTATAAAATTTGACATGTGATACGGTCAGAGCGAGCCCGCCACGAATATTAGAAAATATTTTACGTTGTAATACAGAACTTGCTTTGCTTACATGTTTCAATCTCGAAATATTTCTGAAGTAAATCTAGCAAATGAAATAAAAATAACTGCTATGATCTTTGATAGAGCTTGAGGGAGAGCCCGATGGTGTAGTGGATAGGGCCGCTGCCTCCTGAGCGCGAGGTCGTGGTTCGAATCCCACCACGTACCAATGTGTTTTTCGGTTTTCGAATTTCATATGTACGTTTATTCGGCGCTTTTTCCGTGCTTCGGAAGGCACGTTAAGCCGTTGGTCCCGGTTAATATCGTTTAATACCGTAGATATTAGTCGTTAAGCCATATCAGAGACCAGTTCTAAATATTGGCGGCTTGAAAACTCTGACCTAATCTAGGATTGGGTCTGGTTTCCCTTCTGGGTTGCGGAGGTCAGATGGCAGTCGCTCTGTGTAAAAACCAGTACCCTCGTTCAATCCCCTAGATTAGGTAGCCGACCCTGTGAGATACGGGATAAGGCTAGGGAGATGAGATGAGAGCTTATTTGAGGCTAAATAGAGTTTTAAGAAATAGAATTGAAACATTTGTTTTCGTGATCATTGTGGATGCCGTGACTTCTCAGACGACTCGTTATTCGCGTGAACGCTCGCGCCCGGACCTATTGAAACAAATAAAAGAATTAGCGACATGTAACAAACTATAGGTTACTGTGATAACAAATAGAGATTACAGGTTTATCGTACTGTTTTCCTAGTTCGAAGTCTGAAATTGAAGTGAATTTAAAGTTACGTGTTAAACACAAATTTCAACACAGTTACAACTTTTATGCGTTATGATAATTGAGTTAACTGATTCTGTCATCTTGGGTTCTGAATTCTTATCTCACACTGTCTAGAGGTAGTGGAACCTTGTGGGGAAGATAATAACTTCGAATTTAATTACCATAATGGTTTAAATGCAAAAAGTAGTTCACTTTTTGAATGAGCTGTGTATAGA
Organism: Scrobipalpa costella; assembly: GCA_949820665.1. Taxonomy (NCBI): domain Eukaryota; kingdom Metazoa; phylum Arthropoda; class Insecta; order Lepidoptera; family Gelechiidae; genus Scrobipalpa; species Scrobipalpa costella. The sequence continues at coordinate 399,510 of OX463314.1, forward strand.
AATGCCTAGTAATGAATAAAGCTGCATTTGACCTTTATGTTTAATCAGTGGAACCCAAAAATAAAGGTTACAGAATAATATTGTTAAGACCACCAGGAGCTTCTCATCTATATATAATACCTCAATATAATAAAATTCTCATTCAGAACATTCAGGGTCAAAACCCAGACAAGTGCCAATCTTTATGTAATTTGTATGTTTCTTTTTACTGTTCCACTGTTACTTTATAAAATATAAGTTACGTCTAAGTAAGATAAAATATTTGTAGCGAAATATGTATTTCAACATTATAACGTAACATCAAAAGTTTTATTGTGTATAACGCCTCAGTATCATAAATTCAGGTGTTTTGTAGCTACATTATTTTGACCGTCAAAGTTATCTTTGCCTAAATTAGAATTCTAATTTATACTAATAAATTTTACAACTAAAAAAAATGCTTTGTTAGTTCATTGAACTTTTCGTGTCTGAAGACAGTATTTGAGAGTTGCATCATGCACCTTTATGCAAATCTGTTTGATATATCAGTGCTTGAGTGATGTTTATGTTATTACGTGCAGTCAGCTACATTTTGAATAGAAATCATTGTCTCTATGAGCTTATGTCTCTTATTTATTATATAAGTACACTTAAGTAGCTTATTTTCGTATACAATGTATTGCCTGAAGTGTATACCAGCCCACTAGTTCAACTTATATTCTCCTGTGCCCTAAGGTTGCCTGGAAGAAATTGCTGCTTAGCAATAAGGCCGCTATTTTGTACTACTAATTGTTTTATTTCCTTTTTTCTACATACATACATACATAAAATCACGCCTTTATCCCTTACGGGGTAGGCAGAGCGTAAAACGCCTCCTAAAAGGCGCTTTCGCCACGTCTGACATAAATTGGGGGCAATTTTAGATTGTAATGTGTATTGCTGTAGTGACAGGTTGTCAGCCCATCGCCTAAATTACAATACACTGTAACCCTCGAATCCCTTTTGCTGACTTATACAGCATGCCCGGGAGGAAGGGCAACTGGAACATTCTATGTTTTTCTTTCTCTCCCAGTCCAGTATGGAAGTTAGTCCTTTTTTCTTGTGTCTTTTTTGTTCCTTAAAGTATATTCTTATCTTATTTCACTAGGTAATTCATATCATAGAATAAATAGTAGAGATACAGATGAACGAATTTGCAAAGATATTTAAATAAAACTAATCTTGTATCCTGATCCTAGCTGTGAAATTACATCTTCGTATTTAACCTGTTAATTTCTGCTCGGTTTTAAAAGTCATAAAGTCAAATCATTTATTTCCAAATAGATTCCTAAGAACACTTTTAGAAAGTCACAAGCGAGTCTATTACAAAGAAAATTATATCTGTGTCACAAAAAAAAAAACAATATCACAATGAAGAAGAAGCATGACAAACTCGCACTTTGCGCCCCTTCCTTCGTTTTGTCTTTTTCTTACTTTTTTCTTTCTTATTGTTTAATCTGCCTAGTAGCAAAATAAAAAATGTTAGCTTGCCTAGCGATGACGGTAGTCTGATGAACGTGGTCACCTCGTAAAGGTCGCGGGCGCTGTTGCTGGCTGACACTGCGTGCTGCGGCATAACTTAGGCTTTAGAGCAGCCATTCTAGATACAGAGCGTCTCAAGGTCTAAAACTATAAGTGTCCGGCTTTGTCTTTAGTTTATACTTTACTAGCAACCCGCCCCGGCTTCGCACGGAAATTATCAGTGTTTCTCTACTATATTATGCATGTATTATACATATCAAACTTTTTCTTGAATCACTCTATTCATTAAAAGAAACCGCATCAAAATCCGTTGCGTAGTTTTAAAGATTTATGCATACATAGGGATATAGAGACAGATAAAGCGACTTTGTTTTATACTATGTAGTGATTTTAAGCTTGTAATATGATAATAATCACAAAGACTATTAAAATGGTACAAATAAAGAAATTTCGATTATATTTCAGGCTCGTATTAATAAAGCGATCTTGAGACTGACAGCGAGGTTGAGTTCGTATCATTTCAGTACAAAATGGCCTGTCAAATTGCTTTATTATTACGAGCCTTAGACTCACACCGCACTGGCATCAACTCAAGCCGCCGCGGCTGAATATTAGAGCTGGTGCTGCGTTATCATACAATTTATATCGATTTATTATTTAAGCAGCTTTCTTTTCCTGCTCGCCTAGTACTGAACGATACGGTACGATTCGTTGCGGACAAGTTAGGGCGTTAACGGCTAGTGGTTTTTATCTAATCTGATACTTTTATGACTCATTTCAGAAAGAGTATAAACTAAGATTTCTTAATTAAAACTGATCGGCTTACTTGTTTGTATTGAAAGGATCCTCGTATAGGATCAAAACGTCGAAGGCTAACCCTCCTTTGAATACAAACGAGTAAGCCGATCAGTTTTTAATATGAATTTGTTTATCGATAATGTGTTAAAATAAAATTTCTAAGTTCTATTATATTTTATAATATCAGAATATTTAAATTAATTTCATTAGAGATTATTTGCAGGATCAAAAGCTAGGTTAAGTTGCAATATTGAGTTTGACTTCCACATCATGGACTATATTGTAGTAAACCTGTGGGTACTAAGTGTCATTTAAGCTTAGTGTCTGTGTGATTGGACACTTGCCTAAGCTAAGTGTACACTGCAGGAGAGTACTTAATACCCTAACACCTCCTAGAAACGATAAGACCCTTAATATGGTACTCAGGACAAATGATTGATCGTATCATTCATGTATTTTGCTTCCATGCCGGACTGGGAGAGATAGAAAAACCTAGAATGTTCCAGCCACCCTTCCTCCCGGGCATGCTGTAGAAGTCAGTAAAAGGGATTACAGTGTATTGAAATTTAGGCGATAGGCTGACAACTTGTCACTACAGCAATACACATTACGATCTAAAATTGCCCTCAGTTTTTGTCAGACGTGGCAAAAGCGCCTTTTAATAGGCGTTTTACGCTCTGCCTACTCCGCAACGGATAAAGGCGTGATTTTATGTATGTATGTATGTATCATTTATGTACCTGGCGAGGAGGAACGACCTATGTTTAGGTCGTTCACGATCTGACTACCCCGTTAGGCATAAACGCGTGATAATATGTATGTATGTATTCTACTGAATAGTTGTTTACCTCTGGCATAGATCGTATTTGTCCATCCGCCAGGATAAATTATCATTGATTTTAAAATAATAACCTGTCCTAGAATAATAATTTATGGTATGACTTTTTACACTTCGAGTCGTGTCTCGTCATAGTATTATAAAAAACAGTGCGCCTTGGGAAAATCCCAACAGTGGACTGACCCTAGCTTACGACGCATGTAGCTGACATATTATTTTCTTTGTTACAGTCACTAAGCCGGAACGCGAGTGGAGATGCTTGTGAAAGGCGGGATCCTTGCCAACATGGCGGCGTCTGCATCAGCACTGATGATGGCCCCATCTGCGAGTGCAGAGATGGTGATTACGAGGGAGCTTTCTGCGAGAGAGGTGAGTGGAATTTTCTTGTCATTGCAATAAGCAATTCTGTTATATGGAGGATACAATATTTAAATGTGGGCTATGCTGGCACTTAGACGGCAAATTCGCTACAAAAGATAAACGATTCTTTATTTGCGTAAAATATGGTATACATGTTAAAATCAATTTAGTCCAACGTAGATAATGTGGAGACATAGATAATAGACAAGATGGAGATTCGTAGGTTAATAGGTAGATAAAGGTAATGATAACAAACTAATGAAAACATTATTTTTATTCTATCGGGTCTAAGAACGAATTGATTTAGGTAGGTATTAAAATAATAAACATCTTTTCCCGACGTTTCGATTGTGTTCGCGAGCTGACTGGCGCGGTGAGGTGAAGTCCGCTAATAAAAAATAAACATTACTGTAGAAGAGGAAGCTTCGTGGGAAATATCCTATCAACAGCATATTACATACGCCCAGGCGGGTAGCGTCGCGTGCGTCCCAGTATTTACCCGGCTGTTGCCATTACCGCCCAGCTCGACCGCTCGACCGCTCAACCGGGCACGCTGCTTACCGTAATGGGAAGTAGGCCTCTACATTTGTAGGTTAAAACGGGGTTTTGGGTTTAGACAGGACTTTATTATGAGGTCGATAGCTGCTTCTTCCATGCTGGCCTGGGAGCGAGAGAAAAACATAGAATTTGTCACCTGCATTTCCTCCCGGGCATGCTGTAAAATCTAGCTAAGGGATCCGAGGATTTCAGTATATTGTAATTTAGGCGATGGGCTGACAACCTGTCACTACATATACCTACCTTAAATAACCCTCAAAACTTTGTCAGACGTGGCGGAACGACCTTTGTTTAGGTCGTTTATTTATAGGTCGGATAACTGCGAATCATTCATAAAAATTTCTTCCATGCTGGACTGGGAGAGATAGAATAACATAGAATGTTCCAGCTGCCCTTCCTCCCGGGCATGCTGTAGAAGTCAGCAAAAGGGACTCGAGGATTACAGTGTATTGTAATTTAGGCGATGGGCTGACAACCTGTCACTATAGCAATACATATTACAATCTAAAATTGCCCTCAATTTTTGTCAGACGTGGCGAAAGCGCCTTTTACGAGGCGTTAAACGCTCTGCCTACCCTGTAAGGGATAAAGGCGTGATTTATGTATGTATGTATGTATTCATAAAAAGTGGGAAATATCCTATCAACATCATATTACATACGCCCAGGCGGGTTGCGTGCGTCCCAGCATTTACCCGGCTGTTGCCATTACCGCCCAGCTCGACCGCGCGACCGCGCGACCGGGCAAGCTGCTTACCGTAATGGGAACTGGGCCAGAACTAGCGACGCTTGGACACGACTATATTATGAGGTCGATTACTGTTCAATTAGTGCTGTGAGTTTAAGTTGTGATTGAAAGGATTTTTTCGGGAATCAAAATATGAATAATTGTTTTGTATGCGGGGCGTAAGAGATAGAGGAATAAGAGATATAAACTGATAGAGGTTGCTTAGTCAATGACACTAAACAACTTTCACCAGCAAATTCTTTCAGGAAGTGATAAAATAATAATATGCTATTCCATACAAATTATCTGATCTAGGTGGACATTTTGTATTGAAATGCCTTTTCTTTTTCTCTTCCTGAAATTATTCCTGGTCGAAGTTGTTCAGTGTCGTTTTCTGAGTAACCCCTTTGAGTTTGCGAGACGCTGTCCCTTACACCTGGTATGTATGAGTGGACGGGGTTATCGACCTTATGAAGGGCCCAAATATGACTTTCATTACAAAAATAGTCGATACAATACGTAAAAACGGAATGGATCCGGTTTATTATTGTTTAGTTATGTTAATTTTTTGGCTATTTTGGGTATTTTCTCTTCCATGCTGGACTGGGAGCGAGAGAAAAACATAGAATGCGCCAGCTGCATTTCCTCCCGGGCATGCTGTAAAAACCAGCTACGGGATTCGAGTGCTTCAGTGTTTTGCAATTTAGGCGGTGGGCTGACAACCTGTCAGTATAGCGATACACATTTCAGTTTAAAATAGCCCTCAAAACATGTCAGACGTGGCGGAACGACCTTTTCTTTGGTCGTTTACGCTCTGCCTACCCCATTCGGGATAAAGGCGTGATTATATGTATGTATATAATTTTTTGGCTATGTTTGTATGTAAATTCTGATCTAAAATATAAATGTTGGCTACAAAGTCAAGATATAATTTACTTACAAGGAAAATTATTACGTCGCTGTTGAAACCACTCGAGAACCCAGAGAAAAATGCTCTGGGTTAGCAGGCGAGTAAAACTGACTCATTTTAACGCTTTTAGCCTTAAAATGTTTGCCTAATTAAAATTTCAGTCATTCTTTAGTGCTATTCAGTGCTAGAATATTATTAAACTTCCTTTTATTATTTTTAAACTATATTTTATATTAAGGTTATCTTTAAACAGGTTTGCTTTTGACTCTAGTCTAGGACAAATAGAGGGAGAGTCAACGGTGATATAATCCTTCTTTGTATGGCCCGTATTGGTAAACAGCATGTGAGACTGACAACTAGTTTGAGATCTTATCATAAATGTAATTTCAATACTATATAACCTGTGAAATCCATACTTAATATTGCTCTCAATCTTGAGATCGTTTTATTAATACGAGCCTAAGACTTTCTGACTTGTAGCAGTTTTAAGTATCTAATCAAATAATACTAATAAAGAACAAGACGCGTCAGAGGTTCTCAACTCCGTGCACATAGCGCGATTAATTACACGTCTATTTGGATTGCGGGCCGAAAGTTGGCGATCCCTGCCGGCAGGGCTGTCAGATGTAGTAAACAGAAATAGTTTGATGTTTCGCTCAGTTATTCTCGTTATAACATTGTTTCATTACCTTTGTTGTTTTCTGGAATTGGGGCAAATTAGGCATTCCAAAACTTGTTTAAATGTTTCTGTGGAAACATGTTTATATTTACTCAACACAACAATATTTCATTCAACAAATTATTTTGACTATTAAAAAGTACCTGCTAATCAACTTTTGTTTTTAATTAAATCAACCTGCAGTTAACGAATTAATATAAAATATGAAATTATAGAAAATAATATACAATTTTGCGCAGTCATGAAACATGTAAACCCTGGACCCAAAACACATGGCTCTCCTGGGTTAGAACCGCTGTTGTTAATTATTACCAGCAAACATTGCGGCTACCAGGCGCGCAGACAACTATGGAGATATATTGCATGACTAGAGCTTCCCCAAGACACACAGCTTTGACCTAGTCATTTTCTGTGTCACGGGTGCCATAGGTCTGCAGTATCTTAGTTTCGAAAACAAACTCTTTTTTGCTCGTCCGTCAATAAATTATGAGATGATAGCCGCTTGGAAAGTTATGATACTCCTAGCGGAGAAGTCTTACTTTATCTAGAAACCATTGTTATGTGGTTTAATTTGTTGATTCAAGTTAATCTTGTTGATTTCAATGTGGTTTTTAAATTTGTTAACAATGAAATTAAAAGCAACCATCATCATCTCTCTAGCATTATCCCGTATCTCTCGGGGTCGGCTACCTAATCTAGGGGATTGAACGAGGGTACTGGTTTTTACACAGAGCGACTGCTATCTGGCCTCCGCAACCCATAAGGGAAACCAGACCCTAAATTAGGTCAGAGTTTTCAAGTCGCCAATACTTAGCACTGGCCTCTGACATGGCTTAACGACTAATATCTACGGTACTAAACGATATTAGCCGGGACCAACGGCTTAACGTGCCTTCCGAAGCACGGAAAAAGCGCCGAATAAACTTACATATGAAATTCGAAAACAGAAAAACACATTGGTACGTGGTGGGATTCGAACCACGACCTCCCGTTCAGGAGGCAGTGGCCCCATCCACTACACCATCGGGTTCTTAGAAATTAAAACCAACCACTAAAACGAAATTATATTTTATTTTTTCTGCAAATATAGAATATTTTTTTTCGAAAGTGGTAATGGAAGACTTGACTGAAATGTTGTTTCATATTAAACTGTGTGTTAATAAATATTGTTTAATGAAAAAACTTTCTTTAGGATTATTTTTCTATAGTTTTAATTGATCACAATGTCATGCAAAATTTTGGACTCTAATTTTTATTTAAATCAGTCTCTTCTCCTTCCTTGCTATAATTTATTTATTTATTTATATTGCAATATAGGCGATGGGTTGACAACCTGTCACTTCAGTAATATACCTACAAATCTATCTTAAACAATTCTCAAAACTTTGTCAGACGTGGCGGAATGACCTTTGTTTAGGTCGTTTATGCTCTGCCTACCCCATTAGGGGTAACGGTGTGATTATATGTATATGCATAGTTTTTTTTTGTATTTACATTCTACTTAGAAAAAAGTATCATTATCAAAGTATAAGATACACATTTACAGAAACACTCGGTACAAAACACATTTATAAACAGCTGCAAAATCAGGTCAGATAATCCTTTCATCTCAAGCGCATTTGCCGGCTGGATGCAGGAGTAAGCCGGCAATTTTCTTTGAGCACCTCAATTCTAATCCAGCAGTCAGTCAGTCAGCGAGTGCAGGTGGAAGTTGATCTGCTGCAATTTCGGGTCTCGTTTAACCTGGAGAAGTTTCTGGAATAGTTTTGTGCCAAGGAAAGGAAGTTCGTGGAGTTTTGAGTTTCGCAAACAGGTTTTCGGTATTTGTTGGACCAAATTTCGTAAATTATTCATTTAACAAGACAAAATAGCTCTAAGAAATAGCGCGTAGCGTGCTTGGTTATTTTAATTGTAATAGGTTTTGTTAAAAATTAAAAACTTACTTTCTGAAACATGCGTCGTAAAATAAGTAAAATTGATGGCGACGTATATGCGCTTTTGTCTGTGCACTATAATCAATCTACTTATATTTGTTTTACAAAACAAGTAGTGCAAATTGCAAAGTCAGCCCAGAAACACAAGGCCAAATAAACAATGAAAATTAACACCTACAGCAGTAATTCAGCGCTCGGAAGCTCAAAAATACTGTTCCTAACAAACCAGGTGAAACTCTTGTAAAATTTGTCAAGGCCAGAAAACTGCACACCTCCACCTCCGCGGCAATTTTACTGATTTACAAGCAAAATATGCAAAGAGAGGCGCCGACGGTACGCCACATGTGCACTTACAGTAACTACTACATAAAATGCAAATACAAGGATCATACAGGGTGTAAAAAATATCAACCACGTTCTTTTTTAATGATAGTGAACCACTTTCCAAAAGCACATATTGCAGGAAAAAATACATACATATAATCACGCCTTTATCCCTAATGGGGTAGGCAGAGCGTAAACGACCTGAAAAAAAGAAAGGTCGTTCTGCCACGTCTGACAAAGTTTTGAAGGTTATTTAAGATAGATTTGTAGGTATATTGCTGTAGTGACAGGATATCAGCCCATCGCCTAAATTGCAATATACAGAAACCCTCGGATCCCTTAGCTGTTTTTCACAGCATGTTCGGTAGGAAATGCCGCTGGCACAGTCTATCTTTTTATTTTGCTCCCAGTCCAGCATTGAAAAAAATATCTGTAGCGAAATAGTATATTTTTTCACTTTTGTTAGTGGAACATGTGGTTTAAAGAACGCTGTAAACCCAGTACACGCAGTAGTTTATCACACCCTGTATAAAATGCAAATATTTTACACAAAACTTCGCCTAATAGCCGCCACGCCAGGAAATTAAACCAACTCCCTTATTACCATTTTATTCAAATGTGCACTTTAATGGCTCGTTGTAGAGTCGATTTCGATTCGCCCGGAATGAATCTTTGATGGCGATAGCGATGGGTTTTGGACTTTTTTAGGGATGGGTTTGATGGTCTAAATTGCTGATTTTGAGGACTGTATGGTAATTGTTGGAAAGTTTTTAGGGCTTGTGATTATGAAGTTTTATTTGCTGTCTATGAAATTTTCATTTTTTATGAATGTTCCTCTAATAATTGGCTTGATTTTAGATTTGACGGCTAAAATTAAAATCTATTTGTCACTTACAGACTAAAAACATTGGTAAATAATAGGTGATCTATTCTCTCCCGATTTTGATTTATAGTCGGTGGTTCTATGCGTTATCTGTAATTTTTATCCGCCGTCATATACAATTGACAGAAATATTGGGGAATCGTGCAAAAGCGCATCAAAATCTAGCGGACAAAGTGTAAATATAGTATAAATCGCCTGTCCGCTTTCAATTTTATAATTTTCAAAGTGACAGATAGATTCGAATTTTAGTTTTAGCTGGTGGTATCTAGAATAGGGCCCGATTTATTCTGTGATCCTAAAGAACCCTTTGCAAAAGAGTAACTGTGATAAGTAATGAGCTAGCTCTATCGTCGGTAATGCCTAGACATGTCACTAGAAAGTACATACAGTAAAAGTATTGCAGACCGTTTGTTTGCGTTACGCGACGTTGCAGCCAATGCTTCTGCTCGCAATTTGTTTTACTTCAATAGGATCTTGTAGAAATTGCAAATAATGTCCCGAGAACTCAATTTAACAGAGAGTATAGAGAAAATAATGCAACATAAAAATAGATTTGCTCCGTTACTTACAATGATGGCTGTTGGGGCAGAGTTCTAGAGTGGATACATACATACATATAATCACGCCTTTATCCCTAATGGGGTAGGCAGAGCGTAAAATACCTAAACAAAGGTCGTTTCGCCACGTCTGACAAAGTTTTGAGGGTTATTTAAGATAGATTTGTAAGTATATTGATGTACAGACAGGTTGTCAGCCCATCGCCTTAGTTACAATATACAGAAACCCTCGGATCCCTTAGCTGGTTTTTACAGCATGCCCGGGAGGAAATGCTGCTGGCACATTCTATGTATTTCTCTCGCTCCCAGGCTAGCATGGAAGGCAGAGTGGATACCTAAGATCAGGAGGAGCGATGATATTCGTAAAAAAGCGGGCAGAAATTGGATGAGAACGGCTGAAGACCGAGCTGAGTGGCGCCATGGGAGAGGCATATGTCCAGCAGTGGACTGATACACGCTGATGATAATGATTCACCCCACCATAAGTCCGTTACTCATACATTAAACTGCAAGGCAAACGTTCGTCAAAAAAATATAAAAATATTGGCAGTCCCATACTAATGTTTAAAAGTTAACACTCATTGAGTTAATACTTAGAAGCACGCCATGTTTGGTTCGAAAATCAAATATTAAAACCATTTAAAACACAACATTTCAAGCGTTTAAAATCCAATTCACTAGAATTAGCACCCGGTCAAAAGTGTAACTAAACGCCCAAATAACTTTTTCCTGCATTTCTACTAATTCTATTTGCAATACATACATACATATAATCACGCCTTAGGGATAAAGGCAGAGCATAAAAGACCTAAATAAAGGTCGTTCTGCAACGTCTGACAAAGATTTGAGGGTTATTTAAGATAGATTTACAGACGGGTTGTCAGTCAGCCCATTGCCTAAATTACAATATACTGAAACCCTCGGATCCTTTAGCTGGTTTTTACAGCATGCCGGGGAGGAAATGAAGCTGGCACATTTTAGGTCAAAATCAAGTCAAATCATTTATTTCCAAACAGATTGCTTTTCGAAAAGCACAAGCGAATCTATAACAAAGAAAATTATATCTATGCAACAAAATAAAATAAAACTATATCACAATGAAGAAGAAGCATGAGAAACTCGCACTTTGCGCCCTCTTTATGTTTTCTCTTGCTCCCAGACCAGCATGGAAGTGCTAGCAAAGTATTTGCAATGCAGGTATAATTTTGTGATTTGCCGGTCGCATCACCTCACCTTGATTCGTGACCTTGCCCTTTGATGACCTCACTCACCTCACTGCCATTACTGAGAACCAGAGGTTGTAGCATGAAACCATAAAAAATACATTCCGTTTGGCCACGCAAAGATTCTAATCTAGAAATATTTATAAAATATTGGTAATTACTATATTAACTGCCTATTTGAAGTCCCAAGGTAAAAGTTTGAATACCTTTTGATTTTAATGTTAAAATTATGCTGATGATTTTATATTTTTCTGAGCAAATAACTTTAGCAAGTAATTGAAAATAGAGTGTCTAAAGCCATTTTAAAAACCCGCTTTTATCTTTAAGAAACACAAATGTATGACATACGCGTCAATATTTCTTTTTCATTCGACGCTTTTATGTGAGCTATACCATGAAACTATTTAAAATGTTACGTTTTAAAAAAAAAAAATACTGCCATGCTGGCCTGGGAGCGAGAGAAAAACATAGAATGTGCCAGCTGCATCTCTTCTCGGGCATGCTGTAAAAATCAGCTAAGGAATTTGAGAATTTCAGTGTATTGCAATTTAGGCAATGGGCTGACAACCTGTCACTAAGCAATATAACTCACATCTTTCTTAAATCACCCTCAAAAGTTTGTCAGACGTGGCGGAACGACCTATGTTTAGGTCGTTTTAGCTATGCCTCTCCCTTTAGGGATAAAGGCGTGATTCTATGTATGTATTCAAACATTCAGTCATATAAAATCTACATTCCGCTTACATTGAGTGCTTGAAACACTACCTAGTAAACAAACACTACTTTGTGCTAAAAGCAACACCTGTATTTTACGATGGGAATACTTAAAAAGGAAGATTTACAACACCAGCTCAGTGATAACACCTAGCGCTTTAAAATGTTTATTTCACTTTGAAATACGCCTCAAAGGCTATTAAATTTTAGTGGAAAGGTCTAAGCCCGAGCTCTTTATGAATTGAATGACCTACTTTGTATGTTTCTCTTTTGGACTTATAAAAAAAACGCGATCAAACTCGTAGCCCCCTAGGATGTAATACACATACAAAGAAACAATCATAAAGAACACCCAGAACCAGAAACAGACATTTAAATTCGTCATTCAAATGTTTGCCCGGCCAGGAATCGACCCCGGGACCCACCGCGTACCAGGCAGATACACTGCCATCAGTGCTAACTAGGGTATGCGGGACGTCAATATGATTATAATGTTTCCACTCTGGACAGTCACTCCTATTCTGTACTTGGAGGGATAGTGATAAGAATCATAGTATGAATAAGTTGCTTCTCTTCCCGGACATACTTTAAAAGTCTGTTAAATAATAATAATGCGCATGATTCGTTTTTAGTACTCAAGTGTTTGCGTAACACACAGGTGCACTCTCTATTCCTTCAATTTCTCATTCTGATGGGACAGATTGACTGACACGACCAGAGAGTAATCAGCCGCAGGACCGATTATTTACATGCCCATTCGACAACATCATCTTACTTTTCGGACAATCAGGTAAACTCAACAACAACAAAAACTCATTGTCCCCCGCCGGGAATCGATCTCGGGACCTCCGGGAGAGCCAGTTACTGTTAAGGGTACGGAGGGATTTATTTAAAATGTAAGTATTAAATAAGTATCTGACGGCCGTATTTGTAATCAGCTCTTATGAGTGACAGCGAGTTTGAGATCGTATCAGAAATGTCATTTCGGTACAAACGTCTATATTGCTCTCAAGTTTGATATCGCTTTATAAATACGACCCTAACTATACCGATTGACTCGTATAAAATGTGTGTGTGTGTACCAAACTGAACAAAAAGGAAGTTAATCTGAATAACTTACATACATATATGAACGAAACATTAGCCTCGAAAAAGTACACAAGTCAATGACTTAACAGTTATCATTCCGACTGAATAATACATTAGGCTTATTAGATACAAGATCACACACACATACACAGCTAAGCAACAAACTTACACACGCTCAATACGAGCCTTTACTTTGATAAACTTTGAAACACACACATACATAAGGGCTTCAAAACTTCCGGTGGTGTATACTGAAAAGCCTTATGATTGTGTACTTACCTATTTGTTTAGTGAAGTAAAATACAGATGATTATTTTAAATGAAGGGTTGAGAACTTTTGACTATACAGGGCGTAAAGGACAGCGTCCGGCAAACTTATAAGGGTTGGTCAGTCAACGAAACTAAACAACAATCAGCAGAAGATTTTTTCAGGACGTGAAAAAAAAAATATATTTTCTATACAAAGGAGTCGTCATGTATGGGAAGGTATTTTTTTTTATCTCCTGAATGAAACTTGTAGTGAATGTTGTTCAGTTTCGTTGACTGAGCAACCCCTATCAGTTTGCGGGAAGCTGTCTCTTACACCCGGTATAATTTTACTATCTTTTCTGAAGTGTTACTTGGAAATTGGTCAGACGCATATAATCACGCCTTTATCACTAATGGGGTAGGCAGAGAGTAACCGACCTAAACAAAGATCGTTCCGTCACGTCTGACAATGTATTGAGGGTTATTTAAGACAGATTTGTAAGTATATTGCTAGAGTGACAGGTTGTTAGCCCATCGCCTAAATTGCAATATATTGAAACTCTCGGATCCTTTAGCTGGTTTTTACAGCATGCCCGAGAGGAAATGCAGCTGGCATATTCTACGTTTTTCTCTCGCTCCCAGTCCAAGAATATCAAAGGATATCAAGTCGAATAATGAATCGAGAGCGTATTTACAGATCAGTCTGACCTGATTTCTCACGAGATGCAACAGCTTCATCTTAATAAAAAACACATAAAACAAATACTTATAAAAATGCAAATCAACCGAGAAGAACTCACTTTATTTTCTCGCGTTATTTCTAAGAAATGCCACAACAAACTCCAGACTCCGGACCTGGAGGTAGGGTTGCCAGTTTCTTTTTTGATTAAGAGAAAAAATGAAAGAACGAATAATTTATTCTTCATCATAGATTCCATGAATAAACTTATTGAATGTCACATTGATGTGAAATTCCCGTAATTATAATCAGCATTTGAGACTGATAGCTGGTTTGAGTTCGTATCAAAATCCATACTTTATATGGCTCTCAATCTTGAGATAGCTTTATAAATACGAGCATGAGTGAGTACAGAATGTTAGATGAAAATGTTTTTAAAACATTATCATTTTTAATTAAAAGGTGTTTAATGTAATTAATAGTGAAATTTATAAATTCTATTTGTAGGTAGTACGTAAGTTATATAGGTAATTTTTAAACGTAACGTATTTTTCATACGCCTGGATTACTTTTTCCAAAGAAAGGTCGTTTGTGCACTCATCTATAATAGATTCGTATCCAATTCGTACACGATATTGTTTTAAGTTTGAAATAGAAGACTTCGTTCTTAAAAAAAATAAAAACGTTTATTTGATTTTAGAACCACATTACATTATTCCTTATATCTGCCAAACTTATTTAAAGTTTGTCGGCAGCAATAAATACTCCTATTTGATTAGGCTCTAAACAGGTAAAATTTTATTCTAAGAACATCTGGCAACCCTACCTGGAGGTATTATGCAGCCACCTTCGGCTCAACATAAAGAAATTCAACTAACTACGTTTGCACAGGCCCGGAGTTAGGTTAATGCGGGAAATGCAAAGCAAACAACTATTCAGTCGGCACTTCCTCGACGTTGTTTTTTTACGGTTCTCAGAACGTTCTAGAAAGTGCATCTAGGTTGAGTTTACTTAAAGTTTTAGAAGGTTATTCTTGATCTTGAGCCAGGTATAAAGTTAAAGGTTGTGCTTTGATAAAATTTTATCAGATAACTTTTTAATAATAACATTATGTTTGTCCTAAATTATAAAAGAAGAACTTCAAACAGGGTAATGTACATATTGATTTTAAATCAAACTCTTTTCGTCATAAATATGCAACTGATACTTCATCATGCCTAAAAAGTGCTCTGTGTATTGCAAATATAGTCTCGGGAGCGATAGAAAAACATAGAATATTCCAGCTGCACTTCTACCCGGACATGCTGTAGAAGTCAGCAAAAGGAATTCGAGGGTTACAGTGAATTGTTATATAGGCGATGAGCTCACAACCTGTCACTACAGCAATACACATTAATTAAAATCTAAAATTGGCTTAATTTTTTTTTTGACAAATTTGGGGAAAACGCCTTTTACGAGAAGATTTACCCTCTGCCTACGCCGTAAGGGATAACGGCGTGATTTTAAGTGTGTATATGTATTGCAAATTAGACGAAAGAATGACAACCTATCACTAGAGCAATTAAAAAGATCGTTCTTTCTAATTTGGTCACCAAACCATATCTTCGGCAAAATTCCTTTATAAAAGGTCATTGATGCTCTGCCTACCCCGAGAAGGATACAGGCGTGATTTTACTTGAGCTCCAAACTCTCAGTGATCGGAGCAAGTGAAGCGTGCGGCGTGTGGGGAAATACCCGGTAAATCCGGGCTGAATCCGCCGAGAACCGCTTTTATCCAGATCCACCGGGTAATACAGTGTTTTTTTCTTGGTGCACTTAATAATAAACCTTCAGAACATCTTTGTCTTAAAAAGCGACTAAGACCACGACGAAAACTTTAGTTTCATATGTTTATTTTTAAAAAATCTTTTGGGCAACTAATGTTGTGGCACCTCAAATTCCAAAACAACAAAAATAATTCTCAATTAAAAAATATATATTTTGTAACCTAAACAAAGACGAACCATACGTACCAAAGCACTAAGCCCCAACTTTTTTGTTTCTCCTTTGTAATCAACAAAGCGGAGAGAAGCAGCAACGCTTTGACGCTACAAGAACAAAATCAGAGCCAGAAACAGGCGAGTAGACAGAGTTGTGACTACATAGCAGACACACCAACTCACGTTTTATTATAGAGAAGCGTCCACAGATTTCTCAGTATGTATGTACGTCACATCATTAGTACAGTAAAGAGATTTGTATAACGTCAAAAGTCAAAACAAGCTTGATATGTTTGTTATACTAAGTTCTACATACATACATACATATAATCGCGCCTTTATCCCTAATGGGGTAGGCAGAGCGCAAACGACCTAAACAAAGGTCGTTCCGCCACGTCTTACAAAGTTTTGAGAGTTATTTAAGATAGACTTGTAGGTATATTGCTAAGTTCTGGATGTATAAAAAACTTCTTCATATTGACGATAAAATAAATACTATGAACTGTAGTCGATTAATAAAACAGGAAATAAATAAACTATGAAAAACTAGAGAAAAACCAGCTAAAGGATCCGAGGGTTTCAGTATATTGCAATTTAGGCGATTGGCTGACTACCTGTTACTACAGCAATATACCTACAAATCTAAGTACCTTAAATTACCCTCAAAACCCTCTTTGTCAGACGTGGCGAAACGACCTTTGTGTTGGTCGCCATTAGGGATACAGACGTGATAGTATGTATGTACTTATATATGTAACTGTAGTTCATTAATTAAAAAGGATAGGAAAAGCATGTAAAAACTAAATGTAGAAACATTGTGGAAAAGCATTTTTTCACAAATTTGTACCGTAGGCAACGTTGTATCGGAAAACTAGAAGAAGAAACATAGAAGAACCATAGAAGTTATCTAATTCCAACAAGTTAGTACCCACTACGAATCCCTATACACGACAACCGAGGACGATCATCAACGTACAACCTGTCCAATTCGGCATGCGAGCTGCTGACTCCAAATTCAAATTTCCTTGGCGCGCGCCGACCGTTTCCGCGACGCGGGGACTGTCGGGCAGGCGATGACCCGATACGTTCTACTGCCCGACCAGTTGCCCGACTAGATACCCGACCAATTGCCCAACTGCCCGGCATGAAGCTCGACTGCTCTGGTGGATGACACGGCCGGAAGTGGCATTGCTACTCACCCGGCTGGCAACTGACAACCGCTATTTTGGATTAGTTCCGTAGCTCACTGTGATTTTATGTAAAACTTTTATGTTTTACTCGTAGTAAAAGTTTTTCTAGTTTTTTGGACTACAGTAATATGGAATCGAGAATTCTGCTGTCGTTGCAAATGTCAATTTTCAAGAAACGATAGAGAATAACTATACGCTCCACACAGAACTGTGTTTAGAGAAACTATTCATCTTCAGCGGACTGTGCGCACAGGCTAGGCAGTATGTAGGGTAGGTGGTTACATGGTCGGACAATTTCGATTCAGATTTCTCTCTGCTGGCATGTCCAGCCTGGCTCTTCCTCTGACGTGACGTTACGTCGGCTTCCAGCTAGGTTTAACTGAATGGATCAGAATCACATTGAATTGAAATGAATTGAATTTTATACGGAATTTCTTAACATGACCTACTTTTGACATCAAAAGGGCTTAATTCCCACGAGAAAACTATATAACATTCTACCCTGCGAAGTTTGCACAATTTCCGAGTATTTCCGTCCATGTTTATATTGAAGAAATCGAAATCTATAAATCGTTTTTTTTTTTCTGTAAATACCTAATAAATTCTTAAAACCTCATGTCAAAGAGAAATATACAAAAAATAAAACGATGGTATACAGACTCAATAAGTAGCAGTTGTGGAAAGTTAAAACTAATTTTAATATTTATTAGGTCTATCTTACAGGGTATGTAACAAACAATAGTAGAGCAAAACCCTTACCTAGTTCAGGACAGGATTTGCATATTTATATTGTGACGGCAGGTAGGAACTTTGGTTGCTAATTTGGTAGTTCCGCTCGGTCTGACGGTCAAAATCGTCCCTTATCCATCAATATTCAGCTATTTACATATGACCCAACCGTGACATTCATAATAGCGGGTCTATACTATACAGATAGAGGATTAATAAATTACTTTTTTACATTGCTTGCGACAGGAAGAGAAGGTATGGGACGGGACTACTTTCCATCAAAAAACAACGAATTTGTAAATTACTTATGGCTGTATTTATAATCAGTCCTCATGAGTGACAGCGAGCTTGAGTTCGTATCAGAAATGTCATTTCAGTTCAAAGTGACCTTTCAAATCCAAATTTTATAATAATAATTACATACATACATAAAATCACGCCTTTATCCCTTACGGGGTAGGCAGAGCGTAAAACGACTCGTAAAAGGCGCTTTCGCCACGTCTGACAAAAATTGAGGGCAACTTTAGATTGAAAAGTGTATTGCTATAGTGACAGGTTGTCAGCCCATCGCCTAAATTATAATACACTGTAACCCTCGAGTCCCTTTTGCTGACTTCTACAGCATGCCCGGGAAGAAGGGCAGCTGGAACATGCTATGTTTTTCTATCTCTCCCAGTCCAGCATGGAAGGAATATAATAATAATAAAATAGAAATATAATAATAATTAATAAATTAATATTGGTCTCAAGTTTGAGATCGCTTCATAAATACGAGCCTTGTTGTCAATCTCAAGAGTTAATTACAATTACTAGCCTTAGTATTGGTCATTGTTTGTGGAAGCAAGTTTAATTTCACATTCCAATATACGTGACTTCGAATAAGATACACACGCCACCCACCACATACCGATTATAGTTTCTCAACGATTTCTAAGTAAGAATTCAGATCATACTTTACGCGCTACAATTTCTATTAGAACTTAATTTCTGTTACTTCTACGAGGTGTAAGAGACAGTGTCCAGCAAACTGATAGGGATTGTTCAGTCAACACAATTGAACAACTATCTCCAGGAAATTCTTTCGGAAAAAAAAAAAAGCTTTTCCATACAAGCAGTCTGATCGTGGTGGTCATTCTGTATGGAAAAGTCATTAATTTTTCATCTCCTGAAAGAATTTCCTGGTAAATGTTGTTTAGGTTCGTCGACTGAGCAACCCCTATCAGTTTGCGGGACGCTGTCCCATACACCCGGTATAAGAACGTCGCACCGAGTGGGTCTAAAATGATTGACACCTCGTATAACCCGAAATATTCTATGCTGGACTATGAGTGGGAGAAAAACATAGAATGTGCCAGCTGCGTGTCCTCCCGAGCATGCTGTAGAAACCAGCTAAGGGATCCGAGGATTTCAGTATATTGCAATTTACGCGATGGGCTGACAACCTGTCACTACAGCAATATACGTACAAATATATCTTAAATAATCCTCAAAACTTTGTCAGACGTGGCGGAGCGACCCTTGTTTGGGTCGTTTACGCTCTGCTTACCCCATTAGGGATGGAGGTGTGATTGTATGTATGTATGTACATATAGCCCGGACGTTAGGCTAGCCAATGAGTTTGAATACATTAATGCGAATTAGTACTGGAGGGCCTGTTGCCAGTTGCCAGGGTCCATCACCATGCTAATTCTGAATCTCAACCAGTCAACTGCTCCGGGGCTGCTGCAAAGTTTGTCTGGTAGAGATCGCTGTCACAGATCAGATCGCCTTTGTGCACATTTATATATGTCTAAGTCTGTTTCTGTCTGTATGTTCTTTGTAAATGTGTGCAATAAAGAGTTTTCACTTAGTTACATCCTATTTTACGTGATACAAATTCTAGAACAAACTAGTTCTTCTAGTTCAACTATTAGAACTTAACTTCTGTTACTTCTATAAGAACATACATATATACATACATACATATATTCACGCCTGTATCCCTAATGGGGTAGGCAGAGCGTAAACAACCTAAACAAAGGTCGTTCCGCCACGTCTGACAAAGTTTTGAGGGTTATTTAAGATAGATTTATAGGTATATTGCTATAGTGACAGGTTGTCAGCCCATCGCCTAAATTGCAATATACTGAAACCCTCGGATCCCTTAGCTGATTTTTACAGCATACCCGGGAGGAAATGCAGCTGGCAAATTCTATGTTTTTCTCTCGTTCCCAGTCCAGCATGGAAGAATGTTCTATAAGAACAGAAGTATAAAAGTGGATCTTGATCCAGTTGCCGGGTCTATCACCATGCTAATTCTGAATCTCAACCAGTCAACTACTCCGGGGCTGCTGCAAAGTTTGTCTGGTAGAGATCGCTGTCACAGATCAGATCGCCTTTGTGCACATTTATATATGTCTAAGTCTGTTTCTGTCTGTATGTTCTTTGCAAATGTGTGCAATAAAGAGTTTTCACTTAGTTACATCCTATTTTACGTGATACAAATTCTAGAACAAACAAGTGATTGTAGTTCAACTATTAGAACTTAACTTCTGTTACTTTTATAAAAACATACATATATACATACATACATATATTCACGTCTTTATAGTACATACATACATATATTCACGTTTTTGTAGGCAGAGCGTAAACAACTTAAACAAAGGTCGTTCCGCCACGTCTGACAAAGTTTTGAGGGTTATTTAAGATAGATTTGTATGTATATTGCTGTAGTGACAGGTTGTCAGCCCATCGCCTAAATTGCAATATACTGAAACCCTCGTATCCCTTAGCTGACTTTTACAGCATGCCCTGGAGGAAATGCAGCAGGCAAATTCTATGTTTTTCTCTCGTTCCCAGTCCAGCATGGAAGAATGTTCTATAAGAACAGAAGTATAATAGTGGATCTAAAATGATTAACACCTCGTATAGCCCGAGCGTTAGGCTAGCCAATGAATTTGAATATATTAATGAGAGTTAGTACTGGAGGGTCTGTTGCCAGTTGCCGGGGTCTATCACCATGCTAATTCTGAATCTCAACCAGTCAACTGCTCCGGGGCCAAATATGGACCGCGAATATATTAATAGTTATTAGCTATGCCGATAGGCTTCAATATGATTTGTTAACAAGAAGGCTATGCCTGAGGTCTGGTTTGACCTTTTCGTTCCTTATACGAGAATTTATAACATACATACATTAAATCACGACTTTAGGCAGAGCGAAAACGACTTAAACAAAGTTTCGCCTCGTCTAACCAGTTTTGAAGGTTTTTTATTACATTGCAGATGATTATGATGTATATATGTATATTGCTATAGCACCGGGTTGTTTTACAGCATGCCCGGGAGGAGATGCAGCTGGCACATTCCATGTTTTTTTATCACTTCCAGTAAAGCATGGAAGATTATAAGAATCTATAACAATTTACTAAATAATGAAGACGTTGAAAGTAGCATACTTAACTTGCAAATTGTTTTTTGTTTTTCTTATATGTAATCTATGTTAGTTTGTTATCAATAAATGGATAAAAATACCTCAAACACACTTTTACGGTTTTCAACATTATAATGATTAAACACGGGAAATTATACCGCATACTCATACAAAAATGGAAAACCATGGTCAATTTCCCGTTTTTAATCATTATAATATCACAAACAATAAAATATTTACATTACCTAAGTAGAAGGAGCGGAATCTGAGTAGGGTAGGGTGGTGCAAGATTGCGCGGTCGATAAAATTGCGCACACGTCGTAACAGGACAACGAAGTGAAGTTCGTAGCCAACTTCAGTTGTGTTTTCTTCTCGGTCGCAATAGGAACGTGCTCCCGAAAAAATATTGCAAATGAGTGGAAAACCAACGAAATACGTGAGTTCAAAGTTTTTATTCACTTTTGATTAAATTTTTTACTATTTTCAATGTGTTACTGTACTAAAACCCGTAGTAATTTTGCTAATTCATTATTGTTTTGTCGCGGCGGAATCATCCAGGTTAAAGCCACATGAGAAGTTATTCAAATATTTTCTAAGAGATGGCTGTAGTAGTACAATGTTTGCAAGATTACCTCAGTGTGTAAAATTGCGCACCTTCAGTAAATGTAAGATTGCGCGCGCAATTTTACACACTCGTCATTATTTCGGTGTTCAATCTCGAATATTCCTTTTAATTGTTCAGTAGTTTTTTTGATTTTTGTTTCTAATTTTGATTTGTACATACTTAAGGTTATTAATTGGTCTTTAAGGTCTTGCAATACATTATGTATTTCTGTTTTTAGAATGTCAAGAAGAGAAAGGAAAACAGATCGCCAAGTTTGTTCTGAGGAGACTATCAAGGAGGCTCGCAAGTGAATTGATGATGGCGAAAGCAAAAGAGCAGAGTCAACTTTACGATTCCATTTGCAACAACCTCATTGTGCTACAAAATTAGGCAGATTTGATACAACATTTTCACCTGAGGTAGAAAAAGATTTCTGCGATCATTTGATGACATTAGATGATATGTTTTATGGTTTAACACCAAAAAGGTTGAGGAGTGCCGTGTACGAGTATGCAGAAAAACATAATATACCTCATAGATTCAACAAGGAAACCAAAATTGCAGGAAAGCAAATAATATAGCTGCGCAATCTTATCGATCTCGACGCGCAATTTTACACACTAGGGTGTGTAAAACGGCGCAATTCCCAATTTGTGATTTTTGTTTAATTGTTGAGGCTACTATATATTTTTTGCAATAATGAGTATGTTGATTTGTTGCCATAAGAATAACTTTAAGTAAATAAATGATTGATCTCAGATAACGTTATTATTTTTTATGCTATGACCCGTTGATTAAAAATTGCGCAATCTTACACCACCCTACCCTAAATAGTTAGTTAACAACAATTAAACTATTACTAGGAAATCACGGAATCGTACCCAGAAACTATACTAAATTGCTTCCTAACTACTTAATAATTGTTACTTATCTAGTTATTAAAATCTATTTTAATAAAAAAAGTACAATAGCTATATTAATATGAATTAATAATAAATCTACCTAGCTATTGCTAGTTGAAATATTCCAAAGTTAAAATTAAAACAATAGTCCCTTGACAGTCGTGATAATTGATCTAACTGCTGCCCGAAATTAATACGAAATCAAAAGAATAAAATTAAACGGTTTCAATATAAAAACGGATAAAAAAAGGACAAAATTGATTACGATCATTTAACTTTTTGTGTACGGAACGTCCAATATGGAGTTTACAAAAATGCAAAAATGTAAAACCTGAACCAAAATGGCCGCGTCGATTTAAAACGATGTGAAAACGCTCGGCGAGTGATCGCACCAATCTGCGAGGACGTCTCCAAATTGAATTTCCAATTAACTGAGCGCGGGACCGGGCCCACGCGTGTTGTGCCATCGAATGGTTATCAATGGTCGGTGGTTGGTGGTTTCACTCTTGATGGTGAGATTGTGGAAGGAATCAGTGTTGAGAAATACCTACCGGGTGTAAGGGACAGCGTCCCGCGAACTGATAGGAGTTGCTCAGTCAACGATACTGAACAACTTCCACCAAGAATTTCTTTCAGGAAGTAAAATAAGAATCGGCTTTACCATACAAAATGTCCACATCGATTTGACAATTTGTATGAAGAAGCATAACTCATTATTTCACTTCCTGAAAGAATTTCCTGGTGGTAGTTGTTCAGTGTCGTTGACTAAGCAACCCCTATCAGTTTACGGGACGCTGTCTCTTACGCTAAGTATACATTTTGGGACTGTTGCCTATTTGACACAGTTTATGTTTTAGGTCCTAATTAATTTTAACGGGTTCTAGTCTAAAGTAGAATTTGCAATTGGCATTTTAATTAATTCGTTGTAAAAAAAGAAAACTAGCACTAATAAGGCCCGTATTGATAAACATCACTTGAGACTGACAGCTAGTTTGAGTTCGTATCACAAATGTAATTTCAGTACAAAACCGCCTGTCAAATCCATACTTAATATTGTTCTCAATCTTGGGATCGCTTTATAAATAGGAGCCCTAGTTACGTGAGCTAATTAAATACCTAGTAAAGTATTAATTTACTAACATTCTATTCAAAATTTGCAGCAGAAATATTGGGATAACATTTAAATATCTCGTAGCGAACTGATGAAACCAATACATATTTTAGCTGAACGAACTCCAATTTAATTTCAATTATACGGTCAATTCCAGTGCCTCGTGTGCTGGAGGACTTAACGTGTGTGTATGTGTGGAGAACTTGGCATATATGTATACAGGGTCTAAGGGAAGCTTTTCTCTTTTTAAAACAAATAAATTTACTATCTATCTATCTTTCGCAAAACGGTAGGGATCGCTTACTCATAAAATTAATATATGTCACGAAGAAATTCTCACTCCATACTGGACTGTGAGCGATAGAAAAACAGGAATGTTCCAGCCACCCTTCCTCCCGGGAATGCTGTAGAAGTCAGCAAAAGGGATTCGAGGTTACAGTGTATTGTAATTTAAGCGATGGGCTGACAACCTGTCACTAGAGCAATACACACTACAGTCTTGAATTGCACTTTTTTTGTCAGACCTGTTTTACGCTCTACCTACCGCGTAAGGGATAAAGGCGGGATTTTATGTATATAATAAATTCTTTCAGGAATAATGAAAAAGGAAATGGGATTTGCTTATTTTTTTTCTGACAAAAGATGAAAATTGTGTATGCGTAAGTATTTTTTTTAGTATCTGAAGGAATTTCTTCGTAAAAGTTGTTAATTACGTCGATTGAGAAACCCCTATAGTTTTTAGTACCCTGTATATGTGAAGGACATGGCTTGTGTGTACCGAGCGCGCTTTTAACATGCTTCCTGCATTCCACTTAGCGGGGAAATGCAATGCGAGATTGAAATATTACAGGCTGGACTGAGCACAGGCTGAACTGAGCTCGGGTTTCAGGTATACGTATACGTATTTATGAAGTACCTAAGTAGGCGGTTTGTGCTTCTATGCTATGATAATGATTTATACTCTGACACCAGGGTGCATCAGATCGTTCGACTCGAGAATCCACTCGCTAAGAAGAAGACTCGTGTAAACAGTTAGAAAGCTTGAAAGTTTTGCTGATGATAGCGAAATTTTCTTCAGGTAGATTTATCATGCTGGACTGGGAGCGAGAGAAAAACGTAGAATGTGCCAGCTGCATTTCCTCCCGGGCATGCTGTAAAAAACAGCTGAGGTATCCGAAGGTTTCTGTATATTACAACTTAGGCGATGGGCTGACAACCTGTCACTACAGAAATGTACATTCAAATCTAACTTAAATAACCATCAAAATTTTGTCAGAAGTGGTGAAACTTCCTTTGTTTAGGTCGTTCACGTTCTGCCTACCCCATTAGGAATAAAGGGGTGATTATATGTGTGTATATATGTAAATTTATCAAATCTTGACGCATGTGTCGTAAAATCGTAAGGGGACGCATGTATGTTGTTGGCAAAGCAAAAAGCATTGACAGCTTGTTGAGCGCACCCTTGAGCGCAGTAAGTGACGCCTGCGTGTTGCTACCCTTAAATATATAATATAATTGTATAAAAAAATGTGAAAATTATGTAAAATTCGCCAACTATAGCACACTGCACTGGAAGAGCTAGTACTGTTAATATCTCGACCGCACTGACCTACTGCTGTTCTGCTGCGGGTGAAATTTCACCTGAGAGTCTCATTATTTTCGTATATTTGGTTTCTGGTATAGTTAGTTCCCTTTGCACATTTCAACTAAATGTAATCTGATATTTAATCTGAAATTGCTTTAAAAGCGTAGTCCCAAAATAGACGTTTTGAATTAAACTCTGGGAGTGGGAATGCTATTTAACTCAATGATGAAATCACTACATAGTATAAAACAAAGTCGCTTTCTCTGTCCCTATATCCCTATGTATGCATACATCTTTAAAATTACGCAACGTATTTTGATGCGGTTTCTTTTAATGGATAGAGTGATTCAAGAGGAAGGTTTATATGTATAATACATGCATAATATAATAGAGAAACACTGATGATTTCCGTGCGAAGCCTGGGCTGGTCGCTAGTTAAATATAAAACTGAAAAACGGAAAAAAATATATATTCATACATACATATATACAATCACGCCCTAATGAGGTAGACAGAGCGAAACCAACCTAAACAACTGTCGGCCCGCAACGTCTGACAAAGTTTTGTGGGTTATTTAAGATAGATTTCTAGGTATATCGCTGTAGTGACTGGATGTAAGCCAATCGCCTAAATTACAATATACTGAAACCCTCGAATCCCTTAGCTGGTTTTTACAGTATGCCTGGGAGAAAATGCAGCTGGCACATTCTATGTTTTTCTCTTGCTCCCAGTCCATGTTAGAAAAAATAATCATTGTGGGCAATATAATAATAAACACAGAGAATTTTAACTACTTGCTATTTAGCTTGATCACAGGATTCAAGGCATTGTAAATATTTATGGGAAAACGAGGACGAGGTTTACGTAGAAGAGCTGACCACCTAACGTGGCCAGCTTACAAAACTACAGCCCGATCACGCCCAACCATCATCTCCGTAGCTTTATCCCGTATCTCATTGGGTCGGCTACCTAATCTAGGGAATTGAAAGAGGTTTTTGCACAGAGCGACTGCCATCCCAATCCTAGATTAGGTCAGAGTTTTCAAGCCGCTAATGCTTAGCACTGGCCTCTAACATAGCTTAACGACTAATATCTATGGTATTAACCGGGACCAGTGGCATAGAATATAATAGAAACATCTTTATTTGTCACCATGAACATAAATTTTAATTAAACATACAACAACTTAACCTAAAGCGATAAACAGGTCTAGCTCAGCTTTATGCTGCGAAGGTGCGCACTTTTAGTAATACACTTTCAAAACGCTGGTCTTTCGCGAGACCCAATAACATTAAAAATACAAAAGAAAACTTATTAACGGCTATAAACGGCTTAGCGTGCCTTCCGAAGCACGGAAAAAGCGCCAAATAAACGTACAGCCCGGTCCCTCCCAACACTTGCTAGAAAATGTGTCGCGGCCTTAAGGGCTGTTGAAACCGGTTCACCGACAATCTGCATGTTAATGCCTCCGAGGGACCGTAAAGCAGAGTTACTGCCCTCTTGTTCTATGCGTCGATTGCCGTTGGAATGGATCGGCTGAGGTTCAGCCGCAATTAAATAGTAAGAATAGGCTACTGGGTCGCCATGGATATTTGAGGGTAAACATACATACATATAATCACGCCTCTATCCCTAATGGGGTAGGCAGAGCGTAAACGACCTAATCAAAGGTCGTTCCGCCACGTCTGAAAAGTTCTGAGGGTTAAAATTGATTTTTAGGTATATTGCTGTAGTGACAGGTTGTCATCCCATCGCCTAAATTACAATATACTGAAACCCTCGGTTCCCTTAGCTGGTTTTTACAGCATGCACGGGAGGAAATGCAGCTGGCACATTCTATGTTTTTCTCTCCCTCCTAGTCCACTGTGAAAGTAAGCTAAAGTATAACCGCAATTAAAGAGTTAGAATAGGCTGCTGGGTCACCGCCCGTGGATATTTGAGCGTAATCATGGCGACCAAATACTATATTAAAAATGTATTGGCACCCATCCATATCCGTTTTATACAGAATTTTCACGGCTACGAACCAAATGCGGAGCAGTGCAAAATCGCACTTATATTAGTTTTGTGTTTGCAATTATTTCACAAATAAACGGGATTTATACATTGAACCTTATGATGTATGTACGTACAACGCGAAGTGTTAAACTAATTATACTATTGATTTTGTATAAAAATTCAAATGCATTTCTAAATGGCAGTTCAAACTGTAGTTGTAAAAAAAAACGTCTTGTAGTAGGTAGTTAGTGGAGCTGGCGACCGGATCCAAGTAATCTACGCAACGCAATCTGAGCGGCGATCTCTAAATTGAACGCGGGTCATTTGACGCCTTGCGTTTGTTCGGTGTACAGCGACCGGGTCGTTTTAGCTGGGAATGTATAATACAATTGTGTACTTTTATTAAAAAAAATACTTTTTTTTTCTTCCATACTGGCCTGGGAGCGAAAGAAAAACATAGAATGTGCCAGCTGCATTTCCTCCCGGGTATGCTGCAAAAACCGGCTAAGGGATCCGAGGGTTTCAGTTTATTGTAATTTAGGCGATGGGCTGACAACCTGTCACTACAGCAATATACCTACAAAAATATCTTAAATAACCCTCAAAACTTTGTCAGACGTGGTGGAACAACCTTTGTTTAAGTCGTTTACGCTCTGTCTACCCTATTAGGGATAAGGCGTATGTATGTATGCATGTATGTCATTTGACGCCTTACGTTTGTACGGTGTACAGCGACCGGGTCGTGCCTGCTGCCGGGAATGTACGAGTATAATACAATTGTGTACTTTTATACCTACGTATAATCGAATTTTTCACTTCTCATGCTCTAAAAGCGCTATTTTGTGCATGTAGGCTACACAAAATTGAATTTTGTGCACAAGGGAAAAAACGTATCTATTCGTAAATGTAGGCAAAGAAAATTAGGCCGTACAGTCAAACACTTTAAGAAGTTCATAGGTAGAACTAGTTGTTTAATAATATTTACTTAAATTTATTTGCATTTTGTGTTTTTCATGACATAGAACAATATTAAAATTTAAATTCAATTACATTTGAAAAAAAGATTTTATTGCAAAATAAAATGAATAGTAATCTGTACAGGTCTCCAGTCTAAACCTAATATATTCATGTCGAAAGATTTAAAAAGTTAAATGACCTGTTCAATTACATAAAGTTTACATTATTTCTGTTGAATTTTCCCAATTTTCCTCGCATTTAAAGTGAAAAACAGAGATTACAAGTCGTGCACATAACTATTTTTATCCTTGAATAATATCAGTCCTCGATTGGAGGGCTTATAAAAATTTCGGATAAAAACAACTTGTTTTGTGCACTTGTCATAAAATCTACTATTTCGCTACGAAGAACTTTTATCCAGGAGCTGCAGTTGTCATACTTATACAAGATAAAACTTAAGTTTGTCATCAAATACTTGCAACTATTATTTTTCAAAAGGCTAACGTGAAATAATAAGAAAGAAATTATGAACCTCACGTAAATCTAGAAATTTGTTATCAAGAATAATTCAAAAATACTCGTAGTACCGGGTTTCCAATACGTTCAGTATAGCAGGCAATTATAGTACTTCCAACTAATTTTTAGAATAAAGGTAAACAAAGTCTTTTATTCGAATATCTTGTTTATAAAATAAGTTTTAGCTATTAGATATGACAACATAATGAAATAGTAGTTTTAGTAATTTAACTAATTTGCCAACACGTATAATTTATTTTTGAAATGTTTATGAATTAAAAGAAATTAAGCTTTGTTTACCGTTATTCTAAAACTGAGTTGGAAATACTATGGGATTATTTTTTGTTCGGCTGATTGCAGGTAATTTAGTTAATGGCCGTGTACATTCTTAATAATTACGTCAATTTAATTTGAAATTAATATAGTTAATAACCATACAGTTAACTTTAATAACAGTATAGTGTTATTTACAAAAACAAAATACAAATCACTTTATTTCCACAAAACATATTACAAAAAATAAAAGCACACAATCAAGAATAACATGACAAACAGGACAGGTAGGAATATAGATATTTATTACAGAAGTGGAAAAAGATGTGGGCACAGCTTGGCTGTTTTTAATTCCACCCTACGATAAAAACTTATCACTACATAGAATAAAACAAAGCCGCTTTCTCTGTCCCTATATCCCTATGTATGCTTAGATCTTTAAAACTACGCAACGGATTTTGATGCGGTTTATTTTAATGGATAGAGTGATTCAAGAGGAAGGTTTATGCGTATAACATGTATAATATGGTAGAGAAACACTGATGATTTCCGTGCGAAGCCGGGGCGGGTCGCTAGTTAAATATAAATTACTGCGATGTCGTATATTCAAAACCATTGCTACATTATTATTCATAACAAAAGTGGCAGGTATAATTTCCAGTTTAAAACAGAACTCAGGGTCTACGGAGCGGAGGCTTCGCCACAATTAACGGGATTTGTAACCTAGCAACGGCCCGTCGCCATATTCATGCATGAAGACTTACAAATCAAGGGGCTCAGGTATATAAAGCAAATTACAAATACAGGGTGTAAGGGACGATGTCCGAAATACTGACAGAGGTTGCTCACTTAACGGAACTGGACAACATAGTCAAAGATTTTTTCTCAAAAAAGCATTGCCGCCGCATTTAAAATTACCGCTTTGATCAGACAATTTGGAAGACGTTTTCTTTCCGAAAGGATTTCTTTGAAACAGGTGTTCAGTTTGGTTGACGGATTCTATGGGTCATTTTACATATAACGTACATATATGGGACGTTTTACATATAACGTACATAGGTACTTAAAGGGATTTGTAACCCGGCAACGGCCCATCGCCATATTCATGCCATTATACCCGGGACTTCTTCCATGCTGGACTCGGAACGAGAGAAAAACATAGAATATGCCAGCTGTATTTCCACCTGGGCATGCAGTAAAAACAAGCTAAAGTATCTAAGGGTTTCTGTATATTGCAACTTAGGCGATAGGCTGACAACCTGTCACTACAGCAATATACCTACGAATCTTCAACAACCCTCAAAACTTTGTCAGACGTGGCGGAACGACCGTTGTTTAGGTCGTTTATGCTCTGCCTACCCCATTATTGATAAAGGCGTGTTTATATGTATGTATGTATGTATACCCGGGATATGTTAACTGGTAAATCACATCTTTACACATTTCAGGGCTCAGGGATATTATACTAGGTCAATCAAATATATTACAGAAAATACAATATATTTTAAAGAATAATGAAAAAGTACTTTCCCAATTTCCATCCTGTGGTCTTATTCAGAGGCCTATAGTATTTTCCCGTGGTAAAAAGTTGCTTGTTATCATAGTTTTGTGTTATTCTATAACCACAACTAAATATAAATTCGGCGAGATGTAATAAAAAAGTAAAGAAAGCAACAAATGTTTACCCTATCTTTAATTTCAATTATTTCACGCTCCAATCAAATTATTTTACTCTCTTTCGTACATTCAATATTCCTAAAATATTGCCATTAAATACCAAAATTATTAATACCGGTATGTTTCAATAACAACCCTCTTGAAATTACAATATAACATAATACCAATATTTATTTTACTTCCGCTTTGAATATATCACTTGAAAAAGGATCGGAAAGGATTTACAATGTTTGATGTAGCCTGATCAAAACGCTGTTTGAAGAGGTTTTGAGTTCCAAGTTTAGCATCGGTAATGAGATTTCCATACATACATATAATCATGCCTTTATCTCTAATGGGGTAGGCAGAGCGTGAACAAAAAGTATTGAGGATTATTTAAGATAGATTTGTAGGTATATTGCTGTAGTGAAAGGTTGTCAGCCCATTGCCTAAATTGCAATATACTAAAATCCTCGGATCCCTTAGCTGGTTTTTACAGCATGCCCGGCAGGAATTGCAGGTGGCACATTCTATGTTTTCCTTTCGCTGCCAGGCGAGCATGTAATGATCTTTCCAGTTGTAGAATATTATGTATCATACATACATACATACATATAATCACGCCTTTATCCCTAATGGGGTAGGCAGAGCGTAAACGACCCAAACAAAGGTTGTTCCGCCACGTCTGACAAAGTTTTGAGGGTTATTTAGGATAGATTTGTAAGTATATTGCTATAGTGACAGGTACTACTATTATGTATCATATTAGCCTGAATTATTAGTGCAGCAACAAATGGGCGTCACCTACCGCGCGTTAGGTTGCGCTGAACATGCTGTCAATGCTTTTTGCATATATACATACATATAATCACGCCTTTATCCCCAATGGGATAGGCAGAGCGTAAACGACCTAAAGGTCGTTCCGCCACATCTGACAAAGTAATGAGGGATATTTAAATTTGTAGGCATATTGCTGTAGTGTAGTGTTTACTTCCATGCTGGACTGAGAGAGATAGAACAACATAGAATGTTTCAGCTGCCCGTCCTCCCGGGCATGCTGTTGAAGTCAGCAAAAGGGACTCGAGGGTTACAGGGTATTGTAATTTAGGCGATGGGCTGACAACCTGTCACTAGCAATACATATTACAATCTAAAATGCGCTAAATTTTTGTCAGACGTGGCGAAAGCGCCTTTTACGAGGCGTTAAACGCTCTGCCTACCCCGTAAGGGATAAAGGCGTGATTTATGTATGTATGTATGTTGCTGTAGTGACAGGTTGTCAGCCCATCGCCTAAATGCTTTTTGCATTGCCTACAACACACATGCGCCACCTTACGCGCGTAGCGATGAATTCTACTTCGGTGCATCCCTCTGCCAGTACGCGCGCAATTCAAAAAGCATTGACATAGTGTTGATCGCAACCCAACGCGCAGTAAGTTGATGCCTGTGTGTTGCTGCACTTATACGATTAATTTAAGGTTACATGTAGGCATATAAGTAAATCTCATACAATCATTGATATGGGTTCTAGAATAAAAATATCGTAACGATGGTACCTATTCCAAAGACGTGGGTTCCAATCCTGTTTGTGATTGAATTTATGATTTGTTATTTCTCATAATATTTTTAAAAATATCCCGGTTTTTATATTGCATATTTTCCCTTTAAGAGAACAATTTTAGTAGAGATTTTTATTGTTTACTTTGTAGTCGCAGCCCATAGCCACAGAATATATTCTTCTTCTTCTGTCGAGTGGGTATCGAGTCTAACGACCCGATGAACCCTGGTGTCAGAGTTTTTTAAACCGCCTAGTAGCACAACTATCAGACCTCTGACATGGTTTGAGTAATGACCACTATCAAAGACAGCGACCGGGACCGACGGCTTAACGTGCCCCTCCGAAGCACGAAATCTTTTTCTTTTTCGGACAATCAGGTTATTCAGCCTGCAATGTCCTAACTTAACTGGGGGAAAAAACACAAAGTGATAAATTCTCAATAATCAACTTTGTGTTTCCCCACTGGGAATCGATCCCAAAACCTCTGGATCAGGAGTCCATGGCACTAGCCACTAGACCACGGAGGCAGTTAAATTATGTATAATAGTACTACATTATACATAATTTGGAGGCGGTTTTCGTAATGAGCGTGGTTCCCGTTTGATCCAATTTGCTTTTGGTCAAAGCCTCAGTATCGCTAATAGTTTCTTCTACAAAAAACCGCAGCGTCGTTGGACATGGGTTTCACCCGACGAAATAGATTATGCTCTTATTTCAAACAAATGCATAGTATCAGATGTAGGGATAATTAATAAAATAAAATACAGTAGTGATCATCGCCCACTTCGAGTTAAATTAATTTTTAAATTTAAGCTTCTGCTATACCAACAGTTTAAAAAACAGATTAAAAAACTGACCAAGGAGAATATTGTGAGAAATGCTGACCACTTCAACTTAGAATTAAAAAATTGCTTTAGTGGTCTTAATTTAAATACAGAAGACACCCAATTGCAGTATAATAATATAAAAACCAGTATAAAAACAGCTTCGGGAAAGATCATACAACCCAAATCCAAAAATAATAGACTATCTTGCGAAACTCTACAACTTATTGATAAAAGACATTAGGAAAAACAACACTGATCTGGTTAATGCAGCCCTTGAGCACGGCAAATCTCTTAGAGCTGCAAAGCAGGGTATTTCTAAAGGTAAAACCTGGATTAATAGTTTGCGCGACGAGAATGGAACAAAACAGAACAGCCGTGACAAAGTCACAAACATTTGTACAAACTTTTACAAAAACTTGTATTCAGACTCGTCGCGAGACTGTAACCCCAGCGAGTACTCCTGTGAAGATGACATCTCTCAAATCACCGGCTTTGAGGTTAACCGCGCACTTACAAACATGAAATACAACAAGAGCCCAGGAGAAGATGGCATCAGCACAGAATCCCTCAAAATAGGAAAACCTTTGTTACTCTCACATATTACAAATCTTTTCAATAGTATACTGTATACCGGAAAATTCCCCCAAGAATTCACACATTCGAACATCATCATATTACATAAGAAGGGCGACAAGGCAGACGTGAACAACTATAGGCCTATAAGTTTGATGTCTCATATTTACAAACTATTTAGCAAAGTCATTCAAAACCGCATTAAAGGACAATTAGATAGAATCCAACCGCCAGAACAAGCTGGATTTCGACCTTCTTTCTCTACCACCGATCACCTTCACACAGTCAATCAAGTGATTGAGAAGCACAATGAATTCCATAAGCCACTGTACTTGGCTTTCGTGGATTACTCCAAAGCGTTTGATAGTCTTAAACATTCTGCCATTTTTTCATCCTTGCGCAGTCAATATATAAATGAGACATACATAAAGCTTTTGGAGTTAATCTACGAAGCCAGTACAGCTTCTATCAAACTTACCACACCAGGTCCACAATTCAGAATAGAGAAAGGTGTGAAACAGGGTGATCCCCTCTCCCCTAACCTGTTCACATGTACACTGGAGGAAGTTTTCAGAAAACTGACCGCATCATGGTTCACCAAGGGAATCGTTGTGGGTGAGAAAAGGCTCACTAATCTCCGATTTGCCGACGATATAGTCCTGTTTGCATCCAACGCGGCTGAACTCGAACTTATGATTCAAGAACTGAGCATGGCTAGCCTTGAGGTTGGACTTAAGATGAATATGTCTAAGACACAAGTGATGACCAACAGCGTGAAACGTAGAGTTGAGGTTGATGGGCAGGTTATTCAATATGTCGATGAATACACTTGCTTAGGACAGATTGTTTCCTTCGAGAACAGGCAGGAAAAGGAAATAGGCCGTCGAGTTGAAAATGCCTGGAAGAGTTTCTGGTCCCTAAAACCGTTCTTGAAAGGAGACCTTCCTCTTTTATTAAAACGAAAGCTCATCGACATTTGTATCCTGCCCGTCCTAACCTACGGCGCTCAAACTTGTTCACTCACCGAAAATCAGAAGTCCAGACTCAAGGTTTGCCAAAGAGCAATGGAACGTAGCATTTTGGGCATCAAGCGACAAGATCGCATAAGAAATACCATCTTACGTTCCAAAACTGGAATAGCCGATGTTGGTTCTAAGTCAGCCGAACTCAAATGGGACTGGTCAGGACACGTCAGCCGGATGCAATCGGAGCGGTGGGCTAGGATCGTCACAGAGTGGACACCTCAAGATGGAAATCGTCGACGAGGTCGACCCCGTAAAAGATGGCGTGACGATCTTAAAGCCTATCGCGAAGATTGGTGGGAGCTTGCACAGGACCGCGATAAATGGAAGAAAGAAGGGGAGGCCTTTGCCCAGCAGTGGGACACAGTAGGCTAGTAATAATAATAATAATAAGTACTACATACAGAATGGCTGTACAGAATATATAATAGTACTACATACAGAATGGCGCCCATGTTTCCCAGTGTAAATAATAAGTGGAAATAATAAAGTTTTGTGTTCCAAAGTTGGTTAGGTACTGTTCCGTGTAGGAATGTCTTTCTACCACAATATGTGACTCCAATAGGAACTTTTTAGATTTCCAAGTTATAAGACACGGTAAGTTACTTCATACAAAATATGCAACCTAACTTATTATAACTATTCAGTTACAGTCAACTACTTTAAAACGTTTGTTTAATCAAGAACCAGATTAATCAAGTGATGATTATGATCGGTATAACAAAATTTGTCAACCCTTTTGACACGCACACAATCACATGCCAAGTGCAACATGCCGTCTGTCGATGTGTGACCAAAATGACTTTGTAGTTAGGAGTGTCCGAGTTGTGCCATAGCTATGTCGTAGCAAAAATCTCCGACTTTATAGATTTGCAAATTGATACATACATACTCGTACATATAATCCCGCTTTTATCCCTAATGGGGTAGGCAGAGCGTAAGCAACCTAAAACAAGGTCGTTTTGCCACGTCTGACAAAGATTTGAGGGTTATTTAGATAGATTTGATGGTATATTGCTGTAGTTACAGGTTGTCAGCCTATCGCCTAAATTGCTATAAACGGAAACCCTCTGATCCCTTAGCTGGTTCTTACAGCATGCCCTTGAGGGAATGCAGCTGGCACATTCTACGTTTTACTCTCGTTCCCAGTGCAGCATGGAAGTATAATTGCTAATTGGTATTTATTATAATAGCGTCATATTTAATAATCCTGGTAGCGGCACTATACTGCAAACTATTCCTGTTTAGCTCAGTTAACCGCTTGTGGTAATGTTTACTTTCAGACTTTCCTTTCCATTGCGTGCTCTGCGGTAACCTCAAAGTCATATTTTTCCTCGTTAAGCTAACTTTGAGTTAAGGGGACTCTAGCGTCGACTTTCGGACCTAAGTGAGAACGCGGCCTTCCCCTGGTTTGTTTTCTTTGCCCCACTAACTTGCGCTCAAGGCTGGCAGTCGACCGAACTAACTTTAAATAACTTGTGCCTATAGTTTACATTAACTTGTCAAGGACTTAAAAAGCTTGTTTGAATTTTTAATGGAACAGAGGAAATTGTAGACCGTCTTCTTTATTTCCGTGTGTAATTCATGCAAATCCGATTAATCTAGTTTGTAGAAAGAAATTGTGTTACTTTGGAAAAAATACTTCCATTTCGTATGCAAAGTGGCTTCCTGTTAAGAGATAGAGTGTTCGACTTGTACATTTACATACTAAAAGATCGTTGAGTATGGCTCAATTCCGCTGAGTACTTTGAAAGTGTCACCTGGTTCTACCGATTCATGAATATCCAGCGTTTTAGCCAACTCCGTCTAAAACTCTAAACAAGTCAAACACAAAAGCTGTTCACGTTCAAAAGTCGCTTACATTTAAGTAACAAGTGCCGTCGAGTTACGGTCAGTTCACACCGGGAATTGACGCGACGCGGTATAAAGTTGCTTGAAGATGCGTCTCGTTCGTTGTACCACGAAGTGAGGGGCTGAATCGCACGGCGCAGCAGGGCGTAGCGCGCATTGCGCTACGCCATGCTGCGAGGAAATATTGCGCGCGAGGAAATATTGAGTTTTTTCAATGAAATGCCTTTCTTTTTGCACAGTAAATAAAATTTTATATTCTATCTCACTCTTGACAAGTGCGTGCCGCGTCGCGTTGCGTCTCTACCCGATGTGAACTGACCCTAACAAGTACCGTCGAGTTAGAACACACGGCCGCCGCATTTACATACTGCGGGTCCACGCTTCACGCCCGAAATTGAGTTCCCCATGCCTATTGCGAAACCAATATGGCCGCCGCCGCCACCTTCCCAAAACGAAACCCGCCTACCATGAAAACATAATCAACTTTCCCGACACAATCGCTTATTTTCACACACAACGCTGGGCAAAACAGCTTAGTATGTAAATTTAAATTAGGTTCGGCGTCAATGTATGCTGCTGCGTAGCTCGTGCAATAAAAGTTGTGTAGAGCGAGGGCGGTTTGTTTTGTTCCGCTTCGAGTTTAATGTGTCTATTTAGTGGCTTTTATAATTGCCTGTATTTTGTTTTAAGAATGTACTAAACTGAAACGTTGTGAGCTGGAATTTAGGTATTATTAAGTCTAATTATGTGTCCGTTAGGCTGACAGTATTATTTGCATATATTTACTCAAACGTTTTAGGTTTTATTTTAAAGCAATAAAATTAAGATTTCAAATATTTTGCTAGAGCAATACTGAGAGTAGAGCCAAGAGGGTATGGAAATAGTTCAGTTGGTTAAAACTTCCTTTTCATCGTACGTTTATTTTGTTCGTTTGATCTTGCATGCTTTTTTTTTTTTTTTTTAATATATATAGGCGAGCATTTGTCCGCCATCTCACCTGGTGGAAAGTGACGATGCGGACTATGTTGAAACATACTCACCTATGTAGTGCCTATTCACTCTCGCCTTGAAAAGGCCCAGGTTATATTGTATATTGCTGGCATGGGAGCGAGAGAAAAACATAGAATGTGCCAGCTGCATTTCCTCCCGGGCATGCTGAAAAATCCAGCTAAGGGATCCGAGGGTTTCAGTATTTTGTAATTTAGGCGATGGGCTGACAACCTGTCACTAAAGCAATATACCTACAAATTTATCTTAATAACACTCAAAACTTTGCCAGACGTGTCGGAACGAGCTTTGATTACGTCGATTAGGCATGATTATGTGTATGTATGTATTTTATTCGTGTTAGAAGATGAGAGACTTTGTCTGGAAGAATATTTTCTTGCAAATAAATTTTCTATTTTCGTTCTACATATCGCAATATCTGCGATTACATTAAGGATTCATGTGACATAGAGTATCTGACGTCTGAAGAGCTGACGTCTGCTCATCGTCATCAAGCTGACGTCGTTCTATAATGGATAACTCGTGTATACCAATCTTCACTGATCAACCCCCCTCCATATTAAAGGGGAGGGGTATATTTGCACCATTAGATTCGGTTTAGTTACAATACGAGGCCGTTTATATTGCACGTCGAAGCGTGGAAAGAGACAGTGATTTTGCCGTCATTGTGGGAGTAAAGATAACACACTACAGAGAGATTTTTCATTAGCTCAAGGGCTTGTAAACTGGTATTTTTTTTCTATGTAACATAGATCAAATAAACATTAAAAAATGATCTTTCCATTCAGAATGTGTCAGCTGTTAGTAATTTTGTATGGTAAGTCCATTTTTTTTTCATATTCCAACCTATGTTCCATACAAAATGTTGTTAATTTTCATGTTCTTAACAAGTTCTTGAAATTTCTTTGGTAAATGAAAAAACTCACTGTATAGAAAGCGAACTAAGCCGATGTATTTACGAGTATTTACGGCCCTTTATTGTTCTATCTATTCGACAGCTCGTTTCGGATATGCATCAAATATTACTCGGCAATGCATTCGTCTGAATAATTAATACTTCAGACTTAGTACGATTGAATAACATTTCCAGAAACGGTGTAACTGAGAACTGCTACGCTTTCTGTCTTTTGAAGTCTTATTACTATATACTCGTATTTATATAGAGATTGATAGTTTAAGTGATTCCAGCAATCCTGCTATTTTGCTAAAAAGGTACTTACAAGGTAGATCTTACATACATACATACATATAGTCACGCCTTTATCCCTATCGGGGTAGGCAGAGCGTAAACGACCTAAACAAAGGTCGCTTCGCCACGTCTGACAAAGTTTTGAGGGTTATTTAAGATAGATTTGTAAGTATATTGCTGTAGTGACAGGTTGTCAGCCCATCGCCTAAATTACAATATACTGAAACCCTCAGATCCCTTAGCTGGTTTTTACAGCATGCCCGGGAGGAAATGCAGCTGGCACATTCTATGTTTTTCTCTCGCTCCCAGGCCAGCAGGTAGATCTTCGAGCAATAAAATCACATAGAATGTATAATATTACTTCCATGCTGGCCTGGGAGCGAGAGAAAAACATAGAATGTGCCAGCTGCATTTCCTCCCGGGCATGCTGTAAAAACCAGCTAAGGGATCTGAGGGTTTCAGTATATTGTAATTTAGGCGATGGGCTGACAACCTGTCACTACAGCAATATACGTACAAAACCATCTTGAATAACCCTCAAAACTTTGTCAGACGTGGCGGAACGACCTTTGTTTAGGTTATTTACGCTCTGCCTACCTCATTAGGGATACATACATACATACATAAAATCACGCCTTTATCCCTTACGGGGTAGGCAGAGCGTAAAACGCCTCCTAAAAGGCGCTTTCGCCGCGTCTGACAAAAATTGAGGGCAATTTTAGATTGTAATGTGTATTGCCATAGTGACAGGTTGTCAGCCCATCGCCTAAATTACAATACACTGTAACCCTCGAGTCCCTTTTGCTGTCTTCTACAGCATGCCCGGGAGGAAGGGCAGCTGGAACATTCTATGTTTTTCTATCTCTCCCAGTCCAGCATGGAAGTAATTAGGGATAAAGGCGTGATTATATGTATGTAGAATGTATAACTTTTTAAGCATTCGCAATTATATTCACTCATTATACTTGGTTATCCGGGTCACTTGCGATAATTCACATGGAATTTTATTTTATTTTCTTTATTACAGGGATAACAACAGCGTTTTTAAATTAATTAACAGAGTTTTGTACCTAAATAGCCAATTAAAATTATCCACAACTTAATTACTTGAGTTCAAGGTAACAAACTTGCATCGTGTAATTGATTATAGACTTGCATCGTGTAAGTGATTATAGACTTTCATCGTTTCAGTGATTATATACTTGCATCGTGTAAGTGATTATTCTAAGGATTTTCCAGCTAATGCACATTCCGGATTTTCTGTAAAAACTAGCATGTTTGAGTGTGTATCAATACGAGGGGCTGTCAACGTGTCACTACTGTACAGCAATCTATCTAAAATAATCATGAAAATAACCCTTAAAATTTATCAGTCGTAGCGGTATGATCGTTGACGCTCTCTTATCCTATAATAAATATGTGATCTTCTTTTTCATCTTAGCGAGTGGATTCTCGAGTTGAAAGACCCGATGAACCGTGGTGTCAGAGTTTTTCAAATCGCCTAGTAGCACAGCTATTTAAGCCTCTGACATGGTTTGAGTAACGACCACTATCAAACGCAGCGACCGGGACCGACGGCTTAACGTGCCCTCCGAAGCTCGGCTGCTTCTTTCTTTTCGGACAATCAGGTGATTCAGCCAGCAATATCCCAACCAAACTGGGAAACACCTCACCAAGTGATAAATTGACAAAAAGCAACTTTCTGTTCCCCCCTTGGAATCGAACCCAGAACCTCCGGATCGTAAGCCCATGGTTCTGACCACTAGACCACGGAAGCAGTTATATGTGTGCATTATATACATTTTTTTAATGTTTAGTTATTTTATTTAGACCCTATCAATCAAAATGAGGTTCATTGTAAGTTGTTAATGTGAGATTAAATACGCTTGGGTAGATTTCATTCAATGAAGTAAAGCCTGTCTATGTTATAATTATTTATTCGATGAAACGAATTGAAAATATTATTTCCCCTAAAAGGTTTTCCACGTGGAGCAAAACATATTTATCGAAAAGTTTTCCTGAATTTTGTGTGGAGTGTTAAATTGTTCATTGAGACTTGAAATTCATCGGGACGGAAATATTACTTTTAGGGATTCCCGGTAGAGGCCAAAACTAGTGTTACCAAAAATAACGCGATTTACCGTTACTTTTCGCATAAAAAAAAACAACGTTAAAAATTTCTTCCAATTTACAATGAATGAATAAATCTTTATTTAGCAATTACCTAGTGCTAAATGAGTAAAATGCTGCACAAAAAAACTTTTCGAACTTTACCATAAAAGTGCGACCTCACTTTTTTTTAAATGGACCTATTTGCACCATACTACAAGGCGTATAAAATGCGACACTGGACTAAAGGCGGGGAGTTGCTACACGCAATCTACACGCTTATATTGCGTCCTCACCGTGAGCATTCGCCAGTAATGAAATGTGTGCATGCGTGGATTTTTTATGGACGCTAAATGCAGCTTATCGCTGGTCATTTTGGAATCAAATACTACACTACGTTCAAATAGGTTTAAAGTCTGTTTTAATAAAATCACTATCTTATATACATACATACATACACACACATAACCACGCGGGGTAAGCAGAGCATAAACGACCTAAACAAAGGTCGTTTCGACACGACTGATAAAGTTTTGAGGGTTATTTATGATAGATTTGTACGTATATTGCTGTAGTGACAGGTTGTCAGTCCATCGCTTAAATAACAATACACTAAAACCCTCAGATCACTTAACTGGTATTAACAGCAAGCTCGGAAAGAAATGCAGCTGGCACCTTCTATGTTTTTCTCGCGCTAACAAGCCAGCAAGGAAGAACAAAACAAAATACGTTCAAATATGTTTAAAGTCTGTTTCAATAAAACTACGAGTATCATCTTCGTATAAATAACGAACCCATTATACCTAATAAATAACACATGCGCAATATTATTTGTGAAAAAAAACGACGTCACAGCCCCGTCACAACGAGATATTGGACTCGATACTAGATTTGCCGGTTTAAACTAAAATTCAAATCTATCTGTCACTTTCAAAATAATAAAATTGAAAAAGGACAAGCGATTTATACTCTATGGTTTTTCACTTTGTCCGCTATATTTTGACTCGGTTTTGCAAAATTCCCCAGTATTTATGTAAATTACATCCGTCATATCATATTGCGGCGGATAAAAATTACACATAAAACCACCAACTAAAAATCAAAAACCAGAGAGAATAGACCTGTCCTTTTCCAATGTGTTTAGTCTGAAAGTGACAAAAATATTTTAATTTTAGTTTATGCCGGCAAATCTAGAATTGAGCCCAGTACATCTTGTGGATTCTCGAGTTGAACGACCCGATGAACCTTGGTGTTAGTTTCAAACCGCCTAGAAACACAGATATTACATGATTCGCCGCAGCTATAGTCCAGAGTTTGACAACTTTTTCTCACATAAGAGTATCAAGGTGGAAAGTCCCTTCGAATTCTTCCGGCTCAATGAATATTTTTGTCTATCGAACAAAGTTGGAGGTATATTATAGACTTTTAACGTGCATATTATATTTATATTTTAACATGGGCGACCCAACAAGATTATTATTACTGTGTACAAACTTATTATTGTAAGAAAGTGAATTATTGAGTACTTAAATAATTAAGTAGTACACACCCCTCTGCTTAAATGAACAAAGTTATATATAGTTTAAGCATCGATAGGTTCTTCTTAGCGAATTGGTAAACCCTGTTGTTGAGTTTTTTAACTGCCTCCGTGGTCTAGTGGCTAGTGCCATGGACTCCCGATACGGAGGTCCTGGGTTCGATTCCCAGGGGGGAAACACAAAGTTAATATTTGAGAATTTATCACTTTGTGTATTTTCCCCAGTTTGGTTAGGTTAGGTTAGCACGAAATCTTTGTCCGAAAAGAAAAAGATTTCGTGCTTCGGAGGGCACTTTAAGCCGTCGGTCCCGGTCGCTGTCTTTGATAGTGGTCGTTACTTAAAACCATGTCAGAAGCCTGTGCTACTAGGCGATTTAAAAACTCTGACACCAGGGTTAATCGGGTCGATAGACTCGATACCCACTCGACAGAAGAAGAAGAAGTTTTCCAACTGCCATGGTTTGGATAACGACCACACTTTCTAAGTCAGCGACTGAAACTGATGGCTTAACGTGCCCTCCGAAGCACGGAATCGTTTTTCTTTTCGGACAATTGGGTGATTCCGCCTGCAATGTCCTAACCAAACTGGGGAAAACCTCACAAAGTGATAAATTGACAAATATCACGTTGCGTGTGTGTGTGCAGCATTTATTTCGTTCATTCTTTTAAAACCTTGCTTCTGTAAGAATACTATTAGTGAAAGGTACAAACACATTAGTAAAATATTAGTTTTGTATTACTGTAAATATCTGATAAATATTTCACATAACATTCTTGGCTGTTAAAATTGTATTTTTCTTTATAAAAGCGTACGCCTAATCACGTATAGCTAAGCTGCAGAATTTGTGAAGTTTGTTGAATTATTAAACCGTCTTGTCTAGCCGTTCGAGTCTTTGCACTATTCACCTTGCCGCGCCGTGCCAACAAAGACAAATGAAAATCGATTTTAACGGGCAGCGATCATCATCTTTACTTCCATGCTGGACTGGGAGAGGTAAAAAAACATAGAATGTTCCAGCTGCCCTTCCTCCCGGGCATGCTGTTGAAGTCAGCAAAAGGGACTCGAGGTGTATTGTAATTTAGGCGATGGGCTGACAACCTGTCACTATAGCAATACATATTACAATCTAAAATTGCCCTCAATTTTTGTCAGACGTGGCGAAAGCGCTTTTTACGAGGCGTTAAACGCTCTGCCTACCCCGTAAGGGATAAAGGCGTGATTTATGTATGTATGTATGTATCATCATCTTCATACTGAAGTTTGGAGGTCAGCATTCGGTATTCCCCCCGGTCCTGGGATATTCTCTTCATCTCGTGATATTTCCGTCCGATCCAGTCCTTTATATCGTCAAACCACTTTCGTCTCGGTCTTCCTGGTGGCCTTTTAACGGGCGTCGATACTAATGGAATTCTCGATACGAATAACTAGAATACATACATACATACATATAATCACGCCTTTATTCCTAATGGGGTAGGCAGAGCGCAATCGACCCAAACAAAGGTCGTCCCGCCACGTCTGACAAAGTTTTGAGGGTTATTTAAGATATAATTTTAGGTATATTGCTTAGGTAAAAACTAGAATAGACTGTACATTACCTAATATGTCTTTTTGTTGGCTTTGAATAACACATTTATAATTCCTATGGGACAAAACGTTACGTAAGTTGCGAGTTGAATCGCCAGCCAGAAAGCCGGTAGACCAAAAATGGTATTAATTTTTCCTTTTAACTGCCCCTAGCAAAGAAGGGTAATGTGTTTATCAGCGTATGTATGTATTAGAGTGCAACCCGGTATGTATCTCAACCCGGCCGGGCCCGGAAGCACTCGTCGCAAACACTGGTTATATTTTTTGTTGATGTGTTAGCAATGTTTTTTTTTAAGAATTGTATAAAAATATGCTATATCTGAATGGAAAAAGACAATGATTGCAGGTTAGTAATTAATATTTATTTCAAACTAACAAATCAACAAGAATCACAATTAGCTTCAGTCAAAGTCTCAAAATCACTGGTTTAATACAGAATTTGATATTTTTACTTATACTTAGGATGGACGGAATAGTAACATTAGTATTAGTAATTATATTTTTTTATAAGTTCTCTCATTACCCTTGTAGTGTCTATTTGAAAACATGGTATTAGAATTTAGAATTAGAAACTAATAATAATACCTCAGCTTGAAATTCTAAACTTGTCTTATCAACTTAGATAAGATCTATAGAAGTTTTGGTAGCTTTGGTAAATGGTATAAAA
The DNA here is from genome assembly GCA_949820665.1 of Scrobipalpa costella. Taxonomy (NCBI): domain Eukaryota; kingdom Metazoa; phylum Arthropoda; class Insecta; order Lepidoptera; family Gelechiidae; genus Scrobipalpa; species Scrobipalpa costella. Next base: position 444,375 of record OX463314.1, read on the forward strand.
TTAACAACAAATTCTTATTTGCTAAAAACAAGATACTATGTTTTTCTTAAACTTTAGCTATGAGTCTTACGACTAGCGAGTGTACTCGTACTATTACTAATTGAGCAAATAGCAAAATCTAATAACAACTGTAGGCTAGGCTGTACTGTAACTGTAAACAACCATACTTGTAATACAGTCTAACTAAGTAACGAAATAAATGCAATGCAATGTAATAAATTCGTGCTTCGGAGGGCACGTTAAGCCGTCGGTCCCGGTCGCTGTCTTTGATAGTGGTCGTTATTCAAACCATGTCAGAGGCCTGATAGTTGTGCTACTAGGCGGTTTCAAAACTCTGACACCAGGGTTCATCGGGTCGATAGACTTGATACCCACTCGACAAAAGAAGAAATGCAATGTAAAAACAATGTAAGAAGGTCCGGTGGGCGGTTAAAAGGGCACCGGGCCCGGCTGGCCGGTTTACAATCTCTAGTATGTTTGTATGTATGTGTGTTCCTCTGTGGCCATCTACCTTCCAAACACGTGGGTCGATTTTAATAATTCTTATTAATGAGTCAATTGATTCGTCTTAACCTTGCGAGTATTACTGAATACACTATTATGATCAAAATCGAACACGGCGACAATCAGACGCCATATTGCGAAAAAAAACGCCGAACTATGCCGAGTAACGTATCATTAAATAGGTATTTGCAAATAAGTTTTAGGTTTCATATAGCATTTTTTGTTATAAATGGTCGTTAAAAATTTACGAGTATAACGATTTAAAATTTTGATGCTCACTTTGTACGCAATTGGGTGTTTTGATGAACTTTTTAAACTACTTGTTTACTTAGTATAATAGCAGCTTAGCTGACAGCCCGCCAATAGAAAGCAGACAATACATCCAATAACATGTACCATAATTACTACAGACTCTCTTGAAAGGAGCATTATTGCTACTACAAACTATCTGATCTGAGGTTGCTGACTAGCTGGTTATATTTTTTCCTTTAATTTCGATGGCTAACAGTTCTGCTTGGCGGCAACAGCATTTCATTAAGCTTTTATAAGGTTCTTCCGTGCTGGACTGAGAACAAGAGAAAAACATAGAATACGCCAGATGCTTTTCCTCCCGGGCATGCTGTAAAAACCAGTTAAGGGATCGGAGGGTTTCTGTATATTGCAATTTAGGCGATGGGCTGATATCCTGTTACTACAGCAATATACCTACAAATCTATCTTAAATGACCCTCAAAACTTTGTTAGACGTGGGGGAACGACATTTTGTTTGTCTTTTACGCTCTGCCTACCCCATTAGGGATATAACCGTGATTATATGTATGATTTATTAGGTAGTGGACCTAATAATTATTTTTTCAGATCTTTATAATGATATTACCCTACATAAGTAAAGTATTTTTCCGGTCTATGATTATCAAGTACGTTACAGCGTATGCGGCGCCATTACGATATTAATTGAGTTTCCATCGATCTCCGCTCGTGTGTAAAATAATAACGACCTAATTGCTCTCATTTACTTGCCGAGCGTGCCGGCTTCATAGCTTAAATAGCTTTTAGTTTTAATTTATGTGGAGCTTACAGTGCGATGCTTTAAAGACATTTAGTGTTAATTCTAATTCTATAATTTTACATATTATACAGCTGTCAGTTTCTTTGAAAAACAAATGGGGTATTAAACTCACAACACACGTCAAACGCCTCAATTTAAGTTGGAATACATGCTAGATCACGTGCCTAAGTACGAGTACCTATAACATAGTCAAACTTTACATTTGTTTCAGACTTATGCTGTTTGTATTTTATGCTATGTTTTAAATCTCGTCTAAGCTCCTATCCAACTAATAGGTGCAGTTTTAGGTTCATAATTCGTCTTTATGCTAGAATATTTAAACAAATATTTTGAATTAAATCCAGCTTCCTTATAAAATACGAGTTGCAACATTCTCTCGTATAGTTTGGTTAGGTTTATTTAAAAGTTAGCGTGGAGAGCGCGGGCGGCGTTAAAACACCCCTAGGAGTAGTTCCGTTAATGTTCAGAAGTTTCAAAAGCGACTATTTTTCACAACTGCTTCAGTGTGTAGTTATTGCGTACTCGCTTGCCTACGATACGGTCAGTTGCGACGGGTTTCAATACAATTTCGTCTTCTGACTAGCGATTGTCGGCCTAGTGCTCCACATTTGTTGGTGGTCACTTCGATTCAAGATGGAGGATCCAAGATAGTGGATGGATGAAAGAAAGATATCTGGTGGTTTTAGCTTTTAGTGATTTTGATATTTTACAAGTAAGATAGTAAGGCTCTATTCATAAAGCGATTTCAAGATTGAGAGCAATATTAAGGATTTGACAGGTCGTTTTGTACTGAAAAGACATTTCTGATACGAACTCAAACTTGCTGTCACACTCAAGTGCTGTTTATAAATACGGGCCTAAGTAATTTCCACCTGCCATGTAAAAGCATCTTTCTGAGGGTATCGTTAATTTGTCGCAATCGTGATTGTGACCTCCTAGCTTATTATACTTGATTTGTAATACAAAACACAGGTTTGCCTGTGAATAAGTCCGGCTGAACGATCCCAAAAAAGCGGTGGTAGGCTCCGCAATGGGCCGCCTGGTTCGCGACCACCCTCTCACCGGAGTCTGGCGCCAAACAGCATGCTGTGTTCCGTGCGTGAGATTGCTAGTGCCATAACAGCCATCTTCTGGGTAAGCACGCTCCATCGTCGACTATGTCAGGGTCATCCCAAGTGCAAACCCATTTGTAATATAAAAAAAAAACGAATTGTATAAAAATCTTGTACCGTCGACGAAACACCTAAGTTTGTACTGCAGTAGCAGCTATAATGTTCTCTACCGTCTTGCTGGCAACGTGAACATATTTACTTTAATTATAACAAAGTGCCATCCTCGGCAATCCTGGGATCTAGTTGTCATAACGCATAAACATTATGCAGATTGTATAACAAACGCCTGTCTGGAGAAATGTGTTTGACATACATACATACATACAATCACGCCCCTATCCCAAACGGGGTAGGCAGAGCGTAAATGACCTAAACAAAGGTTGTTTCGCCATGTCTGACAAAGTTTTGAGAGTTATTTAAGATTTGTAGGTATATTGCTGTAGTGACAGGTTGTCAGCTCATCGCCTAAATTACAATATATTGAAACCCTCGGATACATTAGCTGGTTTTTACAGCATGCCCGGTAGGAAATGAAGCTGGCACATCTTCTCCCTAGCCTTATCCCGTATCTCACGGGGTCGGCTTCCTAATCTAGGGGATTGAACGAGGTTACTGGTTTTTACACAGAGCGACTGCCATCTGGCCTTCGCAACTCAGAAGGGAAACCAATCCTAGATTAGGTCAGAGTTTTCAAGCCGCCAATGCTTAGCACTGGCCTCTGATATGGCTTAACGACTAATATCTACGGTATTAAACGATATTAACCGGGACCAACGGCTTAACGTGCCCTCCGAACCACAGAAAAAGCACCTAATAAACGTACATATTAAATTCGAAAACCGAAAAACACATTGGTACGTGGTGGGATTCGAACCACGACCTCCCGCTCAGGAGGCATTGGCCCTATCCACTACACCATCGGGCTCCCAAGTATGAAGAAGAATGAAACTGGCACATTCTATATTTTTCTCTCGCTCCCAGGCAGCATGTAAGTACGTGTTTGACGATGATACTTAGTTTCTAAAGAAACTCTATCATATTTGTAATAACAAGTACTAGCATACATTCTTCAAATCACGCCTCTGTATTCTTTTAGGGCTAGGCAGAGTGAACAGCTTCATAAATACCGTTATCGTCACGTCATTCTAAGCTCTCCATTTTATTTTAGTTGTTTGTTATTCTTATTTTCACTATTCTATTTTTGTTGTATTTAGATTATTTAATTATTTCATATACTTCAGCACTACTCTCTTTTCTTTTAATTCTTCTCTACCTAAAGGTTGTCTGGAAGAAATCGCTTCCAGCGATAAGACCGCCTTTGTGCACATTAATTTAAGTTTATATTTGGATGTTTACACTTTTGTGTACGTAAAATAAAGTGTTTTTACTTACTTACTTACTCTCCAGTTTTAAAAGAGCTTCCACTAGCTTATAGAATAGCAATTCGTCCAAATGGTCATGTCCAGCCTTCATTCCTTTTGAAGATCCTACCTCTTCAAATACACCAAAGATTGAAATACACAGTAGTGCACAGAAATTTCATATCTGCACCAAGGACATAAGAACGAGCGGTTTGGGAACGGAGCGAATATTAATTTCATATTTGAGTTGAACGAGGAGCCAAGTTCTGTCGGTCTCTGAGGTTCAAATGTCAAGTAATTAATTTGAGGTACATGGCTACTGATGGCGGGGTTGAAGTTTGGAACTTGGCTTGTATGCGATATAACTTTCAGGCTCTAATTAATGTAATGTGTTGAAGATTAATTTACAGTAATTTATTTAGACTATTATATATTTTTTAAACATTTGTAAAAAAATTACATCGTCTTCTCGCGTTTAATATTTAGATAAAAAACATCTACTGATCTTCTCTTTTCATTCCTTTAAGAACACTTCTTTGGAATAAACACATACATATATAAAGTCAAATCTTTATCCCTTACGGGGTAGGCAGAGCGTAAAATGCCTAGTAAAAGACATTTTCGCCATGTCTTCTAAATATTGTGGGCGCAATTTTAGATCGAAAAGTTTGAATAAACATACATACATATAATGACGCCTTTATCCCTAATAGGGTAAATAAACTACATGAACAAAGGTCGTTCTGTCACGTCTCCTAAAGTTAAGAGTTATTTATGATAGATTTGTAGGTATATTGCTGTAGTGACAGGTTGTCAGCCCATCGCCTAAATTGTAATATACTGAAACCCTCAGATCCCTTTGCTGGTGATTACAGCATGCCCGGGACGAGATGCAGCTGGCACATTCTATGAATAAAAATATCCTTAAACTCTTTGCTAAGCAAACCGCTCGAAGTGTCACTCGACCCGGCTGCGTCTGGCTGGCCTCGTACTTAATGAACGTAGTTATCGATTCTATTGCAATTACTTTCGACGTCTGTGGCACTCTGCGGCCAGATCTAGCCTTGTACACGACGACGCGGTTCTCAATGAACGTGGACATCTTATTTATTAACAAATATGTAACATCCTTGCCAACAAACAATTTTCGCAGTTTGGCGAGAATATCACTACATAGTATAAAACAAAGTCGCTTTCTCTGTCCCTATATCCCTTTGTATGCTTGGATTTTTAAGACTACGCAACAAATTTTGATGCGGTTTCTTTTATTGGATAGAGTGATTCAAGAGGAAGGTTTATATGTATCATCATCATCATCTCCCTAGCCTTATCCCGTATCTCACAGGGTCGGCTACCTAATCTAGGGGATTGAACGACGGTACTGGTTTTTACACAGAGCGACTGCCATCTGGTTTATATGTATAATACATGCATAATATAGTAGAGAAACACTGATGATTTCCGTGCGAAGCCGCCCCGGCTATCCCCAGTACCCGGAGTCGCTAGTAATATATATATTTTGTAAATACCTTTTATGTAAAAATAAATAAATAAATAAAACAAGGGTGTTGTTGTAACAGGCCTAACTTATTCTTGTCGTGTGGGTGTCGAGTCATTCTAATGAACCCTGCTGTCAGAGTTTTTGAACCGCTTAATAGCAGTTTTGAGGCCACAGACATAATTTGTGTAACAAGCAACAATAAAGACAGCGACCGGCATCAACGACTTAACGTGCTCTCCGAAGCACATTTTTTTTCTTCCAGACAATCAGGTGATAAAGCGAAACAGGTGCTGAAGCCTGCATTGTCCTAAACAAACTGAGTAGGTATAAAATCTCATAAAGTGATAAATTAAGAAATACCAACTTTGTGTTGAACCCAGTGACTCTGGATCGAGAACTCATGGCTCAGACCAATAGACCCGGAGGCAGTATAAGAAGAACTGTAAATATCAAGATTGCGGAGGTAGTTTCCTTTTTTCACAGTTCATTTAAATCGTTGTCGCACTGTAGAGAGCCCAATGGTGTAGTGGATGGTGAGGGAGAGGGTGGTTCGAATCCAATCGAATCTAATCTAGGATTGGGTCTGGTTTCCCTTCTGGGTTGCGGAGGTCAAATGGCAGTCGCTCTGTGTAAAAACTAGTACCCTCGTTCAATCACCTAGATTAGGTAGCCGACCCCGAGAGATACGGGAAAAGGCTAGAAAGATGAGGATGTCGTTCTGTAGACTGCAGACTTGGTGACTATTTCTTTAGTCGCTGGTTAGCGTCCAATTTGAGGAGGATATTGTGCAGATGTCTAATTGAATTAGGCAATAAACAGAAAGCCTGTGGTGGGGTTTCCAGACGCTGGCTAAATTCTATATGCCAGCTTTTTAGTTGTGATAAAATTATAATTGTTCTTACAGTAATTAACAATTAATTCTTGTAGATCTTGTTGAAACTCCATATTTATAATACATACATATCTCATGCCTTTATGCCTAATGGAGTAGGCAGATCGTAAACGACCTAAACGAAGATCAGTCCGCCACGTTTGACAAGGTTTTTATAATGTTGTTCCTCCATGCTGGCCTGTGAGTGAGAGATACACATAGAATGTGCCAACTGCATTTCCTCCCGGGCATGCTGTAAAAAAAAGCTAAGAGATCTGAGGGTTTTAGTATTTTGTAATTTAGGCGACGGGCTGACATACATATACATATAATCACGCCTCTATCCCCAATGGGGCAAACAGAGCGTAAACGATCTAAACAAAGGTCGCTTCGCCACGTCTGACATAGTTTTGAGGGCTATTAAAGACAGATTTTGCACGTATATTGCTGTAGTGACAGGTTGTCGGCCCATCGCCTAAATTACAATATACTGAAACCCTCGCTGACAACCTGTCATTACAGCAATATATCTACAAATCTATCTTTAATAACCCTCAAAACTTTGTCAGACGTAGCGGAGCGACCTTTTTTTGGGTCGTTTGCGCTCTGCCTACCCCATTAGGGATGGAGGCGTGATTATATGTATGTAAGTATGTATATGTATGTATGTAAGATTTATCATCGTCTTCAGCCCACATCCACCTACTGCAGGGTATAGGCCTCTTCTCTACTGCGGCACTCCTCACGATCCTGTGCTAGTCTAAGATTAGCTAGCAAATTAATAAACAACCTACTACAATAAAAAAAAACTCGTAGTTTGCCAACGGAACACCTGCCAAGCAGCCAGTGTCTTAAATTTTTAAAAATGGAAGAGTATTTAAAAAGTTGGCGCGCGGCAAACGAAGTTCTGCGATTAATCAATTTCCCGCCTTCGCCCCAGGTGTTGCCAACTACGATTAAAACTGCATAAGGGGCTAGGCTCCCTTAGGCTAATAAATGCCGCGCACTCAGAATATAAAAAAAATAAACTCACTAAAAAGGCAATTTATTGACAATCCGATCAGATTGAAGTAAATTTATGAAAGCAATTTAGAAACTCATATAGGTATTAGCAAAATATAGTTTTTCTCTAGGTATATAATAGATAGAATTTTTGCGTAAACTTGCAACCTTTAGCACGTCTTTTGCTATTGTTATCACAGTGATCACTAAATGATTACTATATACTTAATAATTTTTTTATCCATATTTCAAACTGATTATTATTAACCAGATTTTTGATTAATTGTTTTTAGTTATGATTATTTTGCTGTTAGGGGCGCCACTTAGCCTAGGGTAGCCTCATAAGCCGGCGTCTTGCGATTAGTTCAAGAACAAATTATGAAACTATAATAAATTGCCAGTTTTTGTTGTGTTTTGTTGGTGGCTTTAATCGGGTTGAATCTTAGATTGTACAGCTTCCGGATAAGCTTCCTGATCCTAATTAATTATATTATGTATTAAGGTTCTGCCGGAGTAGTGAAATCCCATACAAACGTAGTTTCGCTTTTATTTCCAACCAGTAAAACCAAACCTAACCAAACTCCATACACATGACCAAATGAATTATATCTAATATAAGATTCATTTGGGCATTAAGATTATATCTGATATATAAGATCAGAACTGCGATTTTGTGTGAAAATAGCAAATTTGCTTTTGAATTTTCTAGTTGGTCAATATTTTCAAACCAAAACTAATTAGAAACATTGCTATATTGCATTTGATTACCCTTTAGGAATAGGAACAAAACTACGTTTGTATGCGTTTTAGCTACTCCGGGAGACCCTTAAGCGAAGGTGGTTCAGATTTTCAATAAAACACGATATGGGGAAGTCACCACAAAGTTATTTGTGGTGTTTATTTAATTTGAATAATGTTTTTTACATACATAAACATACCTGCAATCACGCTTTTATCCCTAAAGGGGTAGGCAGAGCGTAAACGACCTAAACAAAGGTCGTTCCGCCACGTCTGACAAAGTTTTGAGGGTGTAAGATGGATTTGTAGGTATATTGCTGTAGTGACAGGTTCTCAGCTCATCGCCTAAATTGCAATATACTGAAACCCTCGGATCCTTTAGCTGGTTTATACATGTACATTCGTATAGCATGCCCGGGAGGAAATGCGGCTGGCACATTCTATGTTTTTCTCTCACTATCACGCCAGCGTGGAAGCAGCTGGACATGTCTATACAAAGAGTGTTTACATTTTTATGTTATTTAATTTTCTATGTTACATTTATTTTAGTTTTTCTTTTGTAAATTTTGGTTTATATTAGGCATGGATGAATGAGGTTTTTTAAATGTACATAAAACCATGTAGGTACTACTAACTAAAAGAATATGTGACTATTCCGTTATAAAGATGGTGTAAGGATTTATTTTGGGTCGTCAGCCATCGAGGTAGGATTCGGGACAACCGTAAGGGATTTCTATAATGGGACCCACGGGATCTTCGAGAAATCCGATCAATATCCGTGAAAATACTCGGTGTTCTGTATTTTTAGTACAATTTTAGCTATATAAGATGATCGTAGGTGTAAGAGCTAAAATGAGTACATACATACATACATATGATCATGCCTTTATCCCTAATGGGGTAGGCAGAGCATAAACGACCTAAACAATGGTCGTAACGCCAAGTCTGACAATGTTTTGAGGGTTATTTAGATATATTTGTATGTATATTGCTGTAGTGACGGGTTGTCAGCCCATCGCCTAAATTGCAATATACGGAAACCTTCGGATCCCTTAGCTGGTTTTTACAGCATGCTCGGGAGGAAACGCAGCTGGCACAGTCTATGTTTTTCTATCGCTCCCAGGCCAGCATGGAAGGAGAATGTAACAATAATTGAAAATCTGTGACAAATATCTATTACAAATTATTTAAACTTATCCAGTATCAAATCTAATCATATTGTCAATCCTTAATCTGAAATAGATTAATTGACAAGATACTAAGGCCCGTATTGGTAAACATCACTTGAGAATGTCAGGTAGTTTGAGTTCTTATCAGAAATGTCATTTCAGTACAATATGATCTGTCAAATCCATATTTAATATTGCTCTCAATCTTGAGATCGCTTTATAAATACGACCCTAAGGTAATTTTTTATTTACTATCGTTGTACACTTTCTTTGATACTATATATATATTATATACCTAATTACATTAGGTACTTATTTATAATACTTATTTTTAAAAAGTGATAAATAATTTTAACAAAACATTTTCATGTTCACAAAAGTAACACGCTAATTGTTAAGGAAGCCTGATTTCGATGTTACATTCATTATCGGTATAAAAAGTCGTGCTACATAAATTAGTTTCATATTAAATTTGTTATTCCGGAGCTGTTGCATTAAATTAGCCAGTTTGTAGTTTGCTGGCAGTTATTGAATTACTCCAACATTCACGAATCAGGTTCATATTGTACACATATCATATTGTTTTGCTTTTGTTTGTTACACTATTTCGATAGTTATCTTTTTACAATGAAAACTAACAGCCTCTGTGGCCTAGTGGTCAGAGCCATGGGGTTAGGATCCGGCGGTCTTGGGTTCGATTCCCAGGGGGAAACACAAAGTTGATATTTGTCAATTAATCACTCTGTGAGGTGTTTAACCTCACTTAAAAGAAGAAGAATGAAAACTGAATGAAAACTCACAACTTTGTGGTAGAATATCCAGTATTCAAGTATTTTATTTCATACATACATACATAATACATAAAATCACGCCTTTATCCCTTACGGGGTAGGCAGAGCGTAAAACGCCTCCTAAAAGGCGCTTTCGCCACGTCTGACATAAATTGAGGGCAATTTTAGATTGTAATGTGTATTGCTGTAGTGACAGGTTGTCAGCCCATCGCCTAAATTACAATACACTGTAACCCCCGAGTCCCTTTTGCTGTCTTCTACAGCATGCCCGGGAGGAAGGGCAGCTGGAACATTCTATGTTTTTCTATCTCTCCCAGTCCAGCATGGAAGAAAAGTGTATTTTATTTCATGATCGTATAAAATATTAACACACTTTTCCTCTATTTCAGAAAAGAAGTTAAAGTTTGTTCAAATATTTTCTCTTCACTAGTTTCCAGTGCGCGTAGTGACGTCTCCTAGGCTCGTATTTATAAAGTGATCTCAAGATTGAAAGCAATATTAAGTACGGATTTGAAATTTTTTCATTTTTGACATTTCAGATACGAACTCGAACTAGCTGTCAGTTCCAAGTGCTGTTTATCAATACGGGCCCGAGACAGAAGGATAATTAAACTTCTTCTTAGCGAATAGATTCTCGAGTCAAACAACAACAATTGTACTGTACGAACCGTATGCTTGATGTTCACTGCGTACTTTTAAAAATAAACTAAAATGTATTTTACTTTGTTCCAGATAAAGCCCCATCCGAAGCAACCTTCCGCGGAGCCGAGTTCCTCTCGTACGACCTGACGCAGACCGGTGGAGAACCCATCGTCAGCACCCAGGATGCCATCTCACTGTACTTCAAGACCCGACAGCCCAACGGCCTGCTGTTCTACACGGGTAAGTTACATCTGCTATCTTGTTATCTGACAGGCCCTGCACCTAGAATGGGGCTGTCGAATAACCCGAACTGCAGATATTGTGTGGAGGACGAGTACACACCGGTCCATGTCCTCTGCGAGTGTGATGCTTTGGCTCACACCAGAAATAGGGCAACGGGCAGCTATCAGCTGAGCCCTCAAGATGCCCAAACTTTAGGCCCCAAAGAGATCGTGGCATTTTCCAAACTGGCCCACTAACGAGACCCTATAAAAATAGGAGGGTTAGCTACAATAGTTCTACACAGGCCGCAGTGGCTGTTGAGCTGTGGGCGCACCCATCTCACTTCCAAATCATAATCATACATCTACTATCTGGTTCCTAAAAAAATAATAAAACATCCATCATTAGAGAATAATGAAAGGGACAGCGTCCCGCAAACTGACAGGGGTTGCCCGGTCAACGAAACAGAACAACTTTCACCTGGAAAATCTTTCAGGAAATGATTAAAAAAATCACCTTCCCATATAAAATTACTACCTCGATCGGACAATTTGTATGGAAAACCAGAATTTTATTTTCGCTTCCTGAACGAATTTTTTCGTTGACTGAGCAACCCCTATCAGTTTGCCAGACGCTATCCCTTACAGCCCGTATTATTGTCAGTCAATGTGCGATTGGGACCTGAACACGATATTTCTTTGATTGATGACTTTTTATCAATGTTGAGTACAATCTCAATCAAAAAATCTGTTCACGAAGTCAATTGCTCTCCTCACTTGTCTTGTTTCCACAGGCCATGAAGCTGATTACCTCAACCTGGCAGTACGAGACGGCGGCGTCTCTCTCACCATGGGCCTCGGCAACGGCAAGCAGGAGATGCACATCAAACCAGCCAGGACGCGCTTCGACGACCACCAGTGGCACAAGCTCACGGTGCATAGGAGAATACAGGAGGTAACAAGCACATCGATTATAAATCTACTTATCTCTTTGCGCCTCACCCTGGGCAATGCCATCACAGGCTTCACAGGCAGTGCCAGTCCACCTGAATCATTTCCTTAGCCTTATCCCGTATCTCACGGGGTCAGCTACCTAATCTAGGGGATTGAACGAGGTTTATGGGTTTTTACACAGAGCGACTGATATCTGACCTCCGCAACCCAAAACCTGAATGAACACGAGAAATTACATCTTTCCTATGATGGTGGGTTATTGCTAAGCGTAGATTTTGAAATGCTTCGTATAGGGCCGTCTGGTTTTTCCTTCCCAATTTTTTTTATCATCTTGACAAACTCGTTCCATTGTGAACTCTGTTTCAGTCACTTTTAGCCTAACATTTCAAACAGATTTTCGGTGAAGACGACCAATCACATTGACTAGCATAAATCATTTTACTTATTGGACAAGCATATAGTTAGTCGGTCTTAGCTTAAGCGGAAATAGAATATACGACCTCTTAACGGAGATAACCAGGCTCAAACCACTACACCACAAGTGCATTTGTACCATGCAATATTTGAAAGTCATTCAAAAGTCATAAATCAATATGTTGGTACACTTAAGCTGTTGTTGCAACAGTCGATAGCATGTTTTATTGCCTGTTCGCGTGTTGTTCAGAAATCACCGGATTCTGGGGAAAGCGGGCAATCTATCATTACAAGTGTGTTTTTAATAGGGCGAAAAACTGAACTAATTACGTTCTAAATGGTGTTTTGAGGGTCAGAGATATTTGACAGTGATATAACCAACGAGTTTGCCTATGATATTGGGCTCAATTCTAGATACCACCGGCTAAAACTAAAATCAATCTGTCACTTTCAAAATAATGAAATTTAAAAATGACATGCCATTTATACTCTATGGTTTTATGATTTTGGAGCGCTGGATTTTGACGCGCATTTGCACGTTTCTCCAGTATTTCTGCCAATTTTATCCGTCATATCATATGACGGGCGGCGGTAGATAAAAATTACAGATAACGCAGAAAACCACCGACTATCAATAAACAACCGGAGAGAATAGATATCCTGTCCTTTTCCAATCTTTTTACTCTGAAAGTGAAGATTGATTTTAATTTTAGGTTTAGCCGGTTGAATCAAGACCTAAGCCCAATATGAGAAAGAGACAAAATTTTTGTCCTATTTATACAAAATTAACAGACCTGATTAGTTTACTACTGTGGTAAAAATTCTTCCATGCTGGCCTAGGAGCGAGAGAAAAACATAGAATGTGCCAGCTGCATTTCCTCCCGGACTTGCTGTAAAAACCAGCTGAGGGATCCGAGGGATTCAGTATATTGTAATTTAGGCGATGGGCTGACAACCTGTCACTACAGCAATATACTTACAAATCTATCTTAAATAACCCTCAAAACTTTGTCAGACGTGGCGGAACGACCTTTGTTTGGGTCGTTTACGCTCTGCCTACCCCATCAGGGATAAAGGCGTGATTATATGTATGTATGTATGTATGTGGTAAAAACAAGACACTTACCTACTCGCCGTCTGCATTTCCTCGTTTCTTATTTATTGCATTACGAAAATCGAATACAACTTCATCATGTTTACTATGTCCGTTGCTCATAGAGGTTTAAAACCCTCAGTTACAAAGTCTCTTCCATGCTGGCCTGGGAGCGGGAGAAAAACATAGAATGTGCCAGCTGCAAAACCTCCCGGGCATGCTGTAAAAACCAGCTAAGGGATCCGAGGGTTTCAGTATATTGTAATTTAGGCGATGGGCTGACAACCTGTCACTACAACAATATACTTACAAATCTATCTTAAATAACCCTCAAAACTTTGTCAGACGTGGCGGAATGACCTTTGTTTGGGTCGTTTACGCTCTGCCTACCCCATTATTAATAAAGGCGTGATTATATGTATGTATGTTACAAAGTATTTTAAAACGGCACTCGTAACTGCGACTCGGAATTACTTTTCACTTCACCAAGCGTAAAAGATATGCGACCTGACATCTCAGACCCGGGTCTCGTATTCAAATCTATTCACTTCTAGCTGTAAAGAAATATGTGAAACGTTTGACAGTGAGCACTGAGCATCGCTAGATTCTCTCGCGTCCCTGATTCAGTTCATCTTCATATCGAGTAGGTTTTCGAGGCGACAGACGTCCCGATGTACTGGCGTATTTTTTTGAAACATACATACATAAAATCACGCCTTTATCCCTTACGGGGTAGGCAGAGCGTAACACGCCTACTAAAAGGCGCTTTCGCCACGTCTGACATAAATTGAGGGCAATTTTAGATTGTAATGTGTATTGCTGTAGTGACAGGTTGTCAGCCCATCGCCTAAATTACAATACACTGTAACCCTCGAATCCCTTTTTTTGAAACAATCTATCAAAAACAGTTAATAGGCTTCTGACATGGTTTGTGTGACAACGACTCCCTGTCTGCCTGCTTGCAATAGTTTCACTTCCGTAGGTCAGCTGGAAGAAATTTCTATGTAGAAATAAGCTGTGCCTGATGTGTCGTCATTCTGTATGTATTGTGATTTTCATGTTACTTGTGTACAATAAATAATAATAATAATGACTATCAAAGACAACGAAATGACCAAGTCTGATGACCTGACGTGCCCTCCGAAACAAGCACGAAATCCTTCTTGACAGTCAATCAGGTGGATTCATGCATTTTTCTAACCAAACTGGGCAAAATCTCACGAAGTGATTTTACAATAATCAACTTTGTATTTCCTCCACGGGAAGAGCCTATGGCTCAGACTACAAGACCACTTTTCTTCCATCCTGGTCTGAGAGCGAGAAAAAAACATAGAATGTGATAGCTGCATTTCCTCCCGGCATGCTGTAAAAATCAGCTAAGGGATCCGAGGGTTTCAGTACATTGCAATTTAGGCGATGGGCTTCTTCTTCTGTCGAGTGGTTATCGAGTCTATGGACCCGATGAACCCTGGTGTCAGAGTTTTTAATCCGCCTAGTAGCACAACTATCAGGCCTCTGACATGGTTTTATGTAACGACCACTATCAAAGACAGCGACCGGGACCGACGGCTTAACGTGCCCTCCGAAGCACGAAATCTTTTTCTTTTCGGACAATCAGGTGATTCAGCCTGCAATGTCCTACCCAAACTAGGGAAAAATTCACAAAGTGATAAATTCTCAAATATCAACTTTGTGTTTTACCCCCTGGGAATCGAACCCAGGACCTCCGGATCGGGAGCCCATGGCACTAGCCACTAGACCACGGAGGCAGTTCGATGGGCTGACAACCTGTCACTACAGCAATATACCTACAAATATATCTTAAATAACCCTCAAAACTTTGTCAGACGTGGCGGAACAACCTCTGTTTAGGTCGTTTACGCTCTGCCTACCCCACTAGGGATACAGGCATGACTATATGTATGTACTAGACCACGAAGACAGTTCTCGCACTGTCACACACACACACATCTGTATGAGTACTCCTCTCACACGTGTAAGTGACATTGCTTTTAGCTGCAGACGCAATTTTGTCGCGTTCTGGATCAGTTACATTTACATCTTTAGCTCTACGTCACATTGGAAATTTTCAATGAGCTTTGTCTTCTTTGAAGTAGATTATACAATGGCAGATTATACTTCCATGCTTGCCTGGAAGCTACAGAAAAACATAGATCCCCGGGCATGCTGTAAAAACCAGCTAAAGGATCCGAGGGTTTCAGTATATTGTAATTTAGGCGATGGGCTGACAACCGTCACCACAGCAATATACCTAGAAATCTATATTAAATAACCCTCAAAACTTTGTCAGACGTGACCTTTGATTAGGTCGTTTGCACTCTGTCTACCCCATTAGGGATAGAAGCGTGATTATATGTATGATTGTATGCATACAATATAATATTACGAATGCTACGAAAGTTACTACGCGGCTATGAAATAATAATCTGCGTACGAAAAGCGTAGCACGTCGTACCAAGGTTTATATCAAAGTTTTGTATGAACATCGCATGTTGTACTAGTTTTTTTGTTCAAGTTTCTCAGGTACATTTAAAATGTTATGAATGATAAAAAATGTAATTTAATTTAATTTGAAATAATACATTCATTAATTCAAATTATATTTAAATAAATTACAATTACAAAATGTGGCAATAAATTAAAATCACAATGTAAAACTTAAAAACTAACTCCTACTCACGCCTTTATCCCTAATGGGGTAGGCACGTCTGACAAAGTTTTGAGGGTTATTTAGGATAGATTTGCTGTAGTGACAGGTTGTCAGCCCATCGCCTAAATTGCAATATATAGAAACCCTTGGATCCGTTAGCTGCTTTTTACAGCATGCCTGGCAGGAAATGCAGCTGGCACATTCTATACTTTTCTCTCGCTCCCAGTCCAGCATGGAAGTGCTTTTCGATAAAAAATACCTTAATCGATTAGGTATATTGGAAACGAGCTTTTTGAGCCACCAATTCACCTGTATCGTCACAAAATAAATTATTTCATACAAATAAGGTTAAATAACTCTTGTCCTAATTCAAAGACGTCGGGACTCGGAATATGACTCCCTTTTTCCACCAAATCTTCCAATAAGCGACACGGGGCCGCACTCAGACGACTCCTTCACTTGAGAGGTATTTGGTTCCGTTATAGAAACACTTCATTATTTGAAAGACAATGTTTTTTGTTTAGGCTTAAAATTGAGTTGAATCTTCACGGTTTTTGTTGACCTTAAGTTTATTGATTTACGTGATTTCTTGGTTCGGACATCATCCGCATGGCTGATGTTAGAGTTTACTAAACAATAAATCTAATAATAATAAAAAATATCGCCTGATACCTACCTACATATTGACCTATATACATACATACATACTATCACGCCTGTATCCCTAATAGGGTAGACAGAGCGTCAACGACCCAAATAAAGGTTGTTCCGTCACTTCTGACAAGTTTTGGGGGTTGTTTAAGATAGGTTTGTATATTGCTGTAGTGACTGGTTGTCAGCCCATCGCCTGAATAACAATATGCCTGAAACCTTTAAATCCCTTAGCTGGTTTTTACAGCAGGCCCGGAAGGAGATGCATCTGGTACATTCTATGTTTTTCTATCGCTTCCAGTCCAGCATGGAAGCTAGATATCTGATACCTAATTGTCTGAATCTTTTGCTTATAATGACGAGTAGCGTGACTTTGTATTGTACTTTGTGGTTTTTAGATAATACGTCAATTCGTTGGTACTGTTGGAGATAAGAGTAAAAAACGTTGAGAGTAGTGCTTAAGATTGCGCGACTGAAGGACTAACCGCTAACTGCTACGTACTTTTCTAACACTAAATAAACATACATACATACATATAATCACGTCTTTATCCCTAATGGGGTAGGCAAAGCGTAAACGACCTAAACAAAGGTCGTTCTGCCACGTCTGACAAGATTTTGAGGGTTATTTAAGATAGAATTCTAGGTATATTGCTGTAGTGACAGGTTGTCAGCCCATCGCCTAAATTACAATATACTGAAACCCTCGGATCCCTTAGCTGGATTTTACAGCATGCCCGGGAGGAAATGCAGCTGGCACATTCTATGTTTTTCTCCTCCCAGACCAGCATGGAAGTTTAATTAAACATAACATAAAAATACTTTATTACACGTAAGAACAACGTAAGAATACAACACAACAGATAACAACAAGGGACAAGTACAACATAGGCGGCCTTATTGCTAAGGTAGCAATTTCTACCAGGCAACCTTTGGGTGAAACAAAAATGCGTAGCGGTACACAGGATAATCCAAACCTAGTCAAATAAGTATCATAAATACATTACATTACATATAATACATAAACTAAGTACAAGCTACTACATAAATATTTGTAAAATAAACTAATACATAATAAACAAATACATAAACTAATGGAAGATAGGACAATTCAAACTACAATCAGAACTAGACGAAGGAAATTCCAGCAACGGTATCTACAGCACAGGATAAAAGTGAAGGAAAACGTAAGATCAGATAGTAATTATTTGTTCCAAGTAATGTTTTTTAATTCGGCTCTTGAAAGTCTCAAGAGACGGTACACGTCGTATGTCTTCGGGCAAATCATTCCACAGCTCGATCGCTCGCACTGTGATAGACTTTGCATAGAAGTCAGTCTTGTGAGAAGGCAGGTTAAGCGTCAATTTAGAGCTGGCACGCAAATTGCAGGCCAAGGTAGTAAACCGATCTTTAAGATAAGGAGGGGTGTTGGGGTAGGAAAGAATGGAGTAAAGGAGGGAGAGGATGTGGCAGTCCCTTCTGCGGGTAATAGGCAGCCATTGAAGTTGGGACCTATAAGAAGAGACATGGTCATACTTACGCAGGCCGCATAATCCAGTATAGAAAGGAGAAGCGAATGTGCCAAGCTGATTACGGTTTTGGTCGGCAAAAGATTTTGAAGTCGCTTAAGAGTACGCTGCAAACACCTTCCTGCTTACCTCTGATACTTGATGATTCTACAAGAGACAGTCATCAAACATAACTCCCCGGTTTTTGACTTTTCGGCTGTAGGTAATTGGAGTTCCATCAAACATAATCCGGGGTAACAAGTCATGCTCAATCATTGCAATATACCAATGTCTACCAATTATGATAGTTTGTGTTTTGGCTGGATTAACTTCTAAGCCAAAGGAACGACTCCACTCAGTAATACTGACGTGGTTTCTGTTGGTAGTCTCAATAGCGACTGGGAGATGAGAAAGTGGAGCTTGTGTATAAATTTGGTATATCGTCTGCATACCAATTGTAGAAAGAGTGAGAGAATTTATAAAAATAGAAAACAGAAGAGGTGGCAGGACGCTACCCTGCGGAACGCTGGCAGAAGTATCACACCACGCAGAGAAAGTATCTTCAATGCGTATGCGCTGTCGGCGCTCATACAGGTAACTATGATACCAGTCAACCACCGTTGAAGATATGTTATGAGAACGCAAGATAGAGCGTAGAATATCAAAATCTACTGTATTGAATGCATTACTGAAATAAAGCAGCGTTAGCACTGTTATTTTCTGACTTTCCATCCCCAGTCGAATGTCATCGGAGATGTGTACCAACGCGGTATTAAAGGTTGCCTCAGCAATAAGGCCGGCTGTGTTGTACTTTTATTCTGTTATGTTGTCTGTTTAAGTATCGTATGTGTTTTTTTAAGTGCAATAAAGTAATAAAAACAAAAAGAAACCAAAGGGTTACATTCTATATCAATATCCTTACTATGTTACTGCCTCCATAGTTTATGCATGTCCCGCGGTTTCGTTCACAGCCCATTCCGATCCGATTCATTATGCATTACAACCTTTGCGTATAGTGACGTCACTCCGGACTAGCCTCCCCCCTCCCCCTCCATCCCTTGAAGGGCGAAGGGCCACATGCTTATAGGCCAAGGGTCGTTCCCAGGATAAATTTACATAAGGGTAGTGGTGTTACGATTCTTGTGTGGAATATATGGCCTTGAACATACATTTATTTTTTTATGAACCGATATCCCTTGGCAAAACATAACAAAAATGATATTTTGAAACTGTATTTATGTATGTCTGTGCAAATTTTAATAGCGTGTTTTATTTTTATTTTCAGATAACGCCATTTACCAGCTTTTGCAGGGTAAGTAATTCATGTTATAGAATCATAAGTATTTGTTAAATTACGAGAATACTGTAAATTGGTCTCTAGATTAAAATTACCAAAAAAATATTTAAACAAAACAACTTTCTTCCAAAAACAACAAAAATATTTTCGCGCAACAAATATAGCAACACGAACTTTCGACCCCGTAAATTCAGATGCAATCAAAAGATTCATTCCTGCGTAACGGAGGCCCTTTTGTCCAGAGCTTTATAGCCACGACCTAGCAGAAAAGTAAATAAGAATGTACGCGGTTGAATAGCAAAGCAATATTTCCAACGAATTTATAAATAGTGGTATACAGCGCGTTACAATGGAGGCACGCCTCGCGGTCACAATGGTGGCTCCACAATGGAACGGTATTGACGGCAAAATAGAAATTATAATGAGAAATTCCTATTTAACCTCGGCTTAATTCAGACCGGAATTAAAATCTAGCGCCCTGCATTGTGCTCTGAATAAGTCGGGTAATGATGGGCGTTATTATTGGTATAGCTTGTTACGGATTTAATTTGGATTGAAACTATTATTTTCTAGCTGTTTGGGAGTTGGCAACGAATTGGAAAGTTACATGAAATTTACAACTTTGCACTGTATTGAAGAAAACGTTGATATTTGCAGTAGTTTATACATGGGAATGAAACAAAGCTAGATAAATTATTCACGTTATTCTACGAAGGGCAAAGTGGAGTAGAAAATGCCGGAAGGCGGCAAGCATTAGGCTGGGAAAAGAAGAAGATTCTAAGAATCAAATCTCTAGGCAAGAATATTAAGGGCCATATTAAAATTAAGCTATCTCAAGATTGAGAGCACTATTAAGTATATATAAAGTATGGATTTGTCAGGAGAGCCCGATGGTGTAGTGGATAGGGCCGCTGCCTCCTGAGCGGGAGGTCGTGGTTCGAACGTACTAATGTGTTTTTCGGTTTTCGAATTTCATATGTACGTTTATTCGGCGCTTTTTCCATGCTTCGGAAGGCACGTTAAGCCGTTGGTCCCGGTTAATATCGTTTAATACCGTAGATATTAGTCGTTAAGCCATATCAGAGGCCAATGCTAAGCATTGGCGGCTTGAAAACTCTGACCTAATCTAGGATTGGGTCTGGTTTCCCTTCTGGGTTGCGGAGGTCAGATGGCAGTCGCTCTGTGTAAAAATCAGTACCCTCGTTCAATCCCCTAGATTAGGAAGCCGACCCCGTGAGATACGGGATAAGGCTAAGGAGATGATGGATTTGTCAGGTCATTTTGTACTGAAATGACATTTCTGATTCAAACTCAAACTTGTCATGTCATTCTCAAGTGCTGATTATACATACGGGCATAAATTTCCTTTATTTACTAACGGAATTTCTATTATACTACCTTGAAATCAATATCCTGTTGCTGTCACAACATTGTCTTCACAATATTATCTTGTGGCTGCAAAACTAGGAGTAATGAAAACGCAACTTTCCTAAGAGATAATACATACATACATATAATCATGCCTTTATCCCTAATGGGGTAGGCAGAGCGTAAACAAAGGTCGTCCCACCGCATCTGGCAAAGGTTTTGAGGGTTATTTAAGATAGATTTGTAGGTATATTACTGTAGTGACAGGTCGTCATCCTATCACCTAAATTGCAATATACAGATCACCTCGAATATCTTAGCTGGTTTTAACAGCATGCCCGGAACGAAATGCAGCTGGCACATTCTATGTTTTTCTCTCTGCCAGTCCAGCATGGAAGTAATAGAGATAATTATTCCAACTAGAGCATGCTGGTCGTGACGTCATACTCATTTCTCCTTGTGACGTCATCAGGCAACAGGACTTAGGATGACACACTTTCTTGCGTAATGAGCCTTTCTTCAAGACAAGAGGAGCCACTGACCTGAAACGGTACTACAGGCTATGAAATAATTAGCAACCGTATTCTATTCTTTTTGAATCGTATTTCCACTACTTTAGATTTAAATTAGAACACCTTTTTTAAAATTGTTTAATAAGATGGGATAGAGGTTCAGAATCGTTAAATTTCAGACACATAAATTTTAAATGCCAAAGCTTACAAATAGCCAAAGCTAAAGAAAAAGTAATTCAATTTGAAAATGGTGCGATATTTCACGTTAATTTAGCAAACAATCTACGAGAACCTTACGAAGAGCAATTAAGGAGAATAATGTGCCTTCCCGACGTAACTTCCGCTTTAAGGTTAGGCCGCACTAGGACGTAGCTAGCTGCAGCGGCGCGGCGCGACACTGCGCGACAAATGATTCTTTGTATGAAAATGTATGACAGGTACCGCAGTGAAGCAGCACTGGAGCTGCAGCGGTGCGTCGCGGCGCTTCACGGCGCGGCAATGACAGTTCATACATTTTGACAGATTTTGTCGCGCAGTATCGTGCCGCTGCTGTGCCGTGCCGCGACGCGCCGCTCCGCACCGTTGCAGCTACGTCATAGCGCGGTCTAAACTTTAGGAGGAGATGCAAACGTTGGCTGTATAATTATATATTCCTGCATAAAATCACGCCTAGATCCTTAGCGGGCTAGGCAGAGCGACAATGGTTTAATGAGAGCTGTCGTTGTCTTTTGAGGCCCATTACAACAACATTACGAAGAGCAAATCGAAAGGGAATTAAGGAGATGCCAGCTTTCAGTGGGAGTACCTATAACAATTCAATGAAAAATCACCTTTATTTCTATGACGGGATATAATAAGATGGGGTAGGCAGAGCAACAGGGGCTTTTAGTCTCTTCACTGACTTTAAAAGTATGTCCGTAAAGAGACCCAGATTAAAACTTACTTTAAACAAACAAGACAACGCAATATATTTGTTAAAAATTGGAAATTGATGAGATATATAACCGTAAAAGTCTGATATGTAATTAGTATATAATCTGAAATATTGGGGACTTTAATATTACTAGAATAACGGCCAATAAATTATCAAAGAAATATAAAAAACAGTTAAACGGTCGGCCTACAACAAAATCTCTCATTTACCTGCCTATGATATACTGAACGACCTTTACCATAATATGCGGCCATCTTAGATAGTGCACTTCCCACAAATCATCCCAGGTTTATATCTAAATGATAGTGTCTTGCGGCCCGGATTAGTATGGAGATGAGGATCTTACAGTGAGGGATGTTCATGTGGCATTGTTATAGTTCCTAGTTTATATTTTGTGGTTGTTATTATATAGGAGAGCCCGATGGTGTAGTGGATAGGGCTGCTGCCTCCTGAGCGGGAGGTCGTGGTTCGAATCCCACCACGTACCAATGTGTTTTTCGATTTACGAATTTCATATGTACGTTTATTCGGCGCTTTTTCCGTGCTTCGGAAGGCACGTTAAGCCGTTGGTCCCGGTTAATATAGTTTAATACCGTAGATATTAGTCGTTAAGCCATATCAGAGGCCAGTGCTAAGCATTGGCGGCTTGAAAACTCTGAACTAATCTAGGACTGGGTCTGGTTTCCCTTCTGGGTTGCGGAGGTCAGATGGCAGTCGCTCTGTGTAAAAATCAGTACCCTCGTTCAATCCCCTAGATTAGGAAGCCGACCCCGTGAGATACGGGATAAGGCTAAGGAGATGATGATATTATATGGATTATACCGGTGATAGGATAGTAAAGATAGAGCAGAATACTCGTAATCATGTGTGGTTTGATGAGGTTTTCCGTGACAATTTGATATATTCCCTTACCTAGTCAACGGACGTACGACTCGAGAATCCACTCGCTAAGAAGAAGAATTGACGTAAATATTTTTAAATAAAATTTTATACCTATCTACATATCACATAATTTTTCAAGTCTCTCTATGTATTCTTTGAAGATTATGTACTGAACCTATTATCATTATGCTAACTATTGTTTAGTAGTGTAGAACTACAAACTTTGGGGTAAAGTTTAATCAAAATTGTGTCAATCTTGAGCAGATGTTAAACGACATTTTCCGCCTCACTTCCTGTAATCACACAAAATCTTGTAGTTACATACTTGTTCCTGGTTAACAATCTTGTTATTTAGTACTGAATAGTGCTGACAGAAATAAAACAATGAATGTATACGTAGAATGTTTCAAATATTTAGCGAGCTAACATTTGGTTAGTTCCACGAATTTCTGGAAATCCTGAAATGATCCATCGAAAATTCGAATTCATTGATAGACCTCAATTAATGGACCCCGGGTTTGTGTTTACAAATGTAATAAAGCTGTTCGTCCACTAGAATCAATATCTGCGTATTAATAGTTTTCCACAAATCCAATCAATGTTGTTCAGCGAAACGAGACTACCTAGAACCAACTGCATTGGGAATGGGACCTTGGTCGCTTCATTTAAAATGCAATTCTATTTGACTACCACGAAACGGAATCGATTTTGATTTGACCGTGAATAAAAATGGTTCTGACTATTGTAACAAAAATTGCTGCAAAACAAATATTCATATATGTGCTGAAAAGCAGTTTTGAAAATGACATGTGAATTTTAAAATGGACTTTGAGATTTGCGACATCGGGATTTGCGGCATCAAAGTGGCAATAAAAAAGTAAAAAATATGTTATGCTCGTATTTATAAATCGATTTTAAAATTGAAAGCAATATTAAGTATGGATTTGCAGACTGCTTTGTACTGAAATCACATTTCTGATACGAACTCAAACTAGCTGTCAATCTCAAGTGCTGTTTACAAATACGGGCCTTAGAGACAAACTTATTACCCATAATTTACCATGTCTACCGTTTGGTGTTTTAGTAATTAACACATGTTTTTTATTTACACAGTGACACCTTTCATATAAATATTTACTTATTTAGTTTTTAAAAGTAGTTATCTTGCTGTATATAAACTGAAATAAAGGAAATAGAGCGAAAAATAATGTTCTTTTTATTTGTACACCGCTACGGATCATAAACCGTAGAAGGACGAGATAAAAAGTTAGTGCTTGTCTGAGCAAAACGAGCGGTTAGAGGTCACTTTATTTAGTGCGTTCATATTTTTCTAGATTGGTTTCAAAGTGTAGTGAGGTCCCATTTTACACACTGGCATTAAGGGGCCAATATTTTTTTTTTGATCGGCAAAAATGTTTACAGTCAACGTGTTTTATGGGTTAAACATAGTGTCTATCTATGGAGGAATTATTTATGATAAATTGTCCAAATAAAGGAATTATGTAGTTTTATAAAATAAGTTCAACAATACCAAGAAAACAGATGGCCAACGTTATACAAAGTAAATTATTTTTAATAATATGTAACAGAATAGAATGCTCTAGCTGTTTTAAATTATGCAATCGATGTTAACAATTTTAAAGATAGCGATTTATTATTCCACTGCCGGCAGCAAACAAGACAACGAGACGTCCGTTGTAACGAAACAGACGCCTGCTGATTGAATTACCGACGAGCCTCGTAGTTGCGACAACTGAACGACATGATTTCAGACAGGCAAACGGGAAATGCTATTAACCGTATTTATAATCAGCTCTCATAAGTGCCAGCAAGTCTGAGTTCGTATCAGAAATGTCATTTCAGTACAAACTGGCCTGTCAAATTCATACTTAATATTGCTCTCAAGTTTGATATCGCTTCATAAATACGAGCCGAAAATTAGTTGCTTAAGGTTTATGCAACATTCATCCTCCTGCCCTTATCCGATTGACTTGGGTGTGAGCGCAGTATGTTTTCTTCTTCCATTCATCCCTGTCAGCCGTCAAATCAACACTCACACCCGTTCTAGACATATCATCTTTTACACAACCTATCCATATTTTATTCGGTCGTCCTCTCCTAAAATGTCCATCCACATCCAAATAGGTTTATGCAACAAACACCAATGATCTTGAATACAATACAATACAAATATTCTTTATTGCACAGAAACAACACATTGTACAGGAACAAACATTACAAAACAAACAGAGTACAATTAGGCGGCCTTATTGCTAGGCTAGCAATTTCTGCCAGGCAACCTTTGGGTAAAGGAGTAGTTTTTTAATATTATGCGGGATAGTGCAGTTACTATTGTTATAAATTTAAATAGAATACATAGAAAAAGTACTTACTAGTTACATAAATACGAATATTTACAATAAACTAATAAATAAGTACAATTATAATATAATAAACTAATATAATATGCTATAAGAGAGAGGAAAAAGAAATATTTCATTCAGATGGGGAAGTGAGATTGTGAAAAAAAAAAAAAACTCGATAATATAATTAATACACATACATACATGAAATCACGCCTTTATCACTTACGGGGTAGGCAGAGCGTTAAACGCCTCGTAAAAGGCGCTTTCACCGCGTCGGACAAAAATTGAGGGCAATTTTAGATTTTAATGTGTATTGCTAATGTGTAGTGACAGGTTGTCAGCCCATCGCCTAAATTACAATACACTGTAACCCTCGAGTCCCTTTTGCTGTCTTCTACAGCATGCCCGGGAGGAAGGGCAGCTGGAACATTCTATGTTTTTCTATCTCTCCCAGTCCAGCATGGAAGAAATTAATACACAGTAGGTAATTACTTAAGTCAATCAGGTGCTATGTAGGAGAATGAATAATTTTATGCTGGAGGTAAGGACCTCCCATTGGGATGACAAATTCCCTACTCACCAAACTTGGTAGACCAAAGTGACGAGCAAAGTGACGCGATGTTATTTCACCTTTGCGTTACGTATATTTCCTTTCAAACCTACTTTAGCCATACTTCGACTATCTACTCATAACTGATACATACATATAATGACGCCTTTATCCCAAATGGGGTAGGCAGAGCGTAAACGACCTAAACAAAGGTCGTTCCGCCACACAAAGTTTTGAGGGTTATTTAAGATAGATTTGTAGGTATACTGTTGTAGTGACAGGTTGTCAGACCATCGCCTAAATTACAATATACTGAAACCCTCGGATCCCTTAGCTGATTATAACAGCATAACCGGGAGGAAATGCAGCTGGCACATTCTATATTTTTCTCTCGTTCCCAGTCCAGCATGTAAGATACTCATAACTCATTCCATTAATTTACTTTGCATATCATTCTATCGTATAAGTTTAGTAGGTAGTATGACTGCATAAAACTACTCCATACGTAAGTGCTCGCTATAATTTTACACAACTTAACAGTGACCACACACTAAACTCCTAATTTTCCCACAAAACATCTCCAACATGTGTGGCTTTAGTGGGCAAGTTTCACTATTTTCCCACTTCCCCACCAGCGGCTTCCTTCCACTTGGTTTACTGGTAATAACTCCTGGAGCAACAAATTTCATTATGGAGCTTTAGGGAGCATACGGAGGTCTTCATATGAAAAAACTTCGGCTCACTTTGAGCTTGTACTTAGAGGCCAGGGCTGCATTAGGGTTTGTTGTTTTATTTGACCGTTAGTTTTATTTTAGCTTACATTTCGGACTGGGAGCGAGAGAAAAACATAGATTGTGCCGGCTGCATTTCCTTTCCGGGCTTAGTGTAAAAGCAGCTAAGGGATCCGAGGGTTTCAAAACATGATGGCTTTAGTTTCTGTTACACAATTTACTTATTTTCTTGTGCCACTTATCCAAATATCTGGCAAAGGGAGATATTTTGCCTCTTGCGCCTAAATCCATCTCTGGCGGGGTCAAGTGAAGTGATTTGTAAGTCGAGCTCAGGATAACAAAGGTTGATGCAAATTGGATGTAGCAAGATAAAGGTGTAGTAACAGGGGCCTAATACAGTCTGTTTTTTTTACACAATTGATATTGTGGCAAAGCTCATTATATTGTTTTTTTCTAATCAATACGGAGTGTGAGGGACAGCGTACCGCAAACTGATAGGGGTTGCTCAGTCACCGAAACTGAACAACTATCAGCAGGATATTTTTCAGGAAGTGAAAAGAAAATAATGATTTTCCGTACAAATTGTCGGATCGAGGTGGTCATTTTGTATGGGAAGGACAATTTTTGTTTTCACTTCTTGAAAAATAATCCTGCTGAAAGTTGTTCAGTTTCGCTAACAGAGCAAACCCTATCAGTTTGCGGAACGCTTCCTCGTACACCCGGTCTTGTCTTGTCTTGTCTTGTCTTGTCTAGCTGTTAACGTAAATAATATTAAACAGCAAAGTATTATTTAAGTAAATAAGATTTATGAGAAACTCAGCTCGTTAGAGAGAAAGTTTCCGCATCGTTACACTGATAATGATCACAGTTTATTTAATCCGATTTATTTAATATTCAAAGACTCTTCCCACCTATTGGATTTTGATCATCATTCAAGTGCAAAATCTAAAGGTCTAAAAGTCCCGTTGGTGCCATTGCTTTTGGTTAAGCTAACTTCATCGTTGGTTATATCTAAAATAAGTTAAGGGAAATATTTTATCACTAAACGGCGAGCAAATGCTATTCATACTGATAAATCAACGACTAGTCACTTGTATGTTTGACGATCTCACACGGCGGGCGGTGGTGTGTGATTTTCACTATCCATGAAGAAGACTCTCTTAAAGAGTCGAAACGTCGAGGTCAAACATCTCCGTTAAACATACAAGTGAGTAGCCGTAGCGAAAATACAAAAAAATGTTGATAAGTTACTTGTCTCGATCGTTCAAATAATAAAACAGACAATAATTTTTAGATTAAATAAACTAAGGAACAATACTTCGTTTGACTTTGTCAGGGTGTTTTCCTGGCGCCGCCGCCGCCATCAGCTGTGAAACAGACACTTTGAAGTATCTGTCACAACTTTACTGATCCTTCTTACACCTACAACTTTACTGATCCTTCTTACACCCTTTACCCTCTGGAATCCATATTATTTCACATGGCATTGAGGCGTTCGGTATTCGGGTATTTCGGTATTCAAAACAGTTCAAGGTCGCCGCTCGCGTGTAAAGGGTTGTTCACACACGCCCACGCGGTGTGGACGGGCCTTATTAGCTGGCTCGTTAATCACGGAAGTGATGTGATTGTGCGAAGGATTCGTATGCGAGACCTTTGCTGGGTACGACCTTTATATAGCTACTGCTTTTAGAATATTTATAAGCCTTTAACAATAAAGATGTACCTAGAATATCACATTAAAAAAATCTAGACTTTTTATTTAGAATCGGGAGTGTAATCTTTTTGGCAATGAATATCCGATAACAACCTACCAAAAATATGGAGTAAACATCTTGTTATTTTGATGAATCATACTTTATAAACATTCTTTTCTTGAAATATTTCCTTCCGTATCGCGGTAACAAGGCCAAATATTTCACTAGATACCACGCACGACTAAAGAAGGGTTCTTGTAGACGTTAGTACGTTACCTCGATAATAGATGGCGCTTCATAAATTGCGCGGGAAGCGGGGTTAATGTATGGACATAGGGGGAGCCGTGGCCGTGAGACCCAAATTAATGTCTTCATTAACTTGTGTTACTTTTGTAGTAAGTTTGTGGATATTGTGCGAAAAATAATGTAGGAAAGTTGTTTTGAGCCATGTTTGTACTGTACAGTTTTTAGCTGCCAAAAAGTTTAAACGTTTTTAATAACATCATGTAGGGCCGATATGTAGAACTCAGTGATTGTAGAAATACAAAGCATACATACATACATACATATAATCACGCCTTTATCCTTAATGGGGTAGGCAGAGCGGAAACGACCTAAACAAAGGTCGTTCCGCCACGTCTGACAAAGTTTTGAGGATTGTTTAAGATAGATTTGTAGGTATATTGCTGTAGTGACAGGTTGTCAGCCTGTCGCCTAAATTGCAATATACAGAAACCCTCGGATCCCTTAGCTGGTTTTTACAGCATGCCCGGGAGGAAATGCAGCTGGCACATTCTATATTTTTCTCTCGCTCCCAGTCCAGCATGGAAGTTAAATACAAAGCAACCGTTTGTATTTGTTTGTATATTTTGTCATTACTTCAGTGATTCTGATGGCGCATCGCGCGGCAAATCCCTTCCATTGACTATTCTTGTTGATAAATTTAATTAAATGTCAAATATCTTTCCACAGGTATCGGCGATAGTAGACGACGTATACTCGGAGCATTCACATGTAGCAGGCTCATTTACCATGCTAGCGAGCTCAAGAGCCCACGTCGGTGGTTCTCTCAACGCGAGAGCCTTGCCTGGAGCAAGGGTCCATACCAACTTCATTGGCTGCTTGAAGAAGGTAGGTCTTGGTTAAATGACGTATAATTGAAGGCTCCTTTACCATGTTGGCAAGTTCAAGAGCCCACGTCGTCGATTGTTCCATTGAGCATTCTCACGTGGTTGGCTCATTTACCAGCCTAGCGAGTTGAGTTCACGCAACGCCCGGGCCTCGCCTGGAGCTGGAGTCCATACAAACTTCATTGGCTGCTTGAAAAAAGTGGGTCTTGTTTACATGAAGTATACTTGAAGCATTCTTATCTTACTCGCCATTTCAAGAGCCCACGTAAGTAGTTTGATATAATTTTAGTATCTGAACTAAAGAAAATAAGTATAAATTACTTACTGGGAAGCCCCGCAAACAGTGTGCGTTTGCACTTTTTTGAAATGAAGATATTTTTATTTATTGTTATATGCCACAAAAGCTTTTTAAAATATTCTAACATGTAAAAAATCAAACTCCAGTGATCTTTTAGTTTTATGAACTAAATTGCAGTGTAGCTTTTGAATGCAAAATGTTTTGGCACTGAGACAAATTGCATGACGAAACAAAAGAACGTGATGTCGAGTTAAACGAAACTTTTACACATTATTCTTAGTTCCCAACTATAACTCCCAAGTTTAAGGCTTTAAACTTATGTCCAACCAGACTTAACTCGGCTCAAATAATAGAAGTAATTCTGTAGAAACCACTTAACGAGCTTCAGGGCTTAAGTTCTTGATAATCTTGTCAGCGAAGACCTTAATCTCTTTTCTTACAGCTTAAAATGTTAATGCCCTTTAAGTTTCTTCAATTTTAGTAAAAGTTAATGATCTCGAATTTAGATAATCTAGAAAGCATCAGATTACAGCAGAATGAGAAAGTGGGAGAATAAAAAAAAAAAACACGTTTTAATTTTATAACTTTTAAACAATGTTCGACATTGGAAGTGAAGAATGAAATTAATGAATTAATTATTCAGGTATCGTCTAATTTCGCCTGGATATACAAATTGAAAAAAAAAATACCTTCCCCAGGTGGAGTTTTCGGCAGACACCCTGAGGCTGAACCTCATTGACCTGGCCAGGACTGGCAGCAAGCTGATCACAGTCACAGGCAGACTGGAGTACGCCTGCACAGCCACTGACTCCGCTGATCCAGTCACCTTCGCCACCAGGGATGCTCATTTGGTAAGTGCGGTATTTTGACACAAAATCATCTGTTTATACAGCCATGGCTCTCTAGCCACTAACCTAGAAGAGGTTTATTATCACTGGCTGTTTGAAAAGAAAGAGGAATCAGAGTACGTAGGCCGACGCGATGGGACGACACAGTTTCCGGGACTACCAAAGATATTCTACAGGTGAACTTCCACCGTGCTCAAGACATAGTGGCCTGGAGAAGTCTGGTAACGCAGGTGGCTTCCCACAATTTGTGACGTCCCTCAGCTATGAGGTTACGAAAAAGAAGAATCTACCTACTAGTTATGTTGCTGTCTCCATCGATCCAGTTAGGTTAGTAACCAGAGAAGTTCATTTCGTAAGTGGGTTCTTGACAGCTTGACATCATTAACCTTATTGATCTGGCTGTGACCGTTCTTAAACCTTGAACTTTTAATTAAATGGCTTTTCCGTGGAAGTTTTGTCCGTGTCAAGTTTACAGGTACACTAAATCACTTTAATCAGGTTGCCACATAAATATATTATGTTTTTTAGCCGTTTACAATACTAATGTGACGAAAGGTGCAGTGTGCAACTCGTTAGGCAAAGGTTAATGAAATTTGATACGGATAAGATACATCCGGGCAATCACCAAAAACAAAAAGAGAAATTTCCTACGAGTATTTCTAACTAAAATACGAGTTTGAGAAAAGCGTACCCAATAAATATTACTGCAGAGGAATTTAAGGCTTAGTAAAGAAATGTCGACTTGCAAAGTCTGTGTACCAAGTTTAAGCAAAATTATTATTATTGCAAGAGCCAAACCACCTCTATAATATTCGCTGTTGCGAGAAAATGGCCGAAATTGCTAAGTAGGTGTGGGATGATCCCTTAATTATGTTTGCTGTGTAAACAAGGTTGTGGCCTGTTGCCTCTATCTTATATCTTAATATCTATTCTAGGCTGAGCTGACATGACGTTCATTAAAGGGAAAGTTATAGTTCATTTTCTATATTCTCTCTCGCTCTGTTTCATCATTTGAATTAAAACCGTGGTTTGAAGTACGGTAAACTTCCAGGCTGGGAGCGGGAGTAAAATAGAATGGAATAGAATAAAACATAGAATGTGCCAGCTGCATTTCCTCCCGGGTATGCTGTAATAACCAGCAATAGGCGATGGGCTGATAACCTGTCACTACAACAATATACCTACAAATCTATCTTAAATAACAGTCTAAACTTTGTCACACGTGGCGGAACGAGCTGTCGTTTATATGGAAAAAATAAAAGCATAATCTGGTAATGTGGTAAGAAGAACAGCCTTCGTAAATAAAATTGGCATAATCAATCTGATTTCTTAGCGACGCGTTCAGTAAAAGGATCCCATACGAATGAATGAGATCCCAGAATTGGATCATTCTCGCCATTATTTCTGTCCAATCCCTTTGTCAGTTCCTGGTACGACACGGTTCTCAGTGAACGTGGGCGGGGGCGCTGCACTATAAGAACAAGTCAAACTCAAGGTGTTTTTAGTTCCTTTTTACGCCACCCTCATCTAGTAGTTAGAGCGTGGTCGTACACCCTTCACACTGCTCAACGCTCATTGCCCCACAATGGCGTCATCGGAAAACCAATTAAAAACCGTCAATTTCACCTTATCGAGTAGGTTTTCGTGTCGACGAACCAATGAACACTAGTGGCAAAGTTTTTAAACCGTCTAATAGGTAACACAGCTAATCTGAACTGGTAAGGTTTATGACGACAGCGATCGGGACCGATGACTTAACGAGCTCACTTTCTGAAGCATGAAGTCATATTTATACTTCCATGCTGGACTGAGAACGAGAGAAAAACATAGAATGTGCCAGCTGCATCTCCTCCTGGGCATGCTGTAAAATCCAGCTAAGGGATCCGAGGGTTTCAGTATATTGTAATTTAGGCGATGGGCTGACAACCTGTCACTACAGCAATATACCTAAAATTCTATCTTAAATTACCCTCAAAACTTTGTCAGACGTGGCGGGACACCTTTGTTTAGGTCGTTTACGCTCTGCCTACCCCATTAGGGATACAGGCGTGAATATATATGTATGTAAGTCATATTTCGTTTCAATCAAGTAATTTAGCCCGTATTGTCCTAGCCAAGCAGGGAAAAACCTCACATAGTAGTAAAATGACAAATATTAACTTTGTTTACCCTAGTCAGAATCGAACCCACGACTTTCAAATTGGGAGCCCATGGCTTAAACCACTTGACCACAGAGGCAGTTAACCAAAACCAATTAAAACAACGTCACTGAAAAATGCCGTTGAATCTGTAGACCGCGTAGAACCCGACCTGTTCAAGTCTGTCGTTGGTTGTTCCTAAGAGCCCTCTAGCGACTGCCTCTTGAATTTGGTCAAGTGTCCGGAGTGGACTGAACCCTGATTAGATCCGGAATAGGTTATTGGATTTGAGTTAAGCGGTTACTGGCAGTCGTCGAGGGTTCTACTGACTATTGCCTCGTTGTTAGAAGGACGTTTGAGCTTTATTTCATTGACGTCTGAGCTGAGATTTTCGTAGCTGGTTTTAGATTTGTTTTACACTAATGGCATTTTTCCGGGTTTCATTTGAGATTTAGGGAAACGTGGTTTGTAAGTCTTGCTACAGTTTTTTACCACTGTAGTGCTGAAAGTGCCCAGTGAGGGTTTAAAACTATCTTTTGTGTGCGAAAGTTTTCATACATCTTCGTATCACAGATTTGTCTTCAACGCCAGATTGAGTTGTTACATACATATATATAATCACGCATTTATCCCTTGGGGTAGGCAGAGCGTAATCGACCTAAACAAAGGTCGTTCCGCCACGTCTGACAAAGTTTTGATGGTTATTCAAGTTAGATTGTTGTTGTTGCTGTAGTGACAGGTTGTCAGCCCATCGCCTAAATTGCAATATACAGAAACCCTCGGATCTGTCAGCTGGTTTTTACAGCATGCCCGGAAGGAAATTCAGCTGGTACATTCTACGTATTTCTCTCGCTCCCAGTCCAGCATTGAAGAATATGCGTAATAACTCAAAATAAAAACGAAACAAAAAGAAATACGTTCATATTACGCTTGTTTCATGTTTCCGTACCATATTCGTGCGATTGCACCACAAAGGCCTACTCCGCCTCTATCGAGCCACATTATTGCCAGCTCCAGCTATTGCTCATTCACTGTGTTGCTCTATTGTGCGTTAATGGTCTCCGTCTATCGTGTGGGTTGTAGGTTGAACGACCCGATAAACCCTGATGTCAGAGTATTTAAAGCCTTATAAGCCTTGAAAATTACTTTATTGCACGTAAGAAAACAAATCATACAACACAACAAAATACAAGTACAACAAAGGCGGCCTTATTGCTAAGGTAGCAATTACTTCCAGGCAACCTTTGGGAGAAAGAAAAATGCGTAGCGGTAAGCGATAAAAAATAAAATGAAAGCCTTATGATAATGATCATAACACTAACAGCTTTACTTAGCCTTATGATAGTTTTGCTCTTCAATTTGGTAATCTAGCCTCAATCGTCCAGACCAAAATGGCGACTATCCCATAAAGTATAAAATTGCTTAGATGGGTTAAGTTTGCCCACACCATATAAGTGCCTAGTGTTTTAAGATGGCGTTTGCACCACTTTTTTACTTCCAAGCTGGACTGGGAGCGAGAGAAAATCATAAGTGTACGAGCTGCATTTCCCCCCGGGCATGCTGTAAAAGTCAGCTAAGAGATCCGAGGGTTTCAGTATATTGCAATGTAGGCGATGGGCTGACAACCTGTCACTACAGCAATATACCTACAAATCTATCTTAAATAACTCTCAAAACTTTGTCAGATGTGGCGGAACGACCTTTGTTTAGATCGTTTACGCTCTGCCTACCCCATAGGGATAAAGGCGTGATTATATGTATATGTTTGCACCACAAAGGCCTACTTCGCCTCTATCGGGTCACATTATTGCCGGAGCTATTACTCATTCAGTGTTTGTCTATAGTGCTTTAATGGTCTCTTTCTATCAAGTAGGATGTGGGGTTGAACGACCGACGAACCTTGATGTCAGAGTTTTTATACGGCCATTGGCTCTTACACTAACTGCTTAATGTGATCTTAGCAAAGCCTTATACTTTTGTGATTTAATTTGCATACTACCAGTCTGGCACTTAGCTACCCAAGACCGAGACAAGTGGCGTGGAAGAGGGGAGGCCTTTGTGAAAGTGGGATACGATACAGGCTTCATAAAAAAATGCATAGTCCTTATCAAACTAGTAACAATCCCACAAAGTATAAAATTGCTAAGATGGGTTGCTTTCACCATATTAGTGCCAAGTGTTTTTAAGATGGCGATTGCTCCACAAACGTTTACTCTGCCTCTACCGAGCCACGTTATTACCGGGTCCAGCTATCACTCATTCACTGTGTTGCTCCATTGTCCATTAATCGGGTGCACTGAATACTCTACCTATATCGAGTGGGTTGTGTGGACGACCTGATGAACCCTTGTTTCAGAGTAATTAAACTAGGTAAGATTTTAAACTTGATGTGTCTTTGAAATTTGTATGGTCACTGTCCCTGGACTGATGACTTAATGTACCCTCCAAAGCTCAAAATCATCTTCTTGACAATCACAATGATTCAGCCTTCATTGTCCTAATCTTCTAATTTTACAAAATAAAAGAACTGTCAATGAATTGTCTTAACCATGTCCTTACCAATCTGGAGATAATCCGAATAAGCGATTGTAGAAATATTCAACATTGTGGTCTCCTATGGGAATCGAACCCGCGACCTCAAAATGGAAAAGAACTGTAGCGCCCAAGTCCACCAGACGTAGATAGGTTCGGGCTATTATTACTCATTCACAGTGTTGCTATTGTTCATTAATGGTATGTGTTGAGTACTCGCCTGATTCTATACAAGGATACGGTAGCAATCAGCCTACGCAATTTCAGGTCGAGATATTGTTTCAATTGAGAACAATCACAGCGTCTATTTAAAGGACAGTTTCGAACCTGTATTTGAATATCAGTGTTTTGTGAGACTTCTACGTTTAATTAGCAAATATTTCCATTCCAAAACATACAGTCTCAAAAAAGTGCTAAACTTAATTCATAGGTAACCACGTCCATAGTTATTTCGTAAAGAGCCATTTAAAAAGCAGGTATTGCTATGTTACACCACGTCACGTCGACAATTAAGCGGGACATTTGAAATAGGATCACCTACCTAAACCTATTAATGTTACTAACATACAAACATACATACATATAATCACGCTTTTATCCCTAATGGGGTAGGCAGAGCGTAAACGACCTAAACAAAGGTCGTTCCGCCACGTCTGACATAGTTTTGAGGGTTATTTAAGATAGAATTCTAGGTATATTGCTGTAGTGACAGGTTGTCAGCCCATCGCCTAAATTACAATATACTGAAACCCTCGTATCCCTTAGCTGAATCTTACAGCATGCCCGGGAGGAAATGCAGCTGGCACATTCTATGTTTTTCTCTCGCTCCGAGACCAGCATGGAGTAAGTAGTAATACTAACATAACACATCATAATAGGATGTTACCCTAACGTTAAAAAATTATGAAGAATAACTGATATGAATTCTGGCTCGTCATCGTCTACGTCTGCTACGCCGTAGCAGATATTTTTTATCATGCCATACAGTAGAGTTTGGATATTAAAGAAGGAAATGCCTAAATCTTTATTTAAGTCCAGTAATTTCTCGTTCAAGTCTTGCTATTACTGGCTCCCATCCTACGCAAGTCTTGCTATTACTGGCTCCCATCCTACGAAGCGACGTTTTACATATTGTAATACGTACATTGCTTGGCTTACACCTACTTTAACCATTGCGCATAGTTTCGCAACTACATCTGTGGTGTGGTGGTCAGATCCATGGGCTTTTGAACATAACGTCTTGAGTTCGGGGCAACACAAAGTTGATATTTGTCAATACAAGTAAAATTTATCACGATTTAAGATTTTCTTTTATCAGGATTTAAGATTCTGACATTGCACCTGAGTGAATTGCAAGAAAAAGGAGCCTTTGCTTCACGATCATATTAAAGTTAGATCACGTTAAATGGTCGGTCTCGTTCGCTGTTGATATAGTAGCCGTTACTTATTAGCTATGCCATTAAGCGGTTTAAAACCTCTAAAACTGGGTTCATTAGGTAGTACGTCAGCCCATAAACCGCTCGCGACCAGAAGAAAAAAATAATAAGAAGAGGCTTGAAGTTGCAAAGCAGCAATGGACTATGAACGCTCTCGGATGCAGCAATGTTAAGTGGAATGTTTAATGCCTGTAAAATATTTGCATTAGGCGAGTAAATTTCGGAATTCGGTGAACTATTTTCGGGGCAATTTCGGCGCTAGTGGTAAATCAGCGGATTTATGGAGCGGAGTTTCAATTGTGTTGCAATTGTTATGAACATAATCTGTATAATATGACTAACAAGCATTCCCTGCTGTATATAAGCGATACTTAAATAATATTAAAAAAGAGTCCATGCTGGCCTGGGAGCGAGAGAAAAACATAGAATGTGCCGGCTGTTTTTCCTCCCGGGCATGCTGTAAAATCCAATTAAGAAATCCGAGGGTTTCTGTATATTGCAATTTAAGCGATAAGCAATCTGTCACTACAGCAATATATCTCAAAATCTATCTTAAATAACCCTCAAAACTTTGTCAGACTTGGCAGAACGACCTTTGTTTACGTCGTTTACGCTCTACATACACACATACACAAATCACGCCCCTATCCCTTACGGGGCAGGCAAAGCGTTTAACGCCTCGTAAAAGGCGCTTTCGCCACGTCTGACAAAAATTAAGGGGACTATTTTAGATTGTAATATGTATTGCTTTAGTGACAGGTTGTCAGCCCATCGCCTAAATTACAATACAATGTAACTCTCGAGTCCCTTTTGCTGACTTTAACAGCATGCCCGGGAGGAAGGGCAGCTGGAACATTCTATGTTTTTCTATCTCTCCCAGTCCAGCATGGAAGAAAGCGTTTACGCTCTGTCTACCCTATTATAGATAAAGGCGGGATTATATATATGTATGTATAAATGAGAAAGTAAATCTGTCCACTACAATCATATTGTTATTTTAAACGGGATTATTACCGCGATTATGTTTATTGTAACCTAAGAAAGAAAAGAAAGAGAAAAAAAATACGAATTGAAAGACCGATATGGTTTCCCTAGTAGACGTCAACATCCGCATCGCCAGTCGTGACCATAAAGCATGAAACTGATATGAAATATTGAGGTAACAATAGATATTATTGCAGTAATAATCCCGATCTAAATAACAATATAATTGTAGTGAGCGACCGCGAAAATATCAAAACTTATAAATCTGTCCGTTTGAATGTTTGTTGTATTTTTCACCCACAAATGGCAGAAGGGATTTTGAATAAATTTTACTGGATGGTAGAAAATGATAGGTAACTTTTTACCGCGGCAAAATAAATTATTCCAGCGTGAAAGAATATTAAGCCGTGGGTAAAACCAAACAGTCGAGTTAAATAGTAGTATTATAAAAAAGAAAACATTATAAACAAGCTGGCCTGGGAGCGAGAGAAAAACATAGAATGTACCAGCAGCATTTCCTCCCGGGTATGCTGTAAAAACCAGCTAAGGGATCCGAGGGATCTGACAACCTGTCACTACAGCAATATACCTACAAATATATCTTAAATAACCCTCAAAAGTTTTTCAGACGTGGCAAAACGACCTTTGTTTTGGTCGTTTAGCTCTGCGTACCCTTTTAGGGATAAAGGCGTGAATATATGTACGTATGTATGTATGTATAAAAATCCACTAAAACACAGCAAGACTTCTCTCCAATACAAGTTTAGCTGGCAAATAGGTGATTAATACGGAAGGCTTTTTGTGTACTTTTGAAACTACACAAAATTTTATATAAATTTATGTAATTTTTTTTATATCAAAAATAAAGTATATTTATTTCGATCCAGGAAAATATATATCACCCACATTTTAGTCCAAAAATAAAAGGTTATTTGATATCCGGAATGGATCTTATGCTAATAGGGTCATGTGGGATAAAATACAAACCTTTTTCAGAAGCTTTCCCACAGATTCTTTTTTATTACCTTCGAAAGATAACTTTATAAACGCTACTTATACAATTCTGCTGTGGGACATGATTAAAACAGATTTATAAAACCTCTACTAATACCAAAACTCAACTCAATGTAATATCAATAAAAAAAGAGATTCCTTAGAAATTTATTTTAATGAAATTAAAACAAAACCATGCATTGTTTGTATTTGTGAACATTTTCTCAACGACCAATCTATTAAATATCTAAATTTTGAAGACTATGAACTTGTTACACATTTCTCTAGGAAAAATAAGACAAGAGGTGGAACCCTTATCTTAGTTGAGAGAAATAGACAATTTAAAGTAATTGACTGTAAAAAGTTCAGTAGGGTTGATTACTTTGAAATATGCGGCTTTTTGGACTTAGAATCGAATGTAAATGTATTTTGCTGCTACCAAAATAACACTAATCAGACGAAATTTCTGGAAAGGCTGGAACTGTTTTTACAACACTTTTTTAGTAAGAGATGCGTAATTTACGGCGATTTTAATATCAACATGCTTGCTGACGACAATGAGAAAAGAGAACTCTTGAATATTCTAAGAAGCTATAATTTTAGGCATCTTATTGATAGTACTATAACATTCAGACGAAACGACAGTGAATCATGCATTGACAATGTTTTTACTAACTTAGATGATGATATGGTAGGCGAGGTTAGTGTGGACCATAATGGTTTCTCGGATGGTCATGCAGCTATTCTAACTCCAATTTTTACGGAAACGTTCACCAGTAAGAAGTGGCAAGAACCAGTAATTTTTATTAAAACTCGTAATTTCAGTGCAAAAAATAAAAATACGTTTCGCAGAAAGGTTAAAGATACAGACTGGTCCTTGCTAGGAATAAATTCATTTTTAAAAAAGTTTTACGTTATATTTAGTGAGAGCTTTAAAAAAGTAAATAGAAAAATTAATTTGAAAAAGTGTAATAAAATACGGTGGATTACAAAAAGCGTACGAGAGTCTAGTAAATTCAAACGAGTAATATGTAACATTAATAAAGAAAACTGCCATCCATCAATAGTCAATTATAAAATAAGTTACATAAAATTATATAGAAAAGTATTACGTTGCGCTAGGAAGTCGTCAGTTCAGGACGAGATACATCAAGCACAAAATTCTACAAAGGCTATTTGGAAAATTGTTAATAAACACAGTAACAAAAAACAAATACGCAAACAGAACAAGCTTATACTTAAATTAAACGATGATATCATAACAAACCCTAAGGATATTTCAGAAATATTTAATGATTTATTTGACCATGGTAAAGGTAAAACCAATGTAAATTGCAGCGATTCAATAGCTCTTCTACTGGAGAACACAAAGCGGATTGATACTGACATTGAATGTAGAAAAACTAGTCAAAAGGAAATACAGAAAATTGTTAGTGAAATGAAAAATAAAAAAATCTACCGGGTCAGATGACATTCCAATAACAATTATAAAAGAAAACATTGACATTTTAGCAAAACCAATTGCATATTTATTCAATTTATGTTTAAATCAAAATATATTCCCCGATCAATTTAAATTAGCCAAAGTTATCCCAGTGCACAAAAAGAACACCGTCACTGATCCCAAAAACTATAGGCCCATTTCGCTGCTCCCAGTGGTTGGCAAAATATTAGAAAAACTTCTGAAGAATAGACTTACATCTCACTTGAGTTGCAATAATATATTACATTCGAGACAGTTTGGATTTCAAAGAGGTATTGGCACAACTGACGCAATTGATACCCTCATTGACGACATCATGAGACAAATTAATGCAAAGAAAAAGGTTGCAGGGCTGTTTCTAGACCTAAGTTCCGCTTTTGATTTAGTTAGTCATGAGCTATTGTTAATAAAATTAGAACACTATGGAGTACGAGGGAACTTACTTGAATTGTTTAAATCTTACTTGCTTAATCGTACTCAATATATTGAAATTAAAGATTTGACACAAGATGGAACTGAGATAGTTCATACATCAAAATTCACAAAAGTAACAAGGGGGGTTCCGCAGGGCTCAGTCCTCGGGCCAATATTTTTTATAATTTTCATAAATGACTTATTAAATTATGTGTATAATAATAATTATGACATTAATAATAATATAATAATAATATCTTTATTTCAGGCAGTTACCCATACAAAATAAAATTAAAATAAAATAAAATTAAAATATAAAATAAAAAATACAGTAAAAAGTCATCATAATTAATCAATACACATTGCTTGTCCTATCTTAACTTGTCGTTCGACACCAGATGAATTTTCGACCAATGTCGACAGAAGATGTTTTCAAAATCTTCGACAACATTGCGAAGGATGGAGTTCCGGCTCTCCTGGAGTCTGTTCCAGAAGGATGCAGAGCGCTGGCGGAGGATGGCAAAAATGTCAGCCACACCTGCATTAGTAAACATTTCTTTAGCACTGCAATAGCGGGGCAGCTTCATCAATATACGGAAGGCGTCGTTATATTGTACCCTAAGTACATTATAAAACTTTTTGGTATATTTCACCCAAAGTTGTCCAGTGTAAAATGTTTGGCAATAGGCTTTAAAGAGAGTAATCTTCACACCTTCCGAACACTTAGCGAAGCGCCTAGCCAGCATGTTGCAGCGCACCGCCAGCGCCCTGCGCTCCCTCTCCATGTCCTCCTCGTCGTTAAGATCTTCATCGAGCACGTGACCAAGGTATTTAAATTTGGTGACAACTCGAATCGGCGAGTCATATAGCCAAACCGGTGGTACATTTTCCGGACCTTTACCTGCTCGAAAGACGAGCATTTCTGTCTTCGCAACATTATATTTCAATCCATGCCTCCCAGCATAGGTTTCACAGATTGAAAGTAGTTTACGAAGACCATTTATAGATGGGCTAAGAAGCACCATATCGTCCGCGTAGCTCAGGCTGTTAACACTCACGTTCCCAACATGGCAACCGATATTGGTGTTTCTCAGCTCAACTATAAGGTCATTCACATACAGGTTAAAAAGGTCCGGAGATGTAAGCCCCCCTTGACGCACACCACAATCTAATCTAAAATCATTAGATAATGTGTCGCCCCATCTTACATTATTAGTTTGATTTTCATACCAATATCTCAGCAAATTCGCAATACTGGCAGGAACGTTGGATTGCGAGAGTTTGCGCCAAAGGATGTTATAATTGACCAGGTCGAATGCGCGGCTAAGGTCGAGAAAGCACGCATATACCGACGTGTCCCTGTTATGGTAGTAGCTCACAGCGTGTTTCAGGGCCAGTATCGCAGAATCCGTCGAGAGACCGGGACGAAAACCAAACTGCGCATCATCAATTTCTATATGACTCGCCAATTCGGGTTGCAAGATTCGTTCCAAAATTTTACCTACTATCGTTCCCAGAGATATAGGCCTATAATTTTTGATGCAAGATAGATCCCCGGTCTTGTTTTTTACTACAGGAACCACAATCGTTTTCATCATGGCGTCAGGCAAATAACTAAATTTCATGCACATGTTGAAAAGATCCGCCAATATCCTAAAAACTTCGCCACTGGCATGGACAATATGCTCCACGCTGAGACCGTCGTGTCCAGGCGATTTTCCACGTTTTATGTGCATGACGACTTTGCATATCTCGTCAGTCGTGATTATTCTAAAGTTATTCATTTGTGGTAAAATCAAACTAGGCTCGACGCTCCCAGCGTCGGGCGCAACGTCCACGCCTATTGGCTCAACTTTAAAGTGATTGGCAAAAATGTTGGCAATTAAAGCTGGGTCTTTCACACTATTTATGTTTGCTGGTAATTTATTTTTCCCATTCGTAGCCTTCACTCCAGTCCAAAATTTACCAAAGTTATTAGAAGCTCTACTTACTGCTAAAATGTTCATTTTTATTAATTCCTCGTTATTTTGAACCCATTTCAACTTATTTTTAAAAGCTTTACGACTCTCAACCATATTTTGATAAATCTCACCGAAGTTAGGTTTACCATGATCAAGCCACTGACTAAAATACATTCGTGCTACAGAGTGACTTTTTTGCACATGGTAATTCCACCCAGGGATCTGGTTTGGTTTTTTCTTGGTATCTTTCTGTGAACGACAACTTAAGATAGAAGCCTCTTGTAAAATTCCTATTAAATTCTTGTACAGCATGTTTATTATTCCATAATGATACTCTGTATTATAACACATTTTATCTCTGTCATAGTTTTTGCACTCATTACAATGACTAGAATAACTTAAAACTGATAATTTATTATAACAATGATCGGTATATTTAATAATTTGACTAGAGTTCTTTTTATTCCATAAAATTTTACTCAATTTTGAGTTCTTACTATCTAAATAAATTTTATCAACCATGATTTCTGTGCCCAATTTTACAAAGAGGGGATAGTGATCTGACCAGCTAACATTGTTGTTGACCCAAACACTATCAACGGTAGAAGTTGCAGCACTAGTGGTGAGGCAGTGGTCCAGCCATCGATTGGCTCCGTTTTGTTCACTAGTAAATGTAAAAGTATTCGAGTTAAGAGCCATTATGTCTGCACAATCCCACTGCATTTCTGAACAGAAATTACATAATTCCCGCCAAAAAAGGGTTCCTGGATGTGCGTTGAAGTCTCCGATAATGTAACAAACTTCTACTCCAAGTTCATCTATTATGGCACTGATACATGACAAGCAACTGGTAAAATCAGGTAAATTATCAATATCATTACACGGCATGTATACATTGAATACTAAAAATACTTTACTACCCGCCGTAAACTTAACACATATCACTCTATCCGACTTACAATCTGTCAGTGACACACTATCAAAAATATTCTTATCCCATAATATCGCTAAACCGCCATAGGGCCGACCTCTCAGTACTCCCACGCTGGTATCTACCGCAGACGTAGCCATACAACTAAACTTGCTGTCAATTTCATTCACGAAATTTAAGTCATGCGGCAGTAACCAGGTTTCCTGAAGTACTAGTATGTCGGATACCCGGCACAAGTCACGCACATGATTAACTGCGCGCTTAAGACCCTTACAGTTAAAGGACGTCAGAGTAATATTCTTGATTTGTTTACAATCCATGTTGGTTATTTGACATCAGTGATTTGTTCATTCTTAACCGTTCGCGATACTTACGGAATACCAGACCACTTGGTCAGAAGTCTTTATTTAAAAATGTCGAAACCTGACTAGAGGATACTGTGACTTTAAATGAGTTAAAGTCAACTTCTCTGAATTGACTTAATAATTCTACATTGAAGCATGATTCTTTCATGTCGTGTATATGCTCCTTTATGTTTTCGATGGTAGTACATTTTGCAGCTCGTGATAAGTAGATCGCGACTTTTGGTTCACTAACTAATATCTTAAATGAGCTCTGTAATGCACCACGCAAATTTCGATTTTTAATCGTCTTTTTTCTAGTTACGGTAGTAAAGCCATCCACGTTATCATTTTTGCCGACTTCAATAGACGGTACATCGTTCTGTTGCTTCGCCACGTTAAGTTTTGCGTGCCGTGCGTCCCGCCGCTGAGGTTTGGCCGCAGCAATTCCACCCGTCGGTCCAGTTGACGTACGAGTAGTAGTCCCGCGCGGTCCGAGCGCAGCCTGAGCGATGTCGCGGTACGAAGGCGTGTGCATTGACTCAGGTGAGCTCGTTGTGT
The DNA here is from genome assembly GCA_949820665.1 of Scrobipalpa costella. Taxonomy (NCBI): domain Eukaryota; kingdom Metazoa; phylum Arthropoda; class Insecta; order Lepidoptera; family Gelechiidae; genus Scrobipalpa; species Scrobipalpa costella. The sequence continues at coordinate 489,031 of OX463314.1, forward strand.
AGGCCGGTGGTACAAGCTTAGGCGGCGAGCGATTTTTGCGGCCGGTTGGAGTTGTCATAATATGCTGACGATGTCCACTAAAATCTGTTTTTTCAAGCGAATTTCTCAGCCCCGTTAGTTCAGTACTTATCTTGTTGTCAAATATTTCCATCTCTGATTTGGAGATACTGTCAGATTTTATTATTTGAAGTTCCGTCTTCAGAATAGTAATGTCCTTCAAAAGACGAGTGACATCAACATGATTAAATGTTACCGGAGGTAAGCGGTTCAAATCCTTAGCCACGAAAGTAGGTACGTCATTTGGGTCAGTTTCCTTTATAATCTTGATGATGTCCCTCAAATCCTTTTTCTTCTTGTCTTCTCCTCTTCTAAGAGGTACCTTAATATGCGACAACGATCTTGCGCCATACAAATCGGTTTTACCCTTGTCAACTTCGGCGTCCGTAAAGTTAGTTCCACATATTTGTACGATACTCAACTCATCGAGAACGTCCACTTTATTTTGCACAAACGTAAGCAATTCATTAACAATAAGAGTAACTGCCATAATTCTGTCACTTATACCACACGACACCCAGCTGGGTACACGCAGGTGAGTACTACGTTTGCGCTACTGTGCGCACGTCAAGCCGGCATCGCACCGGCGGCGGAATTGACATTAACTTGGTAAATTTTGCAGATGATACAAATGCTGTTATATCGGCTAATAGTATGGATGACTTAAACAAACTAGTTAGCTAGTAGTTTTAGGATGCTTTGATGTCTGGTTCAAGGCTAATTACCTACAAATGAATGCCTCTAAAACTAATGTTCTTCTTTTTAAAACTACAAGCCGTAATGATGATATTTTAGAGGTATCTCTCAACGGACATAACATTAATATGGTTAATGAAACGAAATTTTTAGGCATATACATTGACGAATTGTTAAATTGGAAATCAGAAGTAGCATCAATTGAGAATTCCATAAGCTCTGCGTGCTATGCTCTCCGCTCCTTACGAGACGTACTAACCCTTGATCAGTGGAAATCTGTATACTATGCATTAGTTGAGTCCAAGTTTAGGTATAGCATTCTCTTATGGGGCAATAGCTATAGATATAATTTAAACAGAGCGTTTGTAACTCAAAAGAGAGCAATACGTACTATTGTCCGAGCTCCACCGTGGGAGTCGTGCGTAGAACACTTCAAAAAATTAGGTATTCTAACATTACCAAGTCTGTATATTTACATCTTGTTGACGAGCGTGATAAAAAAAAGGTTTATCTTTGAATCTGCACCTGAAATGGAACTCAGAGAGTCAACTAGACGGAAAGACTTAAATTATGTGATTTCGCCAAATTTTAACATCGTCTTTCACTGTCCTAGATACCAGGCTGTTAAATTGTTTAATAAAATGCCTACAGAATTAAAATGTATACGTAAGTTAAGCGAATTTCAACAAAAATTAAAAGCTCTCTTGCTGGAAAGGTGCTTGTATTCCATTGACGATTTTTGATAACAATTGCTGCCTTCGATGTAATTCACATTTGTTTACTTTAATAATATTTTAATTTGACATGTAAATTGACATAATCTTATTTAGTTTAAGTTTTAGTCTTATTAAGTATAATCATTAATTACTTATTTATTATAATTAGACATTTTAATGTAACTGTGATCTTATGTTTGTAATTAAATTTTAGTGTACACGTATGTCAAACACAATATTATTGTTACTGAATAAATTGAATTGAATTGAATTGAAAATTGAACTCAATGAAATAATACAATAAGTATTTATTTAATTATAATAATATAAAAAACCCGGGTTATTGGCGTGAAAAATCACGTACTGCTTAGTTTATACAACTCCTTTCATCAAATCTCATACCTACTTGCAGTACAGCTAATCTACCCCAAATCTTGAAGTTACTTTAATTTTCATGACAAAATCAATTTACATTTTCACAAATTTTTTTTGTAAATAAATCAAGAATCTTGAAGTTACTTTAATTTTCATGACTAAATCAATTTACATTTTCACAACATTTTTTTGTAAATAAATCAAGAGCTCAATAAAGTAATTCAGGAACGGAAATGAAATTCATCAGAAGGCCGAACTAGTACAAATGGACTGAGAAACAGGGAAATATATTTTTATCGTACTTCGATCTTGGCTCAAGGTTTGGGGCAGTATAAATTCATTGACCTCGGTACAGGTACTACTGCAAAGATAGCATTGGGTAGGTAAATTATCCATCTGTTATGGTGGATTGACCCTCCCGTCCCTTACTACGTTTTAAAGATTGCGCAAAACGCGATATGATTGCATTTAATATCGATCGCAACACATGGGAGGATCACGCTACCGATCGTGATGCGAGGAGAAAAACCATCTACGAGGGCCGTGAGACTCACGATAAGGCCTGGTTTCTAAATCTAGCCCAGAAATGGGAAAAACGACATGCTCGCGGAGAGGGCTCCGTCGCAACGGACTCTCAATTCGCGTTCAGTCAGTGCAGACGAAAGTGTCGTTCAAGGATCGGTCTTTTTAGCCACGAGCGACGATGCTCTTCTCGCATAGGCGCTGCTTAAATCATCTGTCAAGATGAAAAAGGCCTAATGATGACGATGATGATGCTGGATTGACAGTGAGAAAGAACCAACTTAATTATTAGCGACTCTTCTTTTTAGCGAGTGGATTCTCGTGTCGAATAACGACCCTATGAACCCTGGTGTCATTAGCGACTAAAACAAAAAATACATACGGACAAAAATATATTTGTTATTATGTTAAGCGATAAAAGTACATTTTAAAAGAAAAATATACAGGCTACGACGCGAGGTTAAGACGCCGGAAGAAGCTATTCTTGCCAACTGAGCCATCCAGTGTCAGTCTAAATCCAGGCCTCTGTTAGTACCTTCTTCTTCTTCTTCTGTCGAGTGGGTATCGAGTCTATGGACCCGATGAACCCTGGTGTCAGAGTTTTTAAACCGCCTAGTAGCACAACTATCAGGCCTCTGACATGGTTTTGTGTAACGACCACTATCAAAGACAGCGACCGGGACCGACGGCTTAACGTGCCCTCCGAAGCACGAAATCTTTTTCTTTTCGGACAATCAGGTGATTCAGCCTGCAATGTCCTACCCAAACTGGGGAAAAATTCACAAAGTGATAAATTCTCAAATATCAACTTTGTGTTTTACCCCCTGGGAATCGAACCCAGGACCTCTGGATCGGGAGCCCATGGCACTAGCCACTAGACCACGGAGGCAGTACCTAATAGTAGTAGGTAGACGTATTGATTCCGGACTAGTGGTAGATCTATCCACCGCTGATTGCCTTTCAACTGATTAGATTATTGGCTCGCTAACTCACTGCTGATGTTTATTAACTACAGTGGATTCTACGTTTAATTACTATTAATTAATAACATGGGTGCAATTCTTGATATCCTTAATCTAAACTTGACCAACTCGCGACTTTTAGTTCAATAAAATTATGATTATTTTCAGAAATTATACAGTTTCTTTTCCTTTACATACTTTCATGTCAACTTAACCTTTAAACAAAATTTCATATTGAAACCACACTAGACTACAGTTAATTATATCCAATCTTTTTAAATTTCGTTTTAGTAAGTGGCGTACCTATAGAATTAAGCCCACTGCACTAATAATGTGAAATACATCCAACACCAGTAGGTAATGAGCGTGTTAATGTGTACATTATTAGATCAATATGGATAATTGTGCTTTGGCACCTACTGTCTTGTTATGTAGTTTAGAGTAATTAATTCATATCACATTATCTCTATCGAAACTAAATTAAACTTCACCTGAACTTTATTCAAATAAGCTTTTTATTAATTGTTTGCATTTTATTTTAAATTTCCACGTTTCGAATCCATTTATAGGAGCTGTGGTTACAAGAGACCAAAATGTACACAATTTAGAAATCTTAAATTGATTATTTTCATTCGGTTTTTAATTTTCATCTGACGACGATCCGGTTGTAACCATAATTTATTTTTATTTTTTATTATAATTAACAAAATAATCTACAACCTGTGACTACAGCAGTATACCTACAAATCTGTCTTAAAATAACCCTCAAAACTTTGTCAGACGTGACGGAATGACCTTTGTTTAGGATGTTTACGCTCTGCCTTCCCCAGCAACAGGTTTTGGACTACTTAAATACGATTACTACCGGCGAGAGCTGCACTGTTGAGAAGCTCAATGCAAGGGGAAACTATGCATCTTTTAAACTGTGTGTACCATCTAGCCAAGCTGACAATGTTATGTCTCCTGAAAATTGGGCTAAAGATATATGCGTTAAACCTTGGCGCCAGAACTTTCGTCGGAACAATAAAAAAGAGGTCGAGACGCTTTAGAGATATTAGTCTATTTTATCAAAATGTTAGAGGCTTACGCAGTAAAACCACGGTTTTTTACAACAATGTAACTAGTTCTTGTGACTGCGACGTCATCGTTCTAACTGAGACTTTCCTCAATAGTTCTGTAAACGACTCTGAGCTGTTTCCTCCTAATTACATTGTTCTAAGGGAAGACCGCCCTAATGATGCTGGATGGGGTGGTGTGTTGGTAGCTGCCAGGGATACTTTTACTGTTAAACTTATCACTGATGTAGATGGACAAGCTGAAGTCAAGGATGTTATGTTTGTTCTAATATCTTTTAAAAATATTAAGTTTGTAATTGGTGTACCCTATTTCCCTCCAAGCTATAATGATGAACAATATTTAGCTGTTTTAACTTACCTTGAAAATTTTTATTGTAAGTATTCTAATCTACCCATTGTAATATTGGGCGACTTCAACATGTACTCCTAGTGCTTTTGTAAGAACGCAGTTTCAGGTATTTATGAAGTTTTGTAACTTTGAACAATTCAACAATGTTGTAAACGATATCAATCATATCTTGGACTACGTCTTGTCAGATGTAGGATCGGATAAATTGGCATTGACGGGTGATGTGGAACCTTTGGTACCTGTAGATTCGCATCATCCTCCTTTGGAGGTAATTTTGTCTCTCCCGCGTCCTTACTTGCCTAATGATGAACCACCACTACCGGATAACATAAAAGCGTATGAGATTTCAGGTTGGAATTTTCGAAGAGCTAATTTTCTGAGCTTGTATAATGAAATAAGTCATTTAGAATGGGATGATGTTCTTGCAGAAAATTCTGTAGATGTAGCTGTGGACACATTTTATACTAAAAAAAACTCAGCTATAGATAAAAATGTTCCTAAAAGAAGATGTCAGTCTTCAAACAAAGGACGTATTTACCCTCCCTGGTATACCTCAGAAATTATCAAAAAAAAAAAATCAAGTATTTTCACCACCGAATGTTTAAAATTAAGGGCTTAGTATTTAACCGCGAGGTTTTTAAATATTACCGATCACACATTAAAGACTTAATTCAAGAATCATACATAAAATACACTAATACCATTGAGAATAATATTCACCGCGATCCAGCTTGCTTTTGGAAATTCGTTCGAGAAAGACGGGGGGGTGGACGGCAAGGTAATGACTACATCTATAATGGTAGAACTATTAGGGGCGGGGAAGCTGTCGTTGCTTTTGCTGAGTATTTCTATTCAGTATTTCATGATTTAGAACCCATGTTGGATCCTGATGCTGCTCAGAGGTGCGGGGATGGGGAGCAGATGCCTATTATTTGCTTAAAAGAAGTTACGTTGGTTGACCTGCGGCAAGCCATCCGTCGTTTAAAGGCCTCTTCTGCTGAGGGTCCTGATGCTATCCCTCCTTTTCTTATTAAGGACTGCAAAGATGCCTTTGAACTTCCTCTTTTGCATCTCTTCAACCTTTGCCTTCGGAGTAGCCTGTATCCCTCTAAATGGAAACTTTCAAGGGTGACTCCAGTACCAAAGAGCAATAAATCGCAAGATGTTACCAACTTCAGACCTATTTCGGTTTTGTCAGTTTTTAGTAAGCTTTTCGAGTCAATATTGTGTGCATATATTACACCTAAAATTTGTAATTATTTGGATGACTCTCAACATGGTTTTCGTCCAGGAAGGTCGACTACAACCTGCCAAGTCGCACTGGTTGATTCGATAACTTCACTGATGGAGGATGGCAAACAGGTCGATGCTGCCTATTTTGATTTTAGGAAGGCATTTGACCTCGTTGATAACGACATACTCCTCTCAAAGATCTCTTCGTTTGGATTTGCTCCTAAATTTGTAAAGTTTTTTGCATCTTACCTGAAAGATCGTCGACAGTATGTCCAAATGTGTGGCTATCGATCAGAAACTTATTTTACAAGATCAGGCGTAAGTCAGGGAAGCACACTTGGTCCAACATTATTTTTAATAATGATTAATGACCTTCCAAAGAAATTGAGAAGAGCAAACTGTCTTATGTTTGCCGATGACCTGAAACTCTACTGCCCCGTATCTGGTACTGCCGACTGTCTTGCTCTCCAAAGGGATATTGATTCTGTTACACAATGGAGTCATGATAACAGCCTATCCCTTAACGTATCCAAATGTTGTATCATTTCGTTCTCTAGGTCCACTCTTCCGCCTCTTGATTTTTCATATGTTTTAAATAATCAAGCGTTAGTGCGCGTTAATAAAATTTGCGATCTAGGATTGACCTTGGATGTAAAACTAGATTTTCACGAGCACATTATGAGCAAATCTGCCAGTAGGGTTCTAGGGTTTATAATGCGTACCGCTGCCTGCTTCCGTAATTCTGGATTAGCTATCATGCTTTTTAATGCCTTCGTCCGTAGCAAGCTGGAATATTGTTCAATTACCTGGGACCCTTTTGAAAAGATGTACGTTCTTATGATTGAAAGGGTACAGCGTAAATTCGCTAGATATATATATAAAAGAAATTTTGGGTACTACCCTTTCTTGTACCCTTCCCTATTTGTATCTGGTATGGTGGGTTTCGACACACTGCAAATAAGGCGTAAATCTTTTTTAGCCGTCCATTACTGCTTGCTTTTGCGCAATAAAGTAGACAATCCTAGCGTCTTAGAAAGGATCTGTCTGTTCGTTCCTAATAACTACACGCGTACTGGTCGGCGCTATCGACAACTGTTTGCTACCAGTTCCACACGCACTTGCTATGCTGCCAATGCACCTACTGCCCGGGCTATCGCCCTTCTTAATAGCTTTTTGTTAGACGTCCAAGATGTTGATTTATTTAATACTCGTATTTATAAGATTGCCGTATATTTATATCTATTTCTAAGCAAAACTGTACAATAATTTAAGTTCCAATGTGGGTGTTTGGTTTTGTACTGTAAACCTGCATTGTGTTTTTTGAAATATATAAATAAATCATAAATAAATAAATCATAAATCATTAGGGATAAAGGCGTGATTGTATGTATGTAATAATCTACCTTTCTTTGTGAAGTGGGTTGTTGATTCGACGAAACTTAACTGTCTAATATTACAGCAAGTATGCCTCTCAGATAATATATTAACTATATTGTCACGACATTTAACAATATATGTCACGACAACTATCAAAGATATAGTCCGGGAACGACAGCTTAATATATCCTCCGAAAACCAGGAACAAATTAATAAGCTGCTTTTATCCCACAGATCCTACCAAAATGGGAAGCCGTGAAAACTGGAACCATCTCCTTCAAGTTCCGCACCAACGAGCCGAACGGCCTGATCCTCTTCAACATGGGCGCGAAGCCACCAAGGGTAGGTTGCACGGTAAGGGGTGAAGCTTTTGGGGTTCGGAGTCATCATCATCATCGTCCCCATCAGAACCATCACCCATAAAGACTGCTGGAAGGTTTTGTTGGAAATTGGAAGAAAGAAAAACATTTATTCGGTACCTGTTATAAGAACTTGAAGAACTACGTGAATAGCCTAATGGCTACACTTAATACTAATTGGAGACCGACTAAAATTATAAGAAAGAAAAGTGTTGTTGCAAAGTTAAACATTTTGTTTCCTTCTATTCCTTTCACTAGGTTTTCAATTTGAAGCAGTTTTTCTTGGTTTTTCGCTTCATTTACATTACTGTTATAAATGTTTATTTTTGCTTCGATATTACCGAGTGGTAGCAAACAGTATAGTTCAACTTATGGAATGAAAATATTTTAAATTGAAAACACAATTCCAATTTCCAACAAAATAAACCTCATTGGATAAATCTTAGATGAAATTCAAAGAGGAATTAGCGACTGTGATTTAATATCTCACTTTTATTAACGTGCCGTGGCAATATCCTGGGAGCTTTAATAACGTTTTAACCAACTTTTCGCCGAAATTTAATTTTGTCCAATTAGAAGGTTATCCATTGAGGCGCTGCATGGTAGGTCGAGACTCAGAGGAAATATATACAGGGTGTTGAATAAGCCATGGATAATACTGATAGGGCAGCATCTACGCATGAATCTGAATAACTTTTTCTTATAACTTTTATTCAATTATGAAAAAAATTAAACCTCCTATACAAAAGTGTACACTGGTCGAGTCATTTTATATGTGAGTCCCAATATTTTGAGTAAGAAAGAAATAGAAAAAAGTATGCTTGGTATTTCTTTGAAAGACCTAGCTTAGAGGCGTGCCTTAGGAGAAGCCAATGACCAGCAGTGGACTGATGATGAATTCGAAAAATAGTATTGACAAATTGTTGTTCAGTTTCATACATTGATTCTTCTCTATCGGTACTAACTATGTCTTACTGGACCGTTGTAGAAAAAAAAGTACCGGGGGTTTCATCTAGGGGAATTTGTGTATGGTACCTTATAAAGTTTCACCCACTTTCAAACGTTGAAGTGTTTTATGTTCTGATCTGTAATTTGGTGTGCACCTAGCTTCGACACAACCAGGTACCGGGATAGGCTCCTAGCACTTATGACACTTATGGTTTCTAGCAGTTCAGTGTATTTACGAGAGTTTTCATTTGCCAAAATAAAATTTAAGGCTTGTTCATCACGAATCTGAACTATTTTATGAAAGATTTTGTCGAAATATGAAAAAAGACGTGGACTATCCATACAAGAGCTGCCAATTTCTTCTCCATGTTCCGACCTTTGTGTCATTATGGAAATGGTTCAGTTTCATGGTCTAAGCAAACCCCTTAATATTTTTTTGGTCAACGAGAATTCACGCAATTCATGCTATATATGGGAAACGCTCACGTAACTCTGACTATACTACGTGAAATGCTACGTGGTGTTTTTATGTAAGGCTTTGTATTGAACGGGCTTTATTAATACCTACACAAATTCGCACCATCGCGCCGTAGCTAGAAATCCACTTTTAGTCTCATATTATGAAATATTTTTAGATTTTCATTAGAATTTTAATAATCTAACCTTTTGATCTATTTCTATTTTAGAGATCGAAATAACTTTTTTCATATTAAATGAAACTTTAATAATTTAAGCTGAAATTCAAATTTCTTTCATAACACTGGATGGAAATATCTTTTTTAAATAACACACAGTATTTTGAATAGAGTTTGATAGAAACTATAAGTGATTTGCATGTCTGGCTAGTTCTGAATGTTATTCAAATAGCTGTTGGGTAGTTTGCATGCATTACGTGCAGCCGAATGCAACGGTTTTTTTTCTATTTTACTAGTTTTTAGTTCAAAGTTTTTATTGATTTTACCACGACGTTGTATTTTCGGATTGTATACGAAAGTTAACGTCATTTAAATTGGCTTTGGAATCGTTTTAGGTTGAATATTTATGTGCCGTATGTTTTGGTCTCCCAGTTTAATCTAAAATACGATACAGTTTTGCACTGCTGGTTTGTTACCACAATTTACGTATAAATGCCAGATTTTAGCTACAACTACATCCAATATACAAATTTGGAATGGAACTAGTGGAGTACATATATTTTAATCCGACCACAAAAAAAGAACCTACGGAACCTGGTTTCACGCAAACGGTTCGGCGTCAGATAAGAGTTAGATGATAATTTTGATGGCGTACTTAACGCTTGGAACCTTCCGTAGATGATCCCCGGCTATGAAGAACAACAAATATTTTTGCATAGAGCCTTTTATCATGTCAACAACAGCCTCCGCACTAACCAACGTGCCTAGACACTGTACTATTCTTCCAGGCTGATCTCTTCGCGGTGGAAATGCTGAACGGCTACATCTACGTCCACGTAGACCTCGGGTCTGGTGGAGTGAGGGTCAGGGCGTCCCGGAGACGGGTTGACGACTCCCACTGGCACGAGTTCCTGTTGAGGAGAACTGGAAGAGATGGCAGGGTCACTGTTGATGGAGCCAATGCTGAGTTTAAAACTCCTGGTAAGTTTGTTATTCTAAAATATGCGTTTGGATTTTAAATTAAGTCAAATAGAGTTATACCACTACCTGAAAGTTCTGGTGATCATGGATTGGAAAACGCGACGTAGGTTAGCATCTTAAATCGTGAGTGGACTGGCGATCTGGTATAGAAATGAATTGTCGTTGTTGCTGAGTTTTGGGTGGTTTATTTCCTGCAGAGGTTAACTTTTGGCTGAGCAGCTTCAACGATGAGACAAGAGTAGGTAAAAAAAATAAAGTCAGCAATATTTGTTTTCAATTTTTCCAGGTGAATCAAACCAACTAGAACTGGACGGCCCTCTCTTCGTAGGAGGGTTGGGCTCCGAATACTCTGCCTCCAGGACCCCATCAGCTCTGTGGACGGCAGCCTTGAGGCAGGGTTTCGTGGGCTGCATAAGAGATTTGGTACTCAACGGGAAACCTCAGGACTTGACGGCGTATGCCAGGCAGCAGGACTCAGGTAGAGTGTTCGGAAAAAAAATTACCTATTTTTGTACCTTTTTTGTACAAAAACACAATCAAACAAATCCTCAAGGGAAGGAAAACCGGTCAGGAATAAATCCCAGCTGAAGAACGCGACCCTCGAAGTTAAATAAACATTTAAATTAGTTTGACGCAACGAACCGGAGCACAATACGGTATTCATTACATTTCATTGCATATGACTCCTTAGGGAGGCTGAGTTGTGTGACGTCATTATTGTGCAGAACAACAGGGAAAATAAGGATTAGAAGGAAAGCTTTGTTTAGATTTCTGTTAAACAAAGCCTGCTGGGAGTTGTCAGTTGACCCAAATTATATTATTTCTAAAGACCTACGATATGACGGACTGCTGTAGACCAAGTCAGGGATCAAGCAGTTCAATATTTTAAGTCTGGGTTAAAAAAAATGGAGACAAAAGGAAATGTTTGATGTCACGAAGGTTGCTCCATTTTATAATGCAAATTGACAGTATTTCGTCTTCATGTGAATTAAAACGCAATTTATTCCATTTCCAGCGTCAGTCCGGCCAGCCTGCCACGTGCTGATGAAGCAGTGTGTCAGCTCGCCCTGTCAACATGGCGGTGCTTGTTCTGAAGGCTGGAACAGGCCTCTGTGCGACTGTTCTTCTACCAACTACACGGGACCTACTTGTGGGAGAGGTGAGCCATTTACTGACAACCCGGAAAACAGGCATACGGTCCACTCGATGCAGACATCGTAATATACAACACTTATTACGTCAATTCAATTCAATTCTTAGGTTATATGGCTTTTGTGTTGTCACAATTCCGCCAACATCACGTATATGAAGATAATACACGATGGGGTAGGAAAGAGAGAAAAAAGAAAAACACTAATATTGACGACACGATGACAAAATCAACAGGAGTTGAACACACCACACCTAGAGCAAAACAATACAAACATAAATCAACACAAACAATATACTTACTTATAAATATATAAGAAGAAATATATTCAACATTAAGAAATAATATAAGCAAAATTTACATAGCATTAAATAAAAGTATATATTTATAAAGTTAGAAATATAATATATTACAGTTTAATCTTATTATATAAACACTTATTACATCACAAGACAAGAGGGACACCAAAATGTGTTGAATTGAGTCCCAATGTAAATTGACAATTTCATTTTTTTTTGTTTCAAGTAGGTACTATCAAAACTTTCTAACCAAAACTTCACAGGTTGGGTAATTTACTGAAAATACACACAGATATGAGAAAATATTAATGAACAATGAGCATTTTCTTTGACAATATGATTCAAACTATGGGTATTTCACAATATTCCAGACTCCCCAACGATCTTCCTGAACGGCAGCCAGCACCTCACAGCATCTCTAGGAGCGGAGCACGTGACGCAGACGGAGGAGCTGATGCTGCGGTTCAGGACCACGCGCGCCGGCCTGCTGCTGCGGACGGCGGCCGAGCACTCCGCCGACAGGCTCGAGCTGGCCGTGGCTGCGGGCCGGGTGCGCGCCAGTGTCCGGCTGGGCGATAGGGAAAAGGTAAGGACTATCATATCACAGTCTAAGTTTTATCTCAATTAAAAGACGGAGGAGGTGATGTTGCAAACCGGAACAGAGCTCTCTGTAGTTTCTGGTCAGGGACTTCTAGGAGAGTGGGTAAAGACTAGCATTCTACCATATGGGTGTTATATCGCCACGCAGCCCACGATGGGTCAACTAAGAAAGCCGACTTCAACTACTTGGGGGGAACATGAAGGAATACAATAACGACCCCTCTTGTACCCAGAACCTGCTGGCCGGCCTGAACGTGGCGGACGGCGGCTGGCACACAGTAAGGTTCTCGCGCAGAGCTTCCAACCTCAAGCTGCAGGTGGACGGCGCGGCGCCGGTGCGCGGTATGTTATGTACGTATGCACGGGCACACCCGCACCTTTTGTTTTACCCTCGTAGTGGATACAAGGTTGGTTTCGGGGGCGTTCCGTTGGCAGAAGACTATAAAATTATGGGTCTATCAAATAAAGTACCAACACCATTTTTGAAATTTTCAGAAATATCTGTTGAATCATATAAAGATATTAACTATACAACATAAATTGGTTTATATTTTAGTGCCAATGGAACAACCTCAACCGTAGCTGTTAAGAGTCTGAGTTCCCTTGAAAATTTTCAAGAGAACTTACAAAAGACATTTTTGCGGATGATCCTGCAAAAGTGTCTTCTCGGTGTTAGACGTCCTATTAGAAGTAGTGTAGTTGCTTACTTTCCGTTCGTTTCTAGCTGGCACTTGGTATCTCCACCTTTCATTTGGATGCCTTATATCTTGATTTTCTTACTTCTTTATGATTCTTTTCTTCCCCCGTAGTCTTCCTTGTGAATGTAACCTACTCTTTGAACCTTACGACTTGTTCTGTTCCAAAAGGATTTTCATTATTTGTGGATATTACAACTTGATTATTTAATTTTATATCGATAACTATTTCTGAGGAACAGATCAAGTTTCCTTACCAGGTAACAAAACTTTCTATTTATTTATTTAGTTAGTAAATAGTTCATGTAAATGTAACATATCTTTAGGATATGTAAGCTCAAGCATTATGCTATGCAATGTACCTGATTGTTAAAATGATTGGACTGTATTATCTAAATTCTTCTAGTCGCTCTGCCAGATTGTGATGATATCTATCTAAGCTTGATCGTACTCTGAATATCTGTGCTGTATAGAATTGACTCTGTAAATATCTAAAATAAAGGCTGTTGATGAGTTCTCTAAAGCATTTACTTTGCTAGTTTCTTTTTCTTTAAAGTCAATGTTGTGTCTAAGTGTACCGACTTCTATTTTTAGTATACTTTCATGTATTTTGATTTGTTTTGCAGCTGATACGATTTTAGGGAAAGCGTCAACTTTGGAAATATCGACTTTACATTTAGGAGGTCTGTTCCACCCTGAAGAAGAAATACAGATGACGTCCACGTTACCGAACTTCGTCGGTTACCTCCAGAAATTCGTCTTCAACGGTATCAAATACATAGATTTAGCGAAGACCCTCGGTATCGGAAGCGGCGACGAGAACAACAACATCTATGATACGTCGAACATAATATTCAACGGAAAGTTTGTCAAACCGGACGGACTGAACGTTTACAAAGCTGTGACTTTCAAATCAAAGCACACGTACGTCGGCCTGCCGTTATTGAAAGCTTATGCCAGCACCTACTTGGACTTTTACTTCCGGACGACTGAGATGGACGGTCTACTGTTCTACAATGGAGGCAAGAAGCAAGACTTCATAGCGATAGAGCTGGTGAACGGACATATCCACTGCGTGTTCAACCTGGGCGACGGAGTCGTGACCATGAAGGACAAGCTGAAGAACTTCTTGAATGACAACCGGTGGCACGTGGTGTCGGTGAGGAGGCCTACTCCCAAGATACACACGTTGCAAGTAGACGAAGACCTGGAAATGCATACGACAAGTAAGCTCGTAAATTTTTTTATACTAATGTTACGCCATGCAATAGACAACAGCTGTAAATATTTGTTAGCAATTGGTCTACTATTTTAGATATCTCAAAAACTACCGTCATCAAATTAACAAAAATATTTTTTTGAGTCTTCCACTATCTTGTTAGTAATATATGATTTTTGTTTTTTTTAAAGGTTCATAATCATGTCAATGTTCTTCCAGGTTCGAACCTCATGTTGGAGCTAGACAGCGTTCTCTATGTGGGCGGAGTCCCTAAAGATATGTACAACGCCCTGCCCGTTGGGGTTGTATCAAGACAGGGCTTCGAGGGCTGTATGGCGAGCTTAGACCTGCCGGGGGAGTCTCCTTCCTTGATGGATGATGCTGTGGTGCCTAGTTCGTCGCTGGTCTCGGGGTGTGAAGGTAACATTAACACTATTCCTCCTAACATTAAAGGTGTAAGAGACGGTGTCCAGGAAACTAAAACTTTGACGACAGATGAGACCGTCAGTTTCGTTGACTGCGCAACCTCTTTCAGATTTTGGTACACGATCAAAAATGATTCATTATCTATTACAATTTTTTATTTATTTATGATTTACATAATCATATAATATAATATGAATAATATAAATAAATACTTCTGGATAATTATGTACTACTGTTTCTGGTTTCAGGCCCAACAAAATGCACGCACAACGCGTGTGCGAACAAAGGCGTGTGCGTGCAGCAGTGGAACACGTACGTGTGCGACTGCGACCTCACGTCCTTCACGGGGCCCACCTGCTACGATGGTATGACTTTTTAGTTTGTGATAGGTTTGTTTTTGGCTCTAGTCTTGTCCAAAGGTGACCTAGATAGAGCAAGTTTACTCAGAAAATTTTATGGTCCTAGGGACCATTCAATTAGTTGCCATATCGTCAACGAAACAGAGCAAGCTCTGCTTGGCACCACACTCTGGATATTTTTTGTTTTTATAGAAACAAAGGTCCTTGTGTAGGTCAGCTATACAACGAGTAACATGAAGGGTATATGCATCGTGAAATGTTTAAATTTACCCATGAGACTGAACAATTTTCCCTAAGGAATATAGGTTATACGGAAAAAAAATACTGTCCTCACTAAATGCACAATCAGCTGATGCATTTTGTATGGAAGATCAACATTTTTTTTTACGTTTTTCAAGTGTGTTTCTTAGGGAAAGCTGTTCAGTTTCATGGGTAGATTCACACCTTTTTCCATGCATATACCCTTTCTATTAAACGTTGTAGTTTCAAGAAGTGCAGTGTAAAATCACGAAAAAGAACTTTTGCTGAAATAGGTTTAGTTGACATGATTCAGATATTATCGATTTGTAAATAGATACTTTATAAATAACTTCTCACTTTCTTCTTCTATGCTGGACTGGAAACAAGAGAAAAACATAGAATGCGCCAGCTGCATTTCCTCCCGGGCATGCTGTAAAAATCAGCTGAGGGATCCGAGGGTTTGAGTATATTGTAATTTAGGCGATAGGCTGACAACCTGTCACTACAGATATATACCTACAAATCTATCTTAAATAACCCTCAAAACTTTGTCAGAAGTGGCGGAACGACCTGTGTTTAGGTAGTTTACGCTCTGCCTACCCCATTAGGGATAAAGTCGTGATTATATGTATGTATGTATGTTTTTGTTGTTTCTTCCAGAATCAATAGCGTACGAGTTCGGTCCGGGGCGCGGCACGATCTCGTACTCGTTCCCCGCGAGCGCCGTGGCCGACACGGACGCGGACCGGCTGGCGCTGGGCTTCGTGACCTCCAAGGCCGACGCCGTGCTGCTGCGCGTGGACTCCTCCAACACGCAGGACTACATGCAGATGGAGATCGTGAGTGTAACACGAGTTTTGTTTTTGATTTTAGTGAAGCTTTCGATTTTGTCGACCATGATATTTTAATAAGCGAAATGGAAAATATGGAAATTTTTAGGTATTTTTCGATATTATAAGCTCAATCGTGTAACAGTTACTCACTTTAAATTATTACAACAAAATTAGAAATTATAGATCTGACTGCATGCATATAGTAGTATGGGTTGCCTCAAGGTAGTGTACTTAGCCCATTTCTGTTTTTTTTTTTTTTAATTTTTGTAAATGACGACAAAGCATTGATATAATTATCAGTAGTTCCCATCAAATGATAAACACTATACTATCGTCCCAGATCCGCGGCAACCTGTTCATGGTGTACAACGTGGGCGGCGGCGACCACCCGCTGGGCGACGAGGCGGCGCGCGTGGACGACGGCGCGTACCACGTGGCGCGCTTCTCGCGCAACGGCAGCCGCGCCGAGCTGCAGCTCGACAACTACGCGGTCAACATAAGGCAGCCGCAAGGTACACTGTCGCACTGCTCTAACCACACGCGCCGAGCTGCAGCTCGACAACTACGCGGTCAACATAAGGCAGCCGCAAGGTACACTGTCGCACTGCTCTAACCACACGCGCCGAGCTGCAGCTCGACAACTACGCGGTCAACATAAGGCAGCCGCAAGGTACACTGTCGCACTGCTCTAACCACACGCGCCGAGCTGCAGCTCGACAACTACGCGGTCAACATAAGGCAGCCGCAAGGTACACTGTCGCACTGCTCTAACCACACGCGCCGAGCTGCAGCTCGACAACTACGCGGTCAACATAAGGCAGCCGCAAGGTACACTGTCGCACTGCTCTAACCACACGCGCCGAGCTGCAGCTCGACAACTACGCGGTCAACATAAGGCAGCCGCAAGGTACACTGTCGCACTGCTCTAACCACACGCGCCGAGCTGCAGCTCGACAACTACGCGGTCAACATAAGGCAGCCGCAAGGTACACTGTCGCACTGCTCTAACCACACGCGCCGAGCTGCAGCTCGACAACTACGCGGTCAACATAAGGCAGCCGCAAGGTACACTGTCGCACTGCTCTAACCACACGCGCCGAGCTGCAGCTCGACAACTACGCGGTCAACATAAGGCAGCCGCAAGGTACACTGTCGCACTGCTCTAACCACACGCGCCGAGCTGCAGCTCGACAACTACGCGGTCAACATAAGGCAGCCGCAAGGTACACTGTCGCACTGCTCTAACCACACGCGCCGAGCTGCAGCTCGACAACTACGCGGTCAACATAAGGCAGCCGCAAGGTACACTGTCGCACTGCTCTAACTACACGCGCCGAGCTGCAGCTCGACAACTACGCGGTCAACATAAGGCAGCCGCAAGGTACACTGTCGCACTGCTCTAACTACACGCGCCGAGCTGCAGCTCGACAACTACGCGGTCAACATAAGGCAGCCGCAAGGTACACTGTCGCACTGCTCTAACTACACGCGCCCAGCTGCAGCTCGACAACTACGCGGTCAACATAAGGCAGCCGCAAGGTACACTGTCGCACTGCTCTAACTACACGCGCCGAGCTGCAGCTCGACAACTACGCGGTCAACATAAGGCAGCCGCAAGGTACACTGTCGCACTGCTCTAACTACACGCGCCGAGCTGCAGCTCGACAACTACGCGGTCAACATAAGGCAGCCGCAAGGTACACTGTCGCACTGCTCTAACTACACGCGCCGAGCTGCAGCTCGACAACTACGCGGTCAACATAAGGCAGCCGCAAGGTACACTGTCGCACTGCTCTAACTACACGCGCCGAGCTGCAGCTCGACAACTACGCGGTCAACATAAGGCAGCCGCAAGGTACACTGTCGCACTGCTCTAACTACACGCGCCGAGCTGCAGCTCGACAACTACGCGGTCAACATAAGGCAGCCGCAAGGTACACTGTCGCACTGCTCTAACTACACGCGCCGAGCTGCAGCTCGACAACTACGCGGTCAACATAAGGCAGCCGCAAGGTACACTGTCGCACTGCTCTAACCACACGCGCCGAGCTGCAGCTCGACAACTACGCGGTCAACATAAGGCAGCCGCAAGGTACACTGTCGCACTGCTCTAACTACACGCGCCGAGCTGCAGCTCGACAACTACGCGGTCAACATAAGGCAGCCGCAAGGTACACTGTCGCACTGCTCTAACTACACGCGCCGAGCTGCAGCTCGACAACTACGCGGTCAACATAAGGCAGCCGCAAGGTACACTGTCGCACTGCTCTAACTACACGCGCCGAGCTGCAGCTCGACAACTACGCGGTCAACATAAGGCAGCCGCAAGGTACACTGTCGCACTGCTCTAACTACACGCGCCGAGCTGCAGCTCGACAACTACGCGGTCAACATAAGGCAGCCGCAAGGTACACTGTCGCACTGCTCTAACCACACGCGCCGAGCTGCAGCTCGACAACTACGCGGTCAACATAAGGCAGCCGCAAGGTACACTGTCGCACTGCTCTAACTACACGCGCCGAGCTGCAGCTCGACAACTACGCGGTCAACATAAGGCAGCCGCAAGGTACACTGTCGCACTGCTCTAACTACACGCGCCGAGCTGCAGCTCGACAACTACGCGGTCAACATAAGGCAGCCGCAAGGTACACTGTCGCACTGCTCTAACTACACGCGCCGAGCTGCAGCTCGACAACTACGCGGTCAACATAAGGCAGCCGCAAGGTACACTGTCGCACTGCTCTAACTACACGCGCCGAGCTGCAGCTCGACAACTACGCGGTCAACATAAGGCAGCCGCAAGGTACACTGTCGCACTGCTCTAACTACACGCGCCGAGGCCATGTTTCACTTCAATTACCGCTTTGCAAGATGAGTATACCTAGGGAACGTTGCTGATTTACTTCTTAGTCCCTTTTGGCGACTACCACGAGAAGGTATTATATATCCTTTAATGCAGAAACACATAAAAAAATATACAAATATGATATCTACTAGAAAAACATAAAATATGCCATCTGCATTTCCTCCCTAAAAATCAGCTAAGGGATCCGAGGGTTTCAGTATATTGCAATTTAGGCAATGGGTTGACGACAACCTGTCACTTTTTCAATATACCTACAATTCTACCTTAAATAACTTTCAAAACTTTGTCAGACGTGGCAGAATGACCTTTGTTTAGGTAGTTTACGCTCGGCCTACCCCATTAGGGATAAAGGCGTGACTATATGTATTTATGTATGGGATAGGCAAAGTGTAAACAACCTAAACAAAGGTCGTTCCACCTCGTCTGACAAAGTTTTGAGGGTTATTTAAGAGAGATTTGTAGGTATATTGATGTAGTGATAGGTTATCAGCCCATTGCCTAAATTGCAATATACAGAAACCGTCGGATCCGTTAGCTAACACAAAAAAAATATACTCACAAAATATGATATGCAAGGACGAACTTATCTCTATGAAGAGATCTCTTCCAGCCAATCCAATCGCAGTATGGGAAGGTGAATAATTATATAGATATGGCTTGTAAAAATACCACGTCATAATTTGGTATGCGTAACGTTATGGAACGCTTAATTTTAATTTTACCGTATTTTTTACTTCAATCCCAGGTGGCCAGCAATCCACAATCTTCAACAGCATGTCGACGGTAACGGTGGGCGGCGGCGCGGGGGGAGGCAGGACCTTCAGCGGCGTCATCGCCGGGCTGGTGGTGGACGGGGTCCGCGTGCTGGACCTGGCCGCCGGGGGGGACCCGGCCTGCTCGGTCCGGGGCGACGCTAGAAGAGCTACCACTCCCTTGGATAGGGATATCAATAGGATGCAGCAGGTCAGTATACGTAATACTCAATTTGCGAATTTTTAAATAGGTCGATGACAGAGTCAAAGATTCAATGATCAAGTTATGTCTTCATATCTCGTTCCGTTCAAGCGACACGCCATGCGCCAGTAGGTAAGCCAGATAACGGACCGATAGTTCGATGACATCCTCAAAATTCATGAGATCAAACTGAGTGTATTATGTATGTAATATGGGCAATAATACACTGAGCTCTGACCCTCTGCATCGCTTCAGCACATATGTAACTAAATTTATAAAGTGTGTGTTAGTTTAAATTTTTCATGTTTGTCTCTTACTTGTTCTTTTTTCGTTACGTGTGTGATGATTTTTTTATAAGGATATAATGTATTCGGTTCCAGACCCCGCCATCAGGCTACGGCGGGCCGGGCGTGCTGGACGAGCTGGTGTACTCGGGCGCGGGCTCGGGCTGCCGGGACGACGACGAGGACGCGTGCGTGCTGCCCGAGGGCGGGGGCGGGGGCGGGGGGGGCGCGGGCGGCGCGGGGGACGACCTCATCACGCCCGTCTACGTGCCCTCCACCCGCAGACCGCCCTCTAAGGGACACAAGGTATGCTCTTGCCGAATCTAAGCCGAACTCATCAAGCGCAAACATGATATACCGGTGGGTTTGAAAGAAGAAAAGGAGATGCACATCGAACCAGCCAGGACGCGCTTCGACGACCACCAGTGGCACAAGCTCACGGTGCATAGGAGGATACAGGAGGTAACAAGCACATTGATTATATATCTACTTATCTCTTTGCGCCTCACCCTGGGCCATCATAGGCTTGCCTGTGTACAGTTCCACCTGAATGATGGTAGGTTATTACTAAGCGTAGATTCTATTCTTCCATGCTGGCCTGGGAGCGAGAGAAAAACATAGAATGTGATAGCTGTATTTCCTGCTGGGCATGCTGAAGGAGCAAACTCTTTCACTTTAATTATGTTCTTAAGATAAACTGTATTTGTTGGTTATACGGAGCGGAAATGTTAAAGAAAAGTAATGTGGTCCGATTCCGTAGAGCGTTTATTGCACACTAAAGGTAAAAAGTATTGTAACATGTAAAACTGCATATATTGCTAAATAAGCGTCCGTATGACGTAGGTAAAGCAAATACATATAAATTATAATAATGTCGAGTAGGCTCGTACATCCTGCCGACTTAAATAAAAGAAAACAAAACAATGTATATGAAAAAGACAAATAAATCTTCAAACAGGTGAAGTGGCTTTATCTACTCTCACGATGTCCTGATCGATATTCTCTTCTAAGTCAGCTCCGTAGTTTGTATGAGTGACGTCACGAACGGTTCTTAATGTCCTGTGTTGCATTTCTAGCATGCTTTTAGTCGGTATGTCAGTCGATTGTTGCGATGTTTTCTGACAAATCTTTCTGATTCTGAAACCTCCCCAGGCTCCAGCTGCCAGTAAGCAAACGGTCATAAAACCATACATGACGTAGTGATGAACGTCGTCAGCTGTAGTTTGTAGATTCAGATTTACCTGCTGAGTTTTCACAACGTCAATGCTGTTTTTCAATGTTTGCAGTTGTTTGTCATGTGATTCAGGAATAATGTTCAGAGTGCTGATATTGCTGACAGATAGAAAACTGTTGATTCCCGATTCTGGGATATACATCTCATGCTCATCTAGATGTATCTCGCTGTGGAAGTAGTTGTGCGAGTGGATCATATGATATTTTCCTCGAAGCATGCACCCATTTGACAATGTGATAATGCCAGTGTTACATAGTACCTGTGACGTAATGCCAGCTGGACAAAAAATGCGCGTAGTGCATTCCTCGCAACATGTAAACAGCCAGGAACCGCGGCTGTGTAATTGTACCCACTCATCTCTGCAATCCGATACTACTGTACGGCAACTTGACGGCGCCTTGTTGCTTATAATTTGCGCTTCGCAAATCGACTCTGTGTTCTTTATGTCGTAGATCGGAAGGTTTATATTGCAAAGCATTTGATGTTCATGGGCTTGCAGGCATGTTGATATATCATCTGCTGTAATTGGTATGATAAGATCCTTTCTTAAGTTGACTGCCAGATATGGTGTTGTAGGAACGACGCTTATCATATTTGATCCTTGTTGTTTGCGTATAGGTAGTGTACGGGATAGTTCATATTGATCAGCAGTGACAAGTGGTATCTTTACTTCAAATAGTAAAAAGTCTTCTGTTAGTCTGACGTGCACTCTTGAAACTTTGTACATTAGACGAATGCACCCGTAACTGTTGACACACGGTAGAGATAATCCACTAGGCAGTTGTCCCGAAATGATATTCATTTGTGATTCGAACTCATCAGGTTTCAAAAGGTGAGCGTCCACTCGCCCGTTCCGAACGTCGGTGACAAGTTCAAGTAACAGCTGTTGTACGTTACGTAAGTTCGAAACTATCATATTCGCAGCGAGGGCGGTCGCAGTAATGTACGCATTGTTTTGATAGTCTTGTTTCACTCGTTTTTCTGTCTCCATAAGGTGTTGATTTATAGAAAAAAACTGCTTGTTTAACACCTCTTCGTTTCTTTTCAATAGATTGTATGCGCCTTCTATAATCGATGTATGTTGTTTGTATAAGTTCAACAAGTGGTTTTCGTTATTTTGCATTTTTTTAATGTCGGAATTTTACTTATCAGCGAAGCGTTTGTCGAGTACGCCGAAAAGAGAATTAGCTATATATCCAACGCCGTCTATCAATCCTCGTTTTACACGCCGTCCATGTTCCGTTTGTAGTACTTCATTGTAGTGTCTCAGCTCATTTAGCTCGTGATGAAACTGAGATGCTATAGCTTGATATGCAACTTCCTGCTTGCAGAGACTATCGAGATGATTGACGTATTTTTCTATGTTGTTCAGACTTTTCCAATAAGTTGACATGTTGTAATAAACAACCATTTTCCAGTCATCTTGAATAATCTGCATATCAGATATTTTGTCGAAGTAAACAAACTTGCCATGGTCAAGTGCAGTCACGTTAGCAATTTGCTGAGTGGACGGTGTTATGCATGCCATAATGAGTAAAATCATGCTCAAATATTTGATGAACATGGACTGTTTTGGTCTTTGTTGTCGGGACTGTTGGTGCGGCTCATTTGATGTACGAGTATCTGTCTGGTGATGGTCCGAGTTAGATTGTTGGTCGACTGGTAGGCGTAAAAGTTTTGTTATTGGCCTCTTCATAGTGCTCGCCTTTGTTTTGAATGTTACAACTCGCACCAGACCGTCGCTACCAGGATGGGTGTCTGTAACTCGACCCATAAGCCATTTCGCCGGTGGTAATTGATCGTCTTTTACCAAAACGACGTCGCCGATGTCGATGTTTTTTGTTTGTTTGTGCCATTTGCCTCGAACTTGCAGTGTCTGCAGGTAATCTTTGGACCACCTTTTCCAAAAATCTTTGAACATGTTTTCTGTCAATCGCCATCTTGTTGTTAAACTTGTGTTGTCAGCGTCTGAAGATAAAGGTGGTGCCAATACCGAGTCACCGATCAGAAAGTGGCCAGGTGTTAAGACGTTGATGTCATCGGTGTCATTTGTCAAAGCAACGAGTGGTCGTGAGTTGAGGCAGCCTTCTATCTGCACTAGCAATGTCGTGAACTCTTCGTAGGTTAACTTTTGTTCGCCAAGGACACGCTTGAGATGATGCTTCATACTCTTGACCGCAGCTTCCCATAATCCTCCAGCTGTCGGCCAGGCCGGGGCGTTAAAATGTCACTCGATACCTAATTGTGCTATTTCGGTAAGTAGATCATTGTTCATGAAATGCTGCAGGGCCTCTTGTTTTTCTTTGGCTAGTACTCTTGCTGCGCCTACGAAGTTCGTGCCGTTGTCACTGTAGATGTGTTTTGGCGTTCCACGGCGCGCGCAAAGACGTTTTAGTGCAGCTAAGAATGTAGGTGTGCTTAGATCTGACACTAGTTCCAGATGGATAGCCTTTGTACAGAGACAGATGAAGATGGCAATGTAAGCTTTCAATATTTTGATGCCTCTGCCCTTGTTTGCTTTCACTTCAACCATCCCACTAAAATCCACTCCCAGATGAGTAAAAGCACGAGATGGTGTAACACGGGCCTTTGGTAAATCTGCCATTTGTTGAGAGCTACTTTGTGTTTTGAAGCGTAGACACGTGACACACTTCACGAGGTGTTTTTTGACCGTCTTCATTCCACCAAGTATCCAATAGCTGTTGCGTAAGTAGGCAAGCGTAAGCCTGGCACCACCGTGAAGAGTTATTTTGTGGGCCTGATCAATCAAAAGTTCCGTCAGCTTGTGGTTGTTGGGTATGATCATCGGATGTTTTTGAGATTGATCTAAATTTGCATGTGTCAGCCTCCCCTTAACACGAAGCAAGCCATCTTTATCCAAAAATGGACATAAGTTCAAAATTTTACTTGAAGTTCGCACCCTGTTGTGTTTTTGTAAATGTGCAATGTCTTCTTCAAAGTTATTATGTTGTATGTTCCGTATAATCATGTTTTGTGCGAACTCTATGTCAGCAGTTGTTAAATGCGAAGTTCGTTTGGCTTGTTGTTTGTCGCGTGCATTATTTATGAATCGCATCACCCAACTTAATACTCTGGTTGCATGTGCCATAGAGCTATGCATCGCTAGAAATTCCTCAATAAATGTTGATTTGATTTGTATTGCAGCAACTAGCTTTTTCTTCTTCTCCTCTTCTGTTGTAGTGAACGTACTCGTTGGTGGTAAGTTGTCATTTTTCAACCAAGATGGAGCTTCCCACCACAACGGATGATTGATTATGTGTGAGGGATGTAGACCTCGGCTCGCACAATCCGCTGGATTATCCTCCGACCTCACATGTCTCCAGCAGTTTGATTTCACGTTCTCCGTTATTTGGGTTACTCTGTTGGCGATATAAGTCTTCCAACGGCTGACGTCGCCCTGTAGCCATCCCAACACCACCATCGAGTCGGTCCATCCATGTATTGTGACTGTCTGTTCTTTCATTGTATCTATGACTTTTTTCATAAGTCTAGACAAAAGTAGTGCGCCGCAAAGTTCTAATCGCGGAAGCGATGCTGGATTTTTCAAAGGCGCTAACTTTGTTTTAGCGGCTATTAGTCTGATTACAGGTTGACCCTTTTTGTCGGATGATTTGCAATAAATAACGCAGCCGTAAGCATTTTCCGACGCGTCGCAGAAACCGTGCACCTCAACTGGCTTTTGTATGTTGCCCATCCAGCGAGGTATTGTTATGCTGTGTATGCAATCGAGTTCTTGACAAAATTTTTCCCATTCCTGTTGTAATTGTTCTGGAAGAGGATCATCCCATCCCATTGATGTTGTCCAGGCTTGTTGGAAAATAAGTTTTGCTTTTAATGTAACAGGAGCAAGCCAGCCGAATGGATCATATAACTTTGACATATCGGAAAGTAGTGTGCGCTTTGTCATGACGTCACGTTTGTTGCTGAGAGGCGTTTGTTTGAATGTAAACTGATCCGTATAGGGATTCCATGTGATACCCAATGTTTTGTTTGTTTCTGCTTGTTTGAAATCTATCATTTTCTGGCTTATAAGATCTTGAGGTAGGCTTTCTAGCAGAGATGGACTGTTACTAGCCCACTTGCGTAAATTAAATCCACCGCCTTTGAGTAGGTCAATCAACTGTTGTTGTGCCTCTAATGCTTCCGAGATACTGTTGCTGCCGCCCAGTAAATCATCGACGTATAGTTGATTATTTAGAATATCTGCAGCAAGGGGGTAACGATGGCCATTATCCATGACTAGCTGCTTGATCGTGCGCATGCTCAGCCAAGGAGCTGCGATGGTGCCGTAAGTAATTGTGCACAGCAAGTAATCTATAATCGGATCCGTGGCCGCTTCCCGCCATACAATCTTTTGCAGATGCTGGTCTTCTTCTTTTACAAGAATTTGTCTGAAGAATTTTTCTATGTCAGCTGTGTATACGTATTCGAAACCCCTCCAACGTAAAAGCAGGGATTGCAAATCTTGTTGTAAGTTGGGTCCGCATTCCATTAATTGGTTTAGAGTACGGCCCGAAGAAGTTTTAGATGCTGCGTTGTATACTAATCGAGTCTGTGTTGTTGTTGATTCGGGTCTGTATACTCCATGATATGGTAAGTAGCAGCTGGGTTCCCGTGGTAGTGTACACTTTTTCATATGTCCCAACGCTATGTACTCATCAATGAAGTTTTTGTAGCCGTCAGCTAAAACTTTGTTCTTGGCCATGCGTTTTTCGAGTTGCTTGAATTGTGCTACTGCTTGCGGTTTGGATGCGCCTAGCTCCTTTTCAAAGTTTGATTTCATTGGCAATTTTACTTCGTATCGCCCATTTTTAAGCCTTGTTGTTGTATTGACGTAAAGCGTTTCGCAGTACTGTTCGTCTTTTGTCATGTTCTTTGTTGGCTCGGAAATTTCTTCAGTCTCCCAAAACTGCGAAATTTCATCCAGGTTGTGAATTAATGCGTGACAATGGAATGTTTGCATATTGCCCATAAGCACCCAGCCCAGTTGTGTTTGTTGTGCCAGGGGCGTATTGGCAGGACCTCTCAATTGTCCGCTCATAGCTACTTCGGCGTAGACGCCTGCATCAAGTAGGATGTCAACTGGTCTCGATATGTTAAAATCAGGGTCTGCGAGCTTAATATGTTGTACGTGTGGCCAATCTTGTTCAAATGTGTAGTTTGGCAGGTTGTTGAGAACTTTTGGCATCACCAATGCGGTTGCGTAGAATTGGTAGTTGCCATCCACTGATTGGCAGTCAATTTGAACACTCCCATTGCTGTGGGTAGGTTTTTCAGACACGGCTCCTTTAACTGTTGCGTTTTCATGACATCTTTGTAGTCCAAGTCGCTGTACTGTGCTTTCACTTATAAGATTCGCCTGCGAACCTGGATCTAGTAGACATCTTAGCAAAACATAAATGCCATCTGAAGCTCTTACTTTAAGTAGGACCGTCGAGACTAAAACCTCCTTAAGATTGCCTGACACGTGGTTCACATTTCTCGGCGAATATGTAGGTTTATTTCTAGATGTGTTCATGTTATTTGTACGTTGACCCGATGACGCCGAACTTCCAGTGTCACGTAACATATCGTGCAATGTAGTGTGGTGAGCTTCATTACATACTCTACACCTTTTAATTGAATTGCATTGTTTTCCATTGTGCGAGTATAGACAATTTTTGCAAATGTTCAATTGTGTAAATGTCGACAACTTGGTTTCCGGTAACATGTCTTGAAATTGTTTGCAATGTATTAAAAGGTGGCCAGTTTTGCATACTGGGCAATTCCGCTCTATGTTGGCGTGATAAACTTTAGGTTGAAAACGCTTGTATTTGTCTGCGTTGTACTGAATGTCCCGCGCTGGTTGTAAGTGTGTGGACTCCCTTGTAAATGTAGGTTTAGGCTTGATGGGGTTTACCGTCTGTTTCTTGTTAAGAGGTTCTAGAGCTGTAAACTTGTTTTCTAGAAAGCTCATAAGTTCATTGAAGTCTGGCAAATCCCTCGGCGCCTTTCGAGTTTCCATGTAGTCAGCGTAGGTACCGGAATCCAACTTCGTTGTAATAATGTGTACGACAATTGGATCCCACGTGGTCACGTCGATACCCAGGTTATGTATTGCATTTATTGTTTCCGTAGTGGTATCATATAACCGCTTGAGGTCGGCGGCATTTTGTTGCACCGTCGGTTGATTCATGAATGTTTGTATTTGCTTAGTAAAAAGCAACTGTAAATTGTTATACCGATGGGTGAGAATGTCCCAACAGGTATCGTAGTTTTCAGCCGACACGTGGAGATGTTGTACGATGCGCTCAGCTTCACCTCTAAGCTGCCCTTTCAAATGCTGCATTTTCTGGGCTTTTGTAATAGAGTGGTTGTTGTGAATAGCCTCACAGTAAAGGTCCATAAATGTTGGCCACTGTGTATAACTTCCAAAAAAAGTAGGTAATTCAATCTTAGGAACGGATTGGTACTGATGCGAAGTGGAGTTCAGCTTTAGATTTAACTCTCTTTTAGCCATTTCGAATATATCTTCATACTTGTTGTAGTCTTGTTCGTACTCAATATTCGAATCGATTAGAAGATTGTCCATTTCCCAGTGCGTGTCGTCGATCACCTTCCAACGGGCCTGTAATGTCTTCAGTTTGTCTTCCCGTTCCCATTTTTCGGTGATGTTGTTTATGTTGATGTTTCGCATTATTCTGGATAAAGCTCTAAAGTTGGTACGTTGAAGTTGTATCAGCTCGTCTGTCTTCGACATTCCGCCACGCTCCTCGGTTACCACGACGACAGGTTCGTAAGTTTCTAAAACTTGATGAATTCGATCGTATTAAGTTTCTCATACGCGTTAGATGTAAAGTATTCACCTGTCTTGTTTTCAAACGTAGAAAGCTTTTCGTGGTTTACCTGGAAGTTACTCCACATGGATTGAAGTGAGTCTAATCGTTTTTTCAGGTAGTCAGCAGTCTTCCGATCCTTGGAGTCCTTTTTGAAGTTGACTTCAATTTTGTTGATCGTTTCAGCGATAATCTGCTGGTGCTGAAGTAATGTTTCCACCTCCTTAACGTCCATGGCTGTAGTTGTTAGCTTGTAGTTGTTAGCTTGTAGTTGTTAACTTGTAGTTGTTAGCTTGTAGTTGTTAGCTTGTAGTTGTTAGCTTGTAGTTGTTAGCTTGTAGTTGTTAGCTTGTAGTAGTTAGCTTGTAGTCAGAAACGCGTAATCGTAATCTCACTGCGGTATGTGCGATAATCCCTCTCAATCAGACTGGTGAGACCCGCTGGTGGGAGGCCAGTTGACCGATTCGCTACCGAAGCTCGATTTACAATCACACGTGTCACACTTCTATAACTCGCGGATCGCAAACTGATTGTGTCCTGTCCCAGTTGAGATCCGGCTCGAAGGACCATAAATGAAGGAGCAAACTCTTTCATTTTAATTATGTTCTTAAGATAAACTGTATTTGTTGGTTATACGGAGCGGAAATGTTAAAGAAAAGTAATGTGGTCCGATTCCGTAGAGCGTTTATTGCACACTAAAGGTAAAAAGTATTGTAACATGTAAAACTGCATATATTGCTAAATAAGCGTCCGTATGACGTAGGTAAAGCAAATACATATAAATTATAATAATGTCGAGTAGGCTCGTACACATGCTGTAAAAACCAGCTAAGGGATCCGAGGGTTTGTGTGTATTGCAATTTAGGCGATAGGCTGACAACCTGTCACTACTGCAATATACCTACATATCTATCTTAAATAACCCTCAAAACTTTGTCAGACGTAGCGGAACGACCTTTGTTTACGTACCTTTTATTGCTGCCCCATTAAGGATAAAGGCGTGATTATATGTATGTATTAAAGAAAAAAAACATGATGAACAGCCTGGCGTTACAATTTCCGAAGAATCCCGACCCTAAAAATAATAAAAAGTGCCAAAAGTGAAGGAAGGGTCTGCATTCTCAGGGTTGAGCAAACCAGCTATAAATTATAATGGATGAACTGCACCTGATTTATATTATACAAGAAATTTGACTTAGCACAAAAATCACTGAACACACAAGCATAAGGCTCTGCTTGTGCAACAAAAAACTACACGCCGCTGGGTTATAATTATCTGGGTTCGGATCACATCCTCGTCGCCATTTGCTATATACTTCAATTAAACCACATTAATTAATTACAAATTTATTAATTCTGCAAAAGCGTACATGATATGCAAAGCGTCATACAAGAAGGCGGCTGTGTTGCCAGTAACTTATAACTAAGTAATACAATATACGTCAATTGTTATTTCCAGGGTGGTTCGAGTGGCAAGATGATCAAACCTTGTGACGACGAGGACTGTGTAGAAGGCTCCGGCTCCAACCCTGAAGACAACATCATCACTGAGGCCGAACATCCTGCTACTACGTAAGCAGCTACTTTCTTTAAGACGCCTCACCGCGAGTCCCACTCGTTAAATATAGACTTTTTTTAAACTTTTCTCTGTTACTTCCTTAGATTTAGTAGTAATAATGATTAGTAATGAATTCAATTCAATTTCTTTTATATGGCGCTTTCATTATGATTCCGCCAGTGTCAAGTGCGAATACTAAGATAACATGAATAGTAATGAATTGAGGAGCAAATACCCTAGAATTACTATCAAAATTTCTGCCAATAGTGGCCGTTTCTTGTAATATTTTCGATAGTAACTTCCAGGTAGGTACTATTTGATCCTTAATTCATTACTTAAAAAAAAATCCTTAGGTCTAAATCTAAGAAAGTGACAGAAAAGTTTTGAAAATGTCTATTTTGCGAGTTATGATTTATTTACGAGTGAGGGCGCCACCGCTCGCAGTGAGGCCTCTTCAATATTTTTGATGACGATCCGATGGACCATGTGTCAAAGTTTTCAATCTGCCTAGTAGCACAGGTGCCTTTGATAGTGGTCGTGACACAAACCATGTCAGAGGCCTACTTGCTGTGCTATTAGGCGGGGTCGATCGACCCGATCGATACCCTCACGACGGAAGAACAAGACGTTTAAAGATTATTCCTTTTAGGTATATTGCTAAAGAATTTTTAATTAATTTTATTTTAAAAATAGTTCTTCCATGCTATATATACTGGAAGCCAGAGAAAAACATAGAATGTGCCAACTGCATCTCCTCTCGGGTATGCTGTAGAAAACCAGCTAAGGGATCCAAGGGTTTCAATATCCCGCTTACCGCTACGCATTTTTCTTTGACCCAAAGGTTGCCTGGAAGAAATTGCTACCTTAGCAATAAGGCCGCCTATGTTGTACTTTTTTTTGTTGTTATCTGTTGTGTTGTGTGATTTGTATTCTTACGTGCAATAAAGTATTTTTATGTTATGTTATGTTATGTTTCAGTATATTGCAATTCACGCGATAGGCTAACAACCTGTCACTACAGCAATATAACTACATCTATCCTAAATACCCCTTAAACCTTTTGCAGACGAAGCAAAACGACTTTTGCTTCGTCATTAGGGATAATGGCGTGATTTTATGTATGTATGCACTTAAGAATATTGTACCGGGAATTTCAGGTCCGGAGCGTCGAGCACACACGGGCACACCCACAGCATGACGTCCCCCACCGTCCCCATGACGCCCACCGCCACCGCCGGCGACCGCTCCCTGACGGGCTCCACCGACGCGGACCCCGGCACCAGCAGCACCGGCTCCCGGACCACGCCGCCCGACCACGAGAACATCCACGCGGGGACCACGCCCGACAGGAGCACCACTGCCACCGACGGTAAGGACACCGCCCCCGACAGGAGCACCACTGCCACCGACGGTAAGGACACCCCCCCCCGAAAGGAGCACCACTGCCACCGACGGTAAGGACACCGCCCCCGACAGGAGCACCACTGCCACCGACGGTAAGGACACCCCCCCCGAAAGGAGCACCACTGCCACCGACGGTAAGGACACCGCCCCCGACAGGAGCACCACTGCCACCGACGGTAAGGACACCCCCCCCGAAAGGAGCACCACTGCCACCGACGGTAAGGACACCGCCCCCGACAGGAGCACCACTGCCACCGACGGTAAGGACACCACCCCCGACAGGAGCACCACTGCCACCGACGGTAAGGACACCACCCCCGACAGGAGCACCACTGCCACCGACGGTAAGGACACCGCCCCCGACAGGAGCACCACTGCCACCGACGGTAAGGACACCGCCCCCGACAGGAGCACCACTGCCACCGACGGTAAGGACACCGCCCCCGACAGGAGCACCACTGCCACCGACGGTAAGGACACCCCCCCCGAAAGGAGCACCACTGCCACCGACGGTAAGGACACCCCCCCCGACAGGAGCACCACTGCCACCGACGGTAAGGACACCACCCCCGACAGAAGCTCCACTGCCACCGACGGTAAGGACACCGCCCCCGACAGGAGCACCACTGCCACCGACGGTAAGGACACCGCCCCCGACAGGAGCACCACTGCCACCGACGGTAAGGACACCGCCCCCGACAGGAGCACCACTGCCACCGACGGTAAGGACACCGCCCCCGACAGGAGCACCACTGCCACCGACGGTAAGGACACCGCCCCCGACAGGAGCACCACTGCCACCGACGGTAAGGACACCGCCCCCGACAGGAGCACCACTGCCACCGACGGTAAGGACACCCCCCCCGAAAGGAGCACCACTGCCACCGACGGTAAGGACACCCCCCCCGACAGGAGCACCACTGCCACCGACGGTAAGGACACCACCCCCGACAGAAGCTCCACTGCTACCGACGGTAAGGACACCGCCCCCGACAGGAGCACCACTGCCACCGACGGTAAGGACACCGCCCCCGACAGGAGCACCTCTGCCACCGACGGTAAGGACACCGCCCCCGACAGGAGCACCACTGCCACCGACGGTAAGGACACCGCCCCCGACAGGAGCACCACTGCCACCGACGGTAAGGACACCGCCCCCGACAGGAGCACCACTGCCACCGTCGGTAAGGACACCGCCCCCGACAGGAGCACCACTGCCACCGACGGTAAGGACACCGCCCCCGACAGGAGCACCACTGCCACCGACGGTAAGGACACCGCCCCCGACAGGAGCACCACTGCCACCGTCGGTAAGGACACCGCCCCCGACAGGAGCACCACTGCCACCGACGGTAAGGACACCGCCCCCGACAGGAGCACCACTGCCACCGACGGTAAGGACACCGCCCCCGACAGGAGCTCCACTGCCACCGACGGTAAGGACACCACCCCCGACAGAAGCTCCACTGCCACCGACGGTAAGGACACCACCCCCGACAGGAGCACTACTGCCACCTACGGTAAGGACACCGCCCCCGACAGGAGCACCACTGCTACCGACGGTAAGGACACCACCCCCAGCAGGAGCACCACTGCTACCGACGGTAAGGACACCACCCCCGACAGGAGCACCACTGCCACCGACGGTAAGGACACCACCCCCGACAGGAGCTCCACTGCCACCGACGGTAAGGACACCCCCCGACAGGAGCTCCACTGCCACCGACGGTAAGGACACCACCCCCGACAGGAGCTCCACTGCCACCGACGGACCTTTGCGCGTCTCTCGTGTTTCGGTCCGTTAAGCCGCAAGGCGGTTAGGACCGTGGGTAGTTGGTGGGATTGACGTTAAGGCAGGAATTTGCACTGAACAGTACGTCGTCAACATAAACAAACCCTTCTTTAAAACCATCCATTGAATTTGAACGAATAAATTTAAAACAACTTTAAAAACTTATTTCCATGCTGGCCTGGGAGCGAGAGAAAAACATAGAATGTGCCAGCTGCTTTTCCTCCCGGGCATGCTGTAAAAACCAGCTAAGGGATCCGAAGGTTTCAGTATATTGCAATTTAGGCGATGGGCTGACAACCTGTCACTACAGCAATATGCCTACAAATTTAAATATCCCTCAAAACTTAGTCAGATGTGGCGGAACGACCTTTGTTTAGGTCGTTTACGCTCTGCCTACCTCATTAGGGATAAAGGCGTGATTATGTGTGAGTGTGTGTGTGTTTTAAAAACTTAACACTTAAATTTCTCGTAGTTTGTTTTGTAAGTGCAATTTTAAAATACATACATACATAAAATCACGCCTTTATCCCTTACGGGGTAGGCAGAGCGTTAAACGCCTCGTAAAAGGCGCTTTCGCCGCGTCTGACAAAAATTGATGGCAATTTTAGATTGTAATGTGTATTGCTAATGTGTAGTGACAGGTTGTCAGCCCATCGCCTAAATTACAATACACTGTAACCCTCAAGTCCCTTTTGCTGTCTTTTACAGCATGCCCGGGAGGAAGGGCAGCTGGATAATTCTATGTTTTTCTATCTCTCCCAGTCCAGCGTGGAAGAAATTTTAAATAGGTTTTGTAAAAGCTCCAATAATGGAAATTAAAAAAGAAACAAGTCTTAAACTCAAAGACTCATTAAGAAACGGGACATCACCAAACACAGGATATCTAAATATGTTGTTCAAAATGGTGTATTTTTTTTGGATAATATCTGAATATTAATAATATTTCTTCTATGCTGGACTGGGATAAATAGTAAAAAAAAAATCGAAGGGTAGCTACCCTTCCTACCGGGCATGCTGTAGAAGTCAGCAAAAGGGATTCGCGGGTTACAGTGTATTGCGATTTAGGCGATGGGCTGACATAGGTTGTACACTAGAGCAATAGACATTATAATATAAAATTGCCCTCAATTTTTAGTAGACGGGGCAAAAGCGCCTTTTACGGGGCTTTTTACTCTCTGCCTGACCCGCAAGGGATAAAGCGTGATTTTATGTATGTATCTGAATATTGAGACCGTTTTTTGTGTTTCTTGCAGATCGCACTACACACAGCGGCCATCACACGCCCACTCTCATAGGCGGCCATCACTACACGCCCGAAGATAAAACCACAACCGAAGAAGAAATGAACCACATTTCCGACTACGAAATAAACGGAGGGAACGAGATAGAACACACGCCGACCTACGGGGGGGAGGAGGGCAGGGCGCCCGGCCGAGTGCACCCCGACTACAACGGATACGAGCACGAGATCACCACCAAGTGGTACTACCCCAAGAGCACCGACAACCGCGTGGTGCCGCCCGAGTCGGAGTTCTTCGCTACCATTGTTGGTAAGTGCGAAACATTTCAAGACTATGGGAATCGCTTTCTTTTTCTTACGGTTCTCGAATTTCATATGTTCGTTTATTTGGCGCTTTTAAGTGCTTCAGAAAGCATATTAAGCGGCTGGTCCCGGTTAATATCGTTAATACCGCAAATATTAGTCGTTAAGCTATATCAGAGGCCAGTGCTAAGCATTAGCGGCTTGAAAACTCTGACCTAATCTAGAATTGGGTCTGTTTTCCCTTCTTGGTTGCGGAGGTCAGATGGCAGTCGCTCTGTGTAAAAACCAGTACCCTCGTTCAATCTACCTTGACGACATAGTCGCACCAAATAGAACTTATTACATCCATGGTCACACTACAGCCACTCTGTATACCCGATGAACTCCAGTGTTCAAGTTTTCAAACCACTTAATAGCGCAGCTATTAGGCCTCTGATGTGGTTTGAGTAACGACCACTATCAAAGACAGCGACCGGGACCGACGGCTTAACGTGCCCTCCGAAGCAATGAATCCTTTTACTATTCGGACAATCAGGTGATTCAGCCTGCAATGCCATTACCAAACTGGGAAAACCTCAAAAAGTGATAAATTGACAAATATCAACTTTGTGTTCCTCCCTGGGAATTGACCCCAGGACCTCCGGATACTAAGCTCCCTTGGCTCGGACCACTAGACTACGGAGGCAGTCCTAAGAAAGTGATACATTTTACAGAATCTTCAAACCTTTTCCCTTATATTACGAGTAAGGATAAGAATTCGTTTATTGCCATTATAAAACAAAATAAAAAAAGAAAGAAAAAACAATACATAAATTATAGCAAAAGGCAGGGACAGCACTGTTCACACTCATGTTCAGCCCTTACCCTTGTCTTTCATTACTAAAAACAATGTACTTAAGCGAGGACAATAAACATATTCCAGGAATAGTGGCGTCAGTGCTGATCGCCATCATCCTGATAGTGATCATCGTACTGAAGTACATCGTGTTCCGGCTCGACCCCTCCTACAAGGTCACCGAGGACAAGACGTACCAGCAGGGCGCCAATGCCGCGCTGTTGGGGAACCAACAGGTACGGATTTTGTTCTTACATACATACATACATATAATCACGCCTTTATCCCTAATGGGGTAGGCAGAGCGTAGCCGACCTAAACAAAATCGTTCCGCCACGTCTGACAAAGTTTTGAGGGTTATTAAAGATAGATTTGTAGGGATATTGCTGTAGTGACAGGTTGTCAGCCTATCGCCTAAACTGCAATATACGGGAACCCTCGGTTCCCTTAGCTGGTTTTTACAGTATGCCCGGGAGGAAATGCAGCTGGCACATTATATGTTTTTCTCTCGCTCCCAGTCCAGCATGGAAGTATATTTTGTTCTTTGTATCAAAAATAGAATAGAAAAGATTTATTACTCATGACGTCACGCACACAACACAGTTAATACATTTTAAAACAAAAACAGAACAAACGAAAGTGAAATAAAATAATGATATAAAGAGTAACTATTATCTAATCTGTGATAAAGGTAAACAAAAAGTTAATGCTACCGGAAAAAGTAACGGCCTATGGTTGTTTTTAAGAGCTTATTTCTCCTAAACAAATCATAAATAAGTATGGAAATAAAGCTGTTATTATCAGTAAATTTGATATTCCTTCTAACCGTTCCGTTTCTTCCGTTTCTACCGTTCCTTTTGACGCGGCCACGGACGTAACCGCCACGCCGTAACGTGCGCTTATTTGAACAATATTCTAAGGCATTACGGGCGAAGGCTGCATATCTTGGAATCTACTTGCTCATCTGTCGGCAGAAAGCACATTAAGCCTCAAAAATGATGAACTCTAGTCTCAGAGTTTTTAAGCCGCTCATAATTATCTCTGACATGAGTTGTAACGAGTAACCACAGTTCGGCGTGCACACAGAAATGTCATGTCTTTCCGATCTTTGAACTAAATAAAACATGTATTCCAGGATCGTATATGATAGATAATTTAAGATACTACTTCACTCTGGACTTCAGTCAGTGAGACCTTTCAATGAAACAGGACATTGAAGCATTCTATTTTTTACTGATATGTGTTTCCAGGCGCATTCAAGTTACCAGAGCGCGGCGCCGAGCGCGGGGGGCATGGGGGGCGCGGGGGGCGCGGCGCGCAACCTGCAGCCGCTGCCGCTGTCGCGCGGGGGTGCCCCCCTCGCGCCGCTCCCGCAGCCGCAGCCCGTCAAGCGAGACGGCATCAAGGAGTGGTACGTCTAAATCCCCCGGGACAGACAGAGACAGATATACTACGCGCGGTTCGTGATGTGAATTGTGCTTCTCTACGGTGACGGTTACGTTTGAACTTTAAAGAGACTGAAGGTATGATATTAGGATTTGGTGATTTTTATCAGAAATTAATTGGATACCCCGTCAAGCGAGACGGCGTCAAGGAGTGGTACGTCTTAATCCAAAGCAGAATCGGTATGTCCTAGCTAGAATAATAATGATTTGTAGTGATGAAAATGTGTTCACATAAAGTAATACGGGAAACCGTATTTCAATTTTGGAAAAGCAATGAAAAACATATCTTTAGAGAAACGTAGTTGGAAGTATTTATGTACGTCTGTTTTGAAGATAAATCAGGCGATGATGAAGATCTTGAATGTCATGTAACGGGCCCTAGAGAAGCACATCGATATGGACATATCTCTGTAGCTATATGTATAGTGAGGCGAGTGATACCCGTAGTAGCTTCATCCCGACCTCGCAGGAGGCTGACGGTCCAGACGATACTCAACTGTATGATTGTTATGATGGTGTGTTCGCTTAGGATACGATAAAGTAATCGAAATAAATTGAAAATTTTACCACGACCGCTGCAAAAAAAAAAACTAAATTAAACAACTTCAATTTCTTGGTAACGTGGCGTAAAATTCTTCAATTCCTTATCTTAAAGTGATACCGACTGATACGCAAGTGTTAGTTAATGTAAATATTATTATAATTGTAATGTTAAAGAATCACTTGTGCGATCGGAAAATGCAATTTTGATGATCAATTTGACTACGCGAGTGACGTTAAGTAAATCTGGAATTGCGTATACCACACTTTGTATGGAATATGGATTTATGGTTGTTTTGTTTCGCATTGTCATCGTCTAAAAATCTTATGATTAGTCAAACAGTAGCATAAGATCGACAATCCACAATCTATTGAATGTTTATTACTTGATGATTGTTATTCAATTACGTTTAGACTCTTTCTTTAATTTTGAATTGTATATTTCTATTCTAATGTTACAAGTATTTGCGACGTAACTTTTCTATCTACATTGCCTTTGATAGTTTTACTTACACTAAGACTAACGTAGTATGTATAGATCAATGGATGAAAATAGTAAAATTAACTGAGAATTCCAAGTAAATGTTGTTTAGATATGGTTTGCTGTTTACAATAAAGCCAGGTTTTCTTGTTGTACTAATCTCGGTTAATTTCACCATCTTCACCATCAACCAATTGTTGATCTATTCCCAACTTAACAAAATAAGACATTGCGTTAATAAACTCGGGGCTGCCATCACGAAATTGAAGCATATCGTTCTATTGAAGACTACGACTTTTACGATTTCAATATCTCTTTCCTATATTTATTAGATCTTATACAATATTTTTAGAAAAGACGCGGTGGGTAGACGTTAGGACGCGGACATAATCATGGGTTTAATGATAATCAGCTTGGAATTAGATAAAGGATGTACATTATCGTAGGACGCGTAACCAACGTACGAGCTTGTAGATTTGGTATGAACAGTAGAGATTTTAGTTCGTGTGCCCTCATCCTTTACTCCATCGATTGCTCAAACGTTTTCTTCTGGCGTTTCCCCTTACAATGTAATGCATTAGAGGCCTAATCTTCTAAATAATAAAACAAAAGAATTTTATGACTTAACAAAGCCTTCAACTAAGTTCACATCTGAGTTTAAGGAACTAATTGCTTGCTTTCTTTGCTTGAGACCGATTATATATATTTAAATATAAAATTCTAAAACTATAATGTAAAAAAAGTATAAAAATCTTGTTACTTATTGGATCTAGTGAGAAATTTAAATCTGTGTCCCGCAAGGTCCAACTCTAAGTCCATTATTATTAATGAAAGCTTTGGATCACTAAATCCTCCCCAGAAATATGATATATTTGGCTGATGTTCCTCGACATTATCAGGATATTGTAATGACTGATGATGTCTCATAGATCCCAGTGTAGATATTTTATTGCATGCAGTTTCTTCTTCAAATCATTCGTAAATAAACTGCTTATATTTTTACAACTAGAAAGTACATCCACCGTCCCGATTTCCTCTTTCCGATTAAAATATAGAGGTACATCTACATTGGAGTTTCAAGAAATATATACTAATGCGAATCTAATAAAAATAAATGACATATTCAGTGATGTTCAATTATGCCTGCAATGTGGATGTACCTGAATCCTTGAATTAGCTTTAAACTAAGACAAAAAACATATTTATATAGATTGTTATAAAGCACAGGTTCTAGGTATTTGAAGTTGCATTTATTGTAAATAGTTAACGATTATTATAAACGTAATTTAAGCGGTATCGTACGGTGTAACGTCACACTCGTTTTACGGCACAAAATGTTAGTATCAAAACGATTTGTTTGTCTGTCAATTTTAGTGATAATTATCGTTAATGTGGTTGATGATTTGTACCAAAAATTTGATGTTGTAACTCATTTCTTTGGAATTTTCTATAGACACAAACTGTTCAAAATAATAATCTCTAAAGCATAATAGGTATGTGACAATCTAGATAAAATTGTAATTTTAGTAGATTTTTTAATGCCTCTATTACTTTGGTGACAATTGTGTCTATAGAAGATAGCAGTACCTACTGATTCACATTGCTCACAATACAATTTGTTTTGTTTTTCCACTTTTACTGGAGTTGTTCTGCTGGCTTCGGTCGGACCAAGTTTAGTTCTGTGTGAAAGCGACAGTTTTTGAAATAATAATATATTATGTAAAATACAAGAATTTATTGTTTTATTCCATCGTCCGTACAGCGTTGATGCACGTTTCATACTACTAAGAGTTAGTTAAGAGTGTAAATTAGGATTTTAGAAAGGCGGCACTGAATGAACTGTTGAAACGCCTGATTCTTTTATAACAGCAAAAATATTAGGATTCGTCCGAGTAGCATCTACGATAGTGCAGTTTGATAGTAATAAATTCACCAGCAAACTATTAAACTTTAGCCAAAAGCGGCAAAACGTAATTAGGTACTATTTCCATAACTCACAATGAAGGCCTTCTCAAAGTCACGGCATTTTTCCATGGTTACATTGCGGACTACAGGTACGAAGAAAATATCGAAGCGTGGTTGTTAATTATACTCCGTATTTTTAACGTTGCGTTATCGATGCCAACTAGTTTTATGGTCCATAACCTGTTTTTGCTTTACAACTTTAAAGAAAGTCAACCGCAAAAAATATGTTTGTAACAAGGTTATCGTCTGCGCTAAGTTTCGAAGAACAATCTGTTTATTGGCCGCAAAACAAGTTGGTATTGATATCTTATCTTATGTAGCCCACTTATCGATAACTCGAGGTTAAAAATCGAAAATCCGTACTATACCGGGTGTAAGGGAAACTGCATGAAACACTAATATCTACCAGGTTTAAGGGACAGCGTCCCGCAAACTGATAGGGGTTGTTCAGTCAACAACACGGAACAACTTCCACCAGGAAATTGTTTCGGAAGTGAAAAGAAAGGCTTTCCCATACAAATTCATTGATCGAGGTGAACATTTTGTATAAAATATCCATTTTTATTTTTCACTTCCTGAAAGAATTTTTTGGCGGAAGTCCTTCAGTATCCTTGATTGATCAACCCCTATCAGTTTGCGGGACGCTGTCCCTTACACCCGGTAGAAATTTTAAATGTAGGTACTATTTTAGGTATTGTAACTTTTACAATACAAAAGAAATGAAAAAGAGTAT
The DNA here is from genome assembly GCA_949820665.1 of Scrobipalpa costella. NCBI lineage: Eukaryota > Metazoa > Arthropoda > Insecta > Lepidoptera > Gelechiidae > Scrobipalpa > Scrobipalpa costella. Next base: position 529,608 of record OX463314.1, read on the forward strand.
AATTACAATTTCGACCTACGGAAGTGATATTTCTACAAGAAATGCCGCTTGAGCGAGCGGGCTTGTTGTGAATTTTGATGATTGAATTCTAAATTTTTGTAGATACATAAATATCAAATGAGTCTAGTTTAAACAAAATGATCCAAAACAGAACTGAAGCACACTGAAGTAAATGTCGCTAGATTTCCCGCAATGCTTACTGCATTATGGGAAAATTTTATGAAATCGTGGAACAATCACGCAAATTACAGTAAATTGTGATTTGTCGTTCGACATTTTAAGTTCAGGGTTATTCATAACAACAACAATCAAGAATTAGCTAAAATACCTCTAAACGACCAATTTTTATAATAAAATGTCAGCGATGGAAAGTTCAAAGTTGTTACTTATATCAGACGCCCGTCAGTTCACATCAACGTCTTGATACGATCACGTGCGAGCTGAGTTGCCGAAATGAAATTCCAATTTTCTTTATATCTATTTATCGCATATAACGCTCTTTATTATGTCTTCAGCGCAAACCCGCTACTAATGACAACAAGCACCGACCAAATAGCAAAAACGGCTGAATGCGTTTTAAAACTTTCCGCAAAATATTTCGTTGAAAAGAAAGCTCTCAGCGGCAGCATTGTGATCATCAACATTAACTCCTATGTCTCAAGTACGCAGAGGCTACTTTTGTCTACCATACACGGTGGAATCAAATATTCCGTTATGGTAAAAGATTCCTTTTATCCGCACCGGAACGCATCGCATTTTCCCGAGAAAGCTAAAAATTATATGTTGATTTTAGAAGAGACATCGGAGCTCCGCAGGAATATACTGCAACTGAACAAATTGCCCACCTGGAACCCGCTTGCTAAAGCGATCGTTTTTTATCAAGTTAAAGAAAACGAGAACGGCGAGGATGTTGCCATTTCCTTCATCAACGAGTTGCTGCAGTACAAGCTGCTTAAAAGCATTATATTCATTCACTACCCCGAGACACAAGAAGTAGTCGCTTACACTTGGAGTCCGTACAGCGATACAAATTGCGGTGGGAATTGCCAATCCGTTTATGTATTAGACAGGTGCAAAGATAACGTTATACAGCAAATTGAAGCTCAAAGGGAAATGTTTCCATTAGATCTAAAAGGCTGTCCTTTGATCGCTTACGCCGTCGTCGCCGAGCCATACGTAATGCCGCCGGCGGGAAAATTAACAAATACAAGTTTCGATGACGCCTATGAATTCGACAGGGGAAGCGAAATAAATCTCGTTAAAATCATAAGTCAATTTACAAACATGAGTCTGATCATACGGATGTCAGAGACAGCTGAGAATTGGGGGATCGTTTACCCGAACGGGACCGCGAGCGGCGCTTACGGCGCATTGAGGAATGACTCGGTCGACCTAGTTATAGGCAACGTCGAAGTGACTAGGATCCTCCGGAAATGGTTCGACCCGACCGTCAGCTACACTCAAGACGAGATGACTTGGGGCGTGCCTCGTGCCGGACAGGCTTCTACTTGGAACAACTTGGTCATCATTTTTCAGTGGTCTACATGGGTTTGTACGCTTGCTGGCCTTGTCATAATGGGTCTAATTTTTCATTATTTGTACTACAAAGAAAACGATTGCAAGATAACAAAATGGCCGACGAATTCTCTCCTGATGACTTTTAGCATGTTGCTCGGATGGGGAGCGTCATTTGAGCCGAAGACTGCAACGTTCCGCATATTGATGTTCTGCTGGTTATTCTTCAGTATCAACCTAGTAATTTCTTACGAGTCGTTTCTAAGAAGCTTCCTAATGCACCCGCGATTTGAGAAACAGATAAGCTCGGAGCCGGATTTGATCGAGTCGGGGATTTCTGTCGGAGGCAGGGAGATTTACCGCCCCTATTTTGAGACTAATAATGCAAGTGGATACTACTTGTTCCGCAAATACAGCTTGACTACATTCTCCGAGGGGATCACACGAGTTGCCTTAGACAGAAACTTTGCTTTAGTGTCGTCTAGAAGACAGGCTGAATATCAAGATCAGAAGATGGGGAAAGGTCAGCCTTTAATATTTTGTTTTCCGGAGAGCAACAATCTGTACAAATACGGAGTAAGCCTGTTGGCTCGCAAATGGTTTCCTATGCTCGAAAGGATGAACTCTATAATCCGTAGTGTATCTGAAAATGGTCTTATAGATAAGTGGAACAAAGAACTCTTCATTCATAAAGTAAATAGCGAAGGTTCTAGCACTATAGTTCCTCTGGGAATACCACATTTGCTCGGCGCTTTCATGTTAATTGGTATATTGTATGCAGCTAGTGTGGTTGTGTTCGTAGGAGAGGTGGTTTTCGGATCTTATCAGAAACGTAAACTTAGAACGAGGAAAATATTTCGCACCAATGTTAGGAAAATTCTGATTAGAGAGGCTGTGGTGAAAATTCGCGACAATCAAAATAAATAGATCGAGGGTCTAGCATTGTCATCGTTTTCTGATGATTTTTAACAAATGTAGAGTCCATGTAGAGTCACTGCTTTTTGTAAATAGTTTATGAACAACCCAACCTAAACAAAATAATAAACTATGTTATTTTTAAATGCTATTGGTTTTTTAATTGTTTCTCCCTTTTAGAACATAGAAATGCTGTAAAAGTACCTTTCAAAGAATACCAGAAACTATTACTTATGATGGCTGGTATTTTTTCTGTAAACTTAGACTTAATTATTAATTTTAGCGAAAACGTTCGCTACCTTCAAAACAATAGTTTCGTTCCTTAGAGAAACACTGCATTAGACCCCGTGATTCTCTAAGTTTCGTTTAAACCACACCAAACATTTACCTCATAATTTCAAATAGGAAACATGCCAATTACACACGGGTACTCTTCGCGTGATTAGCTTCTAATGATGTGCTTATATCAAACTGAGTAATTACCATCTTATTTACTACTAACATACATTTCATAGCACCAACTTGAACCATATCTCCAGGCAGTAAGAGCGACGAGTTTTGTGAAGGAAGTTAAGTAAGAGAGGTAACGTGGTATTTTGCTCTCAGCTTCGTGGATGTACCTCTGAGGCGAGGAGTACATCTGGTTAGTTTGTATTCTGGTCCAAGAGGTACTGTAATTACCTAACTTGGAGTAGAAATATTTTAAAGGTATTTTAGCACTCATAAAGACTATGATAAATTCGTCACTCTCTCTACAGTTTCTGTAGCTCAGTTCGAAGAGTAATGAATGGGAAGAGTAAGGAATGCCGGTCATTCCAGAGACGCAGGTTCGGAACCTGCTGCTTTATTAATTTCTTTCTTTCATATTATATTTTACAGGTTTTTTTAAAGGTTTTTTATTTAATGAGGTCTAGCCAGCTATTCCTGAAAGTTTCATGATCATGATCATAAGCTCATTTATACCTACGTCTCCACTAAGCGCCACGAGCTTACAGTAAATTACGTTGATCATATCAGGCCTTAAGGCGTTTTTGCACCGGTCCGAATCCGTATCCGAATATTTGAATTGGCCTTCCTATTAAATGTATGACAGATTGCGAACCCATCCATGTCTGTTTTATATGGAAATTTCACGAACACGATTCGGATACGAATCAAATACGAAGCAATGCAAAACCCAATACGGATTGGTCGTCCTGAAACCTTTACCAAACGAGAGAAACCGAGAGAGAGAAAGAGAGTTTATTCTAAATATGAAACGTTGTTTATATCACCAATAAAATACACGCAATAGATATATTAGTATCGCAAAATATGACGTTCTATTTCCCGTAACTGCGCTCTTGGGAGAACCGTACGACACGGTACTTAATGAACGTGTGTGGCGGCGCTACAGTATAAGGAGAATTTTCAAATCTCAAGATGGCGGCGTTAGTTCCTGATTTCGCCACGTTCATTTAAAGCGTGATTGTCCTGAACCGGGAACAAACGAATTTCTTAAAGGCTTTTCCACACGATGGCCCATGACGGCGTGCTAAAACCGCTCACGCGTTAAACGTACCATTGTCTCCATGGCCGTAAATAATGATCGATAAAGCGAGCTTACAAGTCAGGTTTGGCATGGCATTGTCTATTTTAAGTGCGCCAGGAAGAACTTAGCTTTAGCATAGATGCATCTCAAAATTTTGATGGGCAAATTTTATTTCACCATCTTTGTTTTTGTTGTGGTAAATAAAAGTTAACTACCAGACAGATAAGTAGAGTTCACGACTAGTTTATAATGTTAGGTTATCAAGTACTTTTATTGCATACATACATATAGTCACGCTTTTATCCCTAATGGGGTAGACAGAGCGTAAACGACCTGAAAACAGGTCGTTCCGCCACGTCTGACAAAATTTTGAGGTTTATTTATAATAGATTTGTAGGTTTATTGCTGTAGTGACAGATTGTCAGCCCATCGCCTAAATTGCAATATACTGAAACCCTCGGATCCCTTAGCTAGTTTCTACAGCATGCCCGGGGGGAAATGCAGCTGGCACATTAAATATTTTTGTCTCGCTCCCAGTCCAGCATGGAAGGCTTATTGCATTGTACAGGTTAATCGATGATAATGCCGAAGAATGACGTTTCATGGCCTGGTATGTGCGTCATCGTGTGGTAGATCTTTTAACTCGTGGAATACATAACAGTATGATGCCGTGTTATATAACTGTTCAGCATCGACTTCCATCGTTAGAGCAGCTCTTAAAATAAACGAATTTCTGGGTGATTGATAAGGTCACGTGGGGTAAGTGGAACACAGAGGGAAATGTAACACTATATCAGTAGACTAATACATTTCTACTGAACGTTCTGAAATACTCATAACATTTTGCAGATTTCAGCCAACAACGCTTTTGATTATATTATTAGTCTCATGAAGCACTGATTCCTTAAAAGAGTTTCACTTCTCTTATCCTACGTGACCTTAAACATATTTTTATTGGTCCGTGTTTTTATCAAGCTGCTGAAAGTTTTGCTCTGTGAAATATTGTGTAGAGATAATTGAAAAGAATAATGTGTTTCTCTTTGATTTCGATATCGATTGTTGATGGATGATTCTATAGTATTTCCAACTCAGTTTCAGAATAAAGGTAAACAACGTTTCATGTATTTTTATTAAAACCCACATTTCAAAAATAAATGATTAGTGTTGGCAAATTGGATGAATTACTAAAGTTACTACTTCACGATGTTGTCATATCTAAGATAAAACTTATTTTAGAATCAAGATCTTCGGTTAAAAGACAAAACTTTGTTTACCTTTATTCTAAAACTGATTTGGAAATACTGTAGCTATGTTAATGTTTATTAATTAATTCTTTTTTTGTACACAAAAACATCATCACCACAGAACATTAAAAACAAAGACACAACAGGCACTGCTTATTTCTAAAAATAAATTTCTTACAGCAGACCTACAGAATTGATAATGAATGAATGAAATGATAATGTTCCCTCAATGTGTCATTGAAAGACACATTCACTTGATGCGATTGACAGTATGAATTAATTATCTTTCTTCTGGATGGAGGAGCTACGTCTAGACAAAGATGAAGAAGACCACACACTGCGACAGACATCCTCAACCAGGGCCAGTGGCAACAGGGTCTTAAATAACCGATATTCCTTATCTTGTCTCCAAATAGTTACAGCCGTCGCTAAATATTGGCAGAGTAAGATTTAGAATCATTTGGATAATTGACACGAAGAAGAATGAAAAGTCTAAGTCTTAAAATTTGTAATGTTAATTGTAGATTATAGTGACACTAATAAATAGACATAAGACCTTTGTTACTAACCTATATTTCACAAATAAAAATATATTTATCTTGAAACAAAAAAAAGTTGTCAGTTTTTAATTCTTTACCATTAGAAATCTTAATAAAAAGAAGCTAAAAGTTACACAGATGAGTATTACCATCGAAAACAATTTTATTTTTACGGAAATTGAAGACTGAAATCGCTGTTTGTAAAGCTAATTCTATATTAAACATGAGCATTTTTAACCGGCGATAAGACGAACATTGCATTTTATTTAAATTTAAGTTTTTGACCAATTTTGGACAACAAAGCAGTTTTATTTCCGTTAGATTTACACAACTAATTTATTAAATGTAAACGTTGTCAAGACATGTTGTAGATTATAATCTACCCTAGACCCCCATAACCACGCGTGGTGTCACCGGGCCCAACTATTAATCTCCGGCACTTGAACCTGACACCTCACGCTCGCCTGACATGTGCCTAACAAACACTACACTTCATTTATTACAACACGTCAAAGATTTAAATGAACTTGGCGAGAAGAGCAACTTACCCCGCCTACTTTCATTTATATCCTTGTCGTGGCTCGAGTCACTTCGGCCTTTTTTGTTCCAACGTGAAGTGTTAATTATTCAGCTTCTGTACTTCTGTAGAGTGACAGAAAGTCTGAAGAGAAATCTTAATACAAAGAAAGAGATACGTATTTCATTAAGCTCCCTGGGTTACAAATGATTACTTACTTGACTCTAAAAGATTTTTGAGTTAGCTAATTCTATGTTTGACTATGATAGTCTTCCTGTCGATTTCCAGCGATGGCGACCAACTGCACAGGACTAGTTTGAAGTGCCCAATTGTTTGCGCAATACACAAGAGCACTCTCTATTCCTTCAATCTCTTATTCTGATGGGATAGATTGATTCAGATGAGAGAAATCAGGTGCAGGACCGACTATTTACATGCCCATACTTTTTGGACAATCAGGTGATCAGCCTGCAATTTCCTAACCAAATTAGAAACAACAACACAAAGTCATTGTCTCCCGCCGGGAATCGAACCCGGGACTTACGGGTCGAGAGACCATGGCTCAGACTGCTAGACCACGGAGGCAGTCCAATGATAATTCATATCTTTGAACAGTGTATTGCTGAAGTAAATCCACCCTTGCAATAGCAAGAAAGCAAACCATTACAACACGTTCTCATTCATAATATCCGCATATAATTTTCTGAACTACATCGTTTATTATATCTGCTATAATACCAGTATAAAATAGCTATCTTACGACGCCATTTGCAAATGAGACACTGTTAGAGCATCTTCCTATTAGGGGTGATTACTCGCGCCAGCTTGTGGGTATTCTGTATTCTCGTAAAACGAACATAAAATCACGCTTTTATCGCTAATGGGGAAAGCAGAGCGAAAACGATCTAAACAAAGGTTGTTCTGCTACGTCTGTCAAGTTTTGAGGAGGGTTATAATATGATGGTATATTGCTATAGTGACAGGTTGTCAGCCCATCACCTGAATTGCAATACACTGAAACCCTCGAACCCTTAGCTGGTTTTTACAGCGTGCCCGGGAGGAAATGCAGCTGGCACATTCTATGTTTTTCTATCGCTCCCAGTCCAGCATGGAAGGTGTGCGCTGGTTTTGTATAGAAATGTATCTGTTTTCTATACAAAAACTACGCGCGGCCGCGCCGCCGCCTTGCCGCTTCCTTAATGCGATGCGCCTTAAATGATGTGTCGTACATTCTGGTCTCTATATGCATCTCAAGTGATTTTCAAACTTTAACAGGGTTCATCGTATCGACCTGATTACGCACTAACCGAAGAATCTAAAGACTGTAACTTATGGGGTAAAGTCTGCCCGTATGCACGTATACTATGCAAGATTGTGCAAAAGTAATATATAATCCAATAAATTAAACTGTGTTCCAAATTTATCACGACTTGGTAAGGAAGGCTAAAGACGTCAGACGCATTATCTATCCTGTAGTCATTTCTCATCCAGGACATCCGAATATCGCCCATCCGCCCCCGCGTTAAGAGACACAGCAGTACAAATTACTCTTCATCAGGGATGGCGTAGGAACATACTGTGAAATATACGTATAGGAAATTAAAATACGTACATAAACAGTGATCTCTAAACAATTTGATGTTCTGTTTCATCTTTTGCCTAGAGATGGGCCTTCTTTTACTTATATTCGGCATAAGATCTTCCATATAAAACTATAAAATTACTTACTTGCTTTTGACTTCAGTCTAGGTTAGAGACAGTACTACCAAAGTCGATGATGGCCTGCGTTCACCCAGAAAATACTTGGAGAATGCCTCTGAATGACAATCGCAGTCAGTAATCCACTCTTTTGCAGTGCGCATTATGAATGATGAAAAAATTAAAAGCAAATTGCAATGGTGGAACGTCAACGAGGACTCCAAAAAAACAAATTGCACTGGATCTGTGGAGACTTGAGGTGTATTGGAAACAATCTCTAATTCCTATTTCCTAAACCTGGCAACCCTTAAACCGCAACAAACTCTGTATCTAATACTCCGGGGTAAGTAAAATTCAGTCTTACCTCTTCGGGGTAAGAGTGGGTATAGTGGTGTAAGTTGGGTAGTGAATAAAGATGAATGGTGTTGTCAACCTGTCTGCCCGGGCCCTGACTGACAGATGCCGCGAGCGAAGTACCACAGTAAAAGACTGGGCCAGTAAAATGCACCCGTACACAGACTGAAGAGTCAAAGTGAAGTCTTACCTCTTCGGGGTAAGTGCCAAGTACCATGTAAGTAGTAAGTAACAAATGTGGATCTATAATAATAGAAGATGGCTATTATTACGATTCCACATTTCTACTGCGGTACTTGACTCTTACCTTATGTCGTGTGACTTATCGGATCTGGAGAGTGAATTCTGTTTTCCAAAATGTTTAACCATCGAAAAGGTCTCTGGTGTATTTTTTGACTATTATGAAATACAGGGCAACCAAAGCAATATGCTCTCACCAAGAGATCTAACGTAGATTGTCTCATGTGCCAGAAATATTAAGGCTACTTTTTTTTTTTTTTTTTTTTTAATATATATAGGCGAGCATTTGTCCGCCATCTCACCTGGTGGAAAGTGACGATGCGGACTATGTTGAAACATACTCACCTATGTAGTGCCTATTCACTCTCGCCTTGAAAAGGCCCAGGTTATATTGTTCCGGAAACAGATCCGCCGGCAGGGAGTTCCACTCCTTAGCCGTTCGCATTAAGAATGTGGAAGCGAACCGCTTCGTGCGAATTTGTGGTATATCCACGATCTACTACGCTTTAGATCAAAGCATAAAAGTGCTAATGCTTCTGTTTGGCGCCCAAAATATTGCACAAATTCCTACCTATTACATCCACTTTGTGCGTCTCCTTTTGATAATCAGACCCTCGATATTTGAATTGAAAACCTAATGCTCTGACCACAAGCTTTCAAAATTAGTTTCAAGGCAGGTAGCAATAGGGTATGGGGTCTGAGTAAGTTCAGTTTTAGGCGCTTCTTTCTTTGAGGTTTTACCTCATCCTACCTCCACTGTGCCCCAAATGACAGATACCGCGAGCAGAGTACGTACAACCCTCTCGTACATCACATCCCTGCTGCTTTTTTTTAATTTCTCACAATGGATCTGCATGGCATTTGAATACATAGAGGGGGCTACATTCCATTTAGAATCTAGCTGGTAATAATGAAGAGGGTTACTGGCGATGAGTTCATTAAAAAATAAACCTATTCTTTTCTAGGTTTTAATCTGAACTGTGTATATTATGTGGGTAGGTAGGTGGTTTGAGCCTTGGGCTGTCTACCCGGAGATTATCATCAGGTTCAATACCTACGAAGTACATAAAGTTGATAATATAGGGAAAAACTAATTCTTCCATGCTGGACTAGGAGCGATAGAAAAGATAGAATGCCCCATCTGCGTCTCCTCCCGGGCATGCTGTAATAACCAGCTATGAGATCTGACGGTTTCTGTATATTGCAATTTAGGCGATGGGCTGACAACCTGTCCCTACAGCATACCTACAAATCTATCTATAATAACCCTTGAATGTTTGTCAAACGTGGTGGATCGATCTTTGTTTAGATCATTTTTGCTCTGCCTACCCCATTAGGGATAAAGGCGTGATTATATGTATGTATGTAAAAGCGATTAAATACACCAGGGCTCCCACCAGAAAAACATTGTGCTTAAGTACTTCGCCACAAGATTTTCACTGTACAAACTTATTGTACACTATTCCATACAAGACTGGGACTGTGGCGTGTACCACGATACATTTAACGATATCCCAGGAGTTCAAATCCCAGTTCGGTTATTAGTTTGTACCCGGTTACATTATCCCAGTTTTTAACATCTAATAGCATTAATATTGTATATATACTTTATTGCATAAACACAAAAGAAATGTAATTTACAAATATAGTGTGCAAGGGCGAACTTATCTCTATAAAGAGATCTCTTCAAGCCAACCCAATGGTAGTAAGAGAAAGTGAATAATTTTGAGGGGACAAGAAAATGCAACATTAACAGAGACTAGTAAAACAAAGAATTAAACAAAAATAAAAATAATTACATAGAATAAATACCTAAAATATATCTATCTTAACTATCTTAAATAAACATACATATATAATAAAAAATATATTGATACATACATATACGAATAAACTACATAAATACATACATCAAAATTGTTCAGATAAGAAGTGCTCTTTTAGTCTTTTCTTAAAGACATTCACTGAGGGACTTTCTTGAATTGTCTTAGGCAGTTTATTCCACAGTTGTGCAGCTACTCCAGCACCATACAAGTATCAAGTTGTTACAAGTATCAAGTATCATTTGTTAAACACATCAGAATATAACTCTTCCATGCTGGCCTGGAAGCGAGAGAAAAATATAGAATGTGCCAGCTCCATTTCCTCCCGACCATGCTGCAAAAAACCAGCTAAGGCATGCGATGGTTTCAGTATATTGTAATTTAGGCGATGGGCTGACAACCTGTCACTACAGCAATTTACAAATTTATCTTTAATAACTCTCAAAACTTTGTCAGACGTAACGGAACGACCTTTGTTTAGGTCGTTTTCGCTCTGCCTACCCCATCAGGGATAAGGCGTGATTATATATATGTATGTATTATACAAGGAAGATATTGATTGGAATTGTGCTTTCTGATACATGCCATCCTCCATAATATTCTTCTTTTACTTTAAAATACATACATATATTCACGCCTTTATCCGTAATGGGGTAGGCATAGCGTAAATAACCTAAGCAAAGGTCGTTACGCCGCGTCTGACAAAGTTTTGATGGTTAGTTAAGATTTGTAGGTATATTGCTGTAGTTACAAGTTGTCAGCCCATCGCCTAAATTGTATACAGAAATCCTCGTACTAGCTCGTTTTTACAGCATGCCCGGGAGGAAATGCAGCTGGCACATTTTATGTTTTTCTCTCGCTCCCAGTCCAGCATGGAAAAAAAGTTACTACTACTTTAGAATAAGTTGAATACTGTTACTTTAAAATAAGTTGAATAAAATAGTGTTTTTAGAACATTTGGTGCTCTAGATGGCGAGGCTGGGGACATGTGACGTACCGCACAACTTCGACTACAAACAGAGCAAAAAAATGGCGGCGGAAAAAACTCGCTGCGATGTACAGTTGGGACATGCGGAAAATATTTTAGTCTTTTATAATCGTAACCAAAAGAGTAATTTTCAGAACCTAAAGTTCTACATTATACTGGGAGTAAGGGACAGCGTCTCGCAAACTGATAGGGGTTGCTCTGTCAACGAAACTTAACAACAATTACCACGATTTATCTTTTCAGGAAATGGAAAAAAAATGCTTTTCATACAAATTGTCTGGTCGAGGTGATCATTTTGTATGAAAAGGTACAAAAAAACACAATACAAAATTCTTTATTGCACAAAGAAACACATACAATGAAAAAAAAAGGAACAAACGTGACAGTACAATATAGGCGGCCTATTTTGCTGCTAAAGCAGCAATTTCTACCAACCTTTGGGTATAAAAATTGGTCAGAAGGTCAGTTTCTTTTTTTCCTGAAAAATCTTGGTGATACTTGTTCAGTTTCTTTGACTGAGCAACCCCTATCAGATTGCGGGACGATGTCCCTTACACTTGGTATGAGTTTTGTTCGTTATATCGCAACCAATAGAAGAAACCACTGGAAGTTAATAAGGCTGTTCAAGAGCTTAACAATGATTAGTTCATCTTAAAAAATAAGACAACAGGCGAGCTTATCTCTGTAAGAGATCTCTTCCAGACAATCTAATGGGAATAAAAGATGGGAAATTCACGGGAACAGATACAGTTACTATATTTTAAAGTTCTTATTGATTCAACTTATACATCTACTTTGGCTACCTTCGCCATGTCTACCGTTCTGTGGTTCTACTAGGTAAATATTAACTGTATCGCCTCCGTGGTCAGGTCACGATCGGTTTACGATCTGGACATCCTGGGTTCGATTCCCAAGGGGAAAACAAAAAGTTGATATTTGTCAATTTATCACTTTGTGAGACTTTCCCTAGTTTGGTTAGGACAATGCAGGTATATCCACCTGACTGTCTGAAAAAAAAACGGATTCCGTGCTTCGAAGTGCACGTTAAGCCGTCGGTCCCGGTCACTGTTTCTAATAAAGGTCGTTACAGGTCAATGTAGCTCCAATTCCGTAGGAACTACCTTAAAAGCTTTACCCGGGTGGTGCTGAAGGTGCAACAAAACCGGCTACTGCACTGTCCTCAAATAATTACATACGATAAATAATAAGCTGCAACGCCAGTCAAAAGTTCCACTTATCTTTCCCTCTGAAGCATACTCAACTCAAGCTGTTCAAGCATAAGCAGACATAAAATTTTACGGCCGACAATAAACCGTACTCTAAACTTCGCGAATGTAGAATTTAGATATAGTTCGCGAGTCTGAAGATAGTCGGGTATGGCAGGTTCAATGTTATCGACCGAATTAACTAATAATAAGGATTATATTTTTGCTTTGTTTTCTTTGTTTCTTCAGAATACATAAACCAAAGTAAATTACCTTAATAAAATACCGTTGATTACCTTAATAAAATATACATATAAAATAAAAAGAACACTTTATTTCAACATGATTTTGACGGTGTAAAATGTATGCATTTGCTATGCTATTCACGTGGGATGTAAACGGCATGTCCACTGGGAAGGCGACGAATTGACTAACAATAGGGAATACTCATGATTTTTTTAAAACTATTAGTAAGAATTATTGTCATCATAGATGAACGGATGTGAAGGAATTTTCGCAAAATATTCATTAGTTTAAGAGTTATAATCCCTTAAAGTGGTTAGTTAAAAAGAGAGGTCCGAACTGTCATGTGACGTCATAAGACAGGAGCGCCATACTAATTCCATATAAATTGTCGTTTCGAAGAGAGAGATAGATAGTCTATCTTTATAATGGTATATCTCGGTGATGTTTCGATCAATTTTATTTCTGTTTTCACTGTTCTTTTCATAATTTAAGATGTTTTTAGACAATAGGTTCAGGAACTGAAAATATGTTATATGCACGTTCTCTATTGTTAGGCACTTTTTATAGCGAACCTTGAATAAGACAAAACACACAGTAGAATAGCAATTGATACAAAAAAACATAGGATGTACCATTTCTTTGGTTATAGTATAGGTATAGTCGTGGTCGTTCCGCCACGTCTGACATAGTTTTGAGGGTTATTTAAGATAGATTTGTAGGTTTAGATTTGTACTGTAGTGACAGGTTGTCAGCCTATCGTCTAAATTACAATATACAGAAACCCTAGGACCCCTTAGCCTGATTTTTACAGCATGCCCAGGAGGAAAGGCAGCTGGCACATTCTATGTTTTTCTCTCGTTCCACGTCCAGCATGGAAGATAGGTATTTGGAGTTGTTTAACCTCGTAGCCACGTTTAATTCACCCCTCTGAGTGGATGTGAACGTTAGCGATGGCATAGAAAGGTTTATTTGAGCGACCCAATTTCTGAGGAAAATGCATTATCTATTTATAATATTACAGAAAGCACTTGAGGAAAAAGATAACCACGAAATAAAACCTGTAGACATCTTTATTATTATCCTGTTAAAAAAAACAATGTATTTCACTTGAAAATATATGCTCTGGAATCGGGTTGACTTCGACAGAGTCGACGATGGAACGAGCTTACAAAGAAGGAGCCTGTTATGACAATGACACTCTCACGTACTAATCTCCCTAGCTTAACCCACGGGGTCGGCTACCTTATCTAGGGTATTAAACGAGGGCACTGTTTTTTACACAGGGCGACTGCCGTCTGACTTCCGCAACCCAGAAGGGTAACCAGACCCAATCCTAGAGTAGGATAGAGTTTGCAAGCCACCAATATGCTTAGCACTGGCCTCTGATTTGGATTAACGAGTAACATCTCAGGTATTAAACGATATTAACTGGGGCAGACGGCTTATCATGCCTTCTGAAGCATGGAAAAAGCACCAAATAAACGTACATATACATACATACATATAATCACGCCTTTATCCCTAATGGGGTAGGCAGAGCGTAAACGACCCAAACAAAGGTCGTTCCGCCACGTCTGACAAAGTTTTGAGGGTTATTTAAGATAGATTTGTAAGTATACTTATTGCGTAAAAATATAAACGTACATATGAAATTCGAAAACCGAAAAACACATTGGTACGTGGTGGTATTCGAACCACGACCTCCTGCTCAGGAAGCAGCGGCCCAATCCACTACACCATCGGGATTCTTACGTTCTGTGAACATAAAATCACATTACAATCTTCGTCAATTCGTCTGCCAAATATAGTATGTAAGGCTCGTATTTATAAAGCGATCTCAAGATTGAGAGCTATATTAAGTAAATAAATAAAAAGGAGCTTAAACATCAGTTTAAACACAGACTTAATTCTATAACCTTCCTTACAGTCTAAAACGTAATTAAACACGTACTAACATACTCTTTTGGTGTTATCACCTAAGCGCCAAAGGATCCATTACAATAGTCCTGGATCCGGACGAGATACACAGACCATTTTGTACTGAAATGACATTTCTGATACAAACTCAAACTCGTTGTCACTATTAAGTGCTGTTTATAAATACGGGCCTATTTTAACCCTAGAAAGAAAATTTCCATGTCTAACAAAAATACTCTATCACCGGACAGTATTTATACAGGGTGTAAGGGACAGCGTCCCGCATACTGACCGCACAATGCTCAGTTAACGGAACTGAACAACTATCAGCAGGATTTTTTTTCAGAAAGCGAAAAACACATTTTGACATTCCATACAAATAATAAATAGTCTGATCGAGGTCGTCATTTTGTATAAAAAGTTCTTTTTTTTCGTCTCCTGAATGAATTTCCTAGTGATCTTTGTTCAGTGTCGTTGACTGAGCAATCCCTATCAGTTTGCGGGACGCTGTCCCTTACACCCAGTATGGGATAATAAGAAGTCCAATAATTATTTAATTTATCGCTCACAGTTTAATATAGAAGTAAATTGAAAAGCACTTGTATAATATGGCAAGGATTTAAATGAACGTGGGCGAGGACGCTGCATTGTATGGAGAACTGTAAAAAAAAATATTATCATAAATAAATTATTCCATGCCGGACTGGGAGCGACAGAAAAACATAGAATGTGTCAGCTGCATTTCCTCCTGGTCATGCTGTAAAAACAGCAAAGGGATCTGAGGGTTTCTGTATATTGCAATTTAGGCGATGGGCTGACAACCTGTCACTACAATATACGTACAAATCCATCTGAAATAACCCTCAAAAGTTTGACAGACGTGGCGGAACGACCTCTGTTTTGGTCGTTCCCACTCTGCCTACCCCATTAGGAACAAAAGCGTGATTGTATGTATGTATGTATGTATATTTATGAAATAAAACAGCATTATGAGCTCTTGCGAGTGCAATAATACTCAAAAATATGTACAAAGTGATGTGATATAATAGTGTTATAATTGACTTGAATTCCGATGTAACTTGGATCAGTCAGGCCTTGTGTAATTTCTAGAACTACTTGGCTAGATGTCGCTGACGTCCACTATGACGTGATGAAAAGAAGTAAGGATTAAACTCGCCATTCTGACTACCGCTCCGGTAGCTCAGTTGGCAGAGCGATGGAACGGCTTTCAGAAGGTCGCAGGTGCAAACCCTGCCGCGGCGATTTTTTTTCTCATATTTATGAAATGAATTAGCAATGCATACATACATACATATAATCACGTCTTTATCCCTAATGGGGTAAGCAGAGCGAAAATGACCTAAAGAACGGTCATTCCGCCACGTCTGACAAAATTTTGAGGGTTATTTAAGATAGATTTGTAGGTATATTGCTGTAGTGACAGGTTGTCAGCCCATCGCCTAAATCACAATATACCGAAACCCTCGGATCCCTTAGCTGGTTTTTACAGCATGCTCTTGCACATTCTATGTTTTTCTCACGTCTTGCTCCCAGGCCGGCATGGAAGAATTAGCACTGTGAGTGCAAAAAACCTCAAAAAAAAAACTAAAATCGAGTTGGCGGCCTTAGTTCCTGTTTTCGTCACGTTCATATAAAACATCGTCGTGTAGTATTATATTCCCTGTTCGCATCACGCTGCCAATCTAATTTTAAATTGACGAAATTTCCCTCACTTTGACGTCGCGTGAAATTAATTAAGCGCAGTGCACGGTGCGCTGAAACTACCAGAAATAATATGTTCATACATAAAGTCACACCTTATTCCCAATAGGGTAGCTAGAGCGTCAAAGATCTAAATAAAGGTCATTCCGCCACGTCTGAAAAATTTTGAGGGTTATTTTAGGTAGCTCTGATATTTCAGTGAAGCTCAAGAAATTGGCACATATTGCAGTTACCAACCCTATTTTGAGCAAAAGGAAGGCCTGAAGTAAGAGCAAGACAAAACGAAGGTAGGAGCGCAAAGTGCGATTTTCTTATGCTTCCCCTTCATTGTGATATATATTTATTTTATTATGTGATTGAACAGTTCCAAAATTACCACAAGATGTTTATTAGAAATAAATCTACCAAATGCGTCTGGTCTGATTATTCAATGCAAACACAAACTACTTATGTTTTTAAGAAAACATCTCACCACCGCGATGTAACTTCAGACACAAACTGGTACAGCGACATCTTTTGGATTGAGACTGAACTAATGGTACTAAGTCTGATCAGTAGTAGTATTAACAATGACATAAATATAATATTCGTTGTAATAGACTCGCATGTGACTTTTTAATAGTGTTCTTAGGAATCTATTTGGAAATAAATGATTTGACTTTGACTTTGGCCATACTTCCTTTTTGCCATACCCAGGAGGAGAAGGAGCCGGCACATTACAAGTTTTTTTATTGTATGGAATTATTTGACGTCACGTGTAATTAATTAAGCGCATCGCATGGCGCGCCAAAACTGCGCGGATTTATCGGTTGAGTTTAGTGTGCGCTGGCCCTAACTGCTGCATAATACAGTTTGCGGAATAAAATTAAAGTTTAACTGATTTTTTAAAAGGTTTTAATGTTATACGGTTTTTGGAATAGGATATGGCTATGTTAATTTGATATAACCTTTTAGGGTTGTGATGTCGACTTTTATTATTTTCTCAAACTGTATGGGGAAGTCTAATAGACTTAGTCTCGTACTTATGAAGCTATATCAAACTTGATAGCAATATTAAGTATGGATTTTACAGATCAGTTTGTACTGCCATGACATTTCCGATACGAACTCAAACTCGCTGTCACTCATGAGAGCTGATTATAAATACGGCCCTTAAACTCTTGAACCGAGGAAGTTATGGGTTCGATTCTGACTGGCTACCTACACGAGTTCTTTTTATCAGCAGTATGTAATTTGGTGAGGTTATTCCCAGCTTGGTAAGGATAATGCAAATTGACTCACATAACGCAGCGGACAGCCATATTTATTTGATAATTATTAAACTACCTTTTTTCTATTTAGTTGCAAAGATAGATAGCACTAGTGAAGTAAGGGGTAGTTGAAGCGTTAAAACCGGAACGTAGCGTAGTAACAAAGTATTTTATAATAAACTGCAAACATTCTTGCGTCTGCCATTGCCTATACTGAAACTGCAATCAGACGATAGACGAACCGGGTTTACCGGGTTTCGTAAACCCTGGTATCAGAGTTTTTAAGCTGCCTTAAAGGCATCTGAATTAGTTTTTATTATGACCACTATCAGAGAAAACCACTGGGACTGATACTTTAACGTGCTGCTCTCTGAAGCAAGGACACCATGTTAAATATAACCGGAACAAATCATAGCTACAAAGTATTCGCTAATAAACTGCAAATATCCTCGCAGTTTACCCGGCAAATTGGCTGCGTCTGCCGCTGCCTATACGCAAGACACTGTAACTGAAACAGAAATATTCCAAACTGGCCCAGGAAGAAGCGAAAGAACTGACTACCTCTCTATCCTGGTATTCTGAAGAAACCAGTAAAATATGTATAAAATCAAAGTACGTTTGGTCTTCTTTCTCTATCGAGCGGGTTCTTCATGTAGTTAAAACCTTTGTGGCAGAATTTTAAACCACCTACTAGTCCTCTGACATGATTTGTGTGAAGACCAGTATTAACAGTAACCGAGACTAATGAAAATATGGAATTATCTTTCAGGACAGACAGTAATCCTAGAAAAACTGGTGAAAATCCTACAAATGTAATTTTATGAGTATCTACTTAGGGTTTCGTCCGTAGAATTAGAGCCAGTTAGTTCTATGGAGGGAAGATAAATCAGCTTCCTCGTCTTAGCTTTGAACGACCTGATGAACCCTGGTGTTTTCAAACCGCACAGCTAATAGACCTCTGACATGGTTTTAGTAACGACCACTATCAAAGACAGCGACCGGTACTGACGGCTGAACGTGCCCTCCGTAGCACGGAATATTTTTAATTTTTCGGACAATCAGGTGATTCAGCCTGCAATGTCCTAACCAAACCGGGGGAAACCTCACAAAGAATCAGCTTCACTATATAGTATAAAACAAAGTCACTTTCTCTGTCCCTATATCCCTATGTATGCTTAGATCTTTAAAACTACGCAGCGGATTTTATGCGGTTTCTTTTAATGGATAGAGTGATTCAAGAGGAAGGTTTATATGTATAATACATGCATAATATAGTACAAAAACACTGATGATTTCCGTGCGAAGCCGGGGCGGGTCGATATTATAGAATAAAAAAGCAAGCTACAGTGTTTCGAATTTAGTTAGTTTTGTTCGTTTGTTTGTCCGCTCGCTAATTACCCGCGGCGCGGCAGACACCGCGATCCGCACTATTAGTTTGTTGAAACCATCTTGGATTAAGCCCTATTAAGAATATTAAGATACATAAAACTATTGAAGTTGTTAAGTAAGAAATGCAACACAGTATTCTAGGCTCGTAATTATGAAGCGATATCAAACTTGAGAGCAATATTAAATATGGATTTGACAAGCCAGTTTGTACTATAATGATATTTGTGATACGAACTCAAACTCGCTGTCACTCATGAGAGCTGATTATAAATACGGCCCTAAGAGATACGAGAAATAAATGCTATTGATATCTAGAATTTTACATCTATTGTTTCCTATCTGGCTGAATATGAGCATTAAAGCTGTCGCTTCAGCGATGTACCTACAAGTTATCAAATAACCCTCAAAACTTTTTTCAGACGTGGCGAAACGACCTTCGTTTAGGTCTTTTACGCTCTGCCTACTCCATAGGGGTAAAGGTGTGATTATATGTATGTTTGTATGTAACGTCATAAATGTTTTGTCATGTTTTGTCACCGTGGGAAGGAAAAAGAAAACATTTTCTTCTTTTATTTTGATACATCACGCATGGTTTGAGTTGCATGCGTTGCCGGTACGAAAGACGCATCTGTAAAGACACTTACATCAGTGTTCATATTTTCTGTGCATGGTTCTAGGGACGGTTTAAGAAAGAACGGCTAATTAAAGAATCTGGTGTGCCGGAGTGTCAAGTATAATTTCAACGGCTGCGTCTGTGCTTCCTAGAAGCTATTATGATTTATTTTATTATTATGACCGGGTTTGAGAATCTCAGCGTCCATGTTGGGGCCATATGCGACTAAATGTGCAAAAGCAGATCTAATTTCTTAATTGCTTTAATAAATCAAATATTATCCTCATTGTGGTTCAAGATGAATGAAAGATTAGTTCAAACATACATATTATATTAGTATTTTTATTCGCATTTCTAAAAAACAACAAAAATATCACTGAATAAGATGTTATACACATTTTTCTCACGGTATCGCCAAAACCTCTCTGCAGGTGATAGAGCTCGTGCGCTCAACCGATTTATATCGGTACTGGTTAAAAATACCGATTTGACTCGAGCTACCAGCTACCGCCTCAAGAGGGCGACAGGGGTGGCAGGGGCGCTAAGGGGGCAGCTAAATGGGGACCTATTCCCGGACAAGTGCAACGTGTCAGTGAAAGGATTTTAGGCTAAGAGCTTATGCACTTCCGCATCTGAGGAGTCGAAATGAACAAGAAACAGGGGTCAACAAACGACGAACCGATGCGTTTATTTTATTTATTAACTACTATTTATTGTAGGTACACAAGTAACATGAGAAAGACAATACACAAGGAATAACGACACAACAGGTACAGCTTATTTCTACTAAGAAATGTCTTCCAGCTTACCTACGGAAGTGATACTTAAAATTGCGATTCGTTTTCTTTCACAATCTTTACACATACTAGACATCGCATTATATCGATTGGGATACACGTGGGAAAGGGTCTCCTTGCGGGGAGGACCACTCTACGTAGATCATGCTTAACGGCTGCTCCTAAACAGTTGGATTCCGTTCCGATCCAAACAAACTAAGCTCACAACAGCGAAGCACTTGCAAACCAACTGTAATGCGGACACTTCCGCATCTTATGAGTCGAAATGAAGACGAAATAGTGGTTAACAAACGACGAACCAATGCGTTTTGTTTTCCCTCACATTCGTCACAAAGGCCAGATTGCCTTCACACTAAGAGCTTATTCATAGTTTTTAATTTGATTTATTTAATTTTAAACGACTGGGCATAGTGAAATAATCAAAACCAGAATTGGGATCTAAGAACTAGGTTGGAAATCCCTAGCTAGGCAGACGATATAGAAGAATAATATTTGGTAGTCGTTACTAGATTTTCCATTCACATGATAAAATTATGAAAATCATTAAAGTCGTTACATGGATTGGAATTTACATCTTGAACAGAAAACTGTATAAGTTGTTCTCGATTCCCAAGCTATTTTTCTCGAGCGATCTCGAATACACTTGAATGAACAAACAGACCTTTATCAATAAAATCGCATAACCAAATTAACTTGTTGAAATAAAACTAACTTCTTTGACCAGCTGGAATCGACAACATGCCATGGAAAATAGATGTGATGTGCTGTTTTGGAAATCCATTTTTTTTTTACTTATAATGCACTGCGAAAACGAGTCAAGTCTTCAAACTAACTTGAAATTTTTCACACGAAGGAACACATAACTAATTTAAGTGTCGAAAATTAAAAAATATAGATAGCTGGTCGTGACATTTTGTCAAACAAACCATAAGTGAAAAACAAGGTTTTCTTTGCTTAAAAATATGGTTATGGATGTAGACATTTGATCCAAGCAGGGATTGCCATACGCTATGATGATGACTACCTGCTGTTTTAATTATTGACACTTAAATTGGTAATGTTTTTAAATATCTTTGAACCGTTCGCCGAAGGTCGTGGGTTTAAATCTGACGAAATTTATTGTTTCTACATGCAAAATTATGGAAATTTATGGTTTCTATATTCTATATAAAAAGGTCTATTAATAAATAATATCTATATGTTACAAGAAAAATGTTTAAAACCAGCTCTTAGACTATACAAGTTGACAAGTAGTCGTGTGGGTTGCACGTACAAATTTTATATTTTCATGCGAACATGAGAGCCGGCATCATGACGACTATTTGAGATCCGCATTCACTGTAATAATATTGGATTTCGAGAAACTTTATTGCATAAGTTTGAAATTTGAGATAAAATACTTACGGCCGTATTTATAATCAGCTCTTATGAGTGACAGCGAGTTTGAGTTCGTATCAGAAATCAGTATAAACTGGCCAGTCAAATCCATACTTAATATTGCTCTCAAGTTTGATATCGCTTCATAAATACAAACCTTATTTAATCGACCTGTCGCGAGGTGATTGGAACTTCATGTCTACGAGAAAAACCTTTCTTCGATAAATCCTTAATTAGACATTTCTTATTCGAACCGGCTCTAAATTGCTCAGTACCTCAAAACAATTACAATTAAATAGTTATTTTACATACATTCATATAATCACGCCTTTATCCCAAAGGGGGTAGGCAGAGCGTAAACGACCTAAACAAAGGTCGTTCCACCACGTCTGACAAAATTTTGAAGGTTATTTAAGATAGATTTGTAGTTATTTTGAAAAGGATTATTACAACGATTATATTAATTGTTACCTCGATGTTCAAAATAGCACTCTAACTGTAGCGAACAACCGCGAAAATTACAAATCTTATAGTAGCAGTTATTCGTACACTGTAACTACATTTTCATTTATTGTTTGTTTTCGAAGTAGGTAATTATAAAATGCTATAAAAGGTTTATTTTATTTACATATTTTATTAATTTTAAGCTTGTGTTATGTATTGGGTCGGAGAAACAAAATGTATTTTCATGTATTTAATATTTATAATTTAATGAAACTAGCGGCAAGCAGGAGTGATCCGATTAAGCGTTTTTCCACTAGACGGCACGGCAACGTCCCTACACGTCCACCAAGTTTCATTTTGAACACACACACACACGCGCATGATTCGTACGAATGCAAAACACATGCAGTTTGGCCGGGCAGGGACTGCACTGGTGGGAATCATTGCCGTACCGTTGCCGAGACAGCAACTGGAAAAGTGCGACATATCATTTCATTGCTTTTCATTGATTATCTCTTCCACGATACAGTGGCGTCCTACAGGTGAAGCGCTAATCTACTATTAGTAAAAAAGCAAAATTTGAAATCATTACATAGTATAAAGCAAAGTCGCTTTCTATGTCCCTATATCCCTATGTATGCATAAATCTTTAAAACTACGCAACGAATTTTGATGCGATTTATTTTAATGGATAGAGTGATTCAAGATAAAGGTTTATATTTATAATACATGCATAATATAGTAGAGAAACACCGATAATTTCCGTGCGAAGCCAGGCCGGGTTGCTAGTATATATTTTTTATATCATATAAAAGTTGTACAATGCTATTATAAATATATTCTCCCAAACTTCGTTAAAGTTTAACGGGAGATCAGTTGCTCTGCGCAATACAACTTACTTATACTAAAACATTAAAAACTAACTTAATTATTGTGTACTTTGTACTATTGTTACCGTACTTCTTTACTGGACTGGGAGAGAAAGAAAAACATAGAATGTTCCAGTTGCCCTTCCTCCCGGGCATGCTGTAGAAGTCAGCAAAAGGGATTCGAGGGTTACAGTGTATTGTAATTTAGGCGATGGGCTGACAACCTGTCACTACAGCAATACACATTACAATATAAAATTGCCCTCAACTTTTAGGAGGCGTTTTACGCTCTGCCTACCCCGTAAGGGATAAAGGTGTGATTGTATGTATGTATGTTAATTATTATGCTTATTTGAATTTAAAAATATACATGTTTAAAATAATATTATAATAACACTCCTAGACCTTACTTGCTACGTTCAAAATGTACGATTTGATTCGATTTTTTATTTCTTTTTTTGACACATACATTGTTTTTACTTCGCTAGGCAATTGATGCCTTTAACATGTGGCAGACATGATCGAAGTGAGGCGCCGCCTGCCTTCAGGCTCCACTCAATTTTCAAATTAAATCAAATATGAAATGGCAATCATTTCATCCATTGCTACTAAAGAGGAAAGAGTATCCACTCTTACAGTACCGTCGACGGTGCCAAGCCGTCTCCGTTGCCGTCGCCGTGCAGTCTAGTCGAAAAACGCCCATTCTCAGAGTACGCCGATCAAAGGGCAAATTTTAATGAAGATCCAGACGCTATTGTTCAGGTGATCGATCCTCCATCCACTAGTATCAAATTACACCTTCATTATATTAGCCAAGTCGCAAAACAAAAGAGATACTTAATCACAGAAGATTATTCTCAAGTTGAATAACGACTCGAAAAACCCTGATGTCAGAGTTTTCAAATCGCCTAGTAGCAAAGCTATTAGGCTTCTGACATGGTTTGAGTAACGACCACTATCAAAGATAGCGACCGGGACTGGCGGCTTAACGTGCCCTCCGAAGCACGGAATCCTTTTAATTTTCGTATAATCAGGTGATTCAGCCTGCAAACTCCTAACCAAACTGGGGAAGAACCTCACAATGTGATAAATTGACAAATATCAACTTTGTGTTCCCCCTGGGAATCGAACCCAGGACCTCCGGATCGTAAGCCCATGGCTCTGACTACTAGACTATGGAGGCAGTTATAATAAACTCTTCAACATCCAACATAGTTTACTCTCTTCAAGACTCTCATGAAAAATAACCTCACATATCACTAAAGGTTACAGTGCAGTATTTTTCATACTTCATTATCTATGAAGCAGAGCAAAATATTATGTAAGAAGCTCCATGCAAGAAGCTTTCTCCTACAAAGTAAGTATATTTGTGACGTGTATCTTTGGAGCACTCCACGGGTCTTGAAAGGTTTTAAATCTTATTTTGAAATACTCCTCGCGATATGCTCCTTCAGTCTGCGTGATTGAGTTTCTGTTTATGATGCATGATAGAATCTGCCAGTATAAAATCAATAATGATAAAAGAATATTTAGGCCCGTATTTATAAAGTGATCTCAACATTGAGAGCACTAATAAGTACGGATTTGACAGGCCGTATTGAAATGACATTTCTGATACAAACTCAAACTAGCTGTCATTCTGAAGTGATGTTTACCAATACAGACCTTTAGATCCTTTACGTTATTTCAACAGTAGGCTATTATTATAATTAAAGATGATATATGATACGGTATAAGTTATGTTTACGTTGATAAGAAACTGTTTTAGTTGTTTATGGATTTTGTCTTAGTTGAACTGCAATTTGATCTCCCATTGAAAAAAAAACTGTGCAAATAATTGTAGGCAATTTATTTTGATCCTAATGGATGCACGCTTCATGCATGTGAATCTCCCTAAAAACTATTTTGTAGTTTAGCATTTGCCGCCAGTCTAAATAGCTATAGCCACGTTTGCCGCCAATCTCAGTCGGTGTTCGCTATAGCCACGGGTCTTTATTAATTATTTGGTCCACATTAATTAATTATCTAGTCTGCTGCAGCAGCTAGTGGGGAAATTCAGAATTGATTAAAATTCTGCACTGCGAATATACAATATAATACCATCACCGTACGTAAGCCTTCATACGGTGTTATTATTTATGTATTCGTAAAAATATAAAAAGAAATAAAGGTTAAATTCATGTAAGCTATTGGGTGATAAAAACTTAATATAAATATAAAAAATAATACTGAGAAGTGGGACACGTTTTCATTACAA
This sequence comes from Scrobipalpa costella, assembly GCA_949820665.1. NCBI lineage: Eukaryota > Metazoa > Arthropoda > Insecta > Lepidoptera > Gelechiidae > Scrobipalpa > Scrobipalpa costella. The sequence goes on from OX463314.1 coordinate 555,058, forward strand.
GAGACAAAAAATATTACACACGACGAATAATCTAAAAATTCCGTCGCAGATTTGGATTATTATCAGTCACTGTAAAAACTAGCTAAAGGATCCGAGGGTTTCGATATATTGTAATTTAGGCCTCTTAATTAACCCTCAAAATTTGTCAGACGTGGCGGAACGACCTTTGTTAGGTCGTTTACGCTCTGCCTACCCCATTAGGGATAACGGCATGATTATATGTATATATCAGTCACTATTGGACTGTAGACTGTTCTGAACTATAGAGTCAAACGCAAACCCACGACAAATATAATCATATAAGTAAGTGCCTTCTTAAATGGAGCATCGTGATTTCAGATAGACTACAATGTTATGCATCAATATTATTGTAAATTTGACTCTTAAAGTGTTCATGTTTTATAAAAACATAAAAAAGAACAACACCGTACCGTAAGACCGTGTTTTCAAATCCTACCCAAGTGAAACTTTTAGGTTGTTTATTTTTATGTTTTACTATTTTATGTGCCCAGTAGTGGGACATTAACGGCTAGACAAGACAAGACTATTTTATGTACTAGTAATAGTCTCCTTTGACCGTTTTCGGTCATGGCGACCGCTGTCGACTTCTATATTAGTTTCGGCGTTCATTATGTGGCATTGCTGTAGTGACGAGCTTTCACACCATCGCCAAAACTGCAAAACCTTCACCGTCCCGTTACTGACTTTCAAAATACCCATGATATTCCTTTGAAAGAGCTAATTCTATGTACAAAGAAAACTTTTTAAAATTTTTGAAAGAAATAAATGTATTGTAAGAATATTTTTTTTTTTCTCTGAAGTAAACAATACAAATTACCCTGATGATATTCACCGCTTGTGACAATGTGTGGTCTGGCTCCCCCAGCTATAAATACACTGTAACTTTTATCGTTGAACTAATGGCGCGCTCCGGCTACAAAAGTAATAACTTAGTACAGAGATAAAGCTCCATACAAGTGCACTTCACTTCCACTGTCATGTGGGATGAATCGCCAAGGTTTTAGATCCGAGTTTTTAAACCACCGAATAGAGGAGTAACTTTCACAACCACAATCATAGTGCAATAGGGACCTAATGCCTGACATTATTTTCGTGCGAATTTTTATCACGGGATCAGTAATTTGATGTAAAACCGCACTGTGATTAATTGGTATATGTATTGCCACATAGGGATCTAATATGTCGCGGCGTGTATGCATGTCCTACTGCCATTGAATATACTCGTCAGCACAGAATATCAACACAAGTGCACGTGATCTAGTCTGTAGCAGGGTAACTATTATAGAGAGATAGAGTCAATCATCGTCTCTGTAGTTTTTTACTCGCTTCCCGCTTCTCCCACAGACCTACGTGCGCGCAACCTGTAAAAATAACAAAAGCATGTCTTATTATACTGAACGACTGATTTGTTATCTTCGTGAGGTTGTACTAAGCTTCTTCTTTGTACAGTTTCTTACTCGCTTCCTGTGTCTCCCGCATACCTGCGTGCACGCACCCTGTATAAATAACAAAAGCATGTCTTTGTGCCGATACTGTAACGGCATAATTGTTATCTCCGTGAGTTTGTACTAAGCTTCTTCTCTGTACAGTTTCTTACTCGCTTCCTGCGTCTCCCACATACCTGCGTGCACGCACCCTGTATAAATAACAAAAGCATGTCTTTGTGCCGATACTGTAACGACTGATTTGTGAACAGCTGTGCGACAACACAGAGTAATGAAGTGAAACTGAAAGTGATTTGGAATTATTTTACTCTGGGGTCACTGAGTTATTGCAGTTGAAACTATTATCTTTTATTGCTGTAGAACATAGCTTACCTTAGCCCATAAGAGCAAAACCACAGGCTTAAAGTATAAAATGACCATAGTAATGGCACCACACACTAGCGACTGATGTACCTTCATAAAAATATAGAGGCAACGCAACGCGCGTGTCACACACAATTTATTGTGTACCGTACATTTAAGATTGTGCTGCTAATAACAGCTTTTACTCAAGATATGAAAGAAAGAAAATAATAAATTTGTATCTGGCAGGACTTGAGCCTGCGTCTCTGGAATGCCGGTCCATTACTCTACCAACTGAGCTACATAAACTGAAGAATTTCCTGTTGCAAGTTTTTCAGTGTCGTTGACTGCGCAACCCGTATCAGTTTGCCGGACGCTGTCCCTTACCCCTTATGAAATAAAAATAGCATTGTGATTTCTAAAATCCTCAAAAATAAGTACTAAAACCGTTGGTATATTTTGAGAAAATCTGGTACCGTTGCTCAGCGTGAAACCTCACTACGAGGATTGTCTAATCTGCAAGTAATCTCACTCTCTCCGTAGCCCTATTTCATAAAGCTCTACACTACTCTACATTTTAGGATACCGACATATTTATTTATAGGTGGAATGCACTTGGAGCGGGCAGCATGACACTATTATTGGCTCGCTTTGTCGTTTGCGCCGCAAATATCCTTTGCTAGTACAGTCGATCACAGGCCAGGGGCTAGTATCATAAAACTACCAATTACAAGCTCCACACTACACTACATTTTGGGATACCGATATATTTATTTATAGGTGGAATGCACTTGGAGCGGGCAGCATGACACTATTATTGGCTCGCTTTGTCGTTTGTGCCGCAAATATCCTTTGCCAGTACAGTCGATCACAGGCCAGGGGCCAGTATCATAAAACTAACAATTACAAGCTCCACACTACACTACATTTTGGGATACCGACATATTTATTTATAGGTGGAATGCACTTGGAGCGGGCAGCATGACACTATTATTGGCTCGCTTTGTCGTTTGCGCCGCAAATATCCTTTGCTAGTACAGTCGATCACAGGCCAGGGGCCAGTATCACAGGCCAGGGGCCAGTATCATAAAACTACCGATTACAAGCTCCACACTACACAACATTTCGGGATACCGATATATTTATTTATAGGTGGAATGCACTTAGAGCGGGCAGCATAGCACTATTATTGGCTCGCTTGGTCGTATGCGCCGCAAATATCCTTTGCCAGAACAGAGTATCACAGGCCAGGCCTATAATAAAACTGCAAATCAGAAATAAAATTCGATGAATATTGCGAGGGAGGTCAGTATATTAATCTTCCTAGTGTCATACATACGCAATCTGCATTAAATTGTACTAGTTATTTGTATTCTATATTGTATGACCGTCTACAAATGTCAATTTAGACTTTATCTCATAGACTTATCTATACTAGCATTATAAAGTGGAAAGAATTATATTTGTGTGTGTGTGTATGTAAGTTTGTAACGAATAAACTTAAAAACTACTGGACCGATTTCAAAAAAATCTTTTACCATTGGGAAGCTACGTTCACCCTTAGTAACAATGGCTACTTTTACCGCGAAAAAATCAATAGGAAATCTTATTTAGCAGCGGGTGACGCTTCCATGCTGGACTGGGAGTGATAGAAATACATAGAATGGGCCAGCTGCATCTCCTTACGGGCATGCTGTACAAATCAAAGGGATTCGAGGGCTTCAGTGTATTGCAATTTTGGGCGATCGGCTGACAATCTGTCACTATAGCGATATACATTTCAGTCTAAAATAGTCCGTAAAACTTGTCAGACATGGCGGAACGACCTTTTCTTTGGTCGTTTACGCTCTGCCTACCCCATTAGGGATAAAGTCGTGATTATATGCATGTACGCATGACACCGCTGACAAAAATCATGTCGCTTATATCTCCTAAGGTATCATTGATCTGCTTTTAACTGTACTGTGTTTAATATAACAGGATCGCGTGTTGGAACTAGTTTCCCAGAAGCGACGTGGCCTACAGATGGGCTACGATAGCCTAGAAATTTTACAAATAATTGATTGTGTTTGATAACAGTGCAGTAGAGTTCTTGGAAAAGTTGTTGTGTATATTTGAGACTATAATTATAATTTTACAATTATTTCATTTAGTTGACGAATTATTGTTTGAACTGTCTGTGAAACCATCCATGTTAAAAAATTACATACGTATGGTAGTAGATTAAGATTTAATTTTTAATTACCTATCTACCTACAAAATTATAAAAGCACTTTAATTTCTTGCCTCCACAATTTTCTGCAAACAATTTGCTTAATTGTTCGTTCAGGGTCACCACTGCCTTCGTGGTTCATTGGTCAGAGCCATGGGCTTACGATCCGGAGGTCCTGGTTCGATTCCCAGGGGGAACACGAAATTGATATTTGTCAATTTATCACTTTTGGAGATTTTCCCCAGTTTTTTTAGGACATTACAGGCAGAATCACTAAATTTTCCGAAAAGAAAAAATAGATTCCGTGCATCGGAAGGCACGTTAAGCCGTCGGTCCCGGTCGCTGTCTTTGACAGTGGTCGTTAATCAAACCATGTCAGAGGTCTAATAGCTGTGCTGGAAGGCGGTTTCAAAACTCTGACACCAGGGTTCATCGGGTCGTTGTTCGACTTGAGAATCCACTCCCTAAGAAGAAGAAGAAGGGTCACCACTCATCATTACATATAGAATAATTAGTTTATAAATCGACCCAACACTTAAACAAATAGCATTTAGATTTTTCGTTCAAAAATTGAGACATCTTTACCTGACATGACCCAGCATTTAAACAAGAGTATCAAATGCATAAATACCCATACTTGTTTCTTGGAAATAGAGTTAAATTTTGAATGTTACAAAAGATATTTTACTTTGTCTTAATATAGCATAGAACTTGGAAGATTTAAAAAAACAGAGGAACATCGGGCATGCAGTGGGGGTTGGCAGTTGCTGACGGGCCGGGACGATGTTCTAACGCGGAAATTGGCGATGCCGAGCATCATGTGTTGTTTATTTTCGGCGTTGTGTTTTAATTCGAAGTCCATCGTTGTGATTATTACTGTAAGTGTTTCTTAACCTTACAGATAGACGATTTCGTAATAAAGTGATAGTTTCAGTTTCTGTACCTGCAGCGTTGCGAGTTTTCAAACATCATTCAATGATAATCGTAGGGAAATGTGTTATTAGAATAGGAAATAGGAGGTGTGTGTTATGTGTAAAATATCAGTGTACGTGAGTGTGAAGATGAACAAATGCAATAGAAACTAATAGGAATATTTTGATATGTTTTTAAGATACAGTGTTACACGTTAAAACAAAACACGGTGTTTTAAAGATATTAGTAGTTAAATCAATTACTTGTATTTTTATTTGTTTATTTTATTTTATATTCAGGATAACACTTTACATACATTAAATACACATCATATTTTATTATTATTATTATATTACTCATTTATATTTTATTTTTTGTCATTTTGTGTTATTTTGCAGCTGAATTCGATTCTTCATTTTTACTAATAATTTATTTACTTACGTCATAATTTCAATTACGATTACCCTATTCAAACTTAACATAGATTTGTTTCAATTTTCTATTTGAATACACAATCTTTTCTATTTGATCACATATTTATCTTTGGCCATATTTTTATCAGATTATTATTTAATTAGGGATTGGGTGTTACACCACAAAATACAAATTCAGTTATCCTCCAGTAAAAAATGTTAAAACCGGAAAATGAAATCCTGACTAGGTACATAATTTCTACTACAATTTTCACCATCACTAGGTTAACTTAATCGATGTTTTCAATAAATCTATCGGTTTCAACTCCAGCCCGTAAATCAAACCAGGCGTTTGTAGGAACGTTGTTTTATGTCAGTGCGCCCTGCACGGATGGGGGGTCCAATTTCACGCGGAGGACAGACAGGAGGGCGGGAAGGCAAAAAATAATCCAAAAAGATAGAAAGGCCCATCTGAAAATGGTACGGGGATGGGTTTTTATACATCTTCATATCATTATTATCTCCCTAGCCTTATCCCGTATCTCACAGGGTCGGCTACCTAATCTAGGTGATTGAACGATGGTACTGGTTTTTACACAGAGCTACTTTCATCTGACTTCCGTAACCCGGAAGGGAAACCAGATCCAATCCGAGATTAGGTCATAGTTTTCAAGCCCGAATGACCTTTGTTTAGGTCGTTTACGCTCTGCCTACCTCATTAGGGATAAAGGCGTGATTATATGTATGTATGTATCAACTTTGTGTTTCCCCCCTGGGAATCGAACCCAGGACCTCCGGATCGTAAGCCCATGGCTCTAACCACTAGACCACGGAGACAGTTACCACAATAATACCACTGTTCGAAATCAAGAAAAGTACTTGCTTATTGGAAAACTTAAAATTCAAAGCTATTAATCCCCTAATACTAGTGAACAGAGAGCCATGCTCAAAGGGTGTAGTAAAATCGAGGTGAAATCTGTCCAGCATGTGCGATGTGTCTTTGACAAGTAGTTCTGTGGCAATCCGATTTCGGCTCCTGCGACACGGCTTTTGAGCCATCGTGCGAATGGCGCCGCCCCGTACGGGCGTTGATTTAATTTCTACAGCTTTGAAGAGCGTTTTCAGTGGTTTGCGGGATAGATAGGTGGGAAATGTCGTTCGTGGGAACTGGGTGTCTTCTAGATTTAAGGTTTCAGAAACAAATCTTTTGCTTTACTTATTTTTAGATACCTAAATACGGGGTGTAAGGGACAGCGTCCCTGAATTGATAAGGTTGCTCAGTCAACGAAACTAAACAAATTTCACCAGGTTCTTTTTTTCAGAAAGTAAAATAAAATGGCTTTCCATACCAATTGTCTGATCGAGGTGTTAATTTTGTATGGAAGGTCAATCTTTTATTATCATCTCCTGAAAGAATTTCCTGGTGAAAGTTGTTCAGTTTCTTAGACTAAGCGTCCCATACAACCGGTATACTTATTTTATTTAAAAACACTAATGCTTATAACATGGAGGCAGAGGAGTCATTTTACTTTAGGCTATCATCCTAAAATTGCTATGATTGTGTGCGTTTTAATAAACAAACAATACGTCATAATTAGGAATCACATAATGATGACGCACAAATACGCACATCTATGACGCAGTATGATAAATTTCCGGTCTGGGCTCATTTCATAAAACTGCAATTCAGAAATCGTTAGTTCAATTTGACGTTCATTGCGCAACTAGTAAGCTTTTAAGATTAATACACGAATCACTCACGCAATGAATATAGAATTGTTTTATGAAACGAGTCCTTTCGGCCGGCCGCCGGCAACTGGACTTTCGACGCGTCTATTGATTTATCACCGTTTGTAATGGGATTAGTATGGGACTAATATGGGAATTTCTGTGATAAATTGACTAATTGTAGTTCTGGTTCGGGCGGATTCTGTAAGCGGTTGAACATGAACTCGAATGGCGGAATTGAAAGGCATTTTATTATGAACGACTACAAACCTTCGCGATTCTATGTAACTGCAAAACGAATGCGAATAAGTAACAATAAAACACCAGTGAGTTATAAACTAATATCAATCTATTCAAAGACAAATCACTGGAGCCTGTTATGTTCTTAGAATAAGAATAATAATTCGTTTATTGCCATAACATAAAGTACATAGAACATTAAAATGGCAAAAGGCAGGGACTCAGTTGTTGTCAACATGATGCTAGGGGGGGGGGACAGCACTGTTGACACTCATTTTCAGCCCTTACCCTTTTCTTTCATTACTAAAAACAATGTACTTAAGCGAGGGCAAGAAAAAAAAAAGAACTATTTGTATCTAAAACTTCAAATCCTCAGGCCCGAGATTTTCTTCCACAACTTCAATAAAAATGCTGTTATGTCTCGAAATTTTTTGGTGACAAGCGCTCGCGTCGTCGTCTTTGCGTCGTCAATTGAAGAGTTTTGACAAGCAGGGAGGGCCTAGAACCATACTACCCTCACTGGCCATAAGTAGGTATTGGGCTCGATTCTAGATTTGCCGGCTAAAACTAAAATTAAAATGTATTTGTCACTTTCAGACTAAAAACATTGGAAAGGGACAGGAGATCTATTCTCTCCGGATTTTGATTTTAGTCGGCGTTTTTATGCGTTATCAAATATAAATATAAAATATATAATAAATATGAAATACTATTACTTCCATGCTGGTCTGGGAGCGAAAGAAAAACATAGAATGTGCCAGCTGCATTTCCTCCCGGGCATGCTGTAAGATCCAGCTAAGGGATCCGAGGGTTACAGTGTATTCTAATTTAGGCGATGGGCTGACAACCTGTCACTAAAGCAATACATATTACAATCTAAAATTGCCCTCAATTTTTGTCAGACGTGGCGAAAGCGCCTTTTACGAGTCGTTAAACGCTCTGCCTACCCCGTAAGGGATAAAGGCGTGATTTTATGTATGTATGTATGAAATACTGAACGTGCAGAAGTGCGTCGAAATCTAGCGGACAAAGCGTAAACCCAGAGAGTATAAATCGCCTATCCTTTGTCTTCTCTTTTTAAGTGACAGGTCGATTTAAATTTTAGTTTTAGCCGGTAGTGTCTAGAATCGAGCCCATTATTATATGAAAAAATCTACCCACAGAAATTGTCACTAGTATACCTGCGCAAAAACCTATAAACTAATATCCATTTCATGATGAACGGTGATTTTACAATGACTTATGTTTTAAACCGTGCGGAATTGAGAAAGTTACTAATTTCAACTTAATATTGCCTTCAAATAATTCTTAGTATTTTTTATATAATTACCGTAAGAATTGATATTTATTTAGTCCACAAGTAAAAATAACCCTACATTCTTACTTACCTAACAGAATAGTTTCTAAATAGTTTTCAATTTCCTTTACTAGAAGTTTATTCATGCAAATAAATCAGCAATACCTTTCCTGTTAAACCGGAAGCGTCTATTAATAATTTCTATATCTGTATTAAATCTCCACTTGATACAGGACTTAATCAATAACTTGGCAAGCTCAGTCTTAAATCATGCCACTAATTCAATCCGAGCGACACTTGCGTATGTGTGCTCTGTTCCATATTCGCTTGTATGCGTGTGCTTGAATGTTTCGCAATGTAGGCAGAATCCAGTGATTCCAAGTGACATGACAAATGTTTTAGTGCAAAGTGCATGCACAGGATATGGATTAGCATAAGGACCTCCTTCGCCACTGATGGTGATGCAAGTTCAATTAGAGGAACCAGCTTAACGGGTTCAAATTATAAACTTGTACTTAGTTGATATCCCGCGTGTAGCTGATAATATGGTGTCACTGCATCAGGGGCAAAAGCGAGTTTGATAAATGGTATTATAAATAACTGCTATATTATAGATAAAACTTGATTTCTTAGAAGCTTAGGACACCTCATTCAACGACATTAATAGAGAATACAGAACTTTTTTTATAACTAAAATTCACTTCGGACTTCCCAATTTACTAAATAACTGTTTGGTTTTCCTGATTGGGTTTTCTCTTGATGTCTCTAAAGCCAAAGAAGGGTTTCACAAGCATTTCCCTTCTCCTCTCTGCCCCGCGGGGGGGTATGTTTCGTGTAATCTTTCAGAGCAGGAGTCACGGCTTTAAAGTTATCTAGTAACATTGCAGTAACCAGAATCCAGACAGAGTTGACGATGGAGCGAACTATGCTAATCTAGCAAGATTGTACTGGCACTCCTATGACAGCACATAGTAAATTCTTTGGCGCCGGAGAAGCTTTATAAACAAATAAGTGTCTAAGGCCCCCATATTGATAAATAGCATTTGAGACTGACAGCGAGTTTGAGTTCGTATCAGAAAAGTCATTTCAGTACAAAATGGCCTGTCATATTCATACTTGATATTACTCTCAATATAGAGATCGGTTTATAAATACGAGCGCTAGATTCGGCAACCCGTGATCCATTTTACCTTGAACGCCAGGTAAAACTGTATCTTACAAAGTCTTCAATGGAAACTTCCAATCAATCTACAAGGGAATTGCCAAACATTGAACAAATAAAGCAAATAAACTGCACATGGCTCGTATAAAACTATAAAACCAAGCAGTAGTGTTGCGAGAATAGTTATCGATAAATTACTAACAAGCTGGCCTCAAAAGTCAGAATGAATAAATAAACTCCAAAAAGCTGCAAGCAGAAAACAGAAATTTGACAGAATAGCTAGTTTTATGATTCATGTTGTTGGAACTGTGTATCAAAGTTTAAATATTGAAATTAACATGATTTTAACTAAAAATTAAAAGACATGAGACTAATTGCGTTATTCCGAAACGAAACATAATTAGGTACAAAGATTGAAAAAAAGTGAGGACTGATGAATTCGATACCTATCGACAAATAGGACTATGTTTATCAACAGGCAGCACTGACCAGCAGACGCCAGCTATAAAACTCACGGGCAATAATGGACACGTGTTTATGAAGACCGAGAATGGACAACACTGAAGCAATTGAGCTGCTCCAGGTATATCTGAACACCTTGCGAGAGTCCATTATAGAGACCACGATTTATTGATCTATTTATTTGTCAATATAACATACACACATATAATCACGCTGTTGTCCCTAATGGGGTAGGCAGAGCGTAAACGACCTAAACAAAGGTCGTTTCGCCACGTCTGACAAAGTTTTGAGGGTTATTTAAGATAGATTTGTATGTATATTGCTGTAGTGACCGGTAGTCAGCTCACCGCCTAAATTACAATATACTTAAACCCTCGGATCCCTTAGCTGATTTTAACAGCATTCCAGGGAGGAAATGCAGCTGGCATATTCTATGTTTTTGTCTTGCTCCCAGGCCAGCATGGAAGATACAAGATGTGAATATAAGCTAACAGTATTACACAAAAATGCTTATATGATAAACATAAAATAATTAATTACATACATTATTCCTATCCTTTATATTATTAAATAGAGAAAATTAAAAGTACAGTCAATTATTACATTACATAAAATTAATTAAAATTACATTACAATACTAGTCTGATTTTTTATAAAAAACATTTAGAAATAAATAGGCAAAGTCACGAAATACATTATTATTGGATGGTGTAGTGGATTGCCAGACGTAGCGGAACGACCTTTGTTTAGGTTGTTTACCCCATTAGGGATAAAGGCGTGATTATATGTATGTATGTATGTGTAGTGGATAGAGAGAGCTCGATAGTGCAGTGGATAGGGCCGCTGCCTCCTGAACTGAGGTCGTGGCTCGAATCCCACCACGTACCAATGTGTTTCTCGGCTTTCGAATTTCATATGTACGTTTATTCCACGCTTTTTCCGTGCTTCTGAAGGCACGTTAAGCAGTTGGTTCCGGTTAATATCGAAGATATTAGTCGTTAAACCATGTCAGAGGCCAGAGATAAGAATTGGCGGCTTAAAAACTCTGACCTAATCTAGGATTGAGTCTGGTTTCCCTTCTGGGTTGCGGAGGTCAGATAGCAGTCGTTCTGTGTAAAAACCATTACCCTCGTTCTATCACCTAGATTAGGTAGCCTATTTCGTGAAATACGGGATAAATCTAGGGAAATGATGATTGCAAGAGTCTTTTATTCTGTACCTTCTTAAAATGCGAGTAAAATACTAGATCAAACAAAACATCACAGAAAATAACAATAATGTGCTTCAGGAAATTGAGTGGGGTGGTGAGGCCGTGGAGAGATACAATAAATAATTCTGTATTGCACAAAGACACACATACATACATATAATCACGCTTTTATCCCTAATGGGGAAGGCAGAGTAGTAAACGACCTAAACCAAGGTCTTTCCGCCACGTCTGACAAAGTTTTCAGGATTTTTTAAGATAGATTTGTAGGTATATTGCTGTGGTGACAAGTTGTCAGCCTTTCGCCTAAATTCCAATATACAGAAACCTTCGGATCCCTTAAATGGTTTTTACAGCATGCCCGGGAGGAAATGCAGCTGGCACATTCTAAGTTTTCCTCTCGTTCCCAGGCCAGCACGGAAGAAACACATACATCAGAAATAAAAAGGAACAAACGTGACAGTACAATATTTAGCGACCTTATAAAAGCTAAATCAGCAATTTCTACGAGGCAACTTTTAGGTATAGAAATTGTACAAGCAGAAAGCGGGACAGTGCATATTACGACATATATAATACCTTGACAGTATTTACACACTATTGAATAAATATTTCAATGAAATATACTGATATGTATCTTAATGATAAAATAATTTTATTATTTTATTAATATAAATAATACAGAATTAGACTTAACAAAAAAATAAAAAATAAATAAAGCTATATACAATTTAAAGCAAAAAGTCCGCCTCGAATGGTACCCGATGCAAATGCGCGCATGACACTGGCCGCGTTTCCGCGCTGTATGGCCAGTGAAATGCGCTGCACCAGGTACCATTGGGCGCGAGGTTCTGCGTTATGGTCCCTCAAGCGCCGCCCCAACTGTTTCACAAAGGCCTTCGCCTCTTTACACCAGGGGCCACTTACTTCGACTGCGAACTATGATAAACTAATACATAATATATATGCTACATAAGACAGGATAATGTATGTTATATATCAGATAAATTGGTAGATTGAATATCACTCAGTGGCGAAAGGTCCATACACGTCGGCTTCCCTTTCGAGAATTCTACCTCCACCAAATCCAGAATTACGTCGAAACAATAAAGTACTTAAAGTTTTTTTTTCTTTGACTTACCCTCGATAAAATTGCACCCCATCGCCACTGATATCACTACATATACTAACTTAAACGATACTTATGAATCAGACAGCTCCACATTATACATTTTTGGCTAAATAGAATTTTCTTTTTAGCTCCTCAAACGATTTAATATTTGATATCATGGTGACATGCCGGAGTCCGGCGCCAAATAGCTTGATGTGCTCCGTTGGTGCGTGGAAATGCCGGTATCTTTAAGCTTCTTTATTGGTTAGCCCTTAGTTCCCTTCATCTTCAATTCTGGATCAGTGTGTGAGAAGGACTCATACAAACGTAGTTTCGCTTTTATTCCTGAACAGTACAACCAAACTTAACCAAATTTCGTATACATGACCAAATGCATCATATCTATGCTTCCAATTAGGTTTGGTTTGAAAATATGAATCATTAATATAATAAGACCAAAAATACGATTTTGTGTGAAAATAGCCTAAAATTAAATTTGCTTTCTAATTTTCTACTTTGTTAATATTTTCAAACCAAACCTTATTAGAAGCATGGATGTGATCCATTTGGTCATGTGTACGGAGTTTGGTGAAGTTTGGTTTTACTGTTTACGAATAAAAGCGAATTCTTCTTCCTCCCGGGCATGCTGTAAAACCAGCGAAGGGATTTGTGGGTTTCTATATATATTGTAATTTGGGCTAACAGCCTGTCACTACAGTAATATACCTAAAAAGCTATATTAAATAACCCTCAACACTTTATCAGGCGTGGCGGAGAGACCTTTGTTTAGGTCGTTAACGTTCTGCTTACCCCATTAGGGATAAAGGCGTGATTATATGTATGTAATAAAAGTGGAACTACGTTTGTATAGTATTTCACTACTCCGGCAGAACGTTAAGGTTTCTGGCTTAGCTCGCTCCATCCTTGAGTCTACTATATCACCACTAGTTCAGAATAGAACCATGAGCTCATCTATCACAAACATGAAACAAAGCTAAAACGGTGACAATAAAAATTGGCCAAGTGAGTGACGGACTCGCGCACGAAGTGCAAAGTTTTTGAACTTTTTAAATTCCTTGTTAGTACTAGATACCTACATTATTCCAATTTACACATAATAGTCATTCGAACGTATAGAATTGAACATGCATTATTCACAGGAACTGTCGGCGCCTCATCAGTATAAGCCGCGTAATTACCATGCTTGTTAGAACATTGTGGCGAAAATTGAATATCCGGCGCTTGAGGTGCATCAGAACAGGTACGAGAAGTAGGTTACATACATACATATGATCACGCCTTTATCCCTAATAGGGTAGGCAGACCGTAAACGACCTAATCAAATTATTATACGTATATTGCTGTAATGACAGGTTGTCAGCCCATCGCCTAAATTACAATATTCTGAAACCCTCAGATCCCTTAGCTAGTTTTTACAGCATGCTCGGGAGGAAATGTAGCTGGCACATTCTATGTTTTTCTGTCACTCCCAGTCCAGCATGGAAGAAATCGTCTGTCTTACAGCTAGCACTTTTTTGTATAGAAGCACTCTTATTATTTAGTTATATACCATCACTAACATGTAAAGGTTTACCTTGTATGATAATAACGGTCGGTCTACCTACACGTGGTGTAAGGGACAGCGTCCCGCAAACTAATAGGGGTTGCGCAGTCAACGACACTAAACAACTTCTACCAGGAAATTAATTCAGGAAACGAAAAAAAAATGCCTTTTCCATACAAATTATCTGATCAAGGTGAACATTTTGTATGGAAAAGCCAATTTTTATTTTCACTTGAAGAATTTCTCGGTGGAAGTTTTTCAATGTCGTTGACTGTACAACCCCTATCAGGTTGCAGGACGCTGTCCCTTACACCCGATATGAGTGTAACAGACAACCACTACCATAGCAAGTAAAACAGCTAATTCACCTTTTCACCTCTTGTATTAGATTTCTTAGTATCGACATCTAACTACCGTTTACTAGAAATGCCAAGTCAATGGGGTAATTCTGCTATCTTAGAAGTGTCAGCATAATTACATGTTGTAATGAACTTAGCTTCTGCTATTCAAAACTTAATCATTGTTTTAAAATACAAATAACGCCATCTATCAGATTTGTAGGAGAATCACTATAAACGAGAAACTAATGCCAATCTAGTGTTGATTGAGTGGAGAACTAATATTATAGCCAGATCGAACTGAAATTACTTCAATTTGAAGTAAGGACACGCGGTGCCATCTGGAGGAGAATGGGAGAACTATCAAGAGAAGTAGGAATGAAGGCTCTCGAAAACTCGAAAATGGTCGAGAAGAGGGAAGATAAAACAGTCGGGGGGCTCGAGAGGGGGGATTGGGCTGGAAGAGGGAGACGAGGGGGACGGGGGATGGAGAAGGACGCCGGGGAAGAAAAGAGCGTCGGGAACCGAGCAGGGACAAGTTTACTGGACCTGGAGTTTTAGTTTGAGTGGAAATTTAGTTTTACTTGAAGTTTAGTTGACTTTTACAAGTGAAAGTGTACACATCAAAGAGGAGAGGAGAGTATGCAGCCGGGAGGCAACCAAGAGACCTACTTTGGTGGGGTGTTAGTGCCATCAGTGGTTCCTGTTGTGGACGGAGGGCAGTGACCTGATGATCAGCTGTTCTTTTACATGGTGGAGTGGAGGATGCTGACAGTGGAGTCTTGCAGAGCTGGTGGAGTGCCAACTACAAGGATTCTAAAGGATGGGTAAACCCACACACAAGGTATTCCTGTATCAAATTATGATGCTTATTTACTTATTCTTGAATAAATTTACATCGTGTTTTATTTACTTTACCATTTCTACATATATTTAATTATCTTGTCCACTTCAGACTTTGTTTATTGACAAGGTTTTTTCCCTGTTCAATTAACAATGCGTTTTTATGATATTTCATACTTGCCAAAGGCCGTTCTATTCATTTTTATATATATTATTATTATTATTACTAGCCTACTGTGTTTATATATATAATTTCCAATATTTCTTATATGATAGGTACGGTTAATGAGATATATGTAGGATTGTAGGTCGGTTTAGAATGCATTTACATAATTCATACACAGCTATGCGGTTAGGTAAATAGGCAGTTTAGGTACATTGTAGGAGTAGGTTATGTAGGGGTAGGTTCAGATGGATAGGTATTCTAGGTAATAGGAATTAGGACAATATCTAGGAAAGTAGGTGGGGGTAGCTATTTTTGATCCTAGTTTGTGTTTAGGTAGGTAGTTCTCTCCCTTCCCTTTACCAAAATTCCTGCATTACCTTTCCTTTAAGCAGAGAAGCATCATCCTAATGTTTCATAAAATGCCCAGCAGTGGAATGTATAAATTATTTTAATACATTCTATGTTTTTATAACTACATCTATGTATGAACTGTTCATACCTACCTATCCTGGCAGAGGAGACAAAATACTTACCTATTCTTCTCAAATAAACTACTGAACTGATTTATATTCACTTAACTGTGGATTTAATACCTATGTATGAGTCATTCATACCTACATGCTTATTCTGGCAGTGGATACTGAATTGATTTTATTTTCACATTATTGTGAAATATATTCAACGGACAATGTTTTGAAACATTTATTGGATTCATGATCCTATATGTATGTATGTTCTATACTCTAGAACACCAGCTACAAACTTGGTGGGAACGTTCACCTCTGATACCTACTATGTAGGTTTTATACAATTGATGATCCTGTTCTACAGACTGACAAAGTTTATCTTTGATAATATACCTACTAATGTGTGGGTTTTATACTTACAACTGATTGGGACTATGGTCCAACTACCTAATGGGAGTATTCATTATACTAACCAAACCAATACAACATGGAATGTGGGATGATGTTATCTGTATCCTACCTACAACCTCAAATTACCCTGGAACGGGTCTGGAATTAAAATTATATATTTATTCACTTTATGTGGATTTTATATGACTGATTTATGGTCAGTTGGCTTTGACAAGCCATTATACTACTGAAATACTACTTGACTTGATGTCAATTGAGCGACATGGTATCAGCCATGGTCAAACCTCCATCACATACTACATCTTAGCATTCGATATGTCTGTAACAGCATTTAGATCACAGAAGCTTATTTTGCACTAAAGAAGTCTAACAATCAGGCACTACTTGCTCTTGCCTATCACTCCTATATCTACAACGAAACTATGGCTTGCGGTGTGAATGATTGTTATATTATCTGGGACTAGCTTCGGCATCCCTATCTATTCTACTGACTCCTGGATGTGCATATCATAAGTGGAGATCGATGACTGGTGCAGTTTCATAGTCGGTGCTTCCAGCATAGCTGGACAACAATTTATAAAACCTTTGTTGAGGCAATGTTTCTCAATTGGACATCACAACTTACTACAAATTACATCAGACATGACTTGCTCTGTCTTGGTTGGCTGACCAATAAATCAGCTCAAATTAATTATATTTTATATGATGCTGTTCATCAATCTGGACTCGTTCCAAAACTCCTAAGTGCGCTGTCACTTATCTCTGGCCTGAGGCTTGGCCAAAACAAAAACCAATTGGAGGGCACAGAAGTGCCTCCTCTTTCCTTTTCTGGGGCTCGCATGATGGGTTTTGCATCAAGGACAAGTTCCTAGGCTATTTACTGTCTTTATTAGTGTCTGGGAATTGGTAATTGAAGTAAATCTCATTCGTTGATGGTTGGCGAGCACATAAATCCTCTACCAGCGAATGGTTGGAGCTGGAATCGGAGGTTCCGTTATCCCGCTGCGCGCTGTCCCCATGTTGTCCCAAGAACCTAAAGAGAGCTAAGTTATGACATCCCACTACCACTTTAAAGGATTTGGGTTACTTTTATAAATTTCATTACACAACGTACGGTCCTAACTATAATACTAGACGATCACAATCACAAGCCATATTTGTAACCTTATTACTAGACATTCATGAGCCACTCTTCCCATTCACTATTCCTCTTTCCTATTCCCTTCCTCTCCTCTAATCCTCTCCACATTCCTACCTTTCCTCTACACCTTCCTCACACTTCCTTTCACATATCGTTTTATATAAGGGTTTTTGTTAGGTAGGGGGGGGGGGTTGTTACAATTGTTGCCGTGAGCGCAGGATCATAATTTGGTCCATTGCTCATTGAAACGGAGAGTGGTTTGAAAAGTGGGTTGTCTCTCTGATGTTCTCTTATTGGGACTGCTTGGGTCGTGTGACGGCGGGAGGTGTGTGCGTCAGCCATTTGCTGGCTAGGAACCTGTAGGATAGGGACACTAAGACTTCAGTTTAGGGATTAAAATAGGTTGGATTTGCTCTGAAAAGAAAATAGATTAGGTTATCAACATTCAACATATGATTTGAAATGACATTAGAAAATCGGTGTTGCCAGTTCTCAATATAGAAATCCCTTAGAATTATTAATTATTTTTATAAATTATTTTGAAAAGTTACAAGTTAGTTTAAATTGATAACTAAGAACAAAGTCAGGAAATTGTTATCATAATATCTAGGTATTATTTATGTTATCTTTAAATAGAATTGGGAAGTATAACTTATTATTCCTTGAGAAAAGACAATATCTATTTTATCACTTATTTAATCAAAACCCTTTCAGAACAATGTTTTGATAATTCGGTAATTCATCTCAAATAACAAGTAACATAGCATTTTTGCACATAAATAAATATCAGTATCAGTACATAGCTTCCATTTTAATTTTCGCTAGGTTTCATATAGTTTAACATTCTATCAGTCAACTTCTCACTTTTTTCAAGTAACTTGGTAATGGCATGATTAATTTCTTAATTAAGTTTTTTTTTTAATATTTTAAAAATAAGTATCGCAATTCGATATCATTGTTTAGCTTACACTTTATGAATTCCACACATACATACATGCATGCATATGGTCGCGCCTGTTTCCCTGGTGGGGTGGGCGGAGCGCGGACGGCCTGGGCGGGGGTCGTTTCGCCGCCTCTGATAGGGCTTTGAGGGTTATTTGAGATAGATTTGAAGGTTTAGTGACAGGTTGTCGGCCCATCGCCTGGATTGCAATATACTGAGGCCCTCGGATCCCTTAGCTGGTTTTTGCAGCGTGCCCGGGAGGAGGTGCGGCTGGCACATTCTATGTTTTTCTCTCGTTCCCAGGCCAGCATGAATTCCACACAATTAGGGAAAATCCGCTTATTATGCCAACACTAATGTTGACACCTGGGGTGCGTTCAAAACCTATGCTCTACTACCAGATATTTATTTCATTAACGTAAAATTTTGACATTTTAAATAGTTTTGACTTAGTATATTTGTTTTCTATGCAATACTTAATATTTGATATAAATCATTTAGTTTGTTTCATTTTCTAATCTATTTTACGGGTAAAATATAATATAACCATCAAAATCTTGCGAATTAAATGTTGAATTTTGAACATAGCTTTGCTGTACGTCAATCGATCTTCAATCGATTGGCAGATTGTTTCCGAAACGTCAAACACTAAAAACGTCAGAGAGAGATAGAAATACTGAGTTCCTTAGTAGATTTGATTGCTTTATCCTTGTCTTTCATATAAATAATTACGTGAGGTTCAGGTAAACTGAGAAAAGTTTTGACAGTTCTTTTGAAAATAATTTTACTCGGCTAGTTTAATTTCGTTGTTTTCAATAGTTTATTCTAGTTTTCGTAATATTTGTTGTACATTTTGTACGCTAGAGTTGGTGAGCGTTCATTCCGAGTTAAACACCAAGTTTCCTAGTGTTTGTCGGGGACAACAAGTGAAAAATAATGTGCGTTAAGTTCATGTGTGTTTATGTGCGGTGTTTAAATAGTGATAGTGCCAAGTCCCCGCAGGAAATCTTTCACGTAAGTCGCCTATAGCTAGGAGGAAAGTTTTTAAATACTTTACCTGTGTTTTGAGATATTTTCAGGTACTTTAGGACAGTCATTTTCCAACAAGTTCCTACTATGTTTTTATTCAAAGACAATTAGGAATAGGTTTTCTATGTATGCAGTTTTATTTAATAGCATAGTATCTTCATTCTAGAACAATAAGATAGAACATTTCTTTTAATTACATCCTATATTTGTTGGATAATGCATATTTCACTTTGGCTAACACAATAGTTGTTTAATTAATTTAATTTATTTGTTTGAATAATGGAACGGCTTTGGTAATATTTCTGTGCAAATGGCGGCAATATTTGATTTTGATTTCAACAGCCTTTATATGATTGTGTTTCATTTTGGAACGGTCTTTGGCTAATATCATATTCCGGAACAAATAAGAAAGCTTCATCTTAAATTCAAACTGATTTTATTTATTATTACTTAAATTGTTTGGGGAAGTATCATTAGTACAGGTTGGAATAATCTTATAGTATTTACTTTTTAAATTTCATTTGTATCAGAGTTTAAAATTATTGGAATGGGTTTTTATCATAATAATTTAGAACATTCTATGTGTGTGATGGTCAACTAAAATTGTTATGGGGTATTTCTAATGGGGTGTTATGGTACATTTGATGGGTGTTATGGATAGTATAAACAGCACAGCTAGCTTTTGTTTTAATTTGAACATTAGTTTTATAATTTAAATTAATTTAGTCTTTTCTTTTTGGCTGAGTATTGAAATATCTTAGTAGAATTTGAGTTTACTAAATAAATTAACACCTATAATAAAATAAATAAATTCAAAACTATTTATCAGGTTATAGTCCAATATTCTTTCACAAAAAAAAAAAAAAAACAATTAAAGCTTTCAGATTTATGTTAGGGTCATTCAATTTCCTTCATATGTTTAATATCTAAAATAATAAAATAATGTTTGTTAGGTAGGTATATTTTTGTAAAAGTCTGGATATAAATAAATGAATATTAACAGTATTGGGAAAATATTCATAGAGGCATGATAGTTGATAGATTGTTTGTGAAGATGTAGGTGTTTTTGTGCATTGGCGTATTTCAAGTTTGCAATATGCTTAATGCGTAACAGTTATTAGGTTAGCAGATTTGGCGTAGCATTTCCAGATAGTTTTGCATTGGCGTAAATTTTATACTTAGGGCGAGCAGTTAGCATATTCAAAAGAGAATTAATTATTTTTATGCATTTGGCGTAATTGCAGAATAAATAAAATCCAGTAAGTTTGTTGTGTTTGGAATTTTGGCGTTATGTCTCTAAGCATTTTGGCGTAAAGGCTCTTTTGGCATTTTGGCGTAAAGTTTAGCGAAATAGCTGTTTTAGCATATTGGCGTAAATTAATAGTTAAAGTAAAGAGGAGAACTAGATATTAAATTTTAGAAGGTTTTAAACATTCTCTATTAACTTGCTACAATGCCTTTAAGATGGTTTGGGGGCCTGGCTTGTTTTCATCTATTTCACAACATATTAAAACAAACAAAAATATGTATTAACTCCATCCACACTTGATGGGTAGTAAATAGATTTTGGAATCTTATAATTTTTGGTTGTTATTTGCTTAGACTCAACTATTGTGTTGGGCATAGTTTGGGATCAAATCACCTCATTACACTCTGAGTTTACTTCTGTAGCGATTTTGCGGACAGATGACTAATTAAGCACAATGGTTAGTTATGGATCTTTGTAGAATCGTTATTCGAGGTATCTTTGCAAGCATCTACTCTGACAAAGTACCTTTACAGACTTTACAAATTATTTACACACAACAAATGGCATGGATTTGATACTAACTGGTAGAATCAGTAATATTATAATTTTACTACTCGTATCTTGCTATGGATGGAATAGGTAAAGTAGGGATGATAATTTGACTTAAATGCTTGATTAAATTTTCTCAATTAAATATCTGCATTGTTTAGCTTTAGCCAGATATGTTTAACCTATTTGGGTGTTTTATGAAAGCAGGCTGGTACTTCGGATCACTGAGAGGGATATTAGCAAAGTAATTTCTAATCTAAAATTAATCTTATCATAATTTTTGTTTACCTAGAGTTGATAGGTAATTCAAATGAACAGTTTATCAACAATGCCCAATGTAAATTTTAATTTTAATTAACTCTAAAATTTTAAGACTATTTATCCGGACATTTACGAAAACATTTTTTGACAATTCTTGAATTAAAGTTTTACAAACTTATAGATTTTGGGGGCGGGTCTTAATTTTCAACTTAGATATGGTTAGAATCAGAAGTGTTTAGTATCCTTAAGATAATACAATTCGTTCATCAAGGGGGCGATCTAGTTTCAGGATTTGTGTTTTTTTTGTATATACACCTAGTTATTTATGGGGATAGGTTTCATATTTTATGTTTTCTTTTCTTTAGGTAATAAGATTCACTTACTATGGGGGCGGGGCAATAGCTTTCATATTTAATTATCATAGGAACGTCTGATTTTCTATTTTATTAGTAGATTTTTCTTCGAAAAATCGGTTTTGATCGAATTTCATAGAATTTTGGGGGCGACATTTGTTTGAAATCTTATTGTATTTGAAACATATCTGTAAAATTTTACTCCATTCGATCTAAAACACGATTTTTCTCATCAAAATCGGGGCGATTGTAATGAACTTAGCTTCTGCTATTCAAAACTTAATCATTGTTTTAAAATACAAATAACGCCATCTATCAGATTTGTAGGAGAATAACTATAAACGAGAAACTAATGCCAATCTAGTGTTGATTGAGTGGAGAACTAATATTATAGCCAGATCGAACTGAAATTACTTCAATTTGAAGTAAGGACACGCGGTGCCATCTGGAGGAGAATGGGAGAACTATCAAGAGAAGTAGGAATGAAGGCTCTCGAAAACTCGAAAATGGTCGAGAAGAGGGAAGATAAAACAGTCGGGGGGCTCGAGAGAGGGGATTAAGCTGGAAGAGGGAGACGAGGGGGACGGGGGATGGAGAAGGACGCCGGGGAAGAAAAGAGCGTCGGGAACCGAGCAGGGACAAGTTTACTGGACCTGGAGTTTTAGTTTGAGTGGAAATTTAGTTTTACTTGAAGTTTAGTTGACTTTTACAAGTGAAAGTGTACACATCAAAGAGGAGAGGAGAGTATGCAGCCGGGAGGCAACCAAGAGACCTACTTTGGTGGGGTGTTAGTGCCATCAGTGGTTCCTGTTGTGGACGGAGGGCAGTGACCTGATGATCAGCTGTTCTTTTACATGGTGGAGTGGAGGATGCTGACAGTGGAGTCTTGCAGAGCTGGTGGAGTGCCAACTACAAGGATTCTAAAGGATGGGTAAACCCACACACAAGGTATTCCTGTATCAAATTATGATGCTTATTTACTTATTCTTGAATAAATTTACATCGTGTTTTATTTACTTTACCATTTCTACATATATTTAATTATCTTGTCCACTTCAGACTTTGTTTATTGACAAGGTTTTTTCCCTGTTCAATTAACAATGCGTTTTTATGATATTTCATACTTGCCAAAGGCCGTTCTATTCATTTTTATATATATTATTATTATTATTACTAGCCTACTGTGTTTATATATATAATTTCCAATATTTCTTATATGATAGGTACGGTTAATGAGATATATGTAGGATTGTAGGTCGGTTTAGAATGCATTTACATAATTCATACACAGCTATGCGGTTAGGTAAATAGGCAGTTTAGGTACATTGTAGGAGTAGGTTATGTAGGGGTAGGTTCAGATGGATAGGTATTCTAGGTAATAGGAATTAGGACAATATCTAGGAAAGTAGGTGGGGGTAGCTATTTGGGATCCTAGTTTGTGTTTAGGTAGGTAGTTCTCTCCCTTCCCTTTACCAAAATTCCTGCATTACCTTTCCTTTAAGCAGAGAAGCATCATCCTAATGTTTCATAAAATGCCCAGCAGTGGAATGTATAAATTATTTTAATACATTCTATGTTTTTATAACTACATCTATGTATGAACTGTTCATACCTACCTATCCTGGCAGAGGAGACAAAATACTTACCTATTCTTCTCAAATAAACTACTGAACTGATTTATATTCACTTAACTGTGGATTTAATACCTATGTATGAGTCATTCATACCTACATGCTTATTCTGGCAGTGGATACTGAATTGATTTTATTTTCACTTTATTGTGAAATATATTCAACGGACAATGTTTTGAAACATTTATTGGATTCATGATCCTATATGTATGTATGTTCTATACTCTAGAACACCAGCTACAAACTTGGTGGGAACGTTCACCTCTGATACCTACTATGTAGGTTTTATACAATTGATGATCCTGTTCTACAGACTGACAAAGTTTATCTTTGATAATATACCTACTAATGTGTGGGTTTTATACTTACAACTGATTGGGACTATGGTCCAACTACCTAATGGGAGTATTCATTATACTAACCAAACCAATACAACATGGAATGTGGGATGATGTTATCTGTATCCTACCTACAACCTCAAATTACCCTGGAACGGGTCTGGAATTAAAATTATATATTTATTCACTTTATGTGGATTTTATATGACTGATTTATGGTCAGTTGGCTTTGACAAGCCATTATACTACTGAAATACTACTTGACTTGATGTCAATTGAGCGACATGGTATCAGCCATGGTCAAACCTCCATCACATACTACATCTTAGCATTCGATATGTCTGTAACAGCATTTAGATCACAGAAGCTTATTTTGCACTAAAGAAGTCTAACAATCAGTCACTACTTGCTCTTGCCTATCACTCCTATATCTACAACGAAACTATGGCTTGCGGTGTGAATGATTGTTATATTATCTGGGACTAGCTTCGGCATCCCTATCTATTCTACTGACTCCTGGATGTGCATATCATAAGTGGAGATCGATGACTGGTGCAGTTTCATAGTCGGTGCTTCCAGCATAGCTGGACAACAATTTATAAAACCTTTGTTGAGGCAATGTTTCTCAATTGGACATCACAACTTACTACAAATTACATCAGACATGACTTGCTCTGTCTTGGTTGGCTGACCAATAAATCAGCTCAAATTAATTATATTTTATATGATGCTGTTCATCAATCTGGACTCGTTCCAAAACTCCTAAGTGCGCTGTCACTTATCTCTGGCCTGAGGCTTGGCCAAAACAAAAACCAATTGGAGGGCACAGAAGTGCCTCCTCTTTCCTTTTCTGGGGCTCGCATGATGGGTTTTGCATCAAGGACAAGTTCCTAGGCTATTTACTGTCTTTATTAGTGTCTGGGAATTGGTAATTGAAGTAAATCTCATTCGTTGATGGTTGGCGAGCACATAAATCCTCTACCAGCGAATGGTTGGAGCTGGAATCGGAGGTTCCGTTATCCCGCTGCGCGCTGTCCCCATGTTGTCCCAAGAACCTAAAGAGAGCTAAGTTATGACATCCCACTACCACTTTAAAGGATTTGGGTTACTTTTATAAATTTCATTACACAACGTACGGTCCTAACTATAATACTAGACGATCACAATCACAAGCCATATTTGTAACCTTATTACTAGACATTCATGAGCCACTCTTCCCATTCACTATTCCTCTTTCCTATTCCCTTCCTCTCCTCTAATCCTCTCCACATTCCTACCTTTCCTCTACACCTTCCTCACACTTCCTTTCACATATCGTTTTATATAAGGGTTTTTGTTAGGTAGGGGGGGGGGTTGTTACAATGTTGTTCATAGAATGGTAATTTATCATTACCACAGAACTCTATTTGTTACGTTAGCAAATAGTAGGATAATTTGTCTGACGAACTATTTTGTACTACCCACTTTAAAAAAAAAATTGTAACCTTTTTTAGGACGCAAGTTCAAATCCTGAACACAATATGTAGTACTATTATATGTTCTGTGACACAAGTATACAAAATGTGTAAAAGCTTAACCTTGCTTTGCTAAAAGCCAAACATAGACATCGATATTTTTTTATAGAGAAGATTAGATATACGGGGTGTAAGGGACAGCGTCCCGCAAACTCATAGGGGTTGCTCAGTCAACGAAACTAAAAAACTTCCAACAATTCTTTCAGGAAGAGAAAAATTTAATTGGCTTTTCCATACAAAATGTTCACCTTGATCAGATAATTTGTACTTAGATTAAAAACAAAAATATTTCCATACAAATTGTCTGATCGAGATGGTTTTTTTAATCTCTTGAAAGAAATTTCCGGTGAAAGTTTATTCAGTCTCGTTGACTGAGCAACCCCTATCAGTTTGCGGGACACTGTCCCTTACACCCAGTATTTGGAAACAAGGCCAGATGTTTCTATTAAATACTTCTTTGCTATTATGAAACGACTAGCCATATTATTGCATTGCATGTAATGATTCATTAATTGCTTGTTCAAGGCAGTCAGAGACTTCTAATTATTACTGTCTTTGACATTTACTATAATTACTTCAGTTGTTTCTATTAGCACAAATGACTCAGAAGCTATCTGCATTCATCTATATTCGTATGCACATTATTGGGGCTACATACATACATATAATCACGCCTTTACCCCTAATAGGGGTAGGCAGAGCGTAAACGACCTGAACAAAGGTCGTTCCGCCACGTCTGACAAAGTTTAGACTGTTATTTAAGATAGATTTGATATTGCTGTAGTGACAGGTTGTCAGCCCATCGCCTAAATTGCAGATTACATCATACTCTGGAGGAAATGCAGCTGGCACATTCTATGTTTTTCTCTCGCTCCCAGTCCATCATGGAAGAAATCATACTTGGGTGAGAGCTAAAAATCAGTGTTGCTCTTTATGAGCTACTAGCGACCCGCCCCGGCTTCGCACGGAAATTATCAGTGTTTCTCTACTATATTATGCATGTTTTATAAATATATACCTTCCTCTTGAATCACTCTATCCATTAAATGAAACCGCATCAAAATCCGTTGCGTAGTTTTAAAGATCTAAGCATACATAGGGATATAGGGACAGAGAAAGCAACTTTGTTTTATACTATGTAGTGATAATATACTGAGCTTTGACCCTCTCCATTACTTCAGCACACATTCAACAAAATGTCGGCGCTGGTTTGTCTTATTTTTGTCATGTCTTATTTTTTGAATCTCTTCTTTCTTTGTGTATACTTTTTGTTTTATATGTGATGTTTTTTATGCAATAAACTTATTGTCTATCTATCTACTAAAACGATAGTTACTTTTATCGTTAGAAGTCCACCTCAGGCAATGACTTTTGGATAAGCTTGCTCCATCGTGGCCTATTTTGTTTTCTAGTTTATGGATTCTTCCATGCTGGACTGGGAGATATAGAAAAACATAGAATGATCCAGCTGCCCTTCCTCCCAGGTATGTCGTAGAACTTAGCAAAATGGACTCGAGGGTTACAGTGTATTGTAATTTAGTCCATGGGCTGACATCCTGTCACTACAGCAATATACACATTACAATCTGAAATTGTCCTAAATATCTGTCAGACATGGCAATAGCGCCTTTTACGAGGCGTTTTGTGCTCTGCCTACCCCGTAAGGGATAAAGGCGTGATTTTATGTAAAGATGTAGTCAATGGAGTCAACAACATGGTTACAAAATGGTAAATGCTCTGGAGTTGATATTTTACGATACACACAGTATAACTATCATCATTTTCTAATAATGTTTTCTAATTCAATACGGTCGCTCACTTACTTATCAGTCGTAACCCAACAACATGTTTCGGGTTTTTGGAGCCCCTTCATCAGATTGTTGAGTGCGTAGAGGGTGTTCCCGCACACCTACACAATCTAAGCACTCAACCTGATGAAGGGGCTCCAAAGTCTCGAAACATATCTTTGGATAACGACTGCTAAATAAGTGAGCGACCATATTTAATTACTAATCAGTATGTCTCACTTAAGATGAAATAAGTTAGGCCCGATTGAAATAAGTTAAGTTGAAATAATTTATTTATAAAGCGATCTCAAGATTGACAGCAGTTTTAAGTATGGATTTGACAGTTCATAATGTACTGAAATGAACATTTCTGATACGAACTCAAACTTGCTGTCAGTCTCAAGTGCTGATTAAAAATACGGGCTTTAATGTAATCTAAATCAGTTATTACATTGTACACTTTTAATTATGACCAGCCAGATGGTCGGGCGATAATTTGCATTTTTTTACGAAACTCAAATCAACCTAAAAAGCTCTCGCAAAAGCAACTCAGTATAACTCTGCATTTCCGAACTCGTTTGTTTAACAACATTTAGCAACTCCACTTTTAATACATCGAGATGTGTTGCTCTGTTGTTGACATTTTTGATTGTCCCGAAACTCTCTCAACTTCTGTTCCTACACAAATTTAAATAATTTGAAAACTTCATAACCGCATTGCGTTGGAACATGTCTGAAACACGCGACAGGGTCGTAGTTAGTGTAGGAACAAGTAGGTACTTGGGGCCCAAAATAATGGTGTCTTCCATGAATTAGAAATAAAATATGTTGGTTGGGATGACCATGTCCATCAGTTAACATATATGGCCGATGTAGTGTAATTGAAACACTCACAAGGTTAAAATATGTAACTTACCTTCTTCCATGCGCCATAAAATATTTAATTTTATTTAATTTAAATCTTGAAACCTAAAAATTTTTCATTTGAACTAAGAATTATTACCGTACAAACAGAATCTGCATTTTATTTAAAGTCGTAGTACCTACACTATTGAAAGAACCCTATACTATTATAAGGCTAATGAAAACTAATCGGCTTACTTGTTTGTAACAAGTATATGAATGAGACACGTTTGTCGTTTAGTATTTTAGGGCTTTTTTAACTTTAGTAACATATATATTTTTTTACTGTTAAACTTTATTCCCACATTTTCTGTTCAAATTGGCGTATGCTTCATGCCGACTACCGGTCATCAGTAATTACGTCAAATATAGCTGAAATACGTATCACCTGCCCCACATTCTATGCCCTAACTCCGGCCCTGTAACTCGGAACATGTTTCACCGAGTAATAACGACTGTGAACAGACATGTTTTATAAACATGTCTCTCAAACATTGTTTCCAACTCGCTTGCTATAAATTTACCTGATTTTAAACACAGGTCATGTACCTGCAATTCGTGGGAAGGCATTAAACTTTTTTATATATTTCCAACCGCTTTATCATAATCAACACATTTCGGGAGCTGAAACAAATTTTGTAAACTAATTTGTAAATACAGAGTGGGTAGAATAGAAGCGTCACTATTGCTAGAAACCATGTCGGGAACTTCTCGTAATTTTCTTATTGCTGTACGAGTACGTAGTCAAAGGTTGTCAGTCTAATTACTTACAACACACCAAATATATTCTGTTGAATAATTTATACGTGAGTACTTAAGACCATGGACGAATGTTAAGACACAAAACTTTGTCAGACGTGGAGGAACTACCTTTGTTTAGGTCGTTTACGCTCTGCCTGTCCCATTAAGGATAAATACGTGATTATATGATATATGTATCAGTGGCGGGGGGTGCAATTCCAAGGTGAAATTTTACCGAGGGTAAGCCAAAGCAAAAAAAGAACTTTATAGATTCGACATAATTCTGGATTTGATTGAGGTGCAATTCTTGAAAGGAATTCCGACGGGAATCGGATTGTATGGACCCTTTGCCACTATATATGTATGTACGTACGTATGTACTTAAGACTGAGAGCTCAGACTATGAAACCGCAAATCCGAATCAACCAACCCAATAATATACTACGTTAAAATTAATACTCAGAAATTAATACACAAATTGGGATCTTAAATCAAGGTGTCGCTGAACCTTATCCCAATCTTAGTTGAATTCATCTAATCTGTGAGATGCATTCATTGGGCAACTTCGACATTGTCTCCGAATTGAATAATAGAATTTATAGTAGTTGGGCTTGATACCGGTGCCGATTAAACCGGTTTTGTGGTATCGGTTACAATCTTTACTTCCCCATACCAGCTAAAAACAACGTTCACTTTGTACGGGTTCAGTTTTATAGTTCAAACCACAAAAACAACCCCCATCAAATTATGTCATGTCATTCTTATATAGCGATTGATTTTGGGATAAATAAATATAATGAAGTATGTAGTAAACACATTTTTAATAATTTGTTTGATTCTCAAAGAACCCAGTACAAAATGAGGTTTCTGGTCTACTAGTAAAGAATAACCTTTATTCGGGTGGTTGGCTG
The DNA here is from genome assembly GCA_949820665.1 of Scrobipalpa costella. Lineage (NCBI taxonomy): Eukaryota > Metazoa > Arthropoda > Insecta > Lepidoptera > Gelechiidae > Scrobipalpa > Scrobipalpa costella. Next base: position 584,749 of record OX463314.1, read on the forward strand.
TCTTTTCTAAGAAAATGGACCAATATTATCCGGGTTACCACTAAACGTCCTGAAAAGCCGGGTAATTTTGTACTGGTTTCCAGTTACTGATAGTTGGGATCCCATACCCGGTGGTAGTCTGGCTTCCCTCCAGGTGGTGCAGTAATTGAAAGTCAAAGAACCAGGTCAAAATAATCCAGTATCTCTTTAGTAACCGGTTCAGACTTGGTTTCCTATCTCTAATAGTTGGGACCTCATACTCGGTGGTAGTCTGGCTTCCCTCCAGGTGGTGCAGTAATTGTAAGTCGAAGAACCAGGTCAAAATATTCCAGTATCTCTTTAGTAACCGGTTCAGACTGGTTTCGCATCTCTAATACTTGGGATCCCATACCCGGTGGTAGTCTGGCTTCCCTCCAGGTGGTGCAGTAATTGAAAGACGAGGAACCAGGTCAAAATGATCTTTTATTTTTTTAGTAACCGGTTCAGACTGGTTTCGCATCTCTAATAGTTGGGATCCCATACCCGGTGGTAGTCTGGCTTCCCTCCAGGTGGTGCAGTAATTGAAAGTCGAAGAACCAGGTCAAAATAATCCAGTATCTCTTTAGTAACCGGTTCAGACTGGTTTCCTATCTCTAATAGTTGGGATCTCATACTCGGTAGTCTGGCTTCCCTCCAGGTGGGGGCAGTAATTGAAAGTTTGCGGGCGGCTGCGCGCGACGTGATATACGACTGTTTTATTAAATTTACAACGGAGCATTAGGCACTATTGTGACAGGAGCAAGTGGAAAACGCTGAATTAAAAAGTAGGTAATTTAACATCTTGTTTTGTAGAAGTTGCCGGAAAAACGAAACCAACAATGTTGCCAGTTTTTAAATCCTCCTATTCAAGATCTCTTCTTCTTCTGTCGAGTGGGTATCGAGTCTATCGACACGATTAACCCTGGTGTCAGAGTTTTTAAACCGCCTAGTAGCACAACTATCAGGCCTCTGACATGGTTTGAGTAACGACCACTATCAAAGACAGCGACCGGGACCGACGGCTTAACGTGCCCTCCGAAGCACGAAATCTGTTTCTTTTTCGGACAATCAGGTGATTCAGCCTGCAATGTCCTACCCAAACTGGGGAAAAATTCACAAAGTGATAAATTCTCAAATATCAACTTTGTGTTTCCCCCCTGGGAATCGAACCCAGGACCTCCGGATCAGGAGTCCATGGCACTAGCCACTAGACCACGGAGGCAGTTATGAAATGGTAGTCAAGATCTCTGAAATGGTTTAATGGTTGTAATATATTTCATTCGTCAAGCTATCCACCACTTCATCGAATACATAGGTATCTTTTTTAAAACGTGGGACGTGAGTATTCCTTACTTGCTGCTACGTAATAAGGTTGCAGTTCATACGAGGGTCTCTCCACAATTCTTCCTAGAATCACACCCAACGCAGCAATAAACAAGAAAGATAATAAACTTTAATATGAGGAATGGGGTTAATGAATACGGAAAAGAAGTTGCTGCGTTGATGCAACATTACAACTTATATCACTGCTCTGTGCTGGAATATTTGGTGTACAGTCAGTGTACTTATTATTTATTTTTACAGAACAAGCTACAGTCGCATAAAAGCAACAATTTAAATAATTTCAACCGAGATTTGTACCTGGTGGTGGCAAGCAGGTACAATCAGCAAAAACGTTTGCTGGGGAAACGGATAAGATTATTATCGAAGATTATTTATGGATTTTCGGGAAGTTTCGCATATTTGTTGCAGTAAATTCTGCAAATATACAAAATTTCATGAAAATCCATAAACATTTTTTTTTAATTTCATTTGTTTCAATGGGCAGGTCCCTCCACTCCAGATATCTCCTGTGCTGAATGTACATATAAAAACCAAATCGAGTATTTCAAACCTCCTGATTGAAACTCAGATTATCGAATGATGATTTATAAAGTGCAGCTGTAAGTGTAAGTTTGTTCCGAGGGAAATTAATAGACACTATAAAGAATTTGGATTGTGACGCTAATTCGTAACAATGATAATCTTCTACAACCATCACAAACATTTTGTGTCTATCTACACAGGCACCACAGGCACAAATACACGTATACACATTATATTCATACATCTTGCACTCAACTTAGCAAAATAGGCTTAAACTTGTTTTTGTTTTATTTTTATTTTTACTTGTTTACACAACTACTATTCTTAACTTTTAATTTTTTTCTTGTAATTCGGCTCAAAGTCATGAACTCTGTGTATGCTGAGAGATTTTTCTATGAATAAAATAAATAAATAAGTAATAGTAAGTAGCTCTCTGAATTAATATACCTGTATTTAACAATGAAGATTATAAGCATTGTTATAAGAACTAGTATAGTGTATTTTGGAGTGGGATGGGATCTACCTCCTATTGGGATGGGATCCACCCCGAACAACTGACTGAACGAACCTTACAAAGTGGTGGTAGACTCCGCATGGGGCCGGCTGGCTCGCGACCAGCCTCTCACCGGAGTCCATCGCCAAACAGCTTGCTGTGTTCCGTCGGTGCATGAGAGTGCCAGTGCTATAACGGGCATCTTCTCACCGTCATCCCTGACCTTATGTTTATAGTCAAAAGCTAACCCGTTTCTAATTTAAAAAAAAAAAAGTATCGCTCTGTGTAAAAACCAGTACCCTCGTTCAATCTCCTGGATTAGGTAGCCGTCCCCGTAAGATACGGGATGAGCTAGCCTCATCTAGGAGATAATGATGATGATCACCATATTTTTTCTACCACTTTGTTACTCTAGCAGCGTAGGAATAGCGACGATTCAAGAAACTTTACTGCAATGTGTTTATGCTCTACGTATATTTCGAACCACATTATTTATACTTCCATGCTGGACTGGGAGCGATAGAAAAACATAGAATGTGCAAGCTGCATTTCCTCCCGGGCATGTTGTACAAACCAACTAAGGGATTCGAGGGTTTCAGTATATTGTAATTTAGGCGATGGGCTGACAACCTGTCACTACAGCAATACATAGATCTATCTGAAATTACCCTCAATACTTGTCTGAAGTGGCGCAACGACCTTTGTTTGGGTCGTTGACGCTCTGCCTACCCCATTTGGAATAAAGGCGTGAATATATGTATGTATGTATGTTTTTTATACGACCATAGACTGTACTGCTGACCAGGCATATGTTATCTATCATAAAAAAAAACTGAACAGACGAGATTCACCGAAATAATTGACCAACATTCAGTTTCAGCTGCGGATATATCTTTTCATCAGAAATAATTTAATTGTAAATATTACGTTGAAATAAACGTAATGAATACTTTAACGGTTTAAAACAGATCGCTTTGTGCAACGATATATATTATTTATCCTAGATTTTACGGAACCGCCTTTTGTTTTCAAATACAAAAGATTTTCTAGATATTAAGTCTTTTATACTCTACTCATCTCCCTAACCTTATCCCTTATCTCACGAGGCGGCTACCTAATCTAGATGATTGAATGAGGGAACTGGTTTTTACACAGCGACTGCCATCTGACCTCCATAACCCAGAAGGGAAACCAGACCCAATCCTAGATTAGCTTAGCACTGGCCTCTGACATGACTTAGCGACAAATATCTACGATATTAAACGATATTAACTCTACTATAAGGATTTTTCCATTAAGTCTCCGGTAGGAGATTATAAATACCAGACTAGAACCTCTACCCATGCTGGCTTGGGAGCGAGAAAAAACATAGAATGTGCCAGCTGCATTTCCTCCCGTGCATATTGTAAAAATCAGCTAAGGGATCCGAGGGTTTCAGTGTATTGTAATTTAGATGATGGGCTGGCAACCTGTCACTACAGCAATATACCTTGATACACCACTAGATCCTTGCTGTCGGATGGGCATGTAAATAGGCGGTCCTGCATCTGATTTCTCTCTATCGTGTCAGGCAATCTGTGCCATCAGTATAAGAGATTGAAGGAATAGATAGTGCACCTGCGACCCTGTGTGTAGCGCCAACACTTGGGCACTAAAAACTAGTCCTGCGCAGTTGGACGATCTCTGGGAGATTGGCCGCCATCACCAAAAATCGTATGAGGACTATTATTATTATGGAGAACAACGATCTTACACCAGAGGATGCCGAAGACTAGGTGAAGTAGAGTGGACTTAACCGAAAAGCGAGCCCCGCAGGCTTAAAAATTACCCTTGGCTTTTCTTAACATAAAACATAACATACAAAAACAAAAAAAAATACTTCATTGCACGTAAGAATACAAATCATACAACACAACTTTTGTTCTACATATAATCACGGCTTTATCCTTTATGAGGTAGGCAGAGCGTAAACGACCTAAACTTAGGTCGTTCCGCCACATCTGACAAAGTTTTGAGGGTTATTTAAGATAGTTCGGTATATTGCTGTAGAGACAGGTTGTCAGCCCATCGCCTAAATTGCAATATACAGAAACCCTCAATTCCCTTAGCTGGTTTCTACAGCTTGCCCAGGAGGAAATGCAACTGGCACATTCTATGTTTTTCTCTCGCTCCCAGTTCAGCATTTCTTCTACCTTGAAGATAATTCAGGATGAATCAAATATTATCTGAAATTCATGAAATTTTCGGTAGTGAGATGATCCAAGAACCATTTTGAAATATTGAAATAGAACGCGTAATTTCCTTCAAGTAGCAATTACAAACTTTACAACAATAATACATAAATTACGTACTAACTTGATAATTCATGTGACCTAATTAATTCTGACAATTATTCCGAAGCTGCGTGTTCCATATATTGTGATAATGCTGTTCTAAACGTTATAACTTCACATAAAATTGGAATATCTTTGTCTTGATAATTGCGACACGTGTGGGGTATTGTACATACCAGTATAACGTATGCGAACATAATAGAACGAATCGTCATCACAGCCGATAGACGTCCACGGCAGGAGATAGGCCTCAGATGATCCCTTAGTTTCATCATATAATCTAGGCTGAAACCAAAAGGAAATCACACAGACACAAATTCATGCCTAGATATATCGTGTACGCGTTATCCTCTTTCAATGTAACGTAGGTAAACTGAATTTGAACCGATGAACTTTTTAATCCTTGCCGCTGCTCTAACGAACGTTGTCATGTGTTAATTATTGGTGACGTGTAATTAATTGCATAATCCCATGATCTTATGATTTTGATCCCATGATCTTATGATTTTGATTTTTTTGACGGATAAAATCTTTGACAGAGATGTTCGATGTAACAGAATGACACAAAACCATCAAAACTAAGGCTCGTATTTGTAAAGCCATCTCAAGATTGAGAGCAATATTAGGTATGGATTTGACAAGCCATTTTGTACTGAAATGACATTTCTGAAACAAACCCAAACTGGCTGTCAATTTCAAGTGCGGATTTTAATTACGGGCTTTAGACTATCTGCAACCATCAATTTTAAACTTGTAGCTTTCAGTGTATGATATATTTTTTTGTATTGCTACTAGTTATGTGTTTTATCGATAATTGTACGTCAGTCAACGACCTCTTTTGGGTAACAAGGCCGCTCCAAACAGATGACGTTTTCTCGGCTAATTGTTTGTGCACTTTCATGAAATTTCGTATAATTGCGTAAGCTATAAAACTGCACAATTGTATGAGATTTTATCTAAATATATAAATAAACACACGAGAAAACTCCATTGGTGTGCCGCAGCACTGTTTTCCTAAACGAGGTTGTTGACTTATTAAGAAGCACCAAGTCTGTACAAGCCACAAGGATATGGGAAAGTTTATTTATACGTTAAATAAATGTTTGCTTGCACATTCCAGAACCACAACGGCGTTTAGTTTGTTTAATTACGTTTATTGCGTAAACAATACGTAATTTCCTTGTATTGAAAACACGTTCCGAGAATATCATATCAACAAATAGAGTAGAAATATTTTATTTCTAATATTATAGACAGTAATATAAAGAAACGAAAAGGAATTCTTACAGTAGGTACTGTAAGAGTGGATACTCTTTACTCTTTTGTAGGAATGGCTGAAATTACTGCCATTCCATTTTTAAATCTTTTTCGATATTGACTGGAGCCTGACGACAGCCTGCCACCCCGCTCTTGTTCTGATCGAAGTTGTAGAAGGTTGTTATACTTGCAAAATATACTACACAAGAAAATCTGGTTGTTTCTATGAGATAAAATAAGCGCTTCCCCCCCTCGGTTGCCACGGTACATAATACATACATACATATAATCACGACTTTATCCCTAATAGGGTAGGCAGAGCGTATACGACCTAATCAAAAATCGTTCCGATGCTTCTCACATAGTTTTGAGGGATATTTAAGATAGATTTGTAGGTATATTGCTGTAGTGACAGGTTGTCAGCCTATCGCCTAAATTGCAATATACGGGAACCCTCGGTTCCCTTAGCTGATTTTTACAGCATGCCCGGGAGGAAATGCAGCTGGCACATTATATGTTTTTCTCTCGCTCCCGGTCCAGCATGGAAGTATATTTTGTTCTTTGTATCAAAAATAGAATAGAAAACATTTATTACTCATGACGTCACGCACACAACACAGTAAATACATTTTAAAACAAAAACAGAACAAACGAAAGTGAAATAAAATAATGATATTTCGCCCCCAGTCTAGCATGGAAGATTATGTAAAAAGTAATATAAAGAAACGAAAGGATTTCCTACAGTTGGTACATAATGAGTTATTACATTGATCAACCTTACTCATACTCACTAATGTTAAAGTACATACATGCCTTTATCCCTGATGGGGTAGGCAGAGCGTAAACTACCTAAACAAAGGTCGTTCCGCCACGTCTGACTAAGTTTTGAGGGTTATTTAAGATAGATTTGTAAATATATTGCTGTAGTGATAGGTTGTCAGCCCATGGCCTAAATTGCAATATACTGAAACCCTCGAATCCCTTAGCTGGTTTTTACAGCATGCCCGGGAAGAAATGCAGCTGGCACATTCATGAAAAAGTATCATCATTTCATTAATGTTAAAGTAACAATCAAGATTTTATGTTCCTTTTCTAGATTTAGCCCTAATTTAGTAAACTTTATGTGGGGATAACTCCCTCATTTTATTTGATTTTTATTTTAACTATGTATTGTATATTTTCTCTTCATTGTGACAAGTAGTGGTTACACATAACATAAACCCTCAGGTAGTTTTTTTAACCACTTTCGCCTAAATAAATAAATAAGATTTAATATGTCGAACTAAACTAACCTAACAAAATTACACGACATAAATAAAATAAGCATGGAATAAGTCAATACTAAAAAACCTTTAATATACATACATACATGTAATCACGCCTTTATCCCTAATGGGGTAGGCAGAGAGTAATTGACCTAAAAAGGTCGTTCCGCCTCGTCTGACCAAGTTTTGAGGGTTCCTTAAGATAGATTTGTAGGTAATTTGCTGTAGTGACGGGTTGTCAGCCCATCGCCTTAATTGCAATATACTATAGCTGGTTTTTACAGCATAGCAGTATAGCAGCTTTAATATAACAGCAAATTATATAAGAAATAAAACACTACGCCTTGTATGATTGAATCAACACACGAGCTTTGCAGCTGACAAACACACTTCTCTCCACAAAGGATACGAGAGGATAAATTAAAGAGCTGCAAATGAAAGTTGGTATAGTGGAAAAGCTAGGCCGCGGGAAATAAAAAGATTTCATCGGTGGAAGAGAATGCGCAAAAATGAGAACAAAAACAACAAAGGGCGGGAAAACAAAAGAAAATAGAGGGAAACAATGATACTGGCCACGTGGGTACAACGTGTATTTGCACTAATATTATATCCGGAGGTCCTGGGTTCGATTCTTAGGGGGGAAACACAAAATTGATATTTGAGAATTTATCACTTTGTGAATTTTCCCCAGTTTGTTTAGGACATTGCAGGCTGAATCACTTGATTGTCCGAAAAAGAAAAATATTTCGTGCTTCGGAGGGCACGTTAAGCCGTCGGTCCCGGTCGCTGTCTTTGATAGTGGTCGTTACTCAAAACCATGTCAGAGGCCTGATAGTTGTGCTAATAGGCAGTTTTATAAACTCTGACACCAGGGTTCATCGGGTCGATAGACTCGATACCCACTCGACAGAAGAAGACTAATATTATAAAGAGAAAACTATTCTACGTCTACATACATATATATATACAATCACGCCTTTATCTTTAATGGGGTAGGCTGGGCGTAAATTACCTGATCTACGCAGTAATACTACGATTTGAGGTAACAGTAAAACTACGACAACCAAATCACAAATATTAGCTAAACTCGCGCCCTGGTACAACCAAACGCATGTTATCAAAATGAATGAGCTGTTTGTAAACATAAGTATTTAATTTCCTCGTTCACTCATTCGTTCACACTCAAGGGAATGAATGTTTACATGACAAATGTGATGTGATATGGCGGCTTACGTACGACCACGCAATAAATGAACGTGGGCAAAAACGAACTAACGCCGCCATCTTGAGATTTGACTTTGAGTTTGATATACTGAAGTAACTGCTTTCGTGGTCTAGTATTCTGAGCCATGAGCTTCCGATCCGGAGGTCCTGGGTTCGATTCCCAGGAGGGAACACTATGTTGATATTTGTTAATTTATTAGTTTGTGTGATTTTATCCAGTTTTTAGGACATTGCCGGCATAGCTGATTTTCACATCCACCAGGTGGCGCTTCTAAGTAAACATTCGTTCCGTAGGGCTTATTTATTAAAAATACAAAATTTGAAAAAGTATCGCTAAAAGTATATCTATATTGTTCCTAGTACTCTAATTAGTGAGTGTAAGTGTTTGTGAAAATTTTGACCAAGGAAATACGTTAAAATTGCAAAAAACAAAAAGACTTTACAGTGGCTTGAATAAAACTAAAAATCCGTGCTAAACAGTGCTTAAACCATAAACTTAACTACTGAAAGACTAATTAAATTTTAAAATAACATTTAAAAATATAGTGCATGAGTGCGTAATTTTAAATCTAAAATATTAACGGATGTCTCTAACAAACAAGTGTGTGCAGTGTTTAAACCAGTTCAAACTTTCCTTTGTTCTGCCCTAGTCGCTGAGCAGCTAAACAATTCCAGTATAAAGTGTCTTGTTATTTCGACACCGTCCTCACCAAGGAGTTTGGTGTAGAGGTCTGTGCGCAAGCCTGCCACGCACAGGAACTCGGGTCGAACCGCACCGAAGAGAATGTTTTTTACTTTTTTAAAAGACTTATTTTGTTTTTATAACCATAAAAGTTATCACCGGATGACTCTGGATCAAAGCCGAACTTTTTATGTGTTTTTTTTTTTAATGAAGTTGTGAAATTTTTTTCTATTCCTAATATTATTATTACAAGACGTGGTAATCTAATCTTATTGTACTGCGAAGATGTCTCCGAAGAAATGTACAGAATGCAAATCCAAAATTCGTAGTACATCATTTTTGACCTGCTCGGTTTGCAAACTACATTATGATATAAAATGTGCTAAAGTAAATGTTAGGCGATATAATTCATTTTATGCGCATAATGATGAACGCAAAAATACTTGGATTTGCCCAAAATGCAAGGGCACCACAATGAATAAGTATACTATAGCTAGCAAATTTACTAGTACGCCTAACAATGCAATAACTCACGTGACACCACAGATTGCAGAACTAATACTCAAGCCACAAAACATCAACAAAACTCTGGAAAATATTGAAGTTGAGAATTTTGATAGCGGGAAATTACTACCTGAAAATCTGAATGGGCCAAAAGTGCAACTAAACAAAGAAGGAGAGAAGTGTGATCTGGATGCAACTCCTTTAGACAGTACCTATCATCATGAAGAAATAATGAATTCTGCAATTGGCCACTCATTAAATACAGAAATAGATGAAAATACAAACGATTTTATTACAGTCAGAGGGAAAAAGTGCGCTAAAAAGAATACATCTCTATGTGTACTCGACAGCCAGTGTTCTTTCGTAAATGAAAATAGTTTTAGTGCACTAATCTCATTTAACCAAACAATGCATCAAAGTCTCCCTGATATGACAAATCTATATGATAACAAAGACACCGAAAAAATTATACAGGAAAATGAAAAACTTAAAGTACAACTAGAACAAATTAATAGTGATATGATTAATTTAATTATGGAAAACTCAAAATTAGAAAAAGCTTTATCTAAAAAAGACAGGAAAATACAGCAACTAATGCAAATATGTTCGTCTCCACAGCTAACTAAACAAAATTCTCTTAGTGACCAAACTCAAGACATAGATAAATCGAAAATGGATGTGACGATAACGACAACTGATGCCAGGATGAATGTACAGAAAAAACAAAGCCTAAGATTACAAGCTAAGATAGATAAACTGCAATCAGAGAAATCAACTCTGCTAGAATTGACAAAAGACTACCAAAACAAATCATCAACAATTAACTTAGAAGATAGAGAAAAAGAAATAAATAGACTCGAAAACACAATATGTAAACAAAATAGTAAAATTAAGATATTAACACAAAGAATAAGCAATATGACTAACGAATTTCAAGATTTGAAGAACAAGTTTGAAAAGATAAAAGCTAAAGATATTACAATGCACAAAATACAACATTCAACACGAATATTACAAAAAACCGCACTAGAATTACAACAAATGAACATTCATAAACAGGAAACAATTATAAATGTCACAAATGAAACACCTGTTCCTCATATTAAAAATACAAGCACCACTTTAAACATCTCTACCTCAACGAATACCCCTACAGGTCCGAAAACTAAGACCAGTGATACGCTATCTGATAAACCTAAACTACTCCTACTGTCGGATTTCCATGGAGTAGATTTAATAAACAAGATCAGTAAAATAAGAAAAAACGACTACCATGTTTCTGCTGACATCATATTTAATGGAACAACAACAAGGGTCTTACAGAACATCGAGGAAAAGACAAAGGGCTTCAATAAAAGAGACTGTGTGATTATTATTTGCGGTAGCTCCGATTTTAACTTCGGTGACCCAGAGCAGACGGTATGTGCTATAAAAAATAGGATAACCCAACTATCAGAAACCAATGTAATAATATGTAATATTCCAGGCAGCATTGATGTAAATGATGTTCAGTATAACAAATATGTCAATTGTTTTAATGAAAAATTAGGTATGGAACTCTTGGGTTTTGACCATGTTCACTTTCAATGCATAGATGCTAATCTTACCCCGAATGACTTTCAAACTGACGGTCACAAACTCAAATACGGATATATATAATAATAAAATATTAATAAATCATTGAAACAAATTAATGAGAATTTTTATAACGGTAGCAATTTTTTAGGTTAGACGATAAAAATATGGACAATATATCGATTGTACACTTAAATATTAATAGACTTCGCTCAAAAATACCAAGTTTGGAAGCATTAATTGAATTAGAAATAAAAACTAAACCGGCATTTATAAATATTTGTGAGACCTGGTTGGAACCTGATGAGGATACTTCAATTCATTTAGAAAATTACACTGTGTGTTCGGCTATATCTCGCAGTCATAATAAAGGTGGAGGGTCACTCATTTTTATTAGAAATGACATAGCAAAATTTTGTAAAAGTGTAAATGTTAATAAATATTATCATGAGAGAGTATTTGAGATCTGTGCATGTGCAGTTAAATTGCCGCATATTACTTTAAATGTTGTTAATATATACAGACCACCTGGATCAGATATTAAATTATTCTTTAGCAGGCTAGATTCTTTCTTAACGCAACAGAAACATAATGTAATCTTAACCGGAGATTTTAATATAAATACCAAAGATGTAAATGATAGGGATACAAAAGCATTTCTTCAGATTCTCCTTGAACATAATTTAAAAATAACAATCTTTAACATCACGAGACCTAGCTCTGGGACGACTGTAGATCAGATAGCAACGGATATGGACTATCACGAAGCAACGGTAATACCGTGCTCTTTCTCGGATCATAATGCACAAATAATAGTTCTATACGCTAAAATTGTTAAACCAAAAATATTTTCATTCATAACAAAACGATGTTATGATGAACAGTCTAATCTGGATTTCAGGGTTGACTTACAATTTAGAGATTGGTGTGATATGTATGGTCAGGTTAACTGTGAGGAAAAATTAAAAATATTTTATAAATCGCTCTACCTGCTTATAGATAAACACTTCCCAATTAAAAGAATCAAAATCAGTACCAAACCCAATAGCTGGATAACTAATGGTATTCGTGTGTCAGCTAAGAGAAAAAGAATGATGATGATTAATAGGAATTCTAGTACTTTAGGACAAGGATATACTGGACACTTAATTAGAAAATATAAAAAAATTCTAAAAACTACATTAGTTATAGCTAAAAGACTTAGTGTAAGGCGTAAAATAGATAATTCTAAAAATAAGATTAAAACTGTTTGGAAAATAATTAATGAACATACTGGAAGAAATAAAATGCATTTGCGTAAACAAATTGAATTGAAAGAACAGGGCATTATAATTAAAGACCCAAAAAATATTAGCAACATGTTTAACAAATACTTTGTAACTGTAGGAAAATCGACACCTTCCAAATGTAAAACTTTTAAGAATTTACTGAGTAATCATAAAATAGACTCTAACAAAACTATTTACATGAAACCTACAAATCAAATAGAAGTAACTAATTACGTAAGAAAAATAAACAATAGTCATAGTTGTGGACCAGATGAATTAAGCACAAAAATAATAAAAAGGAATGTAGACATTTTATCTGCCCCCCTATGTAACATTTTTAATGCCTGTATTGAGCAGGAAACATTCCCACTTGAATTGAAACGAGCCAAAGTTATACCTGTACATAAAAAGGGTTCTACTCATTCAGTCCAGCAATACAGGCCTATTTCAATTTTGTCTGTACTGTCAAAAATTTTTGAAAGTTTGATAGCGGACAGATTGGAATCATTTTTTGTGGCTAACGGTTTTTTGACGAACATGCAGTACGGGTTTAGGAAAAAACACAACACATCAATGGCCATACGAGACCTGGTAAATAATGTTCTCCAAAATCTCAATGCAAATAGGAGATGTATGGGTATCTTTTGCGATTTGAGCAAGGCATTCGATTGTGTTAGACATGACCTACTTCTTGAGAAACTGGAATACCAGGCCACTCAGAAAGTATTGCGATAAATAGTTTTTATATATGGCAGACTGGCCGGTTAGAATATTTTTTGAAAATATGATTACTTGTAAGTAAAAATATGTGTGTTCCATTTTCAAAACTTCCCTCCACATTTTTTGCGAGCCAATTCAAAGTATCGTGTCTTACTGAAAAATGGATCTGCGCCAGGAACATTTTAGAGCTATGATTTTTTACGATTTCAAGTGTCGCCTATAACCGGATGAATAGTTCGATAGACTTCAAATGGCATTTATGGATGAAAGCCCCTCCAAGGCAACCGTGTATCGTTGGTATAACGAATTTAGGCGCGGTCGACCAACCTTGGGGGATGAAGAAAGAAGCGGTCGCCCTTTGACGGCTATTACGGAAGAAAACGTGCTAGCAGTGAAAAATTTAATCCAAGATAATAGGCGAATTACATATCAGGAGATTCAGCACATATTAAAGATTGGATCGGGAAGCTTTCACGATATTCTACAAGGGCATCTTCGCGTGAGGAGGATAGTATCGCGCGGGGTGCCGCACTACCTCACCGACGCTCAGAAGCAGGCCCGGATGGAATGGTGCCGTGATATGCTGAACAAATTTGAAGCAGGCTCGTCTGGGCGTGTTTACGACATCGTAACAGGTGATGAGTCCTGGATTTATCAATACGATCCAGAAACCAAGCGCCAGTCGACAGTTTGGGTGTTTCAAAATGAACCAACGCCTACCAAAGTAAAGCGATCTCGAAGCGGGGGGAAGATTTTGATCGCCAGCTTTTTTAATTTGACTGGCCACTTGGCCTCAATTCCCTTACGAGATCAAAGAAGCATTAACGCCGAATGGTATACTACCAAATGTTTACCAGAAGTTTTTTCTGTTGTGAGCAATAAGCGACCAAACACAGGGCTCCGCGGACTACTGCTCCACCACGACAATGCGCCTGCACACACCGCGCTCAAAACGAGGGACTTCCTGGACAGCACACCAGTCAAACTCCTGGGTCACCCTCCTTACAGCCCTGATCTAGCACCGTGTGACTTCTTTTAATTTCCAAAAATAAAAAATCTGCTCAAGGGGATACAATTTTCGTCGCCGGAAGATGCGCTGGCTGCGTTCGAGCAGGCTGTAAACGAGGTGTCTACGGCGGACTGGAAAAAGTGTTTTGAAAACTGGTTCAGACGCATGAATCTTTGTATAGAGGCTGGTGGAGAGTACTTTGAAAAGATTTAATAAAAATATAGGTACCTGTAGAACAATTTTTTTTAGTGTCGCAAAACTTTCTGAGTGTCCCACGTACTATGGAATCCGTGGAACTGCATACAATCTTCTCGAATCGTACTTAGACCAACGATCTCAGTATGTGCAAATAAAAGAGACGAACTTTAACACCGGCAAAACACACACAGTCATGTCTGATAACATGAAAGTTCAATTTGGTGTACCGCAGGGCTCAGTATTAGGTCCTTTACTATTTATTATCTTCATAAATGATCTTCCATATAATTTGACTGGTGGTACTACATATCTCTATGCTGATGACACGAGTATCATAGTTAGCGATGCCTCTTTCGATTTATTAAGTGACACTGTAACTAAAATATGGAATGAGCTTACTGGGTGGTTTGAGGCAAATGCACTGCATATGAACTGTGGTAAAAGCCATTACATCACTTTTAAGCGTCATACAAATAGTCTCGACTACAATTTCGAATTACCGATACAAAAAGAAGCATCTGTTAAATTTTTGGGAGTAAATTTGGATAGTCAGTTGAGATGGACTACTCAAATTGACCAAGTCAAGAAGAGACTCGCAAGTGCTTGCTATTCCCTGAAGTCGATGCGATGTCTAGTGGATATTGAAACACTTAAGCTAATATACTACTCATATTTCGAAAGTATTGTGCGTTATGGGCTAGAGGTCTGGGGTAATGCATCTTCAATTGACTCTGTACTAATTTTACAAAAAAAAGCAATAAGAATCTTGGGTGGTGCGGCCTATCTTGAACATTGCAAACCAATATTTAAAAGACTGAATATTCTGACAGTGGTATCATTGTATATTTATGTAGTGTCTGTAGAAATATTTAAAAATAAAGATAAACACCTTGAAGGGAATCAGGACCACCGGCGGCGACACAATCGTGGAAAATTGATTCAACCTAGTTCTCTATATGGGGTCTTCAAGCGAAGCGCTCTATGTATTGGTTTCCAAATTTATAATTGTTTGCCAATTTTTTTGCGAGTTAGTCCAAATCCAGGAGAATTTTCGCGTAAACTTAAGCTGTTATTACTTGATAATCCATTCTATAGTCTGAAGGAATACTTTGAATATTGTAAGAACCTTTGACATGCTAGAATTGTAATAAATGATCTTTATTTTTGTGTATATTTAGGACTTTTTCTTTAATTAATTAATTAATTTTCATTTGACATGCTTATATATATGACATTATAAATTATGTACCTAATTCGTTATTATTATGATTAATTAAGTTTTATGTTTCTATTGTACACTGATTTGCATACCAATTGTGAACTTGGTTTTTTTTAACTTGCAAATAAATGAATCTTATCTTATCTTATCTTATCCGAAAAGAAGATGAGCTATTAGCTGTGCTATTAGGCGGCTTAAAAACTAACAACAAAAACACCAGGGTTCATCGGGTCGATGCCTAACTGCCTCCGTGGTCTAGTGGCTAGTGCCATGGACTCCTGATTCGGAGGTCCTGGGTTCGATTCCCAGGGGGGAATCACAAAGTTGATATTTGATAATTTATCACTTTGTGAATTTTTCCCCAGTTTGGTTAGGACATTGCAGGCTGAATCACCTGATTGTCCGAAAAAAGAAAAAGATTTCGTGCTTCGGAAGGCACGTTAAGCCGTCGGTTCCGGTCGCTGTCTTTGATAGTGGTCGTTACTCAAACCATGTCAGAGGCCTTATAGTTGTGCTACTAGGCGGTTTAAAAACTCTGACACCAGGGTTCATCGGGTCGATAGACTCGATACCCACTCGACAGAAGAAGAAGATTGGGTCGATCGACTCTATACCACACGACAGAAGCAGAAGATACTGAATGTCCCATGTTCATCATAAGCGTAGCCTTATTCTACGTGTTTTCTTCGCTCACGCATATTTGCCTGTCTTTGAATTAATTACAATGTTGAAAGCGCAGGCTTGGTTTTATTGTGATTATTATTTGAATAATTTAGAATACTTACCTATTTGTATTTTCTGCATCTGTCTAGTTGGTATTTTCTCAAAAAACAACCAAAAGAACCCCAAAAGCGGCCTATTAAAGTATCACTATACAGTATAAAACAAAGTCGCTTACTCTGTCCCTATATAGGGATATCTCTGCATAAATCCTTAAAACTTCGCAACGGATTTTGATGCATTTTCTTTTAATGGATAGAGTGATTCAAGAGGAAGGTTTATATGTATAATACATGCATAATATAGTAGAAAAACACTGATAATTTCACTGGCGGGTCGCTAGTTATTTATAATTAGGAAACATAATCGTACAAACTCTCTTCCCGATAAATTAAAATGTCTAAATATTATCTTTAAAAATATAATCGAATAACCTTGCAGCGAATATAATATTAGACAAGTGATTTGCGAATCGCTTACAAAAAAATTTACCAAAATGCGTCTCTTACAAACAAAAATGCAATAAGTATTTACCATTACACATCCGGAGAAGACACTTGCAACTGTATTCTTAAGCCAATACAATCCAATGCTAATAATAACTCCAATATGCTTTGACTAAAGAATCTAGTGCATTCAAGTGTCTTATCCGCAAATCCAGACCCTAAAGCCCCTTTCCCATAAACCGAGGACATTATTGTTTTATTATGAATCGTTTTCCATTAGCCGAATTGCGATGGTGCTGAGTCAGCGTTTATAGAGTCACCCTAATAAAGTGGGCAACGACCACGACAGTTGGAGTGGTGCTTCACTTCAGGGGGAGGTCCTTTTACAGTTTATATGACTTGAGAGCGTGTCCGCAGATGTGCTGGAGTGTCTAAGTCCCGTATTGATAAACAGAACTTGAGATTGACTACTAGTTTTGTAAATAAAAACCATTTTTCAGCCCGCTGACATTAAATTACCGACGGCTAATTTGAATCAGAAACATTATTTCAGTAAAAAGTGACCTGTCAAATCTATACTTAATATTGCTATCAATCTTGAGATCGGTTTATAAATACGAGCCTCGTAGTACCTTTACAACGACTTCGCTTATCTGACATAAAACTCTACACAAAAAAATGCATACCATAGCACAAGTATATTCATTAGTCTTTGCAGATGTCATAAAATCAAAAAAGTACTGTATTGTTTTATGAAATAAAATTATACTTACCTAGGTATCAAGGCAAATAAAAAATATCGAATAGATACTTAAGTAGATGCACAATAAAACGTTTATCTACTATTATTAATGCGGAAATTATATGTTTTTATGTGTTTTGCCCTTACACGCCTAAATAGCTAAACGGATTGTGATAATATTTTAAAGGATGATACGACAAGAGTTGGAAACCCTTGTTCCCATGAAAAACTCACTATACCACGGGTGAAACTTTCTTCCATGCTGTCCTGGGAGCAAGAGAAAAACTCCCGGGCATGCTGTAAAAACCACGTAAGGGATTCGAGGTTTTCAGTATATTGTATTTTAGGCGATGGGCTGACAACCTATCACTACAGCAATATACCTACAAATTTATCTTAAATTACCCTCAAAACTTTGTCAGACGTGGCGGAACGACCTTTATTTTAGGTAGTTTACGCTCTGCCTAACCCAATAGGGATAATGGCGTGATTATATGTATGTATGAAACTGGGAGATGGAAATCTGTGAAATTATAAAGTAATGAGCGTTACTACTTATCAGTTGAAATAAACAATAAGCAATATTAAAATAAGGGATTTTTCACCTTCTTAAGTATTCCGTATAACGCGGAGTAGGATCTGTCAAAAACGCAAATGGCGGATCGTGTGAACGACACCGTTAAAGGAATTATTTATGGTACCCCACCAGAGATGTAAGGAAACTTAGGATGCGGGTTGGGTAAAATATGGGCTTACACCCCGTAAGGGACAGCGTCCCGCAAACTGATAGTAGTTGCTGAGACAACGAAACTGAACAACTACCAGAAGGATTTTTTTCAAGATGTGAAAATAAGAATTGGTTTTCCATACAAATTGTCTGACCGAATTTTTGTATGTGAAGGTAATTTTAATTTTTATCTTCTGAAAGAATTTCCCGATGAAAGTTGTTCAGTTTCGTTGACTGAGCAACCCCTATCAGTTTGCGGGATGCTGTCCCTTACACCCGGTATGTATTATTTTCTTTACATTAGAGCATTAAAAGGAACAAAGACCATGCACACATACATACAATCTGGTAGTCAATAAATATAAGAATGTCCGTCCCTACTGTTTTCTAAAACTAACATAATTATTTGAAAGCTTATTGGAATACGAATCACATGATTTGAATTTTTATCTCTAATAGTAATAATAATTTATTGAGAATATACTCAAAAATCAAAACATTTACAATGGTTTCTACACTAAGCTCTAGGCTTGTATCGCAGGAACCGAATATACAGTTAACGGATAAAACTATTTTTTACAGACGACGGTATCATTTAAAATATAAAAATGACAATGGAGTTTACTAAATACAAAGTTTACTAAAATTAGTGTAGTTAGAATTTAATGTAATGAAATAAACCTTAATATTTAATGTGAAACGAATAGTTTCGAAAAGGGCGTGTAGTATTGTCACACAGCATAGTATGACAGCAGTGGCTACTATATTATTTGAATAAATATTCGTGAATTTTTATTCAAAAAAAAAAATTTTTGTTACATTGTATTGTAATTTAGGCGATGGGCTGACAACCTGTCACTAAAGCAATACATATTACAATCTAAAATAGTCCCCTTAATTTTTGTCAGACGTGGCAAAAGCGCCTTTTACGAGGCGTTAAACGCTCTGCCTACCCCGTAAGGGATAAAGGCGTGATTTATGTATGTATGTATGAATTTTATACGTAAATCTAACATTTCATTTCCAATATAATAAGTAGTCAATTATCTCGTTCTTTTCTCATCTAGTACCCTTCAGTCTGCGGCAGATGTCGCGAGAGACGGAATAAAAGTTTTATGGGATTTCAAAAGAAAGAGATTAGTACCTTCTTTAGCAAAACGCGCGATTTATGGCGCGGAACGTGGACCTTCCATTTCCAGAAGCAGCATGAAAAAAAAAATAACGGCGGATTCTATTTTGGTAGATTAAGAATTGATGTTTTGTGTCATTTCAGATTAATCACTAATTCTTTCCACTTATGATCTGAACAGTTAAACACAATTAATTTCATGTCTAATATAAAAAAGATTAAGATACTATTAATGTTATCTGATCGAGTCATTTTGTTTGTGAGGTCCAATTTCATTGTCACATTTAAGCATTTAATTAAATATTATTAATTTAATTTAACTTAATTTAATTATTAAGTTTCATGAAAGTAGAACATTATTGAAAAGTTATCAGTTCGGTTCAAGTAATTAGACTAACTCTGATACGACGTTTCATGGGAATTTTATTTTATCCAACATTTCACACGATAACAGAAAAATCTGCAAACATTATCATTTTTAGGGTTCCGTACCCAAAGGGTAAAAAACGGGACCCTATTACTGAGACTTCGCTGTCTGCCAGCCTGTCCCCAGGCTCTTTATCATAAACCGTGATAGCTAGAGAGTTGCAGTTTTTACAGATGCTATATTTCTGTTGCCGCTATAACAATAAATAATAAACATACATACATACATAAAATCACGTCTTTATCCCTTACGGGGTAGGCAGAGCGTTAAACGCCTCGTAAAAGGCGCTTTCGCCGCGTCTGACAATAATTGAGGGTAATTTTAGATTGTAATGTGTATTGCCATAGTGACAGGTTATCAGCCCATCGCCTAAATTACAATACACTGTAACCCTCGAGTCCCCTTTGCTGTCTTCTACAGCATGCCCGGGAGGAAGGGCAGCTGGAACATTCTATGTTTTTCTATCTCTCCCAGTCCAGCATGGAAGTAAATAAATAATAAAACAGAATAAAAAGGGGCGGGCTCCCATACAACAAAAGTGATTTTGTCTCTGTCACCGCAGGTAGGATCTCATAAACCGTAATAGCAAGACCGCTGGTATTATCAACAATGATGCATTTTCACACACACACAGCACATCCGTTTTATTCATTGTCAAATATCATTTTTATTGTTATTTTTATTTATTTTTTATAATCTTTTTAAGTATTAAACTTTGTTCTATCAAAGTAAAGCACTACTACTTGTGTAAATTTTTATAAATGAAATGAATCTAGATAAACACTGCTTCTTAAGATACAGGTTGACCTAGTCAATGAAACTGAACAACTATCAGAAGAATTTTATTTTTAAGAACAGTGAAAAAAATATTTTTTATTTCCTATACAAATTGTCTGATCAAGGTGGAAATTTTGTATGGGAAGGACAATTTTTCTTTTCATCTCCTGAAAGAATTTCCTGGGGTATGTTGTTTAGTTTCGTTAACTGAACAACCCCTATCAGTTTGCGGGACGCTGTCCCTCACACTCGGTATTATTAATTTACTCCTAATCTGACACCAGTCTCTATTACGTAACCATAATACTTGTTAATAATACATTATTCTTCCATGCTGGAGTGGGAGCGAAAGAGAAACATAGAGTCATCCAGCTGCATTTCCTCCCGGGCATGCTGTAAAAACCAGCTAAAGGATCAGAGGGTTTCAGTATATTGCAGTTTAGGCGATGGACTAACAACCTGTCACTACAGCAATACCTACAAATCTTAATTCAAATTCAAACCTTTATTGCAAGTCACAACACAAAAGATCTTATCTTAAATAACCCTCAAAACTTTGTCAGACGTGGCGCAACGACCTTTTTTGTTAGGTCGTGTACGCTCTGCCTACCCCATTAGGGATAAAGGCGTGACTATATGTATGTATATATTACTCCTAATCTGACACCAGTCTCTATTACGTAACCATAATACTCGTAATCCAGAGGCTGGTTAGCCGCATGGCTACAATTTAGTTCAAGACTTCATCAAATTGATGATGATTAAGGGGCCAGACGCGCCCTGCCTAGGCCGTTACCCTAATTCGCGAAATTGCCGTTTAACATTACTAAATAGGTACACTGCCTAGCTAAATACCAATCATGAGAGCCTAAATAGGGCCGCATAAGAATAATCTCTAAGTGATTGACAGCATCATCTCCCTAGCCTTATTCCATATCTCACGGGGTCGGCTACCTAATCCAGGGGATTGAACGAGGGTACTGGTTTTTACACAGAGCGACTGCCATCTGACCTGCGCAACCCAGAAGGGAAACCAGACCCAATCCTAGATTAGGTCTGACTAATATCTACGGTATTAAACGATATTAACCGGGACCAACGGCTTAACGTGCCTTCCGAAGCACGGAAAAAGCGCCGAATAAACGTACATATGAAATTCGAAAACCGAAAAACACATTGGTACGTGGTGGGATTCGAACCACGACTCAGGAGGCAACGGCCCTATCCACTACACCATCGGGCTCTAAGTGATTGACAGCGATGATTATAATTTAGGTACTTAGGCCCGTATTGATAAACAGCACCTGAGACGATATATTAAAGGCAGCTGGTAAGTCCTAGACAAGGCTAGCAAGATAGGCAGTCGTGGCACAAAAAGAGAAGGCCTATGCCCTGCAGTGGGTAGACAAACGGATGAAATGATGATGATGATGACCTGAGACTGACAGCTAGTTTTTTCTTTTTTCTGTTATGTCACTAGTGGAACTTCTCGGGGTCGGCTACCTAATCTAGGTGATTGAACGAGGGTACTAGTTTTTACACACACCGACTGCCATCTGACCTCCGCAACCCAGAAGGGAAACCAGACCCAATCCTAGATTAGGTCAGAGCTTTTCAAGCCGCCAATGCTTAGCACTGGCCTCTGATATGGTTTAACGATTAATATCTACGGTATTAAACGATATTAACCGGGACCAACGGCTTAACGTGCCTTCCGAAGCACGACTAAACTATTGCAGAAAAAACAACCTAGCAAGTTGGCTGTAAACTTCTATGGAACTCTCACCAATGAGCAACCTGGTAAAACAATGCGTTGAACAATTCGTTGAAGTACAATGCTGCGACTACACATGTCACTAAACTGTGCCGCTCTCGTCTGTCTCTGTGTAAAATATGCCACATCCCTATGTCGTCACAAGGTATGAGGTAATTTTCTTTTGGACTGAAATTACGGCGACGCCACATTTTAAAATGCATTGCTGTTTTAGTAGGTACAGGTAGATATTTTAACTGTATTTCTAAATAAGCTGATAGTTACTCTTCTTGGTTTATTTAAGAATTTTGTTTTCTTACATACATTCATATAATCACGCCTTCTTCCATGCTAGCCTGGGAGCGAGAGAAAAACATCGAATGTCTGGTACATTCGATGTTTACTGCATTTCCTCCCGGGTATGCTGTAGAAACCAGCTAAGGGATTCGAGGGTTTCAGTATATTGCAATTTAGGTGATGGGCTGACAACCTGTCACTGCAGCAATTTAGGCAGGCAGTTTATTTTTAGGCAGAGTGTAAACGACCCAAACAAATGTCGTACCGCCACGTCTGACAAAGTTTGAAGGGTTATTTAAGACAGATTTGTGAGTACATTGCTGTAGTAACAGGTTGTCAACCCATTGCCTAAATTGCAGTATACTGAAACCTTCGGATCCCTTAGCTCATTTTTACAGCATGCCCGGAAGGAAATGCAGCTGACACATTCTATGTTTTCTTTCGCTTCCATTCCAGCATGGAAAAACATATACATATTTCAACTAAGTTTTAATCCAATAGTTACAATGCCTTTTTTCTTATACTTAAGAGTTTAAAAAAAAAAGCTGTGTAAATAATACTAAGAAAGTATATCTTGATTGCAATGTGATCTTGTAACCATAGATTTTTAACGTTTCATTGTTGTGTTAGCTTATAAAACCTTCAGTTGCTCCTTATTCTTCATCACTCATTCATCAGTTTAGTTCCCAAGTCATTCAGCGACTGACTCTTGTCAGTTTTTTATTCCACGATGGATACCGATCTGTTCGATTCCCTTTTGACCATCCAGTTGCTTTTGTTTATAATTTTGATCCTAATAAGTTTGGTGACTATTATTTTTATCATCAAAAGTTGCAACAAATGTTTCCATAATATTACAAGAAAGGAGATAGATCGAATCATTGTAGAACGGTTGCAAAGCTTGCAGCAGCAGACTTCTGAAGATAGACCGGTGAGTGATAAATAAGAACAGAATGAGAAGCATGATTTTTAACTGGTAGATACAAATGACATTAGAATAAAATATTTCTTCCACGATGTCGGACAATAAAAATTCTAAAGAACAAAGATTTTCAACTTTAGATCATATGGGATTTTCTATTGCCAATACACAGCAATGTATAATACAATGCAAGGAAATAGCTAGTTTCATTCCTATAGAACTAAACGTGATTTTTTCCAAAATTACCATTTGAATAGTGCTCCGAACTATGCGCTTCATTTTACGCAATTCCAGCCATCTTTGTGCCCCAAAATTATCTTTGTGACAACTGAAATGGTAATAATTTAGTTTTACCTGATCTGTTTTTTACTGTTAAACTTATGTGTGTACTAGACACTATTATATTTTATTAAGTCATTGGGTAAAGAATTATTCTTTAAGAGTTCTTGTAAACAAATTTTGTGGTTCAATGAAAAATAGGATAATATGATCCAACTTTGTTAGACATTAAGCTTGATAAAAAAAAGATTTTATTAAATCTCCGCCGGAAAACTACACAAAGATTTATGTAATTTTTATTTTCATGTAGTTACCAAAGAAAAAGCTGCTTAACCTCGGGTAAAGTAGCGGTTCAAAAATATAGTCTATATTTAGTTAAGACGCCTTTCTAAGGTCTGATCTTGTTTACTCTTTCTGAATGGTTGTCGATCAAAGCGCGTGCGGCAATGTCACAGTCACAGTCCTTGCACGACAAGTTATTGCAACTAATCACCGTGAACCAAGCTACTGTTCACACTACTCACAGATGGAAAACAAACTATGCAATTTATTTATAGTGAGCGAGCTCCGCGACTCACGCGCGTAAAATCGTATTTAGAAGAATCCGTAGTGTATGCCGGCGCGGCGGCGCGCGCGCTCGTTCTTAATTCAAAATTCCGGATACCGGCCGGTTGGAATCTCGTTTATGAAAAGTAAACGAATTTTTGAATTTCGAAAACATGTGTTCAAAGGTTTTGTTTTTCGCTCGAACTGTTATGATTCGAACTATTGGATTTGAGTAATTTGTTTCAGTGTTGTGCTCTGATTTCTGTTGGATGACTTTTTGTGAAGCAAGTGGGTATTCTATTCTATTATTTACTCGCATTTGCATATCTTTTGTAGCATTTGGCACGTGGGCGATTTCAGAGATAAAATTGGTGTCAATTTAAATGGAATATGGATTTTCAGTCAAACATGTACGTTTTGGAAATTCAAACATTAGTTGCATTAATCGGAAAAAAGGAAATTGTTAATTGTAGGTACAGGTATTAAATTATTGTTTCCATACCGTTCTGAAAACAAAATAAAAATAATAATAATACAGCTCTTATCTAAAGAGGAAGCCGAAATTTTCAGTGTGTTGCAATTTTGGTGATAGGTTTCTGCCCTGGGCACACTCTGGCTACCCCGTTAAGGACACAGTCGTAGTTTTATATAAATATGTAAAGCTAATAGCAAATTTTAAATTTGTACGTAGAGCTAGTTGATTTATTAAAAGCTACTTTTAGCCTTGAAAGTTACAAGCCTTAATTGCATCCGGCACAGTTAGCACGATTTTTTATAATATCCTTCCTCTATACGTACAGTTTTAGAAATAGTTGGACCTACCCTTACATCCGGCACAGTACCGAATCAAGTTTTTTTATTATTAATATCTCCCGAAACAGGATTTAGGAAATAGTTGTCTTACCATACCTACCCTACAGTTGCCAATTATATCTTGCTAAATTTATTTGAGATGTCAGATTTTTTATGTATATTATTACTAGCCTTACACCTGTGGCTTCCCGCGGCTACATGAGTTTTCCCTAGAGAATATTATAATCTTCCATGCTGGCCTGGGAGCGAGAGAAAAACATAGAATGGGCCAGCTGCATATCCTCCCGGGCATGCTGTAAAAACCAGAGGATCCGAGGGTTTAAGTATATTGTAATTTAGGCGATGGGCTGACAACCTGTCACTACAGCAATATACCTACAAATCTATCTTAAAATAACCCTCAAAACGTTGTCAGACGTGGCGGAACGACCTTTGTTTAGGTCGTTTACGCTCTGCCTACCCCATTAGGGATAAAGGCGTGATTATATGTATGTATGTATGTAATATTATATTTTCCTGAAGTATAAAAATGTATTTGACGCTATGTGGGACCAAAGCGTGAATATTGCATCATGTTGTAAATTACATATTCCGAATAATATTACAATTAAGGATACCTACAATTTGTCCCAAAACGGTACCCAAATTTGGGGCTATGTACCCACTCGACCCATGTAGTTTAGACCCACGACGGAAGACCCCAATCCTCCATCAAGGCCGCAACGGCGATGTATCACGCCCTAATGGGATCTATCATAACAGGATCAAATAGAGACGAATTGGGAATCGGGACGTGGTTTGCGTGGCGAAACGGGACTTGCTATTTTATACTAGCCTTTTACGCCGCAGTTTCATACGCTGCTTACTTAATGAGTTTTCCCGTAGGAATAAGAATTTTTTCGCTGTAAAAATTAGCCTATGTTACTCAAAGTGAATGTAGCTTTCTAACGAAGAAATAATTTCTGAAATTGGTCTAGTCGTTTTTGAGTTTATTCCTTACAAACATACAAACAAAAATATAAATCTTTCCAATTTTTATAAAATTTGTGAATATAAAATAAAAAATACCGGTTGTATTCTTCATCAGTATGAGTAGAGTACCTAAGAAATTCCTACAATAATTGTTCGTCTTCAATTAAATTGAATCACAGATCGTGTTTAATGTCAGGATAGAATATATCATTTACCCTACACCCCATCCAGCTCTTTCTTATTGAACTAAGAGAATGATCCAGTTCTTGAATAATATTTTATTTAATTGTTACTTACAATTCAATTTATTAATTAACTACATCTTACTGTACAGTAAAATGATGGATCCATGTCTGATGGGGAGCTCCAAAACTCCTAAGATTCAGGGTTTTCCTAGTTTAGGCTCCAGTTCTTCCGAATTTTCTTATTAATTTACTATGAATTGTATCAAAAAAATAATGGAAGAAAAATAACGTCTAAAAAAATATATATTTATGAAGTATGTATTCTGCAAACTGCGCTCACATCTCGTGTGCCAAGCATTTGAATGGCTATGGTAAATAGTTGGTTGTTGAGGATCAATGGCCCATTCAAACAAGAAATACCTTTTTATTAATCCGAGTATTATCTACGACCGCACTGTAAAACATACTTTCCCATTATACACCTTTGTTCAACGCGGTCGTTTAAAATGACACAGTCACCCGCATGATTTGATGCGATCATGATCTGTATCCTTCCATGCTGGACTGAGAGCGAAAGAAAATCATAGAATTTGCCAGCTGCATCTCCTCCCGGGCATGCTGTAAAAACCAGCTAAGGGATCCGAGGGTTTCAGTATACTGCAATTTAGTGACAACTGACATCCTGTCAATAAAGCAATATACCTACAAATCTATCTCAAATAACCCTCAAAACTTTGTCAGACGTGGCGGAACAACCTTTGCCTAGGTCGCTTACGGTCTGCCTACCCCATTAGGGATGAAAGCGTGATTATATGTATGTATTTACAACCGCACTATAAATCACGCTTTCACAGTAAATCATTGTACACCTTTGTTCTATGCGGTCGTTTAAAATGACACAGTCACCCGCATGATTTGATGCGGCCATGATCAGTATACTGTGAGACCGGCTGGTTCGTGGGACACGCGGGACTATTACCTGGTCAGGGTTCAATATGGCACATCCTCCTCCCACTCGCGATTCAGTCAAGCTGATTTTCAAATAGTGCTGGTTCTAACAAATATTTTTACGAATAAGATAGTCCTGTGTGTTCTGAAATCATCTTACTGATTGTACTTTCTCAAAGGTAACAACTTTTCAAAGGCAACGGTTTATTTATTTACTGTTTATTGTACACAAGTAACATGAGAAATACAATACACAAGGAATAACGTCACAACAGGTACAGCTTATTTCGGCTAAAAAATGTCTTCCAGCTGATCTGCGGAAGTGAGACTTAAACTGAGAGGCAGATTAGGCGTGCACAAATAAAACATATTTTTTTAAATAATACCAGCATATTATAAGTTCTTTCAGTATTACGGTTCCTACATATGAAATTAGCATTTTCAATACTGGCTACTATGAAAGAACGTCAGTTTCATCTAAGGACCAACTGTCTAAGACGACACAATTTTACCTTCGCTCTTAATAAATCTAAAATTGCTTTATTTCAGGTCCGTATTTATAAAGCGATCTCAAGATTGAGAGATGTATTAAGTATGGATTTGACAGGTCATAATGTACTGAAATTACATTTCTGATACGAACTCAAACTCGCTGTCACTGTGACGCGACGATCAGTGTGCCATTAACGATCTTCCCGCCCCATAAAGGACATTAGCGTGATTGCGTGTGTTTGTAAATCATAAAACTAGTTTCTCTATTACCCAGCTACTTGAACTTCTAGTCTTTTCAATTGACCCCAATCATGTTACTTACTCAAACTAACCAAACCACTATCATACTTCAATTGTAGCGTCAATCAATTATTTACTGATTTAATTTAAATATAAATAATACGATTTCAATTCAATCCACTATGATTTCATATGGTTTAATGCCAATAAGCATTAAATGCATCCATGCTAGTCTGGGAGTGAGACATAGAAAGTGCCAGCTGTATTTCCTCCCAGGTATGCTGTGAAAACCACCTAAGGGATCCGAGGGTTTCTGTATATTATAATTTAGGCGATAGGCTGACAACCTATATATCATAACACTCGAAACTTTGTCAGACGTGGCGAAATGTTTACGCTCTGCCTACCTCATAAGGAATAAAGGCTTGATTATATGTATGTTTGTATGTAAGCAATTTTAACTCCAAATAAGGTATGGTAATAAATCTAGCTAGTTAGAAAATCATAAAGGCAGTGGTATATCGCGTTTCATATTGTCTCTAACCTAGCCCCAGAGGCAGCCAAAGATACGGTCGACGAAAAGCTGATGTAGGCAAAAGTAATGGCCGATTGGGCTCGATTCTAGATTTGTCAGCTAAAACTAAAATTAAAATCTATTTGTCACTTTCAGACTAAAATTATGGAAAAGGACAGCAGATCTATTCTCTCCGGTTTTTGATTTATAGTCGGTGGTTTTATGCGTTATCTGTAATTTTTATCCGCCATCATATGATATGGCGGATAAAATGGACAGAAATACTGGGGAAACGTGCAAAAGCGCTTCAAAATCTAGCGGACAAAGTGTAAAACTATGGAGTATAAACCGCCTGTCCTTTTTCAGTTCTATTATTTTGAAAGTGACAGATAGATTTTAATTTTAGTGTTAGCCGGTAGTATCTAGAATCGAGCCCAATGTCTTGCTGATTTCCACTGGCTTTTAAATAAAATATCAGGGCTGGCATTAAACAAGTGACAAATCCTGTCCAAAGCTGGATTTGTCGCGCTGAAATAAATCCCTAGTGGATGGCACTGCCTTCTTAGAATTCGCAAATCTTTATTTCTACGTAATATTTGTAAAGCATTTATTTTTATAAAGAACGTTAAGTTGGCTACTATACTAACTAGGCTAAGACTACCCCGGTCTATAAGATTAGTCTTTAGATATATTTTGAGTTAGGTATAGTTAGGGAATTAGGGGGACTTTAGTAACATACATACATACATATAATCACGCCTTTATCCCTAACGGGGTAGGCAGAGCGTAAACGACCTACACAAAGGTCGTTCCGCCACGTCTGAGAAAGTTTTGAGGGTTATTTAAAATAGATTTGAAGGTATATTGCTGTAGTGACAGGTTGTCAGCCTTTGCCTAAATTACGATATACTGAATCCCTCGGATCCCTTAGCTGATTTTTACAGCATGCCCGGGAGGAAATGCAGCTGGCACATTTTATGTTTTTCTCTCTCTCCCAGTCTAGCATGGAAGAAACAGTAAACAGTAAGTAGGAACTTTAGCAAGTATATATAAAATAACTTACATCGATGCTATAATTATATACTATATAATATTATAAATGCGAAAGTATCTGTGTCTGTCTGTCTGTCTGTTTGTTTATTGCTCTGTCACGCACCTACACGGCTGAATCGACTTTGATGAAATTTGGCAGGACGATAGATGGTAACTGGAGACGGACATAGGCTACTTTTTATCGTGGGAAAATTAATTCCCACGGTAAATCTCACTAAGCCGCGGGTTAAACCACGGGGTGGAAAGCTAGTATTATTTAAAAATAAGTTACACAAAGCTGCCTGATACAACTTTATGTATTTTTTTAATATTTATCACATCACCTTAGTTAAGAAACCAGTACAGTGATGAATGAAGTCCACGATGGACTCTTTATAAATCTGGAGAATAGAAACATTTCCAATTTATAATAATTGAACGAAACAACCTCTTTAAATATTATTGAAGTTCACAGAAAGGTAAAAGTGGTGGCAACAACTTAAGGTTAGACCTCACTAGCACGTAGCTGCAGCGGAGCGGTGGGCGCGGCGCGGCGCGACAAATGATTCTTTGTATGTAAATGTACGAGAGGTACCGTACTGAAGCAGCAATGGAGCACGGTGCTTCAAAAGCTTCATGGCGCAGTAATGTCAGGTTTATATATTTTGAAAGATTTTGTCGCGCAGTGTCACGTTGCTGCAGTGTCGTGCTGCGCGGCGCCGCTCCGCTGCAGCTACGCCATGGTGCAGTCTTATCTTTAGTGTCAACTAGCGACCCGCCCCGGCTTCGCACGGAAATTATCAGTGTTTCTCTACTATATTATGCATGTATATTATATTATGCATTGTTTTTTCCATGCTGGCCTGGGAGCGAGAGAAAAAAATAGAATGTGCCAGCTGCATTTCCTCTCGGGTATGCTGTAAAAAACAGCTAAGGGATCCGAGGGTTCCAGTATATTGTAATTTAGGCGATGGGCTGACAACCTGTCACTACAGCAATATACTTACAAATGTATCTTAAATAACCCTCAAAACTTCGTCAGACGTGGCGGAACGACCTTTGTTTGGGTCGTTTACTCTCTGCCTACCCTATTAGGGATAAAGGCGTGATTATATGTATGTATGTATGTTGTACATATACACCTTCCTCTTAAATCACTTTATCCATTAAAAGAAACCGCAATAAAATCCGTTGCGTAGTTTTAAGGATTTATGCATACATAGGGATATAGGGACAGAGAAAGCGACTTTGTTTTATACTATGTAGTGATAACAAATAACTTGTACAATAAGATTAAATATCTATCTTTGCTTTTCACACTACTAACTATATTAAATTCCAACCTTTTACAAACTGGACTATACACCCAAGTCGCAGTGCCAAAGATTTCTGGAGCGGATTTTGCTCAACGTCCTACACGCTTAATGTCGCCAATAAATGTAATTCATACGACTAATGAGCCAAACGATCTGCGATATGTTTCCCCTTCAATATTACATTGCGACACGATTGATATGCCACACTTACCTGACAAACTAATCATACAACACAGATAAGATAAAGATTAAGTTATTTTTCTTCCATGCTGGACTGGGAGAGATAGAAAAACATAGAATGTTCCAGCTGCCCTTCCTCCCGGGCATGCTGTTGAAGTCAGCAAAAGGGACTCGAGGGTTACAGTGTATTGTAATTTAGGCGATGGGCTGACAACCTGTCACTAAAGCAATACATATTACAATCTAAAATTGCCCTCAATTTTTGTCAGACGTTACGAAAGCGCCTTTTAAGAGGCGTTAAACGCTCTGCCTACCTACGTAAGGGATAAAGGCGTGATTTATGTATGTATGCATATTGATACAATACACCATTAAAAAATATGTCAGGAAATATATAATTTTACCATAATAATCTACCCTAATGTTTAAGGGCAGCAACACACAGGCGTCACTGACTACGCGTAAAACCTTGCGCTCAATAAGTGACGCTTGACATGCTGTTAATGCTTTTTGCATTGCTAACACACATGCGTCACCTTACGCTCTATGCGCGCGTGCTGGCAGAGGGATGCGCCGACGTAGAGTTCATCACTAAGCGCGCGTAGAGCGTAAGGTGACGCATGTGTGTTGTGGGCAATGCAAAAAGCTTTGACAGTGTGATGAGAGCAACCTTGCGCGCAGTAAGTGACGCCTGTGTGTTGCTGCCCTTAAACATTAGGGTAGCTTATTATAGTAAAATTTTATATTTCCTGACATATTTTTAATGGTGTATTGTATCAATATGAATTTCCGATATAAAATTTATTTATTTCCGGCAGTTTTTATTATTATTGTCTTTTACATTAATATTCAAGACGTGTTTATATTTGTCGTCAAAGTCATGAAGTATACGTATGCACAAATCTATAAAAAGTAACAATTAATTCATACATACATACATAAATCACGCCTGTATCCCTTACGGGGTAGGCAGAGCGTTTAACGCCTCGTAAAAGGCGCTTTCGCCACGTCTGACAAAAATTAAGGGCAATTTTAGATTGTAATATGTATTGCTTTAGTGATAATTCATACATATATATAATCACGCCTTTGTCCCTAATAGGGTAGGCCGAGCGTAAACGACCTAAGCAAAGTTCATTCCGCTACGTCTGACAAAGTTTCGAGGATCATTTAAGATAGATTTGTAGGTATATTTCTGAAGTGACAGGTTGTCAGCTCATCGCCTTAATTACAACATACTGAAACCCTCGGATCTCTTAGCTAGTTTGTACAATATGCCTGGGAGAAAATGCAGCTGGCACATTCTATGCTTTTCTCTCGCTCCCAGGCCAGCATGGAAGTAAGTTTTATTCACAGCGGGGGTCAAATTTGTCCAAACGAAATGTCCGTACAAACAACACTGTGTATTGGCGCAGGGCATCGGAAAGCATTCATCATTCGTTTAGTTTCCGGACACCGCTTTATTGTTATTAATTGTTGACGATAACTTAATTTGGCTGGGCTATCATTGAGGGGTCGTCACGGTATTATGTGGGCAGGGGAGTTCGAAATTTTAATTTATGACTTAATATTTGAAAATATCTGCAATAAATGTTACTATATTTCCATAAGTAGTAGTTTCTTCCATGCTGGACTGGGAGCGAGAGAAAAATATAGAATGTGCCAGCTGCATTTCCTCCGGGTTATACTCAGTCTAAAAACCAGTTAAGGGATCCGAGGGTTTCAGTATATCGCAATTTAAGTGACCTACAAAAATATCTAAAATAACTTAACTTATTATAACCCTCACAACATTTTCAGACGTGGCGGAACGAACTTTTGGTTAAGTCGATTACGTTCTGCCTACCCCATTAGGGATAATAAACGCGTGATTATATGTATGTATGTGTATGTAAACTAAAATACAAGAAGATTAAAACAATAGTGGCACAAAGGCGGACTTATCCCGTTAAGGGATCTCTTCCAGTCAACCTTTGATAAACCCAGAGGAGACAATTATGCTTGCAGGTAAACTAAGATAGGTACTTGAAACGATTATATAAAGTGACATAGACAAAATAATATACTTAACAACTCAAATTTGAACGCATAAATACTAGATATAAATATGTACAAAATAATGCTTAATATTATATCTATATTTTTTTATAGCCTATAAATTGTCCGACTGCTGGGCTATATTATATATAATAAATATATATTTATAATATATAATAGATACCTACATTAAATTATAAATAAATATCCTACGTATTGACGGATTTTTTTAACCCTAAACTCCAGAGTTTCTTAATTTCACTCTTAAAAGAAGTGATATTTTTTACTTTTCCGAATATCTGAACGAAGTTTATTCCATAAATATATTTATGTATGTACGAGTATGTGTTCCATAATGTATGTATGTATGTTTACTTAAAGTGAAGTGAAATCACCCACAGAGGTACCTACCGATCCCTCGAGGATACAACTTATCTAAATCTTGACTAAAATTGTTGCTGTCCCATTCTCATCATCATATCCTTGGCCATATTTCGTATCTCACGGGGCCAGTTACTCAATCTAATGATAGAAACCAGTACCCTCTACTGGTTTTTACACAGAGCGACTGCCATCTGACATCCGCAACCCAGAAGGGAAACCAGACCTAATCCTAAACCACGTCAGAGTTTTTAAGCCGCCAATGCTTAGCACTGTCCTCGGACATGGCTTAACGACTAATATGTACGGTATTAAATGCTATTAACCGGGACCAACAACTTATCGTGCCTTCCAAAACACGGAAAAAGCGCCTTATAAACATACATACATATAATCAAGCCTTTATCCCTAATGGGGTAGGCAGAGCGTAAACAACCTTTACAAAGTCGTTCCGCCAAATCTGATAAAGTTTTGAGGGTTATTTAAGATATCCATCTTAACTTGCACGTATATTGCTGTAGTGACAGCTTGTCAGCCCATCGCCTAAATTGAAACCCTCGGATCCTTTAACGGTTCGGAAATGCATTTGGCACATTCTATGTTCTTCTCTCACTCAAAGTCCAGCATAGAAGTCAACGTATATATGAAATGCGAAACTGAATAACACATTGGTACGAGATGGGATTCGAGCCACGACCTCCCGCTCAGAAGGCAGCGGCCCTATCCACTACAACTTCGGGCTCTCTGTCTGGTGGGCAGTGTAGAGCAAAAACAGATTAACATAAGGGGCATTTCAGATATATGCATTTCTAAAGCTGAAATGAAGAAATGTCCCAAAACATTAACATTTCGTAACTTAATTCGTTCCACTGTCACATGCACACTATTGCACACAATTCTTGTCAGAAAAGTGTAACTGCACTTAGTTTCAAAATCCCTAACGCGGCGGAAAACTATTTGCCCTTTCATGCCATTTTTAGCCTAAATCTCTGACTTCCCTGACCTCTAGACAACAATCGCAAACAGTTAGCCTTACGTATACATAATTGACAATACAATGGTGTCGATTTGGTAAAAACTCGATTAATCTAAAAATGTCCATACGATGTCCATATCCGTCTGACAAGGACGGCGTATTGATAGACTATTTTACAATCCTGTCAATTCAAGAATCTACTTATGGATACTTTAGTTGTTGTAATAATAATAATAATAATCCCCTCCGACCGTTTTCGGTCATGGCGACCGCTGTCAACTCCTGTATTAGTTTCGGCGTTCATGCGCCCTTATGTGGCTTAGATAGCCAATTTTTACGGTGAATTCTCGCGCACAGTGCGGGCATGTAAGAACACCGTTCAAATAATTATAAGTTATGGCCGCTGGTGGTCGGGCTTTGAGTTCGTCACGCTTAGCGTCTAGCTCCAGTAAACGACGCTTCTCGAAATTGACAATTTTTGTTTGGACCATATGTCTCCATTCTGGTCGCTGTGCTGCCAGGTCCTCCCATTTCGAGGGCTCTATCTCGCATCTTTTCAAATGTCTTTTCAGAACGTCTTTATATCTGAGGAGTTGACCGCCCTGCTTACGCTTGCCCTCCTTGAGCTCTGAGTAAAATACGCGTTTCGCCACTCGATCCTCCACCATCCGCGACACGTGTCCGCACCACCGAAACTGTCGCCGCATCAGGTAAGCTTCAATGCCACCAACATTGGCTCGTCGCAGCACTTCAGTGTTACGTACACGGTCAGACCAACTTATCTTCATAATACTTCTTAGACATTTCAGGTGGAAACGGTCTAGTGTACGAATATGGTGTCGGTACAAGCACCACGTCTCAGCGGAATAGAGAAGATTTGGCAGCACAATGGCCATGTATACTGACACCTTCGTGGTCAGTTTCAGATCATGTGAGCAGAAGACCTTGGAGTTGAGTTTGCCGAATGCTGCCGCGGCTGCACTTATCCTACTGCTTATCTCTGAGTCCAGGTCACACTTAGCTGTTATAGTGCTTCCCAGATATCTGAACTTGTCGACCTGTTTAAGCACGTCATCACCAATCGTTACAGATAATGCCTCACGACCATTAGTGTCCAAGGATAGCACTTCCGTCTTTTTGACACTGATCTTAAGGCCAAAATTACAACAAGATCGGTGAAGATCAGACATTAGTTTTTGCAGGCCATCCGGGGATTCTGCTAAAAAACAAAGATCGTCAGCGTACATAATCTCACTGATCATGGCGTACGAAACTTTAGTACTTGCCTTAAATCTAGCGAGATTAAAAAGTTTGCCGTCTGTTCGAAAGCGGATGCGGACACCTTCAAGAGAATCCTGTAAAACCTCCCCGACTACAACAGCGAAGTATAAGGCAAAGAGTGTAGGTGCGAGCACACAGCCTTGTTTTACCCCACAGGTGACGGGAAAATAACTCGACTGCTCTCCCTCAACTGTCACACAACACTCCATGTCGTCATGCAGCAGTCTGAGAAGCCTTACAAATTTCTCTGTGCAACCCATTTTCGTAAGTACAAGCCAAAGGGCTTCACGAGGAACACTGTCAAAGGCCTTCTCAAGGTCAACGAAGCAGAGGTACAACTTACGACCTTGTTCTCTACTTTTTTCCTGTAGTTGACGCACTGAGAATATGGCTTCACAGGTTCCTCGGTCAGGTCGGAAGCCAAATGGATACTTTAGTTGTTGTGAACGGGTATCATTATGTTATCATCCGTGGTTTTAAGTAAATACGCGGATTTAATGGACGGCAGCTTATCGGCAATACAAGTAGCTGATTTCTGGACCCCTATGATGTAATTTCTCGTGTTCCATCGACATGCTAAAAAGAAGAAGTGAATACAGGATCAAATTATTTATAAGGCTCTTTGTATCTTGTGTGGAGAAATAATCAGAAAAAAACAGATTATTTTCGTCTATTACTGCCGTCCCATTTTGATCTCCGATGGTAGTACGGATATAATTTTAGTTAGTTTGTGTACATACTCAAATCGTGGCCATTCTATGTACTTGAGAAGTCGCGTTTGCTCCGTTTGCTAAAGAAAAGAGCGCATTTACATGAAAAAGGGATTCTTTAGTGGTTATGGTGTTTTTGCTGTTATTGAGGTGAAGGTGATTTTGTAAGCAGTATACTGTTCGACCAAACTTTAAATGAACGTTGCAAGAAGTAACTAACCCCGCTATCTTGAAATTTGACTTTGATTTGACAGTTCTCCTTTCTTCCATGCTGGACTGGGAACGATAGAAAAACACAGAAGAGTATGCCAGTTGAATTTCCTCCCGAGCATGCTGTCAAAACCAGCTAAGGGATCAGAGGGTTTCAGTATACTGTAATTTAGGCGATGGGCTGACAACCTGCCACTACAGCAATATACCTACAAATCTATCTTAAATAACCCTCAAAACTTTGACAGACGTGGCGGAACGACCTTTGTTAAGGTCGTTTACGCTCTGCCTGCCCCATTAGGGATACAAGCGTGATTATTTATGTATGTATGTTCTCCTTATACGCCCCCACCCATGTTCATTAAGAAGCGCGTCTTACTGTAGGTTTTTCCCAACTTTTTTGTTGTTCAAATCCTTTTGTGATAGACTGAAAGGATGTACCTATTTGTGAAGTTGTAGGTAGGTCTAGACTACACGTGCAAAGTATTATACGTATTTAAAACGTGTGTCTGACTAAAAATAAATAAGACAGGCTTCGATAAAGGGCACACGTATATAATAGCCCGATCGGAAAGGGTACACTTTATTCAACTAAATGTGAAATCTAGATCAGAAAAATATGTCTTTATCATGATGTTTATAAGATAAGATAAGATAAGATAAGAATATACTTTATTGCACAGAAAAGACACAAGAGAAAATTAAATTAAATGAAACAAATAGTAGTACAAATAGGCGGCCTTATTGCTATGCAGCAATTTCTTCCAGGCAACCTTAGGGTACAGGAAAATAAAAA
Organism: Scrobipalpa costella; assembly: GCA_949820665.1. NCBI lineage: Eukaryota > Metazoa > Arthropoda > Insecta > Lepidoptera > Gelechiidae > Scrobipalpa > Scrobipalpa costella. The sequence continues at coordinate 622,207 of OX463314.1, forward strand.
GTTGAGCTAGTGGGCTGGTATACATTTTAGGCAATATATTGTATAGGTAAGTAAATAAGCTACTTAGGTGTATTTATATAATTAATATATTTATATATACATAACATACGTATAATCACGTCTTTATCCAGATAGGCAGATCGTAACCGACATAAACAAAGGTCGTTCCGCCACGTCTGACAAAGTTTTTAGGGTTATTTAAGATCCACTTGTAGGTATACCGCTGTAGTGAAAGGTTGTCAGCCCATCGCCTAAATTACAATATACTGAAACCCTCGGATTCCTTACCTGGTTTTTACAGCATGACCGGGAGCAAATGCAGCTGGCACATTCTATGTTTTTCTTGCGCTCCCAGGCGATTGAAGAACTTTCAATAAGGGTTTATATACATTTTCTTTTCTATTCTTCCCTGTCAACCGTCGCAGCAGTTCAACACACACACACCTTGTTTTAGACATATCGTCTTTTACGCAGTCTATCTGTCTTTTCTTTGGTCGTCCTCTCCCAACATATCCATCCACATTCAAATTCATTACCCTTTTGCCTATATGACTTTCATCACTCCGCATAACATGTCCATACCACGCAAGGCGACTTCCTCTTACTTTGTCGGTAATGGACGCAACTTTGAGACTTCCTCTTATGTACTCATTCTTTATTGTATCAATCCTTGTTACTCCACACATCCTTCTAGCATTCGCATTTCCGCAACATGAAGTTTTCTTTCATCCATCGCTTTCATAGCCTAACACCCTGATCCATAAATGACGATAGGTCTTATGACGCTCTTATAGATTTTCTCTTTCAGCCTGACGGGAATTTGGGGGTCGCAAGTTGTTCCTGTAACATGTCGCCATTTCTTCCATCCTGGGCTAATTCTGTGCGTAAATTTTATTATATTATATGTATCATATCATATATTTTTTATTGGTAAATATTATTTACAATATTATTGATTGCCTCCGTGGTTTTGTGGCTAGTGCCATAGACTCCCGATCCGGAGGTCCTTGGTTCGATTCCGAGGGGGGAAACACAAAGTTGATTTTCCCCAGTTTAGTTGTAGGCTGAATCACCTGATTGTCCGAAAAGAAAAAAAAGATTTCGTGCTTCGGAGGGCACGTTAAGCCGTCGGTCCCGGTCGCTGTCTTTGATAGTGGTGGTTACTCAAACCATGTCAGAGGCCTGATAGTTGTGCTACTAGTTTGTTTAAAAACTCTGACACCAGGGTTCATCGGGTCGATAGACTCGATACCCACTCGAAAGAAGAAAAAGACAATATTATCATTTAAAATAATATTAAATAATCTCATTTAAGTAATGTATAATTACTTTTCTGAAATAAATACATTTCTAAAAATAATTTATAATAATATTTGAAAGTTACTCAACGTATATTTAAGAGTTCATCAATTGAGTAGAACGCCTGCTCAATTAACCATTTTTTGAGCCTACTCTTAAACTATTGTCACTTCTTGCATCTTCTTGTATGTACTTATGTATGTATGTTCTTATAACCTAAACTAATAAACCCTTTTAAATATCATCCTTTAACTATTACATCGTGACGCCAATGTTTATATTATAAAGCCCTAGATAAGATGTTCTATGGGCCATGACCGTCTTCTAAGCTATTAAACTTTAAATTATAAACAATGCTACAAAATAATTACCCTATTAATATTACATACGTACATACATAAATCACGCCTTTATTAATATTAAGTTTCAAAAAAACTCTAAAGAGGTCATAAATGCTTTATATCAGTCCGTTAGAAAATGTACACCACATTATATACATCCTACCAAACAAATTTGAATTTTATTTAATTTTTTTTGGTCTTTTACAAACTGCTGTCTAATTGCCATCAAAATAATAATAATCACCAAATATTGCAAAAAAGAATGCAAACATACCAAGATAATTTTATTTATAATTCTATAAACTAAGACCCTGTTTTAACAAGAGATCCAAAAAGTACCACATTTTCAACCATAACTTCTCAATTCGTCAGCTGGCGGCATACGGCGACCCAATTTGGTTTCCATCTTAACCTAATTAAATTTGCTTAATCAGTCCGTTATTAACACTGTTAAAGGGATCTTAGTGTAATAATTACAGCATTATAGTGGTATTACAGATTTAGTGATATAACTTGTTATGGTATAAACTGGCTGTAATATAATTTGTTCCCCTACGCATGACTATGACTTCAAATCGTGTTTGTAGATTAGATATATATTTTATAAAACCTTTGATAACTAAGCTAAGTATTAAATTTATCTATAGAGTATTTTAAGATTTTAGGCATTTCGGAACAAAGTATTTGAAAATAGTACAGAATACCACCGGACTAGGTCATCTTATTCCCATGGGAAAACTCAAAAAACTGCGGGCGACACCGTGGCCCTAACGCTAATTAGCCTATGGACCATGACCTTAGTTGGTATATTAGCTGGTCAGCTGGTATGATGATCATTGGTAAGCCGATCCGTGGATATAATTGAGTGTAACGTAGATCTGCGCGAGCGCAGCGTCATAACAAGCGGATATTCAATTGAGTCTTTGTCGCGCGTGGAAACCGAGGTAAAAACTGTGAGAAAACTCAGGCCATTGAGAGAAAATTATATATTAGTTGTGAAGGAAACTGTATAGCTGGAAAATGACGTTGATATTAATGATAATTTGTTATTTGCTTATAATTTTATAATTGCTACTGACTGCTTCCTGCAAAGTTTAAAATAAACTTTAACGGAAGTAATTACGGAAGTGAACACAAAACTGAAGGAACGCGGTGCTACAGAACAAACTTCTATAATCGTTAGTTACTTTAAAGTTAATGCCATTGAAAGAAACATTAACGCTAAAGAGAGGGAGCGTCACTTTAAATAAAACAAAAACACTGGAGATCACTGACGACACACACTTATTTAAAGCAATCATAAAGAAATTCAAACCAAAATAAACGCACGAAAAAAATTGAAAACACACGTCGAGGGAACTAAACAACTATTCGTTGGGGAAACATTCGCCTCTAAATTTAAGTTTGTCGTCACTTTAAAAAGTCATTCCATAAATCTATGAAACTACTCCAACGGCATTCAAAACTGGTCTTTAAGTATACGTTCTTAAAGTAGATGTGTAATAAAATAAAAGTTGTATACAAAGAGTTTCAAACAATTTTGATTAAGAGAGAATTTTAAAGGAAAATGGTCTTTGTGAAGAAGAAGCAGAACGTGATGCAAGTGAAAATATAAGTGTGCGAAATATTCCAGTGGCGTTTGATGTAAATCCCTTTGATCTAAGTGACATCCAGTAAACCGAAGATGATTTGCTCCGGTCGGGAGCTCACGTACACATTGTTAGAATCACCACACTAATTATAGAAACAATTTTAAAACTCGAGACGGATGACGTGAGGAAAGACGAGGGTGAATTTTAGCTAGAGTTTATTTTCGGAAAGGAAGGGGTTACAAAAAGAAATGATTGATTAACGGTTTTAAAACGAATCTGGAGATTGATAGGTATAGGAGTTGCTGTCTAAATAAATGGAGATTAATGTTAGCGTTTAAAAACAATAATAAATGTTCTTAAATCTATTATTGTAAGCACATAGAGGATTTTAACTTCACAGATTGTTAGTCGAGAAATATTTTATTAATTCACCAAAATATGAAAGAATTATCTCTTGTAAAGAAAGTTTCGCTCGGGAAATTTTACAAAATATTATTGAAGAGTTCTTTGACCATTCTAAGACGAGTTCCAACTATTTCAAAGACGTGCTGAAGCAATAACCTTAGAATTCAACCATTCAGCTGAGAGTAACGACTGATTACTGTCTTTTACAGTGTAATCTATTCGAAGCACCAATTTTATTCTTAAACTTTCCAATTAGCGTGAGGAATGGGCGTTTTGGGAGATTTTAGAAACATCAGCCAGTTAACTGCGTATTTATAGAGATCTGAAGTAGATTCCGAGAATCCTGCGTCGATTTAAATATACGGCGCCGACGCAATTAGGATTGTCGTGGAGCTGTATGTGGGATCACAGACTTGGGTTTTAATTCTTGTTGTGTGCGCATGATCGTATTTATAGTTGCGGATTGAGGTAGGGCATGTTAGCAGTTTGGATCAGTATTCGGTATGTGCCCATTGAAGTTATTTTCTATAATTAATTAAGTCATTGCATGGTCTTCTTCTCTTCTTAGCGAGTGGATACTCGAGTCGAATAACGACCCGATGAACCCTGGATTCAGAGTTTTGAAACCGCCTAGTAGCACAACTATCAGGCCTCTGACATGGTTTTAAGTAACGACCACTATCAAAGACAGCGACCGGGACCGACGGCTTAACGTGCCCTCCGAAGCATGAAATCTTTTTATTTTCGGACAATCAAGTGATTCACCTTGCAATGTCCTAACCAAACTGGGAAAAATTCACAAAAAGATAAATTCTCAAATATCAACTTTGTGTTTCCCCCCTGGGAATCGAACCCAGGACCTCCGGATCGGGAGTCCATGGCACTAGCCACTAGACCACGGAAGCAGTTACTGCCTAGTCGCACAGCTATTAGGCCTCTAACATGGTTTTGAGTAACAACTGCTATCAAAGATAGCGACCGGGACCGATGGCTTAACGTGCCCTCCGAAGCACGGAATCTTTCTTCTTTTCGAACAATCTGGTGATTCTGTCTGCAATGTCCGAGCCAAACTAGGAAAAACCCTACAAAGTGATAAATTGACAATTATCAATTTCGTGTTCCCTCCCTGGGAATCAAACGCAGGACCTCTGGATCGTAAGCCCATGGCTCTGGCCACTAGACTACGGAGGCAGTTGCGTGGTTTTTTCATACTTATATTTAGTTTCGCATTTATCTTGAAAAGAAATATGGCAATGTATTTATTATTAAGTGGTGATAGACTCCGTCTCTCGCTGTTCTTGTTAGCGAGTGGATTCTCGAGTCAAACGACCCGATGAACCCTGGTGTCAGAGTTTTTAAACCGCCTAGTAGCACACTATTAGGCCTTTGACATGGTTTGACTAACGACCACTATCAAAGACAGTGACCGGGACAGACAGCTTAACGTGCACTCCGAAGCACGGAACCCTTTTTCTTTTCGGACAATCAGGTGATTCAGCCTGCAATATCCTAACCAAACTGGGGAAAACTCACAAAGTGATAAATTGATAAATATCAACTTTGTGTCAACAGGGGGGACCCTGGGAATCGAACCCAGGACCTCCGGATCGTAAGCCCATGGCTCTGACCACTAGACCACGGAGGCAGTTTAACGTAAGACACGCAGTTATTTTAGTTTCTCTCGCTGTTGTAATACGCCGATTCAGAATTGAGTAAAATTTGACTTACAACTCAACCATAGCTAGCATTATAGTTCACTATCGTGTCTGTAACACCATGTAGACGAATGCGGTGTCAGAACAGTTTGGATTATGACGAGCTCGTTAAGATCGCCACTATTGCAATTAGGAGATATGGTTTATCTAGAAAATCTAGTTTTGTGCCAATGGGCGATTTTCGACTAGACGCCACGGGGACGGTGCCGTCACGATGCCGTGGGTCTGTTTTTCCACTAGACGGCACGGCAACGTCCCGATAACGTCCACCTAGTTCCAATCTGAGCGTACACACACACACACGCATGCGCCAAATATAATACTTGTTTGTATACAAGCACATAAAGTAATACAATAATGTTAAAAGTTAAATGAATCAAGCTACTTACTAACCACTACCAAGTTCCTAATAATTTCATTTAACGGAATAATTGATCTTAACATTAACTTTATTGTCTTAATCATACTTCCATGCTGGACTGGAAGTGATAGAAAAACATAGAATGTGCCAGCTGCATCACCTCCAAAGCATGCTGTAAAAACCAGCTAATGGATTCGAGGGTTATAGTATATTACAATTTTAGGCGATGGGCTGACAACCTGTCACTATAGCAATATACGTCATGATCATCTGTAATAACCCTCAAAACTTGTCAGACGTGGCGGAACGACCTTTGCTTAGGTCGTTTACGCTCTGCCTACCCCATTAGGGATAAAGGCGTGATGATATGTATGTATGTATGTATGTCTTAATCATATTACTTGATGTGCTCGTATGTAAACAAGTTCCTTGATCAATTAACATTTACCGTACGAATACAAAACATATGCAGTTTGGCATGCCGGCGACGGTACCGGTGGGAATCAATGCCGTGCCGTTGCCGTGCCGGCAAGTGCAAAAGCGTTCCATATAATTTTCTTGATTTTCATGGATTATCTCTACCACGGTACCGTCGACGGTGCCGTTGCCGTCGCCGTGTCGTCTGAATAACGCCCTAGCTCCATCTTGCGTTTCTTACGTTCAATGTACAGGAATGGTAGTGTCACAACAACCGAGATGTTTGGATTACCATCGATGAGCTCGCCTAGATCACCGCCTCGAGATTGCAATTGGCAGACTCTATCGCAGTCAAACAATTTGCAGACGAATCTTACATTCAGATCAGATGCATTTGATATTCCGCTTTTGAAATGTTGTGTATGAACATCGTGTTGGTAGCTATTAAACTCTTTTTGGGTACAACTGTCTTTATAATAGTAATAAATTATTCAAGATTTTTTTATGAGAGAGGCTAATCAACTGTACAAAGGCCGGCTCGCAACAACGGTGTAGGCTGGAAACCAGCGCTGGTTATTACTGACTAGTATACGAGTATGCTGAGCCCATTACCTATTGTAACATTGACTTATCTAGCACTAGCGACCCGCCCGGCTTCGCACGGAAATCATCAGTGTTTCTCTACTATATTACGCATGTATTATTCTTCCATGCTGGTCTGGGAGCGAGAGAAAAACATAGAATGTGCCAGCTGCATTTCCTCCCGGGCATGCTGTAAAAAACAAGCTAAGGGATCCGAGGGTTTAGTATATTGTAATTTAGGCGATGTGCTGACAACCTGTCACTACAGCAATATACCTACATATCTATCTTAAATAACCCTCAAAACTTTGTCAGACGTGGCGGGACGACCATTGTTTAGGTCGTTTACGCTCTGCCTACCCCATTAGGGATAAAGGCGTGATTATATGTATGTATGTATGTATTATACATATAAACCTTCCTCTTGAATCACTCTATCCATTAAAAGAAATTGCATCAAAATCCGTTGCGTAGTATTAAAGATCTAAGCATACATAGGGATAAAGTTGTTGTTTTCTGTGTCCGTCTTGCAATAAATGCTATTTTAATTTATTTTATTTCCTTTTATTTTACTTCATGATGTTTTTTCGTCCCATCAATAATTGGGCTCTATCTTAAATTCCTATTAATAATTTAAAACGATTATTTTTCTTCAAAGGGAAGACTTCTAAAAATGTTTGCTCATCACTTAAATTGTGTTGTCAAAGCAGATAACTGACCAGTGACTTGGCTATATTCTGTGCCTAAATAGTAACACACAATAGAAGGCGGCAATAACCTCACTAGTTCCGTTGACATATTGTGATTATGATTAACGAGGAGTTTAGCATCTTCATTGGGATGAATAGCACGTGTCGGTGCTTCTTCATTTGGCAATAGTTTTATTTTTTCAAAGTCATCACTTGCTTTAATAGAGCTGTTTGTCTCTGTTTAACCATAATTGACACCAAATGGCTATTGTCTTTGTCCCTTCATTCATTTTGATTCATGATATTTCCCACATTACGAAATTATACGTATTAGTTGTCACGAAATCTATCGTGATCTATTGGCGACACTGTGAGTTATTATTTTTAATCATTGTTAGTAATTAGATTTTCACTTATTAGCGATTAAATTATTTGGAACGCTTGTTTACCGATAAAACTAGCCTTAGCTTTAATTCGAAAAAATAAGATTTCTCCAGGAGAAATCCTGCCTTTATGCTGTAGTCCAAACCCATAAAAAATCGTTAATATTGCAGGATTTCTGGTGTCAATAAATCCTAGCAAGGTATGTTTTTGTGTAATTTTGGCAACAATCAAATTCACAAAAATATACGGAAGCGATGCTTCGTCAATAAGTGGAGCAGCCAGAAGCAGCTGAGCGTTCGTCTTCAGTTCGTTTATCGATATAAACCGCGGCTGGCACGCGACCATTTGTCACTTATGTATGAACCTTCTCATTGACCTGTGTCGATTATTGGAGCGCTTATAAGAATTTACCGTCCATCGATAGAAGGCCATCGTACAAGGCGACGACGTAGGGATAAATCCGGGGAATAGGCAGTTGCCAGTTGCGTTTCCTTTTGCGTAAATAAAAACAAAGTGTCTTGTAGTTGCCAATCCACGCACTAGGTACTAAGCTTTGTAAGATTTTTGTGTATATTACATATACCCTCTTATTGGCAGATAAAAGTATTAAGGATTATTTTAGATGTTCATTGAGTTGTTTTGTTCTTACATTCCACAATTAGCAAAACACCTTGAAATCACTACATAGTATAGGTATAAAACAAAGTCGCTTTCTCTGTCCCTATATCCCTATGTATGCTTAGATCTTTTAAACTACCTAATTGATTTTGATGCGGTTTCTTTTAATAAATAGAATGATTCATGAGGAAGGTTTATATGCATAATACATACATAATATAGTAGAGAAACACCGATGATTTCCGTGCGAAGCCGGGGCGGGTCGCTAGTCTTATTATACTTTAAAAAAACTAACAATAACAAACCCGACTTAGCTTGTTTTAAGATCTTTTACATATTCTGCAAATTCTTGCAATCGAAACCTGTTATATTTTTAGAGAATGTTTTTATTGGGATCTCCTATAACGATTCCCAGTACTATATCGGCGGATGTCAAAGATAAGCATCATGAGGGTGTATTGTCGAGTGGAGAGGGAAGGGCATGATTGCATGATTTATGCGCCAAATTGGAACCATTTGTCATAAAAGCTTGAGACTAATTTCAGGAAGGAGTTCGTGGACATCTTAAAACGTCATTTCACTTTGACAACTTTAAATTAAATTGGATTTTTATTAGAGCACACAAAACAAAAGCTAAGCTTTAAAAGGCATTACTTTGAAGTAAGAATCCGAGTACTACCTAAAATCATGAATAGGATCCTTCGCAGGGTAAGTAGAGCATAAAATATTTATATTAAATAAATAGTTATTTCCACGAATGTAAATTTTTGAAAACCAGCTTTTTAGGGATAAAATACCTAAAAATATATTGGTAACAAATAAAATTCATCATCCAAAACAATTATTTTGAAAATCCTTTTAAAGGTTAAACCTTATTGTGCTTTACGTAACGTGACGGAAAAAAAAATGAAGCAACCAGAGGTGGCAAATGTTTTAAGGATTTTGAGACCTTCGGGCGCCATTTGGCTTAGGACGAAAGCCCTACGGAAAGTAAAAGGATTTGGATAATGTTGAAACTCTAATGATAAGTAGAATATAAAGTGTTATTCAGAGTTGATGAATGCGAAACTATTTCAACATTACATCGTATGAAAACAATACTCGACAGTACCATTTGACGACTCAGTAATTTACTCTTAAATTTATTTATTTTTTTTAGAAATGGGTTTGCTTTTAACTCTAGACACTAGGTCAGGGATGGCCGTGACAGAGTTGACGAAAGAGTGAGCTCACCAAGAAGATGCCTGTTATGTCACTGGCAATCTCACGCACCGACGGAACAAAACAAGCTGTATGGCTCCGGAGTCCGGTGAGAGGGTACCCCTTGCGTAGCCTACCACCGCTTTGTAGGGATCGTTCAGCCGGACTTATTCACAGGCAAGCCCGTGTTGCCGTTGCCCGGGGTGGACCACTAGGAATTTAATTTTAAAGCTATAGAAGGCTATTTATAGCAGCCACTACTTCCATACTCACTACGCTTGGCAGGTGGTTTAGAAAGCGCAGTAAAATAATGTGAAATTTCTTACGATATCTCATAGCAGCACTTTACGACACTCCTGAGATGAGATGAGATGGTACTATTCTGACCCCACACCATACGGAGGTTCAAGCTCTGTCTGCGTTGAACCTTGAACTTTTTCATATTATGTGAGTGCATAAAATTACAATACAAGTTCTTTTTCCCGCAGTCCGTTGGGATTAATAAAATATTTCCTCATGTTTAAAAACATTGCCTCTTATCTCATGTCTTAACCTAACGCCTGGGAAAAGCTGACTTATATTCGCAGAGGCCTAAGATGTAATAGGGCTGAATTGCCTTGGTGCTTTACTTGTATTTAGGGAGTTTAGTTTTAAACAACTTCTAGACTTGGGAGCGATAAAAACATGATTTCTGTGATACTTTTCTTCACTGGATACCAACATTTTTGTGCATTTTTCATTAATTTCCTTTCATACTTTCGCTGGCCTACTTCATAAAGGATAATAATACTTATTATGATATTTTCTTTTGTATAGACTAACGCCCATACTGATAAACAGCACTTGAGATTGACATCTAGTTTGAGTTCGTATCAGAAATGTCATGCCAGTACAAAGTGACTTGTCAAATCCATACTAATTATTGCTCTCAATCTTGAGATCGCTTTATAAACACTTGCCGTAGAGAATGTGCATTGACGAAAATATCTCACAATTATTATTATTAGCCTATGCTGTCCCACTGCTGGGCAAAGGCCTCCCCATCCTTCTTCCACCTCGTTTGATCTTTGGCAACCTCCCACCAATTTTTGCGATATGCGTCCAGGTCGTCTCGCCATCTTTTTCGAGGTCTACCCCGTCGACGTTGTCCGTCAAAATATCTCACAATATTCTAATCTTTTATCTATTTCACAAATGAATTTCCTTGCTTGAATTGAAGGAGGTAATGACGTCACAGTAGTCCGTCGTAAACCGGAACGAGTGGAGCGAGCGCAGTTCACTCCTACAATATACTCCGGACTAATTAAAAACAGTTGCTAAATTCTCTTATTCTGGACAAGAAGAACTAAACATTTTGAATGTGCCAGCTGCTTCTCTTCCCGGGTGATTACGTAGATATTTCTAAAATGGCCCTTAAAACTTGTCAGATGTAGCGAAAAAAGCTTTAATTTTAGTCTTTGACGCTCTGCCTACCTCCCAATAAGTTTAAAGTAGAAGAATATTCCACCCTTGCTTTAATTCAAGGAGGTAATGACGTCACAGTAGTCCGTCGTAAACCGGAACAAATGGAGCGAGCGCAGTTCACTCCTACTAATAATATACTCTGGAATAACTAAAAACAGTAGCAATATACTCCTATTCTGGAAAAGAAGAACTAAAAATTTAGAATGTGCCACCTGCTTCTCTTCCCGGGTGATTACGTAGATATTTCTAAAATGGCCCTTAAAACTTGTCAGATGTAGCAAAAAATATTTAGTTTTGGATCTTTGACGCTTTGCCTGCCCCGCTATAAGTTTAAACTTTTGTCTATTCCCACTCTTGTTTGAATTGAAGGAGGTAATGACGTCACAGTAGTCCGCCGTAAACCGGAACGAGTGGAGCGAGCGCAGTTCGCTCCTACAAATATACTCCGGACTAATTAAAAACAGTTGCTAAATACAGGGTGTGAAGGTTGAGACAAAATGCAATTGAGGTAAAGGAAGAACTCTGCCTCTGAATATTGGAATACTGGTTTTGCATATTATATTGTGCATAAAACAACGAAATTAAACGGTCACGGAATTATTTCTATCCCTTTCTTGATTAGTACCATACAAAAATAAATTGCTAGAATTTAGCTGGAGGTAATAGGGAGAAATGTAAAATTACTTAATTAATTTTCTTCCATGCTGGACTGGGAGAGATAGAAAAACATAGAATGTTCCAGCTGCCCTTCCTCCCGGGCATGCTGTTGAAGTCAGCAAAAGGGACTCGAGGGTTACAGTGTATTGTAATTTAGGCGATGGGCTGACAACCTGTCACTAAAGCAATACATATTACAATCTAAAATTGCCCTCAATTTTTGTCAGACGTGGCGAAAGCGCCTTTTACGAGGCGTTAAGCGCTCTGCCTACCCCGTAAGGGATAAAGGCGTGATTTATGTATGTATGTATGTATAAAATTACGTATATTTTACGGCACGAACTTTATTTTTCCCTTGTTTGTCAAAAAAATGGAAATGAATTGTAGCATCATTCACAGTAAACTAAACAAACATGTTGCACTATTATTCACGCCAACATACTTGCTCAGAATCGTGAGGAAAATATCTCCAACAAAACAGTGAACAAGCCATGTCATGTATGGAGTGAAAATATCTCATTATTTCTACGTACATACTAACTAACTAACAGGGTAGGCAGAGCGTAAACGACCTAAACAAAAGGCGTTCCGCCACGTCTAATAAAGTTTTGTAGACTATTAAAGATAGATTTGTAGGTATTGAAGTAGTGACAGGTTATCAGCACATCGCCAAATTGGCAATATACTCGTACTAAAACCCTCTGGTGGAAATGCAGCTGGCACATTCTATGTTTTTCTCTCGCTCCCAGGCCAGCATGGAAGAAATTCCTTAATTAGTACCATATAAAAATACATACATACATATAATCACGCCTTTATCCCCAATGGGGTAGGCAGAGCGCAAACGACCCAAACAAAGGTCGTGCCGCCACGTTTGACAAATTTTGAGGGTTATTTAAGATAGATTTGAATGTATATTGCTATAGTAACAGGTTGTCAGCCCATCGCCTAAATTGCAATATATAGAAACCCTCGGATCCCTTAGCTGGTTTTTACAGCATGCCCGGGAGGAAATGCAGCTGGCACATTCTATATTTTTCTCTCGCTTCCAGTCCAGCTTGGAAGTAAAAAATAAAAATAGATTGCTTGAATATACCTGGTACTACCAGGCTGGTAGTCATTATAATTTTGTTTTTTTTTCTATTTGTTTGTTTATGAGTGCAGTTACACTCAGTATAATGGGATCGCAGTTTTATGCAAACAAAGTTTAGCATGCACTGTAGAGGTGAGAGATTGTATGAAAACCGGGTCAAATACTCGATTTAAATAGTCTATGAATATAAATCTTTTTAAGCTGGAACGTTTGTGACATTCACGTATTTAGAGTCTTTTCGCTGATTTGGGTCAGACGTCGATCTGAACTGTAGTTTAACATACATACATATGTTCACGCCTTTATCCCTATTGGGCTAGGCAGAGCGTAAACGACCTAAACAAAGGTCGTTACGTATGACAAAGTTTTGAGGATTATTTAAGATAGATTTGTAGGTACGTATATTGCTGTAATGACAGGTTATCATCCCATCGCTTAAGTTACAATATAATGAAACCCTCAGAACCCTTAGCTGGTTTTTACAGCATGCCCAGGATGAAATGCAGCTTTCACATTATATGTTTTGCTCTCGCTTCCAGGCCAGCATGGAAGTAAGTTTAACCTAGTAAATAATAGATAGTACTCAAAAGAAAGAATATATTTTAAGTTACAAACTTGATCATGCTCGGAGATCTGTTTCAAGAATCTTTGTAAAAGAATAGTCAAAAAATGTATGCCTCATTTCGTTTCGTTTGGTTGTATTTCTCGTAGTTTTTAGGGCTATGAACAGACCGGCTCATTATTATTTTGCTTGTTATCATTGTAACAAACAAATGCAATCTACGAATAAAAAAATTAAATGGATAATATTATTATGTTCTTCTTCTGTCGAGTGGGTATCGAGTCTATGGACCCGATGAACCCTGGTGTCAGAATTTTTTAAACCGCCTAGTAGCACAACTACCAGGCCTCTGACATGGTTTGAGTAACGACCACTACCAAAGACAGCGACCGGGACCGACGGCTTAACGTGCCCTCCGAAGCACGAAATCTTTTTCTTTTCGGACAATCAGGTTATTCAGCCTGCAATGTCCTAACCAAACTAGGGAAAAATTCACAAAGTGATAAATTCTCAAATCAGCTTTTGTGTTTCCCCCCTGGAAATCGAACCCAGGACCTCCGGATCGGGAGTCCATGGCACTAGCCACTAGACCACGGAGGCAGTTAATATTATGTTAAAAACAGAACACCACTAGCTGTTAGCACTTTTACGTCCACCGAAGGTAATTTACGTCAATGCGTCTTTCTCGTGTCAAATATTGCCTCTGTTAATAATTATGTGAGTTTTTCCTTTGATCCTACTTGAAAATGTTATTAATATAGTGTTATTATAGTAGTAGATAGGGCCGCTGCCTTCTGAGCTCCGTCGTGGATCAAATCCGAACACGTACCAATGTTTTTCGGTTTTCGAATATCATATGTACGTTTATTCGGCGCTCTTTTCATTCTTTGGAAGGCACGTTAAGCCGTTGGTCCCGGTTAATATCGTTTCATACCGTAGATATTAGTCGTTACTTCCATGCTGGAATGGGAGCGGGAGCAAAACATAGAATGTCCCGGCTGCATTTCCTCCCGGGCATGCTGTAAAAATCAGCTAAGGGATCCGAGGGTTTCTGTCTATTGCAATTTAGGCGATAAGCTGACAACCTGTCTCTACAACAATATACCTAAAAATCTATCTTGAATAACCCTCAAAACTTTGTCATACGTGGCGGAACGACCTTTGTTTAGGTCTTTTACGCACTGCCTACCCCATTCGGAATAAAGGCGTGATTTAGTATGTATGTACGTATATTAGTCGTTAAGCCATGTCAGACGCCAGTGCTAAGCATTGGCGGCTAGAAAACTCTGACCATATTTTAGATTGGGTCTGGTTTTGCTTTCCAGAAAGGTTTTGGTTTCGGAGGTCAGATGACAGTCGTGAGATACGGGATGAGGCTAGGGAGATGACTTAAAAATGTTTTTATATTTCTCCGCTTCAATCATAGGAAAACTGATTGCGTGTGACAGTCTTCATTACACTGATTGCCACAACAAATTGTAGCCTGTTTGTTTGTCGCTAAGCAGAGATGTTCCTTTGAAACTAATGAGAACTGTTCCAGACTGTAATCTAGATTTATAGGATACCTAGATTTGAAATAAAACTGCTGGCATTCTGACAAATATTTTGTTACCTAATTCGTTACAGTCTGCGTGTGTCAGACACACTCATTTGTACACACATACGCCTTTATCCCTAATGGGGTAGGCAGAGCGTGAACGATCTAAACAATGGACGTTCCACCACGTCTGACAAAGTTTTGAGGGTTATTTAAGATAGATTTGTAGGTATATTGCTGTAGTGACAGGTTGTCAGCCCATCGCCTAAATTGCAATGTAAAGAAACCCTCGGATCTCTTATCTGGTTTTTACAGCATCCCCGGGAGAAAAAACAGCTGTCACATTCTATGTTTTTCTCTCGCTCCCAGTCCAGCATAGAAGAAGTCATCTGTAGGGTTCAGTTACTGTGTTATTACCTAAGAACTATATAAAAATACTAAATACTGAATTTTATTTTTAATAAATTAAGCTTTTGATTAGGCATTTTTTTAAGACGATTTAAAATTAGTATGAAGATGTAATTAATTGCTAAAAGTAATGTCAAAATCTTTCACTCTTTAATTATTTCTATAAATAACACAACCCTTTGAATTGTGCGGACACAAATTATTTTTTATTAATTACTATTTGTTAGACATTTCGTTAATTGAGTTCTATTTATGTTACGTTTGCGTGACAACAGTCATTACATTTTGAAAATTATAGTTCAAATTAGTTTTAGATGTAGACCTGCTCCTTACAAAAATAGCTACTAGTAATTAAAATTCTTCTGTGCTGGACTGGGAGAGAGAGAAGTACATAGAATGTGCCAGCTGCATTTCCTCCTAGGCATGCTGTAAGAACCAGCAGAGGGATCCGAGGTTTTAAGAATATTGCAATTTAGGCTATGGGTTGACAACCTGTCAATGCAGCAATATACCTAAAAATCCATCTTAAATAACCTTCAAAACTTTGTCAGACGTGGCGGAACGACCTTTGTTTAGGTCGTTTACGCTCTCCCTACCCCATTAGAGATAAAAGCATGAATATATGTACCAGGCCACTCAGAAAGTATTGCGATAAATAGTTTTTATATATGGCAGACTGGCCGGTTAGAATCTTTTTTGAAAATATGATTACTTGTAAGTAAAAATATGTGTGTTCCATTTTCAAAATTTCCCTCCACATTTTTTGCGAGCCAATTCAAAGTATCGTGTCTTACTGAAAACTGGATCTGCGCCGGGAACATTTTAGAGCTATGATTTTTTACGATTTCAAGTGTCGCCTGAAACCGGATGAATCGTTCGATAGACTTCAAATGGCATTTATGGATGAAAGCCCCTCCAAGGCAACCGTGTATCGTTGGTATAACGAATTTAGGCGCGGTCGACCAACCTTGGGGGATGAAGAAAGAAGCGGTCGCCCTTTGACGGCTATTACGGAAGAAAACCTGCTAGCAGTGAAAAATTTAATCCAAGATAATAGGCGAATTACATATCAGGAGATTCAGCACATAATAAAGATTGGATCGGGAAGCGTTCACGAGATTCTACAAGGGCATCTTCGCGTGAGGAGGATAGTATCGCGCTGGGTGCCGCACTACCTCACCGACGCTCAGAAGCAGGCCCGGGTGGAATGGTGCCGTGATATGCTGAACAAATTTGAAGCAGGCTCGTCTCGGCGTGTTTACGACATCGTAACAGGTGATGAGTCCTGGATTTATCAATACGATCCAGAAACCAAGAGCCAGTCGACAGTTTGGGTGTTTCAAAATGAACCAACGCCTACCAAAGTGAAGCGATCTCGAAGCGGGGGGAAGATTTTGATCGCCAGCTTTTTTAATTTGACTGGCCACTTTGCCTCAATTCCCTTACGAGATCAAAGAAGCATTAACGCTGAATGGTATACTACCAAATGTTTACCAGAAGTTTTTTCTGTTGTGAGCAACAAGCGACCAAACACAGGGCTCCGCGGACTACTGCTCCACCACGACAATGCGCCTGCACACACCGCGCTCAAAACGAGGGACTTCCTGGACAGCACACCAGTCAAACTCCTGGGTCACCCTCCTTACAGCCCTGATCTAGCACCGTGTGACTTCTTTTTATTTCCAAAAATAAAAAATCAGCTCAAGGGGATACAATTTTCGTCGCCGGAAGATGCGCTGGCTGCGTTCGAGCAGGCTGTAAACGAGGTGTCTACGGCGGACTGGAAAAAGTGTTTTGAAAACTGGTTCAGACGCATGAATCTTTGTATAGAGGCTGGTGGAGAGTACTTTGAAAAGATTTAATAAAAATATATGTACCTGTAGAACAATTTTTTTTAGTGTCGCAAAACTTTCTGAGTGTCCCACGTATGTATGTTTTAATTAAAATAATTTTGTTAATGACATCATAGTTCGACATTATTGTATCAGCAAGGAATATTACAATACAATTATTTTTTATTACGCCGAAATAATAACAGTACAAAAACAAAAATGGGGACAGTTCGTACAATACAGGCGGCCTTATTGCTAGGGTAGCAATTTCTTCCAGGCAACCTTTTGGTACTGAAATACGTGAAATAAGATGGAAAGCGGGTTAGTGCATTAAATATATTAATTATAAGATAGGTACATATACTGCCCATACTTCGACTATCCATTCCATAACTATACAATTTAGTTAGCTTCTTGTTAAAGGAATTGTGCTTTTAAAATCAAACCGCTGGATCTAACGTTTTCAAAGCAAAATAATTATAAAGAAGGGTATTTGACAGATTTTAATTATAATCTATATATATAAAAATGAATCCCTATTTCCCTTAGTCACGGCATCACGCCTGAACGGCGGGACCGATTTCGCTAATTCTTTTTTTTTCTGTTCGTTATTATCAGGAAAAGGTTCTTATGAAAGAAAACAATAAGGAAATTGCGCGGAAAATTAGAAAATTTTAAATTACTTAACCACCATATAAAATTATTAAACTTTTTTAATGTAACCTTAAGACATTTGACATAGAATTGACTGAATGCGTGCTGCAAATTTAGTCAAAGAGGATGAAAAAAAAAATGACGTTTAAAACGGATTCTTCTGTCAATCTTATTTAATATTGATTAACTTAATTAAATCAAATATCTGCTCATTTATGGCGTCTAAGGCGGAACAAAGTTCGCCGGGTCAGCTAGTCTAAAATATAATTAAGTGGGCAGGACCTCGTGTTGTTGAACTTACATCCTTGAAAATACTTTCATCACTCAACCCAAACCCTACTCCCTTTTGATTTACTTCAGTGTCAAAATGTCTGAAAAATGACTAATAAAAAATATTCAACTAAAACATCCGCGAAGCCCCTCCACGCGTTTCAGCGCTAGCATGCGTCACTTCCGGTGGCATCGGCCAATCAGCGAGCAGCAAGCGTCCCCCCCGGATGTTGCCTTGGCACTCATAATTAATTCAAACAATTACCTACACCATGCTTATGAAATTTTACGAGTTTTTTCATCTGTCTCATTATGGTCAATTGGCTGGAATTGAAGATCGTGTTGAACTATTTTCATTTCTACAAATAATATTTATTTACAGATAAAATCACAGTTCCTTTTTTTACATAACCCTCTTATCTTTGTCAGTTGTGGCTAAACGACCTTTGCTTGCCTACCCCATCAGGGATAAAGTCGATATTATATGTATGTATGTATGTATTAAATAAAACAACCTACATACATACATATAATCACGCCTTTATCCCTAATGGGGTAGGCAGAGCACAAACGACCCAAACAAAGGTGGTCCCGCCACGTCTGATAAAGTTTTGAGGGTTATTTAAGATAGAATTCTAGGTATATTGCTGTAGTGACAGGTTGTCAGCCCATCGCCTAAATTACAATATACTGAAACCCTCGGATCCCTTAGCTAGATTTTACAGCATGCCCGGGAGGAAATGCAGCTGTCACATTCTATGTTTTTCTCTCGCTCCCAGACCAGCATGGAAGTAATAAAACAACCTAGACATAA
This sequence comes from Scrobipalpa costella, assembly GCA_949820665.1. Taxonomy (NCBI): domain Eukaryota; kingdom Metazoa; phylum Arthropoda; class Insecta; order Lepidoptera; family Gelechiidae; genus Scrobipalpa; species Scrobipalpa costella. The sequence goes on from OX463314.1 coordinate 641,101, forward strand.
AATAAACTTAACAACTAAATAAGACTCCCATTGCGTGTAACTGCCTCCGTGGTCTAGTGGCTACTGCCATGGGCTTACGATCCGGAGGTCCTGGGTTCGATTCCCAGGGAGGAAACACAAAGTTGATATTTGAGAATTTATCACTTTGTAAATTTTTCCCCAGTTTGGTTAGGACATTGCAGGCTGAATCACCTGATTGTCCGAAAAAGGAAAAGGTTTCCTGCTTCGGAGCGCACGTTAACCCGTCGGTCCCGGTCGCTGTCTTTGATAGTGGTCGTTACTTAAATCATGTCAGAGGCCTGATAATTGTGCTACCAGGCGGTTTCAAAACTCTGACACCGGGTCGATACACTCAACAGAAGAAGATTGCGTCTCCACTCCACCAGACAGAGTTCCCAGCATGCTGGCAACATTCCCCCTTTGTATAGCTAGGCTAATACGCTGGGCAAGGAAGCTGCCAGCTCGGCAGTCACTAGATGCCTTGTAGAGACGCACTGAGAGTTCACTCATACATACATACATATAATCACGCCTTTATCTTTAATGGGGTTGGCAGAGCGACCTAACAAAGGTCATTCCGCCACATCTGACAAGGTTTTGAGGGTTGTTTAAGATATATTTGTAGGTATATTGCTGTAGTGACAGGTTGTACATTCTATGTTCTTCTCTCGCTCTCAGTCCAGCATGGAAGTAATAGTTTCCTCATGAAGTTTTTAATGTCGTGTCTACCCTTCTGGGTTGCAGAGATCAGATGGCATTCACTCTGTGTAAATACCAGTACACTCGTTCAATCACTTAGATTAGGCTTACGGGATAAGGCTAGGGAGATGATAAGTCTATATCTTTTTCGGAGCAGATAACAATTAGCAGACTACTAATAATATTAGACAATTATCTTCCTCTTTCAAATTTGTATCAGATAAGAATTTCAGTGTGTACCTGCTTTACCTAATGACAAATTTTCGAAGCCTTTCGAGTTTATACAGAAATCTGGTGAAAAGCTGAGGTGGTACATTTTCCGATGTCATCGCATTCTTTCAAGGAAGTCATTATTTCGAGTTCGGCATGATAACATATTATAAAAGTTATAGGATACATACATATAATTATATAGGTATATCTTATGTGGATTATGTTTGTAAATGTACTGATTTTGTTTGTTTTAAATATCTGTGAATGTGTGTAACTAGTTGCTGTTTGTAAATGTGGATAATAAATGTATTTGTATTTGTAATTACATCTTTATCCCGAATGGGGTAGGCAGAGTGTAAACGAACTAAAAAAAGGTCGTACCGCCACGTCTGACAAAATTTTGAGGGTCATCTAAGATAGATTTGTAGGTTTACCCCTGTAGTGACTGGTTGTCAGCTCATCGCCTAAATTTCAATATACAGTAATCCTCCGGAGAAAATGCAGCTGGCACAGTATATGTTTTTGTCTCACTCCAAGTCCAGCATGGAAGAAGGATGATATTTTGATTAAATCAAAATCAAAATATGTAGTCAAAGGCGCTACAGCGTCATTCATGAATTTAATATTTCATTAATGGTATCTGACATTATTCTCAATTAACTTTGGCACGCTTTCCGTTAATATATTTCTAGTAAACACTCATTACAATTTTGATGACATCATTTCCGCAGGAAAGTGAAGCATCGCCACATTATAATCATAATCATTAATGTATGTGTGTTAATTTGTATTGACGGATACAAGACATTAAGGCTCGTATTTATAAAGCGATCTGAGGTGGTTTGAAAACAAAAATTGACTCTGTAAGAAAAACATACATGCATACAATCACGCCTGTATCCCTAATGGGGTAGGCAGAGCGTAATCGACCTAAACAAAGGTCGTACCGCCACGTCTGACAAAGTTTTGAGGGTTATTTAAGATATATTTGTACGTATATTGCTGTAGTGACAGGTTGTCAGCCTTTCGTCTCAATTGCAATATACTGAAACCCTCAGATCCCTTAGCTGGTTATAAATAAGTACGTGTACTAAATATGTCATGCTGGACTAGGAGTGAGAGAAAAACATAGAATGTGCCATCTGCATTTTCTCCCGGTCATGCTGTTAAAACCAGCTAAGCGATCCGAGGGTTTCAGTATATTGCATTCTAGGCGATGGGCTGACAACCTATCACTACAGAAATATACCTAAAAAATCTATCTTAAATAACCCTCAAAACTTTGCCAGACGTGGCGGAACGACCTTTGTTTGGGTCGTTTGCGCTCTGCCTACCCCATTAGGGATAAAGGCGTGTCTATATGTACGTAAGTATGTGTACAACAACGAATGAATCCAAGAAACGTTCTAAATGTCCGCCTTCTCTGATTCATCTTCCGCTCCCGGGTGAATCGGAAATGACTTAGTGCTAGACATTCTGCAGCAATTTTAGAATACTCCCTCTCTTAATCACCATGCGAATATGTTTGCTGATGAGATAAGAAAATTATTCCATGCTGGACTGGGAGCGAAAGAAAAACATAGAATGTGCCAGCTGCATTTCCTCCCGGGCATGCTGTAAAACCAGCTAAGGGATCCGAGGGTTTCTGTATATTGCATTTTAGGCGATGGGTTGACAACCTGTCACTACAGCAATATAAACTATGTCAGACGTAGCGGAGCGGCCTTTGTTTAGGTCGTTTACGCCCTGCCGAGCCCATTAGGGACAAAGGCGTGACTATATGTATGTATTAGAAAATGAATTTGACTAGATGTTGGATCGTACCTGCTAAGTGAGTTTCCTGGGGAAGTATGATATTGTTCCCGCGGTAAAAATAGTCTGTGCTACTCCTGCTTAGCTTTCTAAGGCTTGATTTCTGAAGCAATCTCAAACTTGAGACCAATATTAAGTATGGATTTGACAGGCCAGTTTGCAATGAAATCACATTTCCAATACGAACTCAAACTTGCTATCACTTATGAGAGTTGATTATAAATACGGGCTTATAGTACTATCTATAACTTAAAAAAAAAAAAATATATAATACGGGGTGTAAGGAACGGGTACGTGTTGCTCAGTCAACGAAACTAAACAATTATCAGCAGATTATATTTTCAGGAAGCAAAATACAAGAAAATGATTTTACACACAAAATAACATGTGGTATTATGAAACTAACGCGCTTGTGAACCTAAAAGTTAAGAATAGATTAATGCAAGTGATATCAAAACAATAAAAACTATGATTACGAGTGGAACTGCTCCCTACTTTGCTTGAAATAATAAAGTTATGATTAGATTAAATCATAAACAACGTCGACCTTGATCTTAAAATATACAACATATCGGTTTTGGCTCTCGCATGTAAACTTAATTAGGTAGACGTAATTTACTCAGTACTTTGCCTGTTATTCAACTATAAACTATTCTTTGAATAGATACAGTGCCATGACTCATCATGTAAGATGGTTATGAAATATTTTATCATCAAAGAACTTTATATAATACCCCACGCGTCACCCACTCACTTTATACAGTTTGAAACAACTCAAATATTGCGTACCATCCGAATAAACATTATTTTGCTGGTACCATATTTTTAGCAACAGCATTTCAAACTAGAAGTGTTTACTTTACAAAAAATAATATTTTCATTTTATTTCCAGATTGCCAGTTCCGGGGCGAGGATTACAGAAAAAATAAAACTGGAAGCCATCCAAATAGAACGCAAATAGTGACGAGTTTCCAAATTCAAATGGGAGATTTGAAATAAGAAGGTTCTTTGCAATGTAGCCAGTGTTTAACGATGAACACATCCAAATAGAACGAAAATTGTGATGTGTTTCGAAATTCAAATGTAGAGATTCAAAATAAGAAGTCTTTTTCCAATGTGGCCAGTGTTTGATGGTGATATTGTAAGTGGTGATGATGATGAAATAGTGATCTTGTGTCGGACGTGGAAATGTGATGAAAATGACGAGAGATACAAATTGCAGTGTGTTGTTGACAATTTTGTTGTGGCTGGCGATGGTCAACACCAGCTTGGAGATTGTAGATTCAAGTGAGTAAAGCATGGACTGATATTATAAAAAAAAGTTTATCATAATATTTGATATATTGTGATTTTGGATATAACATTTGATTCAAATCCAATGATGTTTTATTGCATTACTTTTATAAGACATAATATAAAAGAAAGAATATAATAAATTCGATTCGGGCAGGGCTCGAACCTGCGTCTCTGGAATGCCGGTCCATCCGTCTTATCTTATTTTCTTTCTTTCATATTATATGAAATAAAATAGCATTGTAAGTGAGGATTTTTAATCCTCAATTTTTTTATAAGATACCTAGATCTTTCAGTGCATTACTTTTAAAAAAAAAATGCAAAGATTTCAATGCAATGAATACTTAGATTCTTTTAACAAAGTCTTGCTAAATAGAGTTAATGATGTACAAGCCAGTACAACGAACTGGACTGCCATTTGTAAAAATAAAAATAACTGTTTTTTTTATGTGTGTTCTTTATTTGTACTGTTCTAGTAATAAGATAATTAAAGAAGAACAATAAGACACTACTTAGTTCCTTAGTAACTATTGAAATAGTTGGCATCTTAGCAGATCAGTAAGTATAGACATCATAATTTATTTAAAGGCGATTATCAAAGTTGTAAACTTATGAATAAGGATATAAAAACATACTTGCTTATTGCCTTTTCATACGTTTTACTAATCTCTGTATTTTTAAAGCTATAGTAAAAATGGGATAAGTTAGATAAGGATAAGTTTCTTGTTTTTATTGCCTGCTATTATAATTTTTTTATTATCTCAAAAAAATTGGCTTACTAGAAGAGAAATCAATAATTGTAATTGAATTAACATGAAAGGTTGATTTTTATTTAAAACATTCTAGGCCTCCTCAGTTTCTTTTCTACAGAACAATTACGTCCCATCACATCCCTAATTAGCAAATCTGACCCGAACACCATAATTTACTTATAACAAATTGAATCTGAGCCGTTGCGGATCGAACTATCGTTCTACCGTCTATTTCGGCAGATGTCGGGGCGCCCGTAATACTGGCCACTAGCCAAATTGAACGGATAAAGCCTTAGATGAAACCAAGTTGCAAGACCTATGATGAAATACAATAAACGGACTCTTCCAAATTGGCGTGAAATGTTTGTACAGGGTAGGAAAGGCGCAGGTGATGCTTCTGGCATTGACATAAGTTACGGCTTTCCGTCAGGCAGGCACATTTTTGGGATCACATAATAATACAGGGTGTTAATTTAATTGCATGCCATAGCTTAGGGGGTATTTCAGTAACGTAAAAGAAGCCTACAAAAAATACCTTTTTTTTTTAACAATAGTCGGTAGGTATGTGCAATGATTCCCAGAGCTGCGTCTGGCCGCGTGATAAGGCGAGAACCAAAGCGCGTCGTGATTTGCTATCGACCAGTGATAGCGACTCGCGCGGACTCGGTTATAGCGGTGCGGCCAGAAGCATCTCATAATAAATACCGACTATTGATTTTTGAGTCCGATTTATTAAATATTTTTATGGGCTCCTTTTACGTTACTAAAACACCCTCTACGCTATGACACGCAATTAAATTAACACCCTGTATATAAAATAGCTACATGCATTTAATGTGTACCTAAGTATGCCTTAGAGAATGACATTAAGTGTTATTTAAGATTAGATAACCTCCACCTACGACCTGTCGCTCTACGAGTAGAAAGCTACATGGTATAGTCAAACCAGTTAGTATGACTGACATGATCTTGGACCGATCTTGTTGACCGACCATAATTAACGTAAAGTACCTTTAAGGGAGCCCGATGGTGTAGTAGATAGGGCCGCTGCCTCCTGAGCGAGAGGTCGTGGTTCGAACCCCACCAGGTACCATTGTGTTTTTCGATTTTCGAATTTCATATGTGTGTTTATTCGGCGCTTTTTCCGTGCTTCGGAAAGCACGTTAAGCCATAGATAATACCGTAGATATTAGTCGTTAAGCCATATCAGAGCCCAGTGCTAAGCATTAGCGGCTTGAAAACTCTGACCTTATCTAGGATTGGGTCTGGTTTCCCTTCTGGGTTGCAGAGGTCAGATGGCAGTCGCTCTGTGTAAAAATCAGTACCCTCGTTCAATCACCTAGATTAGGTAGCCGACCCCGAGAAATACGGGATAAGGCTAGGATGATGGATGATGATGGTTGACCTTTGATATTAGTTGAGAACATTAACTGGATCCTTGGTCTAGTATCCTAATCCTTGATCGATAATCCTTGGTCGGTGATAACCGCCAAACTTATGAAAATCAGGCTTTAACACAAATCTGCTGAATTGTTGTCTAGTTTTAATAACAAGGCATTATCCTTAAGCATATGTGACGTTACACGATATAACGGAATTGTGTTTTCATAAATCTTCAATCATAAAATCTATCGCAAAGTACTCTAGTAGGGTGTCTTTGTGTTACATACATAATATTATATTGTATATTATATTCTACATTAATAAATGCCATAAAGAACTTGAACTTGACCTGTATGCTGGCCTGGGAGCGAGAGAAATACATAGAAAGTGCCAGCTGCATTTCCTCCCGGGCATGCTGTAAAAACCAGCTAAAGGATCCGAGAGTTTCAGTATATTGTAATTTAGGCGATGTACTGAAAACCTGTCACTACAGCAATATACCTACAAATCTATCTTAAATAACCTTTTTCTCTTAAATAATCTATCTTAATTAACTTTGTCAGACGTGGCGAAACAACCTTAGCTTAGGTCGTTTTTGCTCTGCTTATCCCATAAGGGATAAAGGCGTGATTATATATATTTTATTTTTATTTTTTATTCATTCAGAACACCTACAGCTAGATTACAATAACTAATACAAAAAAATATATCAACAGAGCCATTTACAGGTGCCCGCAGATAGAAATGAAGATGTAGATAGATATGTATGTATGTAAGAACTTGAAACTGCGCAAAGGTCCGACTATGTCTATATGAAAGCAAGTAATCTAGGCGATACCGAAATAGAGTCAAATAAAAAGCGAGCCGATTTTAATCTAGGTTGTCACACATCTATAAACTGTCTTAATCCAAGGAAAATCGGCAGAACTCGAATGACAGTACTGAGCTCTTCGGCTGTTTCAATCAACCAGAGATTTTTGATTATTCAAGTCTTTATTAGGAAAACGCCAATCAAACGTAAAATTAATATCAGATGTTTGTGCAGAATTCAATGTGGATAAAACGAAATGAGTGGGCAAAGGAATTTTCTAGCAATATAATATCAGTTCTATCACCCACCCCAGTAGATATAATTATAACTTATCGTATTAAATATTATCACCTTTTTTTTTTTGTATGTTTGTGTTCAACTCTGTGCAATTATCTTTTTTGGCCACGACTATAAGGTCTCCACTGGTTTTTGTCTGGATAGAGAAGTTGTTTTTTATTGGGTCAAAAACATAGCGGTCAGAAACAGTGTTGATGTTAGAGCGGGCTCGTCAAATGTTCTGTCTAACTTTTCACACAATACAGGGGCTGTAAACATTCTACTATGCATACAATACATACATACATACATATACTTACGCCTTTATCCCTAATGGGGTAGGCAGAGCGAAAACGATCTAAATAAAGGTCGGTCCACCACGTCTGACAAAGTTTTGAGGGATATTTAAGATAGATTCGTAGGTATATTGCTGAAGTGACAGTAGCACATCGCCTTAAATGCAATATACAGGAATACTCGGATCCCTTATCTGATTTTTACAGCATGCCCGGGAGGAAATGCAGCTGGCACATTCTGCTATACATGATGAATGATGACTGTCAGGGTCCGGATCTTTCTCTTGTTGATCCTTACAGCAGCATAGGCGCAATATTTTTACACATTTTATACCAAATCTCTTACAACTAATTTCCGTATCTGCACCAAATCTTAACCGGACTACAAAACAGTAATTCCTGCCACATTAATCGACGAGCATAAACCGTTTGAGCGTTTAGTCCAGTAAAGTGGCGATAAACTATTTTAATGCCCGAGATAAAGGCGCTGGGGTGCATAATCCTGAATAAAGTATCTGTTTTGCGCTTCTGCACGGCGGTGCGGGATTTGCTGTTCGAACTCCGTTTGGTTATTGCAAGCTGATTTAATGGTAATGCGGGTATAAAAATATTAAAGTGATTCTGAAAAATGTGCAGTGTAACGTATGAATTTGCAACGATGAGACAGAATACAGCATTTAAATGTTCGAAACGAATCTTCCTTGTCATTTTCTCAGTGTAGAAATCTGTAAAATTAGGTAAATTTAGGTCCTATTATAGGCAATAAATAGGTCAATGTGTTTTCGTAATAACATCAACTTATGAGGGGAATCCCTTTTTTCAACACAATCAATAGATGTTTCATACACTGATTTAATGTGAACGAAATCTAAAAGTATTTCGTACAAACAGTGTAAATAAAACTCACGTAGTCGCCAAAGACAGGTGTGGTCTAAATCTGGCTCTAGTCAGGTCATAAACCTCTCTCGCGGTGCATCGCGCTAAAGCCGATCACCGACTATTTGTCAACCGAGAGCTATTTTCTGGCGCGGTGGATGGACTTGACTAAAAGAGATGGATACCGGTTAAAAGCGGAATTTTCGGTTTCATCAAAAATAGAAAACTGTTCATAACTCAAGAAGTAGAGCCTTCTTCGGCAAAATGACGGCATTTTAAAATAGTTTGATTAATAATGTGTCAGAATCCACTTTGTGTGGATGAGCCAGCGAAGTAAGTAGACAATTATTGCAAACTTAAATCGCCTTTTAGAATAAGGGATACGTTCTCAACGTGGCAATTTAGTTTCATCACGTAATTATTGTCAATTTTTTTATTTTTCCGGTGCGCCTAACCGACAAATTTGTTTAAAAACGGTTACAAACCGGTTTACAAGCCCTAAAAACCAGAGTAATATTAGGTGGTTGTTCTTTATGTCTATCTGCTGCCAATTTTACTGTGAGTGAAATGCTATGACCGGTCTAACAAGCAAGATATTACGACGGGCACTACTGTAAACATACATACATACATAAATCACGCATTTATCCCTTACGGGGTAGGCAGAGCGTTTAACGCCTCGTAAAAGGCGCTTTCGCCACGTCTGACAAAAATTGAGGGCAATTTTAGATTGTAATATGTATTGCTTTAGTGACAGGTTGTCAGCCCATCGCCTAAATTACAATACACTGTAACCCTCGAGTCCCTTTTGCTGACTTCAACAGCATGCCCGGGAGGAAGGGCAGCTGGAACATTCTATGTTTTTCTATCTCTCTAAGTCCAGCATGGAAGATACTACTGTAAAGCACTGAACAAAATACGTGAAATATAGTTCTTTTGATCAGCTAACTAAGGGCATTACTAATGTATTTATTTAGATATTTGATACTAGAATATGTAATATCTGCCTCACTTATGCACTCTCACTACCGTAGGTCAGCTGGAAGAGATTTCTTTTTAGAGATAAGTTGTACCTGTTGTGCTATTGTTTTTTATGTTTGTGTCCTCTGTATGCTCATGTGTGCGCAATAAATTGTTAAATAAATAAATAAATAAAAAATCATTCAGATAAAAATTTCCATAGGTTTACCAATATCAATAACCCAATTTTGAGTTGTCATTTTAAAATATAAATCACTATGTTCATAAATGTCACTGGAATGTCAATTAAAAACTGTCTGACAGTCCGAAATAAATTCGAGGAAAGGACAGCCCAAAAAGATATGCACAGCCATACCGGGAAAATACTCCCTGACAATCGAATCATGCCTGCCAGTCTACATACTTGGAAACTTCAAGCTGTCTTCTGTGACAGACACGACAAAAGAATAACATGCACCATGTCCCGTGACGAAGTGACACCTTCACATTTGTGTCCAGTTTTACATACATATAATCACGCCTTTGTCCCTAATAGGGTAGGCAGAGTGTAAACGACCTAAACAAAAGTCGTTCCGCCACGTTTGACAAAGTTTTGAGGGGTATTTAAGATAGATTTGTAGGTATATTGCTGTAGTGACAGGTTATCAGCCTATTGCCTAAATTGCAATATACTGAAACCTTAGATCCCTTAGCTGGTTTTACAGCATGCCCGGGAGGAAAAGCAGCTGGCACATTCTAAGTTTTTCTTTCGCTCCCAGTTCAGCATGGAAGACAGTTTAACATGTGTGTGTGAAATAATTTGAGAAAAGGTCGTGTTAAATTCAACTTGCTTTTATTACAGTTGTTGATCGGCAAATATCTGATTAGGTTTTGCGAATCCTAGTATTATAGGAACCAACCCTTAATATGCCTTCAGAAGCTCTGAAAACAATCTCGTTTTACCACGGCTACACTCACCCATACATCTGCTAGTGTTGTTGTCATTTACCAAAAAAATTGATATATTTTGTATAAGAAAGTTAGTTTTCTTCCATGCTGGACTGGGAGCGGAAGGAAAACATAGAATATGCCAACTGTATTTACTCCCGAGCATACTGTAAAATCCAGCTAAGGAATCCGGGTTTCAATATATTGTAATATACCTACAAATCTATCTTCAATAACCCTCAAAACTTTGTCAAACGTGGCGGAACGACCTTTGTTTAGACCGTTTACGTTAAGTATGTTTGTATGTATGTAGAAAGTTAGCTTGACGTGTAGAATCGTCTCTAATCCTGGGAAGTTCATCCCAGTTTTTGTGAAGAGGACAACGGAATCCGGTGATTCTAGTGTTTCCCTCCTGAAACCACGTGTCTTATGTCCTGCTTCGGTCTATATCGGTAGTTGGCGTCCGTCCAACAGCTACTTACATCCACGCTTCCGTCCAGTTCGGGTAAATTTGGCGCAATAGAAATTTAGTGCCTTTGACTTATTGCTAATTCCGTTCCGTTGGCATTGGACTAGTTGTTGGGCTGTAAAAATGTTGCAATACCGAGTGTAAGGGACAGCGTTGTTCAGTCAACGACATTGAACAATTTCTACTAAGAAATTCTTTCAGGAGTGAAAGAAAGGCTTTTCCGTACAAATTGTCTGATCGAGGTGGACATTTTGAATGGAAAAGCCAATTATTATTTTCACTTCCTGAAAGAAGTTTTTTGGTGGAAGTTGTTCAGCATCGTTGACTGAGCAAGTCCTATTTGTTTGCGGGACGCTGTCCCTTACACCCGGTATTACATGTAAACATACAAGGTTCAGAGGTAGGGTGACAACGACATAGTTTATTGTGTTTTTAAAACTTCTCTAGTCTAGTAGTAGTCTTTCAGCCTATTATCTAAATTATGTAGTTGATAGAAGCATTGTTCCATACTGGACTGGGAGCGAAATAAAAACATAGAATGTGCCAGCATTTCCTCCTGGGCATGCTGTAAAAACCAGCTAAGGGATCTGAGGGTTTCAGTATATTGCAATTTAGGCGATGGGCTGACAACCTGTCACTTCAGCAATATACGCACAAATCCACTTTGAATAACCCTGAAAACTTTGTCAGACGTGGCGGAACGACCTTTGTTTAGGTCGTTTACGCTCTGCCTACCCCATTAGGGATAAAAGCGTGATTATATGTATGTATGTATGTATAGAAGCATCCCTCCGACTCTAGAAAAGTCAACAGCAACAACTCCTAATCATCGGATTTACTGTTTCTCCACCATAATAAATACAATTTAGTGTTTTAGAGGATACATTGCTTTGCTTACAACTCGACTGTCACACTACGAAAAAAATAATAATTTATCATTAAATACGAAAAGAAATTAGCATGACGCTAATTATTGTGCTTTGAATATATTCATATGCATATAATCACGTCTTTATCCCTAATGGGGTAGGCAGAGCGCACACGACCCAAACAAAGGTCGTTTCGCCAGGTCTGACAAAGTTTTGAGGGTTATTTAAGATAGATTTGTAAGCATATTGATATAGTGACAGGTTGTCAGCCCATCGCCTAAGTTACAATATAGTGAAACCCTTGGATCCCTTAGCTGTTTTTTAAAGCATGCCCGGGAGGAAATGCAGCTGGCACATTCTATGTTTTTCTCTCGCTCCCAGGCCAGCAGAAATGAATTGAATATATTCACATTAAGTATACACCCCAAAGGCGGCGCCAATCGAAACGCTTATTTTATTTTGCCTTTTTATGAGTCTGGGTGGTCGTCATACGTTACCAAGTTAAAACCTAGTTAGGTCTGTTGCATCAAATACTTAAGTACAGCGCTTCCCCGCTTATATTAACACCGTTCAAGTGCCACACAGAACGCAGTTTATTTACTGTATTTGACATACACTGGTTGTAGATTATAGTGATAAATAAATAAGTTTATTGAAAAATTATAATAAATAAATACAAAACAAAAATAGAAAGTGTATTTGTTTGTTTGTGACTACTTCACGCTAAAACTGTTAAGATGAAATGAAACAAAAGTAGACAATATTTTTTTAATACATACATACATACATATAACCACGCCTTTATGCCTAATGGGGTAGGCAGAGCATACACGACCAAAACAAAGGTCGTTCCGCTACGTCTGACAAGGTTTGAGGGTTATTCAAGATGGATTTGTACGTATATTGCTGTAGTGACAGGTTGTCAGCACATCGCCTACATTGCAATATACTGAAACCCTCGGATCCCTTAGCTGACTTTTACAACATGCCCGGGAGGAAATGCAGCTGGCACATTCTAAGTTTTTCTCTCGCTCCCAGGCCAGCATGGAAGTATATTTTAAATGTTTTAATTTATTTCGCGATGAGGTAACTCTTGACTTAAGTTTATGCTAGAGGTCTCACGTCAAGGTCGAAGAAATTGTAAACTTCGGGAATTCACCAATTCTTGATTTGCTATCCTTTCCCAGTGGAAGCCTAAAATGCATGCTACGAATCATCTCTTCGTCAAAGGAAAATAAGTTAGTCGCTTGTAAAACCACGGAATGGAAAGCTACTCGTACAAATTCTAATAGTAGTTGAATGAGTTCAAAACAGAGCAATGTACTGACAACTTACTTCTGTATTGCTTCATGTGTGGCGCAGATAAAACTTATGAATGGAAGTTTTCAAGTGTTCCGTTGGAAAGTAGGAATAAATAAACGAGTGCTGAAACGCGACGCGCGAGGCCTCAGATAAGTGCTGAAAGCGCTATATTTATGCACGGTCGAGTAGGTTACGCAGCTGATAGATTATTTATTTGCAATGGTCTTTACATGTCCAGAGTAGATCCAGTTTAACTAAGGGCAGCAACGCATCAATTACTGCGCGCAAAGATGCGCTCAACACGATGTCAATTATTTTTTAATTGACTTCAACATACATGCGTCACCTTACGCTCTACGCGCGTAATGCAAAAAGGATTAACAGCGTGTTCAACCCTAAGACAACACACGAAAAAAAAAGCCCTTTGATACATAGTCTTCTTCATAGCGATTGGATTCTCGAGACAAACGACACGATGAATCCTGGTGTCAGAGTTTTTAAACCGCCTAGTAGCACAGCTACTAGGCCTCTGACATTGTTTGAGTAACGACCACTATCATAGACAGCGATACAAAGTGAACGCTATAGAAAAAAAAATATTGCCCTCACATGACGTTAAAGAAAAGAAGTTATACTGTGGAACTAGGCTAGAATTGACTCAGTTCAGAAATCAAAACGATCCCTGTTTTAGGTATCTACTTGTGTCGGTTCTAGCTAGCCAGGGTGGCCCTTTTTAAGGTTCTTATCATCACTTATCCAGATGCAGGGCATAATCGTAATTTCTTAGGATGACTGCTAGGATTAGCCAGACTTGTACGAATGTTATTACACAGTTAGTGCATGCACTAAAGCGGTTTAACTTTCAAGAGCAAACTTAGCGCAAGTACTTTACAAACCCTTCATCTTTGTCATCCCATCAGATATGACAGTTACGGCTACTAAAATATACATTGCACTGGATCGTAATGGGTTCCGCGAATTATATCACTCGCCTTATTATGTTTATGGGCGTTTTGATGGTGTTTCATGCGTGTGGCGGACCCTCTTATTAATTTTGTTACTTTTTTATTTCGTTAATATTCGGAGAGATTGAAATGGTTCGATGCTAGACTGGGAGTGATGGAAAAAATGTGCCAGCCAGTAAAAAAAAGCTAAGGGATTCGAGTGCTGATAACCTGCCCCTATAGCAATATAGATCATTATCATCAGTGATAACCCTCAAAACTTCAGTCAGAAACACAAACACAGTCAGACGTGGCAGAACAAACTTTGTTTAGGTCATTTTCGCTCTGCCTACTCCATTAGAGCTGAAGGCGTGATTTTATGTATGAATGTAAAATGATTTATTTCTATTCCTAAAAAGGTAAGTCGATTATTAACATCTTACTGAAGCCATATAAACTTGAATTAGCACAAAATATAACAAAGGAATGTGTATAGCTGTAGTTGCCAGGACAGTTAGTCCAGTCTGCTTACAGCCCAAATTGTATTGTTCAGAAATCCTCTAAAGTGTTTTACAATATGCCTAGGGAAAAATAGAACTGATACATTCTACATTTCTCTTGGCTTCCAGTGCAGTGTGGAAGCTTTATTACGGGTACAAAAATAGCAACTTTATCCTACCAAAACCTCTTCAGTCAAGCGCCCTCAAAGCATCAACTTAATGTCTGTTTTGATGTGACAGCACCACCGGTTTTCTTTTTACCGTGGCGCTTAGTCCGAAGACTAATTCTGTCCTGATACTTGGCCCAAAGCCAAGAGATGCCGATCCCCAAATATCGGGTGTCACCGAGTGCAGTTTTGTATTTGGGACAGATTTCGGAGGGGGTCGGCGAAAATAGACGGATCGAATTAGATGAGAGGAGATTGTGAAGCTTGTTTACCTCTTTGATGGTACCTGTTCAGTTTGAGTCATGTTTTATTAGTAAACTTAGTAGTATTTTTTTTAACTGTAATTCAACAATGTATTATTTCACGTTTTCTGAAATTTATACTGTAACTATAAAAAAAAACTGCCTCCGCGGTTTTAGCTTTAGCGGTCTGAGCTATGAGCTCTCGACCGATTCCCGGCGCGGGCTGTGTTGTTGTTTCTAGTTTGGTTGGGGAATTGCAGGCTGATCATCTGATTGTCCGAAAAGTAAGATGATCCATGCTGTCGGGTGGGCATGTAAATAGTCGGTCCCGCGCCTGATTTCTCTCTGGTCGTGTCAGTCAATCTGCCATTGGAAAAAAAATTGAAGGAAAGGAGAGTACACCTGTGTGTAGCGCAAACACTAACGATCTCAGGAGGATAGGCTGCCATCACCGAAAATCGAGGAAAAGGGAGGATTATTAAATAAAACTATTAAATAACACAACTTAAATCCATTCAAAATGGTTTTATTGTAATTAAACAGCAATTATTGACCGTATATTTTGAGTATTATGATTTGATATCCCCAGATACCTGTCTTTGTATCGAATGAAGATTATTTGTATTTAAATGACAAGCAAGTGTATAATAATAATAGTTCTCCCACCGATTTTCGGTGATGGCGGCCAATCTCGCGGAGATCAGCCAACTGCGCTTGTTTTCAGTGCCCAAGTGCTTGCGCTACACACAGGTGCACTCTCTATTCCTTCAATCTCTTATTCTGATGGGACAGATTGACTGACTCGACCAGAGAGAAATAAGGCAAGCAAGCAAGTGTATAACTGTCCATTTATAGAACAGAATGTTGAGTCCAAAAAATGGAATGACAAATTTCAATGCAATTCATGACCGATAAGATATTGATGAATTTGTTTTAACTGAACTTATTTAAAACTAAATTTATTTCTTTTCCAAGATAGAGTTTAGTAACTATCTTTTATTGTTTGGTTATCTAGCACGTTTAAAGCATGAGAATACATCGTTTAGAATTTCTGGTTGCAGTTAACCTACATTAAAATATTCCTTTAATTTGCCACCCAGATGGGACATACGCTAGCTATTAGTCCAACCTATTATAATCCGAGTTCTAGGAACAAATGTGTCATACTATTGTTTACATTCACCGCTATTGTATGACTCGACCTTTTATAAATCTAGCTAGTTTGCACAAGCAATTTGGTCTTTAAGCTCGTTTACAGTTCTCAGTATAAAGATTAAAAGTAGCGATGTAATTAAGCATGCTTAGTCATCAAGCATGGGTGGCAACCATGACATTGTGTATTTATGCTTTAACTGGATAATATCCATCTGGTACTTACTATACTAAAGTGGCCATAATACAACACACTTTATATGAGACTTGCGTTTACATTAAAAAGAAACTACGTTCGCTGTGAGAGAGAGAGAAGCTGCAAATAGACGTTTATAAAACGTTTTTTTGGAAGAAGAGGCAAACATACCATATTATTAGTCTTATATAATAAAATAAAAATAAAAATCTTTATTTTCAGACCTTTGGATCCATACATACATCAACAATTTCAACAATTAGCCTAAGTAACTATTAAAATAAAATAGGGTTATTTACAAATGAGACTTAACTTTTACACTTTAACAGGTTCCCTGTCCCTATATCATTTGTTTTAGACCTATGTTTTGATGCTTACAATAACTAGCATAATAGCAAAAAAGACATATATAAAATCTGACCAGGGTTCATGGAATAAAAGAGTCAATTTATTTAAATTATGACAGTAAAACTATTAAACCATTTTTGATGGTACTTTTAAAATCTTTATTGACTCCAAAAACAAGCGTAGGTGATAATTGTTACCCAATTTTAATGATCAGATATTTTAAACAACCATTTTGGTAGAGATGCGGTAACCTCCGATAAAGTCACAATAAAGTAATTATCGATAAATTTAATAATTTTAATAACCCGCTCGCTCCTGCAGTGTCAACAAAATGCGTTTGAGTTGCTCTCCAATTTGACGCCCATTCAGATTTACGAAGAGCATTTAATTATAGGTAAATTGTTTTCCGTGGTTTTTATTCGACAATTAATTATCATAAGTTGTAAAAACATGTTAAAAATTACATATATACATATAATCACGTCTTTATCCCTAACGGGGTAAGCGCTCTGCCTAAACAAAGGTCGTTCCGCCACGACTGACAAAGTTTTGACGGTTATTTAAGATAGATTTGTAGGAATATTGCTGCCTACAAATCTATAGGAATATTGCTGCTACCCTCGGAAAAATAAAAACTTATTATTTAATATGCGTTTGCAATTAAAGTATTAATTTATTTGTAAAATATGAGAAACAACAAATCAAAAACTTCAACCGCAGACACGATTCCAGCCTGCATCTTTGGAATACCGTCTCAACGCTTTAGCCAACTGAGCTACCTCTAAGAAGCAACTAGTCATTAACTTCGCTACTCAAGAGAAGATCCGCGGTAGTTTAGTTGGGCAAAGCGTTGAGACGGTATTCCTAAGACGCAGGTTCGAATCCTGTCAGTGGTCGACTTTTTGCATACATATATATAATCACGCCTTTATCCCTAATGGGGTAAAGGTCAAACCAAGGTCGTTCCACCACGTTTATCACACAGTTTTGAGGGTTATTTAAGACGGATTAGCAGGTATGTTGTTGTAATGACAGGGTGTCAGCCCGTCGCCTAAAGTGCAATATACACAAACCCTCGGATCCCTTAGCTAGTTTTCACAGCATGACCGGGAGGAAATGCAGCTGGCATATTAATTGTGAATCAAAAGATTCGCTGTTTTTCATATTTTTAAATTGTTCTCTTTCCCTAGAGTAACGTCAAACCTTTAAAAAAAACTATATCGTAACCGTTTCACCGTACACAAAATATCTTCAAAAATATTGAAAGACAGTTTACGAGGGCTCTTGCTGGGTAGAATATGCATAATTCAATCTTTCCCAGTCAATGTGAAGCCGTAAAATGTTATCACTGGAGCTGCGGAAGGCACCAGTCGCCATCTTGGACAGGGTTGCCAGGATGTTGCCATGTACCTACTTATATGTAGTGTAGCCCTTACAGGATGATGCCCTAGTAGGCATAATGGCACATAGAGCCGTATTTAATATCAGCTCTCATGAGTCACAGTTAGTTAGAGTTTGTATCAAAAATGTAATTTTGGTACAAACTGGCCTGTCAAATCCAAACTTAATATTGCTCTTAAGTTTGAGATCGCTTCATAAATACGAGTATCTTCCTATATTTAGGTAGATTATATGCAAAGTTGCCTTCAAAGGTGGTTATACTAACAATGAAACGTGTAAAGATGATGGGGACGCGAAAGCTGTTAGGGTGTACTCTAAATAAATAATCTGTTTCCAAGACTTCTCATTAATACTTAGTATCGTAAAATTAAAAGAAATAGAAATTCAAGATCGAATGTAGGGCTGTCACAGCGGCATATTATAACGCTTAAAATTAAGTATTAATTAATTATTATTTTCTTCCATGCTGGACTGGAAGAAATAGAAAAACATAGAATGTTCCTGCTGCCCTTCCTCCCGGGCATGCTGTTGAAGGCAGCAAAAGGGACTCGAGGGTTACAGTGTATTGTAATTTAGGCGATGGGCTGACAACCTGTCACTAAAGCAATACATATTACAATCTAAAATTGCCTTCAATTTTTGTCAGACGTGGCGAAAGCGCCTTTTACGAGGCGTTAAACGCTCTGCCTACCCCGTAAGTAAGTATGTATGTAAAATTAAGTGCGCCTCCCCGGCACTTGAAGATACGTAAGTAGGTAATTTCAAACGATTAAATTGTGTAAATATATGTTTTCTATGTCTCTAATGAAGCCTTTTGAATTAGTCTCGTTCTGATTATTTAATAAGGAAAAGACACCCTACCTTTGTCATAAGTTATCATGTAGTTTTCAGATCACAAAGTCAACGAATCCAAACAAACACGTTCCTTTTTATATAACATGAAAGAAAGATAATAATAAATTCGTTTCTGGCACGACTGCCGGTTCATCACTCTACCAACTGAGCTACAGGAACGGAAGCGGGAGTGACGAATTTATCATAGTCTTTCTTATGCACACGTTATAGCGACGTTAGCAACATCTAGCCTTGCAGTTTAAGAACTACGTAGGGCTTGACCTGTCCAAATTAAGATTGGAATTCAAGTCAATAATGATATCGCCTCACTTCTTACATATTTTTTAGGATTTTTAGTACTCAGAATGAGTCCTGCCAGAAATCAATTTATTATTTTCTTTCTTTCATATTATATGAAATATAAATCTATCTTAAATAAACCTTAAAACTTTGTCACACGTGGCGGAACGACCTGAACCTTTGTTCAGGTCGTTTACGATCTGCCAACCCCATTAAGGATAAAGGCGTGAATATATGTATGTACGAAATGAAAATCGCTTTGTGAGTTCTAAAAATCCTCATAAATACGTCCCATTTTTGTCATGCTCAGCAATCAGAAAAGGATTATTCTCTCCAACTTATAAGGGTTGTTTGACACTACACACTTTAAACTTTGCACAACCCCTGATGGTAGCGTTAATGCATGCAACCTGCATATAATATTCCTGTATGTATGACATGCGGCATTTGCTTTGCATTTAAGGTGCTAGAATTGTCTGCAGTCAAAAGTAGGTTATTCTAAACAATTCCCCTTTAAATTCAGTAGGGATGAATCCCAAAATTTTATGCAGTAGGAACATGGTCAAGATTCTCAGCTTTTTACATTTTAATAGATTTTTTACACAAGGTAGAGATCTGAGGAAAATACATACCTAATAATGAAAGAAATTAGATTATGTTTTGTCAAGAGCAAGGTTATTATTTAAGTTTTTAAATCATACATACATACATACATACATATAATCATCTAGCTCGTTTTTTCTAAAAATTGCTGTATTCAAAATTCATGAATACAGCAATTTTTTTTTTGTGCTTTGGAAGGCACGTTAAGCCATTGGTCCTTGTTAATATCGTTTAATAACCTATAGATATTAGTCGTTAAGCCATATCAGAGGCCAGTGCTAAGCATTGGCGACTTAAAAACTCTGACCTAATCTAGGATTCTGGGTTGCGGAGGTCAGATGGCAGTCGCTCTGTGTTAAAACCAGTACCCTCGTTCAGTCCCCTAGATTAGGTAGCCAACCCCGTGAGATACGGGATAAGGCTAGGGTAATGAATGAGTCATCCAAAATCCCTTAATCTGAATATTCCATAAGGAAAGCGCTCTTACTTTGTCCTAACTACGTAGTAAGACACATCTTTCTCATGTCCAACTAAGTAACTTAATTAATTCTACGTGTGGTGTGCTTATGCTAATGGGAATTTCAGAATAGACCCCAACGACTGTTCTCCAAGGTGTTTATTCCAGAGAAAAGTTTTCACTTTGCCTGTCTGCAGGGGGACACAAAGTTGATATTTGTCAATTTATATGGTTAAGATTTTAGTTTGCCTAAGTTGCATCATTTTAATTTTGGGAAAACGGATTCCATACCCTCACACTAAAGTGAAAGATCTTGTTCCCAGTCTTTTATAGAGATCGTTACATAAACAATGTCAAATGATCAGAAATCGGGGTTTATCGGAGCGTTCAATTGAAGAAGATCGACAATAGATGGGGTGATACTAATCCAATCCAGCATTAGAAGTTCATTCCTTACATGCTGGCCTGGGAGAAATGTAAAACATAGAATGTTCCAGCTGCATTTCCTCCCGGGCATGCCGTTAAAACCAGCTCCACCAGCAAAGGATCCGACGGTTTCAGTATATTGCAATATAGTCGATGGGCCGACAACCTGTCACTACAGCAATATACCTACAAATATGTCATAAATAACCCTCAAAACTTTGTCAGACGTGGCGGAATGACCTATATTTAGGTCTTTTACACCCTGCCTACCGCGTTAGGGATAAGGGCGTGATTATATGTTTGTATCAGAAGTTCATGCATCAAGAATGGGGATTTGCAGAATAGCCCTCGACGACTGTTCTCAAGAAGGTGTTTATTTCCACAGACTAAGCTCAGTGCTCCACTTCTGGAATTATGTTTCATGAATTTGTATTGCTTGTGCAGTTTTGCAGTGCTCGTCTAAGTTAGATGTTGTAGTTTATTCACTACTTTGGAGTTAGCGCTGTAAGAAGGATATTATGGTGTCGATTCTGCCTTTAACATTATCAAATTCTGTTAGTTCTAAAATAATAAAAAATCATACAACCGAATTGAGAACCTCCTCCTTTGTTTTGGAGTCGTTTAATAAGAAAAAGTTTCTGGAAAATAGTTCAACTATGTTTCGGATTTTCTATCGCTGTATTGTTCATTCATTACTTTATAGGTTCTGTATGCTTTGGAAAATATCTTAATTTAACACACATACATACATATAATCACGCTTTTATCTCTAATGGGGAAGGCAGAGCGTAAACGACCTAAACAAAGGTCGTTTCGCCACGTTTCACAAAGTTTTGTGGGTTACTTAAGATATATTTTAGGTATATTGCTGCAGTGACAGGCTGTCAGCCCATCGCCTAAATTGCAATATACGTAATGATACCCTCGGATCCCTTAGCTGGTTTTTACCATGTTTTTACATGCCCGGGAGGAAATGCTGGCTGATTCTATATTTTCTCTGGCTCTAAGTCCAGCAAGGAATTATATCTTAATTTAATCCCTAATTAAACCTGTAAAACTGCAAGACTGAAAACTAGTCTACAGTGTCCTGAAATGTTCAGTTTTGTTCGAACACTACCCACTAATAAGCGTGCAAAGTTTTCAGTTATCTGAAAATAAAACAGAACATCCAGGTTACGTGTTGTCAGTGGCTGATAATAAAACTAGCAATCTCAAATGGAGGCTGTAAATGGCTGAGAGCTCCGACACAGTCAAAGAAAATAATGGCACTGTATTCGAAACCCTGACACTTGCACATGTGGCCCAACTTTTACTAGATTTCCTCATGTGCGTTTAGGTGAAGCTGAGGTGTAGAGAGAATCTGGTGATGCGTAGTGTCTTCTTGCAGCAGTGGAGAGTACAATAAAAAGACACGTATAGAGCCGTCGTTACGCGCTGGACGCCGCATACATAAAACATAGCGCCTTCCCGCATCGTGCCGGCTATGATCTAATAACCCGTGCGTACTGGCACTGTCTCCATTGTTACATACGACAAAAACTTGGTATAAAACATAGCGCCTTGCCGCATCGTGCCGGCTATGATCTAATAACCCGTGCGTACTGGCACTGTCTCCATTGTTGCATACGATAAGAACTTGGTACAAAACATAGCGCCTTGCCGCATCGTGCCGGCTATGATCTAATAACCCGTGCGTACTGGCACTGTCTCCATTGTTACATACGACAAGAACTTGGTATAAAACATAGCGCCTTGCCGCATCGTGCCGGCTATGATCTAATAACCCGTGCGTACTGGCACTGTCTCCATTGTTGCATACGATAAGAACTTGGTACAAAACATAGCGCCTTGCCGCATCGTGCCGGCTATGATCTAATAACCCGTGCGTACTGGCACTGTCTCCATTGTTACATACGACAAGAACTTGGTATAAAACATAGCGCCTTCCCGCATCGTGCCGGCTATGATCTAATAACCCGTGCGTACTGGCACTGTCTCCATTGTTACATACGACAAGAACTTGGTTTAAAACATAGCGCCTTGCCGCATCGTGCCGGCTATGATCTAATAACCCGTGCGTACTGGCACTGTCTCCATTGTTACATACGACAAGAACTTGGTATAAAACATAGCGCCTTCCCGCATCGTGCCGGCTATGTATAATAACCCGTGCGTACTGGCACTGTCTCCATTGTTACATACGACAAGAACTTGGTATAAAACATAGCGCCTTCCCGCATCGTGCCGGCTATGATCTAATAACCCGTGCGTACTGGCACTGTCTCCATTGTTACATACGATAAGAACTTAGTATAAAACATAGCACCTTCCCGCATCGTGCCGGCTATGATCTAATAACCCGTGCGTACCGGCACTGTCTCCATTGTTACATACGACAAGAACTTGGTATAAAACATAGCGCCTTCCCGCATCGTGCCGGCTATGATCTAATAACCCGTGCGTACTGGCACTGTCTCCATTGTTACATACGATAAGAACTTAGTATAAAACATAGCACCTTCCCGCATCGTGCCGGCTATGATTTAATAATCCGTGAGTACTGGGACTGTCTCCATTGCTACACACGACAAGAAATCATGCTCATCTGAATCTGTTTGTACTCATTGTAAAAGAAGCTACTGCAAGTTTTTAAGCGAATTTTGGGTCAAGTCAACTGCTAGCACGAACACTTAATTGTATCTCGAGCGCCATCGTACAATTTAACAGCATCGCAAGATCCTGCAAGCAACAGGAAATTGTAGGACGACGTCTAATCATTTGGTCTAAGATAGTCATGACATTGCACTTTTAACCAAACCATCACTAAGCCCCTCCCTTTATTGACAGTTTGGTTTTCAAGGTGTGAATGCTAACGCTAAGTCAAGGTTTAACTGCGAATTGTAAAACGATTTTCCCGATATCGTATCGTATTCCTACAATGCGAACGCCCTCCCTCTAACTCAATTCGCGTCTGCCGCCCCTTTTGATGAAGCGGCGTCTCGCAGTAGCGTAAATGCGCTTTTATACTACACTGCTACTGTAACAAGGCTACTCTACAGTATAAAGATACATAAATATAATCACGCCTTTATCCCTAATGCGGTAGCTTAATCGAGCAAAACAAATGTCGTTTCGCCACGTCTGACAAGTTTTGAGGGTTATTTAAGATAGATTTGTAGGTATATTTGTTTTAAAGATGGTTCCTTTAAAACGAGGCTTTAACTTTGATGCAGATGCAACATTAAACTAGGCTAAAGGTCTGGCGATCGGGCAATTTTGCTGCAAATTTTTACACAGTGCAAACGGCAAAGCGTCTTACGATCAAATGACTACATGGCGTATAAACCAGGTGTAAGCGACAGCGTCTCGCAAAATGATAGGGGTTGCTCAGTCAACGGAACTGAACAACATTCACCAGGTATTTTTTTTCATACATATAATCACGCCTTTATCCCCAATGGGGTAGGCAGAGCGTAAACGACCTAAACTAAGGTCGTTCCGCCACGTCTGACTTAGTTTTGAGGGTTATTTAAGATAGAATTCTAGGTATATTGCTGTAGTGACAGGTTGTCAGCCCATCGCCTAAATTACAATATACTGAAACCCTCGGATCCCTTAGCTGGATTTTACAGCATGCCCGGGAGGAAATGCAGCTGGCACATTCTATGTTTTTCTCTCGCTCCCAGACCAGCATGGAAGTTATTTAGTTTTTTTGACTGAATAACCCCTATAAGTTTGCGGGACGCTGTCCCTTACGCCCCGTATACCACTCAAGGCATATAAGATTTTGCCAAACAAATTACACTCACTTCAGAAACTTCTAGGCAATCTATTCAGGAATTCACTTTATAGTAATATAGGCGACTTGATTGAAAAATCTTTATTTGTTATATAAGTCGTATATTTCAGTAACCAGAAGACTCTGCTCCAAACCTGGAAACGAAATGTCCCAATAGCTAACAGTGTAACGGATTTCAAGCTATCAGAAACAACAGTAACTCAAGATTACAATATCGTCAGACGCATAACCAAACTTTATTCATAGACCGGGAGCAAGGTGCCCGGTGCATCCCATAACTTTGGTTGGATAGTTTGCTGCCGTGGAGGTACTTTAATGAACGTAAGGTTAGACTTGCAGTTCAGCTGAGATATTCTATTTTGTACTGTACAATCTTCAGGTTAGAAATACATACATACATATAATCAGGAATTGATCCCTATTGGGGTAGACAGAGCGTAAACGACCTAAACAAAGGTATTTCCGCCACGTCGGACAAAGTTTTAAGGGTTATTTGTAGGTATATTGCTTAGTGACAGGTTGTCAGCCCATCGTCTAAACTGAAAAATAGTGAAAGCCTAAGATACCTTAGCTGGTTTTTATAGCATTCTCGGGAGGAAATGCAGCTGGCACATTCGATGTTTTTCTCATACTCCCAGTCCAACATGGAAGAAATAATTTTCACTAATAGTAAAACTTTCTGTATGTACCCATCAAAAAACGTTATATTTTATGTACATGCAATGTACTCGTTAGGAAGTATAATATTTTTTATTAAATCATATAATAATTGTGAGTCATAATAGTTTCAGACTCATAAAATTATTACGACTTATAAATTAATTTGATTTGATGAAGTCTGGCACTATTTATGAGTTATAATAGTTTGATTTGAGTATAGAGCAAAGAAATAATAATGAGGAAATTCCTCTCTATAGATAATGCAATATAATGCATAAAAATCTCATTCAACCTATTCATTGCGCTCATAAAAGTGTGTTATTAAAATTATAAACAAACCATCAAACGCAGGGAAACACTTCCAATAGAAATGCCACTACAAATAATTCAAGTCTGATATGAATTGTGAATGTCTAGTTGTTCAAGGAAAAGCAATCATAAAGCGGCTAGTTTTATTTTTATTTCTCTTACATTTTGTGCAGCTTCCAATTGAAGCTCAGTTTTCTGTTTTCCTTACTTTTCTGTTTTCTACTCGGCGACTACACAAACTTTGACTTTCTGCTGTTTAGTTATTTATTGTTTTTGTATTGTTTCAGTGTTATTAAGAAAGCTGCATTGTAGTTTTCTTGGAAAAGGTGAAATATTATTAAATGAAACTGATCGCAGCATTTTTCCATTTTAACTCGCAAGTTTCCATGAATAAAATGTGATATTTATGAGACTTCTACAAAGTTTTCTGGCATTGAAATTAAACCACGATTAGTCTTATAATTCCATGGGTAGGTACTTCTAGAATTTCTACAACAAACATGCATACATATAATGGGGTAGGCAGAGCGCAAACGATCTAAACAAAGGTCGTACCGCCACGTCTGACACAGTTTTGAGGATTATTTAAGATAGATTTGTAGGTATATTGCTGTAGTAACGTGTTGTCAGCCTTACGCCTAAATTACAATATACTGAAACCCTCTGATCCTTTAGCTGTTTTTTACAGAATGCCCGGGAGGAAATGTAGGTAGCACATTTTATGTTTTTCTCTCGCTCCCAGTCCAGCATAGAAAAAACTGTACAACAAATAAGAAACAAAACCAATCACACAATGTATGAGGGAAAAACATCATTTTCAATCAGGGACCCTAGAAATCTCTCAAGCAATTTGCCGGCATAACGTATGTAGCTGTGAGTTCATAAAATAAGACGTTTCACGCAGCGCCGACATCTGCCGGGTGTGAGAGGAAATTGCACTGTGACTGGATGAGAGCGCCATATTGCGACGCCATCTTGTCCGCTTCGCTGTCCGCCATTTTATATTCGAATGTATGAATAGATGAGCTATAAACTGGCTTGATTGCAGCTGTGAGTGCTCTAAATGACTTTGATTGGTGCAGACAGTTCAGTGAAGTTTCTAGAATGGCAAAGTCGTTATAGATTTTGTTGCTACTTAGGTACCACAATTAATCACTTAATAGGATCTTCAAAGTTTGTAGATCTCTTATTGTTTAATTGTCATACTATATAGGGTGTAAGGGACAGCGTTTCGCAAACTGATAGGGGTTGCTCAGTCAACGAAACTGAACAACTACCACCAGGAAGTTCTTTAAGGAGACGAAAAAAATTTTGACCCATACAAAATGACCACTGATCTG
Source organism: Scrobipalpa costella (assembly GCA_949820665.1). Taxonomy (NCBI): domain Eukaryota; kingdom Metazoa; phylum Arthropoda; class Insecta; order Lepidoptera; family Gelechiidae; genus Scrobipalpa; species Scrobipalpa costella. The sequence continues at coordinate 667,738 of OX463314.1, forward strand.
GCAATTTGTATGGGAAAGCAAATTTGTATGTTCACTTCATGAAAAAACTAATCCTGCTCATAGTTGTTCAGTTTCGTTGACTGAGCAACCCTTATCAGTCTGCGGGACGCTGTCCCTTACACCCTGTACACGTATATTTTGCTTATGCAGCAACTAAGAAGAAAAGAAGATACAAGAAGTAACAATGATTTAATAGAGTGAGTTTGAACTTTGAAGTAGAACTATGACATAAACGCTTCCGAGGGTTTTTCAACGTAAATAAAGTACTATTGCAAGATGGGGCTTTTAAAAAAAGTGGTAGGTTCATGTGTTTTCCATCATACGTTCTGTTGTTATTGCAGTTTAGTTTTTTTTTTATTTTCATTTATTTATTTCCGTATGAAAATAAATTTACCACGCTCAATTTTTCTTCTGTTGTGAGAAAGGAGCCTAAAACCAGCCCAGAATACCTTTCCAAACTAATTATCTTCATACCAACTTACATAAGTGTATCTATGCCTACATCTGCAAAGCGAGGGCTTCCCCCCTCACGCCGCGCCCCGGGGCGGAAATTGCGGAACAACTGCATTCTCCCTAGTAGGTACACTTTGACAGCGGCATGCCTGAGCAGGCTACTACCTTTGTATAGTACGCTGGACTTGTAGAGAAGTTATAGAAATTAAAATGCTTCCTTCAAAGCTGGGCTGGGACCGATATAAACACATTAAATATGCGTATACCATACATACATAATTATAATTACTCCTTTATCCCTAATGGGGTAGGCAGAGCATAAACGACCTAAACAAAGATCGTTCCGCCACGTCCGACAAAGTTTTGAGGGTTATTTAAGATAGATTTGTAGGTATACATACATACATACATACATATAATCACGCCGTTATCCCTAATGGGGTAGGCAGAGCGTAAACGACCCAAACAAAGGTCGTTCCGCCACGTCTGACAAAGTTTTGAGGGTTATTTAAGATAGATTTGTAAGTATATTGCTGTAGTGACAGGTTGTCAGCCCATCGCCTAAATTACAATGTACTGAAACCCTCGGATCCCTTAGCTGGTTTTTACAGCATGCCCGGGAGGAAATGCAGCTGGCACATTCTATGTTTTTCTCTCGCTCCCAGGCCAACATGGAAGAATTTGTAGGTATACCAGGTGGTATATTATAAAAATTGTCTAGGCATACTGTAAAAAAAGAGACGATTCGGTGTATTACATTATTAAAGTGAAAGGCTGATAATTCGGTACTGTAGTGATACAGTTACTTATTTACAAAATTACCCCCAAACATGTTAAACGTGGCGAAAACCTTTACCTATGACATGCTATGTCTAAAAGTACGATGTTCTGCATACATACATCTAGTCACTCCTTTATCACCAATGGGGTAGGCAGAGCGTTAACAACTTAAACAAAGGTCGTTTCGCCCCGTCTGATAAAGTTTGGAGGGTTATTAAAGATAGATTTGTAGGTATATTGCTGTAGTGACATGTTGTCAGCCCGAGGGAAACTGTATCTGGCACATTCTATGTTTTTCTCTCGCTCCCAGTCAAGCATGGAAGAATATACGGTGTTCTAAATACGTGATTTATTCGTGTGGTAAATATCCAACAGATATAAAAGAAAACGTAAAGGCAGGTTTACAATGTTGTCCCCAACCTAAGGGCCGTATTTGTAAACAGCTCTCATAAATGACAGCGAGTTTGAGTGCGTATCAGAAATGTCATTTCAGTACAAACTGGCCTGTCAAATCAATACTTAATATTGCTCTCAAGTTTGATATCGCTTCATAAATACGAGCCTAACATTTTGTTTAATCTTATTCATTCCTATGACTTACAACTACAAATACTAACATTATGTAACCAAGCTGGCCTGGAAGCGGGAGAAAAACATAGAATGTGCCAGCTGCATTTCCTTGCGGGCATGCTGTAAAAACCAGCTAAGCGGTCCGAGGGTTTCAGTATATTGTAATTTAGGCGATAGGCTGACAACCTGTCACTACAGCAATATAACTAGACGTCTATGGTGTAAGGGACAGCGTTCTGTAAACTGATAAGGGTTGCCCGCTCAGTCAACGACACTCAATAACTTCCAACGAGAAATTCTTTCAGGAAGTGTAATATAAAGTGTCCACCTCGATCAGACAATTTGTATAGAAAAGCATTTTTTTTATTTTTTTAAAGAATTTCCCGGTGGAATTTGTTTAGTGTCGTTGACTGAACAACCCCTATCAGTTTGCGGGACGCTGTCCCTTACACCTGGTATAACCCTAGAAACTTTGACAGTCGTGGCGGAATGACCTTTGGTTAGGTTGTTTACGCTCTGCCTACCCTTTTAGAGATAAAGGCGTGATTGTATGTATGAAACCAAAGTTTAGATGTTAGTAATATGACCTTTGGGCAGTGTTTGGTTTGAGATATTTTGGCCAACAGTGAAACAATCCAGTCTTGTCGGGAGTCCATGGTGGATCGTCTGAACTCATCGCTAAGGGTGATATCCGAGTGGGGCGATGCCAATCTCGTCAAGTTCAACGCATCCAAAACCCAGGCGTGTCTATTCTCGACAAAACGGAGTCCTTTTAACCTGGCTCCTACTTTCCGGGATGTATCCGTACCGATTTCTGACCATCTTGAGCTTCTTGGTATGAGCCTTACGTCCGACTTGAACTTTGGACGTTACATTGAGTCTCTGGCCACAACAGCTGCCAAGAAACTTGGTATCCTCTCGAAGGTGAGGCGATACTTCACACCGGGACAGCTATTGCAGTTGTACACAGCTCAAGTCCGATCGTGTATGGAGTACTGCTGCCACCTTTGGGACGGTTCAGCTAAATACCAGCTGGCTGCCTTAGACTCAATCGAGAAACGCGCTAAGAAGCTCATTGGAGACTCAGCACTGGTTGAGGCAAAACTACAGAACCTTGAGCACCGTCGCAGAGTGGCGTGCATGTCGGTATTTTACAGGATACATTTCGGGGAGTGCGCGTTAGCACTTCATGACCTTATACCCCCCTCCCCTTTCCATCTCCGGAGCACGAGGCGTGGACAGGGGTTCCACCCTTATGTCGTGGATATACCACAAATTCGCACGAAGCGGTTCGCTTCCACATTCTTAATGCGAACGGCTAAGGAGTGGAACTCCCTGCCGGCGGATCTGTTTCCAGAACAATATAACCTGGGCCTTTTCAAGGCGAGAGTGAATAGGCACTACATAGGTGAGTATGTTTCAACATAGTCCGCATCGTCACTTTCCACCAGGTGAGATGGCGGACAAATGCTCGCCTATATATATTAAAAAAAAAAAAAAAATAAAATATTCCGAGAATTGCTATTTTAGGTTCGGTCAGCCGGTTATTTAAAACTGTAGTTGAATCTACAAACTGCGGAAGAATTACGCACGACTGATGTAGGTAATGTTTACGTTTGTCTCACTAAAAGAGTTATTAATGGCTATTAGTAATCTAATCGTCAGAGTTTTAAATCTCTGTAATCCAATAATTGACACGACGGACATAGACCTTAATGTCAGACTTTTAGAATCGCTGCAGTCATCACCCTAGCCTTGTACCGTATCTCACGGGGTCGGGTTCCTAATACAGGTGATTGTTTTTCACAGAGCGTCTGCCTTCTGACCTCCGCAGCCCAGGAGGGTAACCAGGCCCAATCCTAGATTAGGTCAGAGTTTTCAAGACGCCAATGCTTAGCACTGGCCTCTGACATGGCTTAACGACTAATATCTACGGCTTAACGTGCCTTCCGAAGCACAGAAAAGGCGCCGAATAAACGATCATATGACATTCAATAACCGAAAAATACATTGGTATGTGGTGGGATTCGAACCACGACCTCCACTCAGAAGGCAGTGGCCCTATCCACTACATCATCGGGCTCCTAAAAATTGGATTAGAGTCGCTAGAGTAGGACCATAGAATAAGAACCTAGAAGTGAGACCATGATTTTACCAGGTGTAAGGGAGAGCGTCCGTCGTAATAGGGGTGGCTCAGTTAATGATACTGAACAACTTCCACCAGGTTTTTTTTTCAGGAAGACAAAAAAAAATGGCTCTTGCATACAAAATGTTCATCTCGATCGGATAATTTGTACAGCAAATCCATTTCTTTCTTCACTTCCTGGTGGAAGTCGTTCAGTTGCATTGGTTGAGCAGCTATGAGTTTGTGGGACGCTGTCCCTTACACCCAATATATCTGTGTATCGTTCAGCAGTTTACTTATTTGACAGGAATGAAGGCGAATACAGCCGCTGATTAGCACGCACAAATATCATGGTTTTACTCTTATCTTATTTAGCCGTTAGTGTCCCACTGCTGGGCAAAGGCCTCCCTCCGGTCTCTCCACGACTCCCTATTCTGTGCTTCTTCTGGCCAATTTTTGAGGAAAGCATCGAGCTCATCCTTCCATCGCCGCCTGGGTCGGCCACGCAGCCGTCTGTCTCTTCTGGGCATCCAGCCGGTGGTAATCTTGGCCCATAATTCACCTGGCACGTGACCTGCCCAGTACCACTTTAGTTTTGCCGCTGCGCGGGTTACATCAGCTATTCTCTGGGTTTTACTCTGGGTCTCTGAAATACTTTGAGTCAGTTACAAAAGTGAGAGGTCATTTGCTATTTATTCTTCGAATTTGACAAAAAAAATACTGTTATCACAACCTTTGCTCGACATTTTTCTCTCAAGCTGGACTGGGAGCGAAAGAAAAACATAGAGTGTGCCAGCTGCATTTCCTCCCGCGCATGCTGTAAAAAACAGCTAAGGGATCCGAGGCTTTCAGTATATTGCAATTAAGGCGATGGGCTGACAACCTGTCACTACACCTACAAATCTATCTTTAATAACCCTCAATTTTTTCAGCCGTGGCGGAACGACCTTTGTTTAGGTCGTTTACACTCTCATAGAGGCGTGATTATATGTATGTATAAAACAATAATCTTAAAGGGCAATACTCAAAACTGTCAGTCAGTATGGAATCAATAGGCTCGCTTCATTATGCAGCTCTCAGCGAAATGAGTGCTGTGACATTATTAAATGCAGATCGAATGCACAACTTGCAAGTGCTCGGGACAACCGTATCGGAGGAACAAGAAGTTAAAAAAACACAGAATGTACCAACTGTTTCTCTGCTCAAAAAAAATTATAACTCAGTAGATGATTATAAAGGCAAAAGGCTGACAACCTGTGTGTACAATACTATATTTATGTGTATACTGGCAGGGGCTCTTAGCCAAAGTCATCCTTGAAATTGACAGATGTGCTCACGGTTTCTTAATAAGCCGTTGACGATCTGCGTACCCGTGAAAGATACAGACATAAAAAATATTATTTGTTATTTAAAATTAAAATTAGACTGTGAGATTTTCCCCAGTTGGGTTAAAACAATGCTGAATTCTCCAATTATCGTGATTTGATGGGCATGTTAAGCCATTGACCCTTTGTCGCTGTCTTTGACAGTGGTCGCTACAAAAACCTTATACAATTGCCTTATGCTGTGCTGTTTAATGGTTTAAAAACTCTGGCACCAGCAGCATAGTAGAAAGAGGGGAAGTAAGTTATTTTCATACGAACGCACCGTCGCGGCTAGTATGTGCACGCCATAGTATCTATGCGCCGCCGCACGCACACTTACACGAAATCTCGTGGGGTTTCGTCGTGCGCCAGTCGGGACTAGCTCCGTACGAGGTTCGCGCGCGCGTCACGACTTTTCGGCACCGCGAAATAAATGCAAATATTACATACATACATACAAACATATTAACACGCCTTAACCCTAATGGGTTAGGCAGAGCGTAAACGACCTAAACAAGAGCTGTTCCGCCACGTCTGACAAAGTTTTCAGGGTTATTTAAGATAGATTTGTAGGTATATTTCTGTAGTGACAGGTTGTCAGCCCATCGCCTAAATTACAATATACTGAAACCCTCGGATCGCTTAGCTGACTTTTACAGCATGCCCGGGAGGAAATGCAGCTGACACATTCTATGTTTTTCTCTCACTCCCAGTCTAGTATGCAAAAAATATTAGCGGTATTAGCGGTCTGGATTGGCTGACAACCGAATCCGACGAAACGTCGGTTTATTTTATCCCTTTTTTCATAAATAATACTGCTCTGAATCTTTACAAAACTTCTGTATTTGTTTGGAAAACCATTGTTAACTTTTATTGACTAATGATCATTGAATCAGTTATACAGCGATGAGATGTTATAATTGGCAAGGGCCGGGCTTTAAACTAATGAATTGGTTGACAGTACCATCTATCAGTAACAGTAACCTAACGTTTACTCGTGCTCATCACCGCATCGCGCCGTCCGTCTGTTGGCTCGTCGCTCTTTCTTTGATCGTAAAAGGTTTCATCATCGTTTAGGTAAAACCGACCCTACAAACCCTGTACCCAGATAATACAAGTAAAAAACACAACTTCCCGACCCTTACCAATTTATAGACATTGAAGTAAAATTTAGCTAAAAGTGACAACCCTGAGACAGTAGGCAATTATATCGCGGACTTGGCCGGAGATAGCCTACTTCCCTCTTTCTACTATGCCAGCAGGGCTATAGTGCGTACTGTAGAGTTCGATTTGTCTTCACGCGTTGCATACTTCACTAAGATTGATGTCTGTAATTTTTCGTTGTGAAGTGCGCAACGAAAGACAACATACATACATACATACATATAATCACGCCTTTATCCCTAATGGGGTAGGCAGAGCGTAAACGACCTAAACTAAGGTAATTCCGCCACGTCTGACAAATTTGGAGGGTTATTTAAGATAGATTTGTAGGTATATTGCTATAGTGACAGGTTGTCAGCCCATCGCCTAAATTACTATATACTGAAACCCTCGGATCCCTTAGCTGGTTTTTACAACATGCCCGGGAGAATATGCAGCTGGCACATTCTATGTTTTTCTCTCGCTCCCAGGCCAGCATGGAAGTGAACGAAAGACAATCTGTAGACAAAACGACGACTACAGTGCGCATCATAGCCCTGCAGGGTTCATCGGTTGGATCGGCTAGATACTCACACGACAAGAGAACAGAGAGTTTCTTTTTTTCGTTTGGGTTTTAATGTTGAAGTAGTACATACATACATACATAAAATCACGCCTTTATTCCTTACGGGGTAGGCAGAGCGTCAAACTCCTCGTAAAAGGCGCTTTCGCCACGTCTGACAAAAATTGAGGGCAATTTTAGATTGTAATGTGTATTGCTATAGTGACAGGTTGTCAGCGCATCGCCTAAATTACAATACACTGTAACCCTCGAGTCCCTTTTGCTGACTTCTACAGCATGCCCGGGAGGAAGGGCAGCTGGAACATTCTATGTTTTTCTATCTCTCCCAGTCCAGCATGGAAGAAAAGGTTGAAGTAGTGCATCTATATTTTCGTAGTTCCTTGGCACCCCTAGTCGGAAACAAAAATCAAGTCTAAGTGCCATGGACTCCTGATCCGGAGGTCCTGGGTTCGATTCCCAGGGGGGAAACACAAAGTTGATATTTCAGAATTTATCACTTTGTGAATTTTTCCCCAGTTTGTTGAGGACATTGCAGGCTGAATAACCTGATTGTCCGAAAAAGAAAAAGATTTTCGTGTTTCGGAGGGCACGTTAAGCCGTCGGTCCCGGTCGCTGTCTTTGATAGTGGTCGTTACTCAAACCATGTCAGAGACCTGATAGTTGTGCTACTAGGCGGTTTAAAAACTCTGACACCAGGGTTCATCGGGTATACTCGATAGACTCGAAACCCACTCGACAGAAGAAGACTGAAATCCTCGGATCCCTAAGCTGGTTTTAGAGCATGCCCGGGAGGACAAGTAGCTAGCACATTCTATATTTTTCTCTCGCTCCCAGGCCAGCATGGAAGTAGAGGCTGATGTGGCATGTCCTATATTTTCATAACTCTATGTCACCCCTCATCGGGAACAAAGATATAGACGTCCGGGCAGCTCTGAATGCTATCTGCATAAATGAACAATGGCATTCAGAAATATGTCCGCGGCACAGTGAGAAGGTCGCGAGGAGTACAGGCTTCCGGTGACATACTTGGATATGATGAAAGCTATGGTGCATAAACATCACGCCTTTATCATTGACGGGGCAGGCAGAGCGTGTAGTGGCATTCAGAAATATGGCCGCGGCACTGTGAGAAGGTCCCGAGAAGAACAGCCTTCCGGTGACATACTTCGATATGATGAAAGCCATGGTGCATAAACATCACGCCTTTATCGTTGACGGGGCAGGCAGAGCGTGTAGTGGCATTCAGAAATATGTCCGCGGCACTGTGAGAAGGTCGCGAGGAGTACAGGCTTCCGGTGACATACTTGGATATGTTGAAAGCCATGGCACATAAACATCACGCCTTTATCATTGACGGGGCAGGCAGAGGGTGTAGTGGCATTCAGAAATATGTCCGCGGCACTGTGAGAAGGTCGCGAGGAGTACAGGCTTCCGGTGACATACTTCGATATGATGAAAGCCATGGCACATAAACATCACGCCTTTATCATTGACGGGGCAGGCAGAGCGTGTAGTGGCATTCAGAAATATGTCCGCGGCGCTGTGAGAAGGTCGCGAGGAGAACCGAAGTCCAGCGACATACTTCGATATGATGAAAGCCATTACACATAAACATCACGCCTTTATCATTGACGAGGCAGGCAAAGCGTGTAGTGGCATTCAGAAATATGTCCGCGGCACTGTGAGAAGGTCGCGACGAGAACAGAAGTCCAGCGACATACTTCGATATGATGAAAGCCATGGTGCATAAACATCACGCCTTTATCATTGACGGGGCAGGCAGACCGTGTAGTGGCATTCAGAAATATGACCGCGGCACAGTGAGAAGGTCGCAAGCAGAGCAGCCTTTCGGCGACATACTTTAATATGATGAAAGCCATGGCACATAAACATCACGCCTTTATCATTGACGAGGCAGGCAGAGCGTGTAGTGGCATTCAGAAATATGTCCGCGGCACTGTGAGAAGGTCGCGAGGAGTACAGCCTTCCGGTGACATACTTGGATATGATGAAAGCCATGGCACATAAACATCACGCCTTTATCATTGACGAGGCAGGCAGAGCGTGTAGTGGCATTCAGAAATATGTCCGCGGCACTGTGAGAAGGTCGCGAGGAGAACAGGCTTCCGGTGACATACTTCGATATGATGAAAGCCATGGCATATAAACATCACGCCTTTATCATTGACGGGGCAGGCAGAGCGTGTAGTGGCATTCAGAAATATGTCCGCGGCACAGTGAGAAGGTCGCAAGCAGAGCAGCCTTTCGGCGACATACTTTAATATGATGATAGCCATGGTGCATAAACATCACGCCTTTATCGTTGACGGGGTAGGCAGAGCGTGCAATGGCATTCAGAAATATGTTGAGCAAGAAAGGAACGAACAGAACAGCCTTCCGGTGACATATTTCAATACCAACCAGCTCGATGGAAGCTGGGAATTATTTTTTTGTCGCTTATACACTTCTAACGACCCGCTCCAGCTTCGCACGGAAATTATCAGTGATTCTCTACTATATTATGCATGTATTATACATGTAAACCTTTCTCTTAAATCACTCTATCCAGAAAAAGAAACTATCAAAATCCGTTGCGAAGATTTAAAGATTTATGCATACATAGGGTTATAGGGACAGAGAAAGCGACTTTGTTTTATAGTATGTAGTGATGAAGCAAAAATAATAAAAAGGAAAGCAAATATACGCTCAGTCACGCTCTTATTTTTGCTTTTACTGGGTTTATTGAGTAAAAGTGTAGAACCAACCAACTTTTTTTCTTCCATGCTGGACTGGAACTGGTAGCTGCATTTCCTCCCGGGCATGCTGTAAAAACCAGTTAAGGGATCCGAGAGTTACAGTTTATTGCGATTTAGGCGATGGGCTCAAAACCTGACAATCCAGTAAAATTCCTACAAATCTACCTTAAATAATCATCAAAACTTTGTCAGATGTGGCGGAACGACTTTTGTTTAGGTCGTTCACGATCTGACTACCCCATTAGGGATAAAGGCGTGATTAATGTGTGTATGTATGAAGTTATGGACAAAATGTGTATCGCTATAGGTCAGATTGTCAGCCAGCCCATCGCCTTAAAAAGTAGATATTACAGCATCAATAAAGCCTCTCTTTCTTCCATGCTGGCCTGGGAGCTAGAGAAAAACATAGAATGTACCAGCTGCATTTTCTCCCGGGCATGCTGTAAAAACCAGCTAAGGGTTCCGAGGGTTTCAGTATATTGTAATCTAGGCGATGGGCTGACAACTTGTCACTATAGCAATATACCTACAAATCTATCGTAAAATAAACTTTTACAGACGTGGCGGAACGACCTTTGTTTAGGTCGTTTACGCTCTGCCTACCCCATTAGCGATAAAAGTGTAAAGCCTATGTATGTATGTAATAAAGCCTCTACATAAGTGTAGGCACTTAAATAAATATTTTTGGCAACGGTTAAGATACCCCACAAACCAACGTCGCCACAATATCACGAGAATTTTAATAAAGATGCCATAAACATAGCGAAATAACACGAGAATTTCATAACATCTCGCACTCTCACAGTGAGACGGCGAAGTGAATTCTCACAACTAGATAATGATAATTTCGGAAACACTTAATAACGCCTTCGCTCAGGTGCGAAATTAATTTGACACAGCGAAGCAAAAGGGGCGCAGAAGTATGGGGGCGACAGAAGTATGGGGGCGGCAGAAGCAAGGGGGCGGCAGACAAGCCCAGGAAATTGCACCCGTACAGACTCCGGCTTAATTCTAGGATAATATTCGGATTACATTGAACGCCACGTGTGATTCTCTGGAGAAGATTGAAGAACGGTTTTAATAGGAAACTGTGAGAATGATATTAAATGTCTGCAAGTGATGTTTCAATTTTAGGCACGGCGCATCCTCGCTATTAATTTTTCACAGAAGGATTCATTCAACCATTTTAGAAAAGAAACGAGTTAAATATGCTTGTGAAAGAAAGTGTTTTGCTGAGATTAAAAGCAAGATTAATAATACTAAGGAAATACATACATATAATCACGCTTTTATCCCTAGTAGGGTAGGCAGAGCGTAAACGATCTAAACAAAGGATGTTCCGCCACGCCTGACAAAGTTTTGAGGGTTATTTTAAGATAGATTTGTAATTATATTGGTGTAGGGACAGGTTGTCAGCCCATCGCCTAGAACAAACTGAAACCTTCGGATCCCTTAATTGTTTTTTACAGTATCCCGGAAGAAAATGCAGCTGGCACATTCTATGTTTTATCTGTCAGTCCCAGGCCAGCATGGAAGCCTTACTTCCATAGATTTATAATTTATCTACAATGATCGAGTCAAAACATTTTTTCTCGAAAGAACATCTATCTAGATTGTAGAATAAACAAATATCCTTTATTTTCTGTATGAAATCCAATACAAGTTGGACAAGATATTATTTGTATGACAAATTGTCAAAATTATGGCTACATGCAGCTTGATTGGATATAATAAAGTGCAATTCCATCAACTTCAGAATGCATCATTGTAGTCTCTAATATGACACGAAGACATAGTTGCTCAAAATACGGACATAGTATAAAGAAAAACTGCAGTATGACGTCACTATATCTTCCATGGACTATGAGTAAAAAAATATTATGATTCTTTCTTTTCCTAGGCACACTGTTAACAGCAGTAGAATGGCTGCGGGTTTTAGTGTCTTCTTCTTCTTCTTGGCGAGTCGATGGAACACGATAAATATCATCGTAGCGGCCCAGAATTCAGGCACGTGTATGGCGGATTGACTGCCGTTCATTAAATCCGCTGGCGTGCAAATGTTGGGGCACGCCAGGCGCGATGTTAAGTGTGCCTTGGTTTGCACTGCATCTCAAACACAGTCCACATTGGAGCTAGCCGATAAACCCCAAACGACCTTATGAGTCCGAAGCCTTTTTAAGGACTTAGTGTCTCGAAACTAAGGTTTTGAGATTGTTTCTTGAGTAAGCATTCCGGGGAAAATAAGCAGTGGAAAGCCATGTTTTTTTATCTCTCTCATTCCAGTATGCGTCTACGGATGAAATACTTTCAGGTCACTGACAAGACCACTTACTCCTTCTTCCTTGTACTGTGCCACACAAACAGATAGCAACATTGAAATTCGGGGTGCACGTCCAGCGGTTTACTCCATTGTGGTTTGCGGTGGCCACAAACAGCTATGTTGTTCCAACTATACAACTAAATGACAAACTGTAGACGAACTTAATACTGCACTTGCTGTACTACCTAATTTGATGGGTTCACCTATATTAAAACATACATACGTATATAATCACGCTTTTATCCCTAATGGGGTAGACAGAGCATAAACGACCTGAACAAAGGTCGTTCCGCTACGTCTGACAAAGTTTTGAGGGTTATTTAAGATAGATTGTAGGTATATTGCTGTACGGACTGGTTGTCCGCCCATCACCTAAATTACAATATACCTAAACCTTCAGATCCTTTAGGTGATTTTACAGCATACTCGAGAGGAAATGCAGCTGGCACATTCTATGTTTTTCTTTCACTCCCAGTCTAGCATGGACGATTTTTTGCAAAAGCCTTGGTGAAATGATTTTGGCAAAATTACGTATTTCTGTAGTTTGTTACGGCTTGCTTTGCGAAAAGTCGTTGGTTCAAACCGTTAAAGTATTCTCTGGATTGTTCATTTAAAGATTCGAAGCAGATAGACATAATTTTCAAAACGCAAAAGGTTTCTGGTCAACTACGGAACCTTAAAACCATTTGTCTCAACAGCTTTGAGCCAAGTTCTCGCTTAGAATAATTCCAAGCCGTTTTGTATCAGCCTGTTGAAGCAATTGCAAATGAAACCAAGCCGCTTCACTATATCATACTCAACACATTAGTGTTGTTCGGAGATCGAATCCAGAACCTTTAACACAGCATGCAGGGTCATTAACCATCAGCTATTGGGCCGTCTCATCAGCTTCAAGCCAAGTTTCCCGCTTAGACACTAATTCCAAACCGCTCTGTATCGCGGCGTCTTAAGGCCAGTACAAGTTGCAGCAGTTGTAGATTGAAATCAAGCCACTTCACTATATTGTACTTAACACTTTTATGTTGTTTGGAGATCGAATCCAGAACCTTTAACACAGCATGCAGGGTCACTAACCATCAGCTATTGGGCCGTCCCCTCAGCTTTAAGCCAAGTTTCCCGCTTAGACGCTAATTCCAAACCGCTCTGTATCGCGGCGTCTAAAGGCCAGTACAAGTTGCAGCTTGAAATCAAGCCGCTTCACTATATTATGGTAATTCAGCTCGCTCGACTCAGTATCCAATACTAAGTTCTGGTGTTTAATCAAAGTTCCCAACTGGAGTCCGGCTGCGTCCTGCCAACTCATCACGCGGACACTTGATGTGAAAGAACTTGTTTGATATACTTGGGATAGTTTTATTTGATATTCTAAATACTGTAATTTGTAATAGCGAACATTATTTAAGGAGGGAAGTACTTTAAAGTACCTCCCGTACTTTAAATACGGCTACATACGGTCCAGCATTTCAATTTGTTAAGATAGTTATAAGTTGAATTTCCAACAAATCTATGCATTATTGGTTCCTCTTAAATGTAAAGAACATCATGATTCAAAGACAATCCAATAATACTTTGATTTCATCAGGAATTCATTTAAATATCGCAAAAAAACTCGAGTCTCAATGGCGCATTTCTATTTAAATTATACATAATTTGCTGTTTTTAAGCTTCTAAAAATGATAGATGATTAGATAAATGATTAGATACACTAATTCACCGTGAAATTAATAAAAACATCATTATTATCTTTGTTTTTTAATACTTTTTGTGAACATCGAGATTTATATGTAAACATTTATTATATTTAATGCGAGAAAATAACAGAGCGCACATTCTGTAATTGTTGGTGTGAAACAGACTTCTGCCACCAGACCATAGACCCTGAAGGGCAAGTTCATAAATTCAAATATAGACCCAGGCACTATTTTAAAGTAGTTTACACTAAAACAAACAACAACTATCCAAAGGACTAACCACTTCACATAACAAATGAACAAGCTATCTCCTATTCGCCACTTTGCCGCGACAAAGCCGAAATTGTCGCAACAGCAAGTCCACAGCAGTTATCTCATTAAGTTGCGTGCCGGCTGTCAAGTAGAAAATTACTAGGGATTTGCGACAGAACACAACAATGCGGAAATATATATGTAAGAAGCTCTTTGCAGGAAACAGTTTGGGGTTAAAAAATCATATTTTTTACTACCTGAAAATAATGCAAACATTCAATACTCTGCACTGCCTGTTCCTTTCATGAAATCTTTTATGAATGCTACTTAGAACACGTAAATTAACAACCCCTAAAAAAAACCGTCTACGCATATATTCGAAGAAAACACATCTCCAGTTTAATTATCCCAAACGATAGGTTTCAAAATAAAATTTGAAATTAAATAAGGTAATTTTATTGAAAGATGAACAATTCTACTAAGACATCTATAAAACTAAAACACCTGTTAAACAGAAACGACAAAGCATTAAACAGTCTATTCCACTGTTAATTAATCAATAAAGCATAAATAAACACAATTAAAACCGGCCAAGAGAATTTTCTTTGTCCCCTTAACAATTACACGACCACTTCAAAGAGGTCCTTTGGAAGGCAACGAAACAATAACTTTCCACTTTCCACTGAAATTGATAGGGTTTTAATCAACGGTTGGTAGGACGCTTGATATCGTAGTCCAGTAAATCTAGTAATCAGCTGTCACATTAAATAAAACAAAATAGAAAAAAAGAATAGGTTTTAATCATCGGTTGGTAGATCGCTTGATATCGTAGTCCAGTAAATATAGTATCAGCTGGCTCATTAAAGACGCCTTAGTAAAAAAATATCTAAATACTTAGCAACCAATAATTACATCAACACTTCAAAGAGGTCCTTCGGGAGGCAACGAAATAATACCTTTCCACTGAAACGGATAGGGTTTTAATCAACGGCTGGTAGGATGTTTGATATCCTAGTCCAGTAAATCTAGGTAATAGCAGTTACGACACCTTGGTAAAATAAATAAGAATAATGTTACAGCAATATACCTACAAATCAGACGTGGCGGAACGACCATTGTGTAGGTTATTTACGCTCTGCCTACCCCATTAGGGATAAAGGATATGTATGTATGTATGTACATTGTTAAAGCCACTTAAAAAGAAACATTTCAAATGTTTGGGACTGTTTACCAGAATTCTAAATTTAACGTCAAGCATGTCAACATTCACTCGTAAAACCTAGGTACTGAGACTATTTAATTTTAAGTTTTGATAAATATGTATCGGCGATTTATTAGGAATTGGTTGATACATAATAAATTGTACTAACCATCTCTGTGTAGAATTTGTCTAGCATTTTTTTTCTCATATAAGATTTATTCGTAATTCCAAAAGTTACTTATATAAATAGGAAGACGTTTTCGAGATGGCAGCCATTTTGATTTTCTTCTTTTGAGAATTCTCCTTAATTATATTATATATTCTCCGTGATCTGGAACTATTTACATACCTGCTTCATCAAGGTGCACACGGAAATCCCTTTTTGTTCATTTTCTAGGGAACTGCCTACAAGTGCTATAAATTTACTCTTTCCTTATTTTCGTTACCGACGATTTACCGGACTATAAGCAGGACGGTTGACATTGCTTATCAATTTGCTTTCGTCTCCCAGTAAACATTTATACTAAGAACTTTTAAAATTTGAAAATATGAAGGGATCTCCCAACAAACAATTAATGCGACTCGTCCCTTACAAATATTCTTATATTTACCGGACTATAAGTAGGTCGCTTG
This sequence comes from Scrobipalpa costella, assembly GCA_949820665.1. Lineage (NCBI taxonomy): Eukaryota > Metazoa > Arthropoda > Insecta > Lepidoptera > Gelechiidae > Scrobipalpa > Scrobipalpa costella. Next base: position 683,609 of record OX463314.1, read on the forward strand.
ACATCGCCAATCAATTTGCCATTGTCTCCCAGTGAACATTTTTCGGGATCAACGGTTTCGACTTCAGAGACTTTTGAAGTTTCTTCTAATTTAAGGAGCACTTTCTTTCGGGTGGTTATTCTTTGACGCTCAAGTGGCAAACTTTCCTTCAAGGATTTTTTCTTTCAAAGCTTTGGGCTGAAATCTTGAGAGCTGTATTTTTTCCACCTGCAAAAGTAAACTCTATCTTAAAGTATTTTTTAGCATATATTTTTTTAAAGTTTAGGTAACTATTTCGCTAAAATACAGTTTTTACTTTTTCTAAGTTTTGAGCCTTTGCTTACTTTGACTTCTTAACAAAATCCGTAGAGAATTTTATAAAAAAGTTAAAAGAATGTTATGTAATATTTTACTTTCAGAATAGAAGGTCAATCTATTTCTGTGAACCATTTGGCAGCTTGGATAATCTGATAATAGAGTAGTAGGTCAGATCATTAAATTATCAACAGCAATAATAGGGTTCTTCCATGCTGGACTGGGAGCGAGAAAAAAAACATAGAATGTCCCACCTGCGTCCCCTCCAGGGCAGGCTGTAAAAACCAGCTGTGGGATCTGAGGGTTTCTGTATACTGCAATTTACCTGACCTTTGTTTAGGTCGTTTATGCTCTGCCTACCCCATAGGGATAAAGTCGTGATTATATGTATGTATGTATGTAGTAATAGGGTACCTCCTAGTAGTATTAAAGGTGGTATGTGTATATAGGTGACAGGCGTTATTTGTCTGTATATATGTGTACCTACACATACAGACAAATGCACACAATTCACGCCCTTAGCCCCAATGGGGTAGGCAGTGGGGAGCGTAAACGACCTAAACAAAGGTCATTCTGCTACGACGTCTGAGAAGTGAGGGTTATTTAAGATAGATTTGAAGGCATATTTTTGTAGTGACAGGTTGTCAGCCCATCGCCTAAATTACAACATACTGAAACTCTCGGATTCCTTCGCTGGTTTTTACAGAATGCCCAAAATGAAATGCAACTTGCACATTCTATGTTATTCTCTCGCTCTAGGTTAACGTTGAATATATAAAGGTTATTATTATTATTATTATTTATGAGCCCGTGGTATCCCACTGTAGGGCAAAGGCCTCTCTCCTATAAAGGTTATAGTTTGATTTATTCTTAACAGAATAACGGAAGTTACGGACAAACGATTCCAAAAACTACGACAACTATCCAAAAAATCCATGGAAAATACTAATATCATTTTCATAGTTACAATTACCAAGAGTTTAGGAAGGAACAGAGAGAGAGTTTTTGCCCTTCCATAGATAGAGTCTACAAAGAGTTAAAATTGTATTCTACAATATTTTTCAGTTAGTTTTCAGGTTTGTTTTCATGCTGATTTGGGAGCGAAAGGAAAACATAGAAAGTGCCAGCTGCATTTCCTCCCGGGCATGCTGTAAAACCAACTGAGGGATCCGAGGGTTTCAGTGTATTGCAATTTAGACGATGGAATCAACCTGTCACTACAGCAATATACCTACAAATCTATCTTAAATAACCTTCAAAACTTTGTCAGACGTGGCGGAACGACCTTTATTTTGATCGTTTACGCTCTGCCTACCCCATTAGGGATAAAGGCGTGATTATATGTATGTATGTGGTGTTCAGATCGAAGCAAAGATATCCAAATCCTTTACCTACGTCACCGCCATTACTTCTTCTCATTAAAAGATACCCCCATTATCGTTTACCTCATCACCTTTAAACCAAACTCTCCCTTACGCTATTAACTTTAGGTCTCAAATTCAGTTTTACTATCGGGTGGAATTAATTCCCGGATCTGTATAGTGCGACAAAGCTATAAATGAATGTGGGCGGGGCGCTGTGTTGTTTGGAGATCTGTCTTCTTTCCGTCGTGTGAGTTTTGAGTGTATTGACCCGATGAACCCTGGTGTCAGTATTTTGAAACCACCCAAAAGCCCAACTAATGCTTCTGATATGGTTTTGTGTAACGACCACTTTCAAAGACAGCGACCCGGACTGATGGCTTAACGTGCCCTCCGAAGAGTGGAAACTTTTTTCTTCAGCCTGCATTGTCCTAACCTAACTGGGAAAAAATCACAAAGTGATAATTAGACAAACATCAACTTAATGTTCCAATCGTGTATTTACGTTCTGTACAAGGCCAGAACGGTGTCATAAGAAACTGCTCACGTATATTTTGTTATGCGATTTTTAAATTTACTCCCACAAAATACGCGAGAATTGCCGTACTACCGTTGAATATTTTGAAATGCCTTAGCAAAAAAGTGAATTTCAATCTATATGCGAGTAGATACACTCCACGGCGTTCTGGCCTTGTACAGAACGTAAATACGCGTTCTCCTCTGGGAATCAAACCCAAGACCTCTGTATCGGGAGCCAATGCCTCAGACCACTAGACCATGGAGGCAGTTAAAAACTGTCAAAAATGGCGTTGGCGTAAGTTCACTTTTTCGCCACATTCATTGAAACCCTTGCCGTACTGAACCCTTCGGATCCCACCTTTGATTTCGTTCTGCTAAACGATACTGGGATTACAAACGCAGGTCGTATGTAAATCGTGCGTGGATTTTCTCTACACAATAAATGGCTGGGCGTTTCCCGCTTGCTCTACTGTCATCTTCCATGCTGAAGTGGGAGCGAGAGAAAAACATGGAACGTGCCAGCTGCATTTCCTCCCGTGCATGCTGTAAAAACCAGCTAAGGGATCCAAGGGTTTCTGTATATTGCAATTTAGGCGATGGGCTGACGACCTGTCACTACAGCAATATACCTGCAAATCTATCTTAAATGACCCTCAAAACTTTGTCAGACGTGGCGAAACGACCTGTTTTTAGGACGTTTACGCTCAGCCTACCCCATTAGGGATAAAAGCGTCATAATATGTTTGACTGTATGTATAATATCATGAAACAAAATAAATCCCCTGTACTAGGGTTGCTCTACTTAATCAACATTACTGAACATCTTTCAACAGGAAATTCTTTCGGGAAGTGAACTGTTTTTGAATTTCAATACAAATTGCCTGATCGAATTTTAGGATCTAGTTGCTCATTTTATTGAAGTATATTTTTAGGAGGTGAATGACAGTTGGGTAAAAAGACTTTTTGCTAATTTATCCACGTGCTTCAATCCAAGATAACTTAAGGTGATAATATTATTTCCAAAAGCTTATGTCTACAAAATAAGTACACTTCAGGACTTAGGCGATTAAAAATCCTATCTAGAGCCTTATAAATTATGCTTCTGTTGACTCAATAGTTTGTTGAAAATTAGTTCATCCAATAAAATCTAAATAAAACTAGTCGCATCCGGAGTATTCCAAACGAGAGACGTAACAGTGAGCCGAGTTGAGCCAAGCTCGGTCCGAACAAATGAAATAACGGTGGAATGAAAAACTCGATACAATACCAAAGAATAGGCAGACCAGAAGGTTTGTTTGCTTTTTTTTTTTTTAATTTATTTTATCATATAAAAGTTGTACATTGATATTATAAATATATTCTCCCAAACTTCGTAAAAGTTTAACGGGAGATCAGTTGCTCTGCGCAATACAACTTACTTATACTAAAACATTAAAAACTAACTTAATTATTATGCTAATTTGAATTTAAAAATATATGTGTATGTTTAAAATAATATTATAATAACACTCCTAGACCTTAATTGCTACGTTATCCAAAAAGTACGATTTGATTCTATTTTTTATTTCTTTTTTTGACACATGCATTGTTTTTAATTTATTAGGTACTATGAAATTAGAGAAGAGAGCCCGATGGTGTAGTGGATAGGGCCGCTGCCTCCTGAGCCGCCCTCCCTCACGACCTCCCGTGGTTCGAACCCCACCACGTACCAATGTGATTTCGGTTTTAGAATTTCATATGTACGTTTATTCGGTGCTTTTTCCGTGCTTCGGAAGGCACGTTAAGCCGTTGGTCCCGGTTAATATCGTTTAATACCGTAGATATTAGTCGATAAGCCCTTACAGAGGCCAGTGCTAAGCATTGGCGGCTTGAAAACTCTGACCTAATCTAGGATTGGGACTGGTTTCCCTTCTGGGTTGCGGAGGTCAGATGGCAGTCGCTCTGTGTAAAAACCAGTACCCTCGTTCAATCCCCTAGATTAGGAAGCCGACCCCGTGAGATACGGGACAAGGCTAGGGAGATGGTTAGGTACTATGAAATTATACTTGGGATAAAGGCGTGACTATATGTATGTATGTATTCTTCTTCTGTCGAGTGGGTATCGAGTCTATCGACCCGATGAACCCTGGTGTCAGAGTTTTTAAACCGCCTAGTAGCACAACTATCAGGCCTCTGACATGGTTTGAGTAACGACCACTATCAAAGACAGCAACCGGGTCCGACTCCGAAGCACGAAATCTTTTTCTTTTCGGACAATCAGGTGATTTTGCCTGCAATGTCCTAACCAAACTGGGAAAAAAATCACAGAGTGATAAATTCTCAAATATTAACTTTGTGTTTCCCCCCTGAGAATCGAACCCAGGACCTCCGGATCAGGAGTTCATCGCACTAGCCACTAGACCACGGAGGCAGTTATATATGTATGAAATAATGTTACTTCAGGAAATCTGTTATCAACATTACATGAGACAGTATTTTTAGCAGTTAGCTAGATTTTCCTACTTTTGTTGGAAACATGTACTTTAAAATCACCAGTTGATTCTTTCTTAAGAAAAGTATAATATTGTACGCTATATGAAGGGCACGTAAAGCCGTCGGTCCCGGTCGCTGTCTTTGGATAGTTGTCGTTACACGACGTCATGTCACATGCCTATCAATCTTCTTATCTTATCTTATATAGCCGTAAGTGTCCCACGCACAGTGGGACGCCTATCAATAGTCGGTTTAAAAACTTTGATACTAGAGTTCATCATCAGTAGTTTGCAGACTCAAAAAAAAGCGTGTGTGCCGAGAATGAACACACACGCTTTTTTTTTCAATTCAGTTCAAGTCTCAAAAGTGAAACTTCTTTGGCTACATTGATTAAAATCTGTTTGATTGACAAATACCGTTAGGTTAAAATAAAAAATCATCCCAGCATCATGACGCTACGCCGTGTAATGCTGTGACGCGACCTTGAAATTTCACACTCAATGCGCCTAAAGAAGTTTCACTTCAAAACCCACTCGGTAGAATATATTTGTAATCGGAACTAGGTAGAATTACAGTGACCTGAAGCGTACCTACTCATCACCCTAGCTTTATCCCGTATCTCACGGGGTCGGCTTCCTAATCTAGGGGATTGAACGAGGGTACTGGTTTTTACATAAAGCGACTGGCATCTGACCTCCGCAACCCAGAAGGGAAACCAGACCCAATCTTAGATTAGGTCAGAGTTTTCAAGCCGCCAATTCTTAGCACTGGCCTCGGAAATGGCTTAACGACTAATATCTACGGTATTAAACGATATTAACCGGGACCAACGGCTTAATGTGCCTTCCGAAGCACGGAAAAAGCACCAAATAAACGTACATATGAAATTCGAAAACCGAAAAATACATTGATACGTGGTAGGATTCAAACCACGACCTCCCGCTCAGGAGGCAGCGGCCCTATCCACTACACCATCGGGCTCTACTGAAGCGTACCTTCTGAAGTATATTTATTCTGTGTCGCTTCAGTACACGTACGCTAAGCCCACCATTACGGACGGGACCGATGCTGCAGAGGAAACGTTACTTGCAATCAGTTTAAACCCTTGTTTTTATTAGTTAAATAAATCAATACGTGATTCTAATTTCATTACATTTAGTAAGTGCTCTGTGAAATGGATGGCATATATGTATAAGGCTTATAAGTATACTTCTGTCTGTATATTTATTAGTCTCATCAACTGTCTAGCCTTATCTCTCGGGGTCGGCTACCTAATCTAGGTGTTTGAACGAGGGTAATGATTTTAACACAGAGCGACTACCATCTGACCTCCGCAACCCAGAAGAGAAACCAGACCCAATCCTAGATTAGGTCAGAGTTTTCAAGCTGCCAATGCTTAGCACTGACCTTTGACATAGCTTAACGACTAATATCAACGGTATTAAACGATATTAACCGGGACCAACGGCCTAACGTGCCTTCCAAAACACGGAAAAAAAGCCGAATAAGCGTACATATGAAATTCGAAAACCGATAAACACATTGGTACGCTCAGGAGGCAGTGGCCCTATCCACTTCACCATCGGGCTCTCTGTATGTCTGTATATTTATTAGTCTATCATACTTAAATACTAGTGTATGGAACGCAGGATCATTAAGATCGATGGGTCATACGTATTCACGGCGCGCAAACAATTAGTGCGCTCCATAGTTTTGAGCATCGCCAATTATTTTATGTGTCTGTCTCTTCATCTGCTCATTCTTTTATCTGCCTATTTATTTGTCTGTCATACTCAATCCTCTAGTAACTATAGGCTAATGTATGGGCCTTGTTAAGGATGATTGCTCATACATATTCACGGCGCACACACATTGAGTGCGCTCGATAGTTTTGAGCATCGCCAATTATATTGTGAGTCTGTCTAGTCATCTGCTCATTCTTTTATTTGCCTATTTATTCGTCTGTCATGCTCAATCCTCTAGTAAGGGCAGCAAAGCACAGGCGTCACTTACTACACGAAAAGTTGCGCTCAACACGCTGTCAATGGTTTTTGCATTGCCTACAACACAGCAGTCACCTTACGCCCTACGCGCGTGTACTGGCAGAGGTATGCGCTGACGTAGAGTTCATCGCTACGCGCGCATAGATTGTAGGTGACGCATGTGTGTTGTAGGCAATGCAAAAAGCATTGACAGCGTGTTGAGCGCAACCTTGCACGCAGTTTTTGACGCCTGCGTGTTTCTGCCCTTACCACAGGCTAGTGTATGGGCAGACTTATTGTGATCGATGACTCATACATATTCAAGGCGCGCACACAATTAGTGCACTCCATATTTTTAAGCATCACCAATTACATTATGAGTCTTTCTATTCATCTGCTGATTCTTTTAACTGCCTATTTATTCGTCTGTCATACTCAATCCTCTAGTAACTAGAGGCTAGTGTATGGGCAGACTCATTGAGATCGATGGCTCATACATATTCACGGCGCGCACACAATTAGTGCGCTCCATAGTTTTGAGCGCCGCCAATTATATTCCGCAATCGGACGCGGGACGACGCTTTTTGTCATCGACGCGCAAATTTGAATACAGAATGGACTGAGGGGTTTTAGGTGGACATCAAATTTAAAGTAAGGTATTTGACAGTTGTATAGGTATTTTATGCAATACCTACTCGTATGTATTGTAAATACATAGATCAGTTTGGCCGATAAGGGTTAAGTAGCGCCCCCATCATCAGTAAAAAAACATATATAAATTAGCTATTCATAGCTCGTTGTAATAACAGGAAGGAAAATTGCCATTTGTGGGCGTTTATCGCAACGTTCCTACCTGTTACTACAAAGAACTACGTATGAATTGCTAATTTATAAGGTCAATTTATATTCTTAATTATCATTATTACTTGCGTCTGTTTGACCGGATTTTCGATTAATTTTGTTTTAGTGAGTTATGAGTTTTTTATGATGGGGGTGCCACTTAGGCCACTTTTGCTAGTTAGGATTGGTATTTTAATGCTGCGCAATGAAATACTAGCTACTTCTCTTCAAACATTTTATAGTTTAGCAAAATATGAGTAACATGGACATTTTCCGCCACTAGATGCATAATAAAATATAGTCATCATCGTATTTGAAAATATACTACGGCAATCCTTTCTCGGAAACATTCTAAATGCATTAACAATGAAAAAAACCTTTATTTGCCTGCCAGAAATCAACGTATTCTTGGACTGAATTCATTTTTCAAACGGCGCCATGAACCATAGCTCGTTGCGGTCGGCATTTCACGAATTCACACAATTTATCATTCGCCATCAGAACTAATGAAAAGATATGACTGTATTGCGCGAACGTACTTGATGACATAGAGCTGGGAACAGGCTTTGGAGAATCTGGTTTTGAGGCTACTGGGACTGAAATTATGTAGAACTCTTCTTTTGTTTGATTATAAAGAGTCTGTTTTTTTTGCCTGGTTATTACAGTAACGTAATAGGGTTTGTGGACCTATCGAATTATCGCTACATAGTAGAAAACATATTCGTTTCCCGCGTCTGTCTGTCCCTATAAATGATTAGATCTTTAAAACTACGCAACAAATTTCGATCCAGTAGTTTTTTTATAGATAGAGTAATTCAAGAGGAAGTTGTATATGAATAATACATGCATAAGCACTAAATAGATAAAACGATAAACGGGTCGATAGCTGAAACATAAAATACATACATACATACATATAATCACGCCTTTATCCCTAATGGGGTAGGCAGAGCGTACACGACCTAAACAAAGGTAGTTCCGCCACGTCTGACAAAGTTTTGAGGGTTGTTTAAGATAGATTTGTAGGTATGTTGATGTAGTGACAGGTTGTCAGCCTGTCGCCTAAATTGCAATATACAGAAACCCTCGGATCCCTTAGCTGGTTTTTACAGCATGCCTGGGAGGAAATGCAGCTGGCACATTCTATGTTTCTCTCTCGCTCCCAGTCCAGCATGGAAGTAAAACATAAAATACAAGGTGAATATTGATTAATCGTAGTTGAGTTGCCAACTTGTATCAACCCATTATGTAAATCCACTCTCATATCTCTAAATTAGGGGGTATAATACTTGCCACACTTAAACCACTATAAATAAATACATACATACATACATAAAATCACGCCTTTATCCCTTACGGGGTAGGCAGAGCGTAAAACGCCTCGTAACAGGCGCTTTCGCCACGTCTGACAGAAATTGACGGCAAATTTTAGATTGTAATGATTTGTATTGCTGTAGTGACAGGTTGTCAGCCCATCACCTAAATTACAATACACTGTACCAATACCCTCGAATCCCTTTTGCTGACTTCTACAGCATGCCCGGGAGGAAGGGCAGCTGGAACATTCTATGTTTTTCTATCTCTCCCAGTCCAGCATGGAAGAAAAAAAAAATAAAGTTAGTAAATGATGTTTATATCACAAGAAACGCTGCGGCGCATTCTCTGGATGCATCTCTGCCTTTTACTATGTTATTCGATCCCGGTGCCAGTTAGGATGCAGGTAATATTTCCAGATCCTAGCCGTCCATTAAATTCTCACCCGTCCATAGCCGCACATCAAAATTCACTCTACGTACTCTATTCCTAAACTTCCATCAATGTAAATACAGTCATACATATAGTCACGCCTTTATCCCTAATGGGGTGGGCAGAGCGTAAACGATCTAAACAAAGGTCGTTCCGCCACGTCTGACAAGGTTTTGAGGGTTATTTAAGATAGATACATACATAAAATCACGCCTTTATACCTTACGGGGTAGGCAGAGCGTAAAACGCCTCCTAAAAGGCGCTTTCGCCACGTTTGACATAAATTGAGGGTAATTTTAGATTGTAATGTGTATTGCTGTAGTGACAGGTTGTCAGCCCATCGCCTAAATTACAATACACTGTAACCCTCGAATCCCTTTTTAAGATAGATTTGTAGGTATATTGCTGTAGTAACAGGTTGTCAGCCCATCGCATAAATTCCAATATACTTAAACCCTCAGGTCCCTTAGCTGATTTTTACAGCATGCCCGAGAGGAAATGCAGCTGGTACATTCTAATTTTTTCTCTCGCTCCCAGTCCAACATGGAAAAACGATCTACATACTCCATTCCTAAACCTTCATCAATGTAGATATAAAGTCAGTAAGCTTTAGAACGACACGACATTCCATAAATGATGAGTACATCGCCTCGATTAAGATTTAATTGCGAATGTGGTCCGCGTAATGTGTTGTACGCGTTAATACTCCAATCATAAAGGAGATTCTTTTGTGTGAACATTGCAATAATTCTTTCGTTAATTGATTCACTGTCAAACAGTTGGATCTTGAACTTGGGTCTGACTATGTATTGTGTAAATTAAGATTTGCGCTCATATTTTCATAGATAAAAATGTTTATGATTTTTACATCTGAATTTTAAAACGAAGTGAGATTTGTTTGTTGTGTTTGAAGTTGGATTGACCGACATAATGAGCAGATTTAAAAAATGAAAATAACAAAGAAAAGTGCAAAGAAGTGCTAACACTTTTAGCTTGATAAAAGCTGCTAAAGCGTGAGCTAAGCTACGGATGGAATGATCGTAGCTTATGGTCCATCACGCTCTATATATTTAATCTTATAGCAACGTCCAAAACTGGTAATGTTAATTTTTTCCCAACGAATTTTACTATTTTCATGTAACTCATATATTTTTTGTAATGGCTAGATAGTGATTCTACTTTCTATGTTTGAAGATTGTTATAAAAAAAAAATACAAGTTCATAAATACCCCAAACGTTCATTTTGAATCTGGGTGTTTCGATAATTGTTTCTTACCAAAACTTGTTTGTAATAAATGACGACCGTGCAGCCTAGTTAACAGTGTACCTGCCTGCTACGCAAAGGGTCCCGGGCTCAATTCACGGCCGGGGCAGACATTTGAATGATGAGTTTAAATGTGTTTCTGTGACTGGGTGTTCTTTGTGGTTGTTTCTGTGTATGTTCATGGCACCCCGATACAGGGAATGCTAGTGGGGGCTGTGAGTGTGATCGTGTTAAATAATAGTTATCTACTTTACATTATCATTGACAAGTAAAAAGTCACTTTATTTATCATGACGTAATGTCAAAATAATCCTTTCGTTGACTGTACTTTACTCATACCTAAGGCGTCACAAAAATGCTAAAAGAATGTCATTTCGGTAGACCCGTATAAAATTCCCGTGGCTAGGCCGTAAGGAGTGTCTGGGACTGTGAGCTATGTCGCCTATTTGCGCAATATAACATGCGTTAGGTTTATGATAGGTACGTGAGGTAATCTAAGGTTTAAATTGGAGCATTAAAATATTTGCAGTAAGATTGACTTTGATGTATTAATATTACGCTCTTGGCATTTTACGAGTGAAACTTGCCTTAGAAATTTGCCTTTGAAAGTATAATTGTGGTATGCCTTTGTATCGAATAATTTAATTATTTTTTACCTCTATTTTGCACTTGAGGTAACTTATAGCTGAACTTTGAAAACAAAATCTTCTAGACTTGACGCTCTGCCTAGTTACCTGTGTGACTAGTAGTTATCTGCTGGTAACTAGATAAATAAATGCTCATAAGTAATTGATTATTTCCTTTATTTATCCTGTTCATTACATAAAATCTTACGTAAGACGAATAACTCACATTTATACGATGTGTCACCAAATTGCCCCCATGATTGTTTCCTATTACATACAGTACGACACCGCTTATAATGAACGTGGCGAAAAAATCTCTTATGCTGTTAACAAGGCTGCCAATTTAAAATAAATACTCTTTGTGCTATGTATAGCAGGTGTAAGCATAGGTTCATTTTAAGCGTAGCCGTTCTAAACAGCAGCAGAGCGATCGACAATTGTCTACATTCCTTCACCCCCATTATCGCTATAGTAAATGGGCGCAATTCTCTTGTATGCCTGTTCGTCACGCAGCCGATGTGTACTATACACGTCAGATAGCAGTATAGCAACTGAACGCTGAAAATGTATGGAGTAAGTCAAGAGAACTGGTCTTTGTATTATCGCCATAGTAAAGGGGCGCAATTCTCTTGTATGCCTGTTCGTCACGCAGCCGATGTGTACTATACACGTCAGATAGCAGTATAGCAACTGAACGCTGAAAATGTATGGAGTAAGTCAAGAGAACTGGTCTTTGTATTATCGCCATAGTAAAGGGGCGCAATTCTCTTGTATGTCTGTTCGTCACGCAGTACCCATCAAATAGCTGTGTAACAACTGAACGCAGAAAATGTATGGAGTCAGTCAAGAGAATAGAAACTTTCAAACTTGGTAAATGTACAGTCTTTCTGGAATCATAGTGGCATATCAAGAACGCCGCTTTCATTTCAATGAACTCTGGTCCTTGTATATTTTTAGTACATTGTGATTTTTCCCTTTGGTAGTCTGGCCAGTGGTGAACAAGAATAGAGTCAATGATTGAGGTTACTCCCTCAGAGGCATCAAAGAATAAAATATTTTTTCACAAACTAAGTAGGATAGTAATTGCAAGCCCTTGATAGAATACATACATACATACACATAATCACGCCTTTATCCCTAATGGGGTAGGCAGAGCGTAAACGACCTAAACAAAGGTCGTTCCGCCACGTCTGACAAAGTTTTGAGGGTTATTTTAAGATCGATTTGTAGGTATATTGCTGTAGTGACAGGTTGTCAGCCCATCGCCTAAACTACAATATACTGAAACCCTCAGATCCCTTAGCTGTGTTTTACAGCATGCCCGGGAGGAAATGCAGCCGGCACATTCTATGTTTTTCTCTCGCTCCCAGGTCAGCATGGAAGAAATAGATTGATAGAATACTAGCCTTTTACGCCGCAGTTTCACCCGCGGCGTGGGTATCAGATAATTTCCCGCAGTAAAAAGTAAGTAATGTTACTCAATGTTAACGTAGCTTCCTAATTATGAAAAAAAATTGGGATCGGTCTAGTAGTTTTTGAGTTTATTCGTTACAAACATACATACAAAAATACAAATATTTCCTCTTTAAAATATTGTTAGTAAAGATAGAAGTTTTTGAGCTAGATTTCTTCACAAGTCAATTTATGATAACTAGGCTGGACAATAAGACAAGTCAGCCTGTGATACAGGGGACATACATACATACATATAATCACGTCTTTATCCCTAATGGGGTAAACAGAGCGTAAACGACCTAAACAAATGTCATCCCGCAAGTCTGAAAAAGTTTCGAGGGTTATTTAAGATAGATTCGTAGGTATATTGCAGTAGTGACAGGTTGTTAGCCCATAGCCTAAATTTCAATATACTAAACCCTCTGATCCCATAGCTGGTTTTTACATCAAGCCCGGGATGAAATGCAGCTGGCACATTCTATGATTTTCTTTCGCTCCCAGTCCAACATGGGAAAATGAAGAACAGGGGACAGCTGGGAGGTAAATCCCATACCATCCCAACCTCTACTTTTTATTCAGAGTTGCCCTTATTTTCCAAGTTGCTTATAACTTGGCCCACAACAGTAGCTGCTATCGCTAATTTGTGTTCCGTAACATACATGGGGACAGACGGAAGGAAAACTCAGGAAGATGGCTCATTGCCCCGGAGTTTTCCATAGTCGTGTGACACGTCGACATTGACAACATAAACACATCAGAAGCGGAAAACAATATTGATAGGCAAATGAACTGATAAACATAAGGAATTCTAACCCAAAATAAATCTTACTGTTATAATTGATTCGATTGTGAAAAACACAGGCTAAAACGGTCTATCTATGATTTTCAAAATGATTAAATAGAAAAAAGACAGGCAATTTACATATAGCTACGCCTTTATCCCTATAATTGGGTAAATCCCTGTAAACATTCTAAAAAAATCGTTCCGCCATGTCTAAAAAGGTTTTGAGGGTTATTTAAGATAGATTTGTAGGTATTTTGCGGTAGTGACAGATTCTCAGCCCATCGCCTAAATTGCAATATGCTGAAACCGTCAGATCCCTTAGCTGGTTTCTACAGCATGACCGGGAGGAAATGCAGCTGGCACATTCCATGATTTTCTCTCGCTCCCAGTCCATCACGGAAGAATATCTTAATGACTGAATTAAATACAGTTTTTTCTTAAAACTAATTTATTTAACATCGTCATTCACGCGTGATGGCATTTCCATCGGGTGACCCAATTTAAATATCGGGAGAAGACAAAAACACATAGCAACAAGAATTTGTCATTGGAACGCTTCAAAGACTCCAAATTTTATTACTTTTGCCTCTGTACATCCGTACGCCAAAAAAAAAAAACGTTTCAAACAATTTTACGCTCATCCATCTTTTGTGGATCCCGATTTATCCAGCCGTGTGAAAAATAAAAGACATAAAAATTTCAATTTAAACGGAAAGCCAATATCCAATCATCAGTGTCGCGGGGAAACAAAGGGAGTTTTCAATTGGGCGTAAACACAATTTTGGGAATAATCAGAGGTCCGTGAGGTCCTTGGGCCGCCGTAATGCGTAGTAATAACGACATCGTCCACCCCCGGACGAGTCAAAGAGGCACGTGCGGGCCACGAAACTGTTTGGAGGCATTGCTATTTGTTCAATATTGTAATTGGGATTGCTATTTGTTATTTTCCATGTCTATTTACTAGTTTTTATTTTTTTCCATTTTGGATGCATTTTCTCCCGAGAATGCTGTAAAAACCAGCTAAAAGATCCGAAAGTATCAGAATATTGCAATTTAGGCGATGGGCTGACAACCTGCCATTACAGCTATTGCTTGATTTGTATGTAATATTTTAGATATAAATCTATCTTAAATAACCCTCAAAAGTTTGTCGGACGTGGCGGAGCAACCTTTGTTCAGGTCGTTTACGCTGTGCATACCCCATTAGGGCTAAAGGCATGATTATATGTATGTATGTAGTTTTTAAATCTAGGCTAGACCAGTACAAATAGAACATGCTCAGCTTACCTCCACATCTTCACCAATCCACCCACACTTCGACCACAGCTAAACCTATACGGCTGCCGGTGCCTTCGACGGAACACAACAAGATATATAGATAGATAAACTCTTTATTGCGCATAAATCGTACAGTTTGAAAAACTTAAAAATAACAGTGTGCGCAAAGGCTGCCTTATCGCTTCAAGCGATCTCTTCCAGACAACCCTGCATTTAATAAAGAAAAATTACACATAGCAAGTAGCTGCGGCAACGACACTTAAGATCTACATAATAGTACATATTAAATACTAATATACATAGAACAAGCTGTTTCGAACTAATTAGCACTTACGAACTATCAATTTCTTACATGCTGGACTGGGAGCGAGAGAAGAACATAGAACGTGCCAGCTGCATTTTCTTCCGGGCATGCTGTAAAAACCAGCTAAGGGATCTGAGGGTTTCTATATATTGCAGTTTAGGCGAAAGGTTGACCTGTCACTATAGCAATATACGTAAAAATCTATCTTAAATAATCCTCAAAACTTTGTCTGACGTGGCGTGGCGGAACGACCTTTGTTTAGGTCGTACACGCTCTGCCTACCCCTTTAGGGATAAAGGCGTGATTATATGTATATATGTATGAACTATCAATTTATTCACTCATTTACTTATTGACTTATCACTCGCGATAACATTTTTTGGTGGTAAAAACATGGGGAATTTACCTTTTATCCAACGTTTGAAACGTTGCTCAGCTGCACACGTCGTGGTCGCGTGTGGACTGAAGATCCAGCGAGATGTCTTCATGGTGGCGGGTAGCCAGATGTTACACTACTCACATATTATCTTAACATTTTTTAATGTCCGTAAACAACAAAAAACCTTTTACCTTTTAATATGAAAATTATTATGTAAGCAAATAATAGAACTATATAAAATATGCATAGGTACTCTGAAAACAACAATCATTTCCATAATAAAGTTACTGAATTTTGAAGTCATTAATTATTTAATTACTTCAATAATTTATTACTGGAATATACAAGGATAAAAATATTGCCCTACAAAAACAAATTTTGCATCTGCCTTGTCATTTCCACATGCCCTAAGGTAGACTGATAGATAATGCCTTTGGCGTTAAGTCCGCACATGTAACATTTTTGTGTATAAAGTTAAATAAATAAAAACAAGTTAAACTCAAGACAAATAAACTATTACGTCGTTTTTAATGGCCACTCCGTTCCTTCAAAGAAGAATTTGGAGATCAAAGGTTCCGAAACGTGTGAATCGAGTTAGTAAGGGGGGGGGGGACTACTAGTAGGGGGAGACCCGCACAAAAGCTTTGAGGCATCATTATATCCAAGCTTTTCTTCTGTTAATGTGATGCCATGCTCGGACAATGCATTCTGTTTTTTACCCTATTGCGCGAAACTGAAATAATAAAAGTATAATACTTGTGAAAATGAAAAAAAGCCGACTAAGTGGGTCAAGAAGATCAAAAAATATTTGTGTCATAATTTTTCATTTCGAGTGACTTTTCAAAGATCTAGGTATTACAGATCTACCGCGTTTTTTGTACAGCTGTCAGCGGCGCTTCAAGAAAAGTGTTGGTATTTTGTAGTTCTCAATTTGTCCGCCTGAACAAAAATCACGGTTGACCTATACGATTTAAAGTTCACTTTTTTCGCTGTTACATACATCATCATCGTGTCGTCCATACCGTATCCGGTGACGGGGACTCCTATATGTTACACTGGTGGGCTCTAATATGGCTGGTGACACCGAATTTATATTTAAACTCGGTTGCAAGAGACACAGAATAATTGGCCAGCGGATTTGTATGTGTAAGAGTAGAAAGATTTAGGCCTAGTGTTCCGTACTTGGCGTTTTGCATCAAGGTCGTTTCAAAACGGACGACACTTTTGTGGACGGTTACCAACATTCATACATATAATCACGCCTTTATCCCTAATGGGGTAGGCAGAGCGTAAACGTCGACAAAGATTTGAGGTTTATTTAAGATAGATTTGTAGGTATATGGTTGTCAGCCCATCGCCTAAATTAAAACATACTGCAACCCTCGGATCCCTTAGCTGGTTTTTACAGCATGCCCGGGAGGAAATGCAGCTGGTACATTCTATGTTTTTTTCTCGCTCCCAGTCCAGCATGAATTTTTTCGCAGTTGGGTTTCTTAAATTCTATAAATGTTCTTTGTTATCACGCAACTTGATTTTCCACCGGTTATTCTCCCGAGTGTTTTTCTATCTTCTGAATGAAATTTCAAATTTAATGAGACTGTCGGCCTTTTGTTCGCGCCGATGGATTACAGAGGAAACTTTCGACGCGTTATGAAAATGTTTTGTTCTTCTCGCTGTGAAAGAGCGAGTCGAGTTTGTCAGCTAAACAGAGTTAGATTGGAGAAGACTACGCACGTTGACTTTCGACGGGTTATGAAAATGTTTTGTCCTTCTTTCTGTGAAAGAGCTGAGAGTTTGTCAGCTGCACAGATTAAGATTGGAATAGCTTACATAGCATAACATAAAAATACTTTATTGCACGTAATAATACAACATACAACACAACAGATAATAACAAAATTACGCAAGTCATCTTACCTCGCACGAAGATATAACTTGGATTATCGGGGTTTTGACTACGGAAAATGCCAGTAAATTAGGTCTGCTTTAGTAGTAGTACCTCTCTGTATATCTTAGAAAAAAAGTTAATACTGCAAATACAATATTGGACTGCAGAGTAGAAATAAGTATTTTTTTTTCCATAAGGCTCGAAAGACACGTTAAGTCGGCGGTCCCGGTCGCTGTCTTTGGTAGTAGTCGTCACACAAATCACGTCAAAAGCCTAATAACTATACTAATAAGGGGGTTTCATATAATCACACCTGTATCCCTAATGGGTTAGGCAGAGCGTAAACAACCTAAACAAAGGTCATTAATCCACGACTGACCAAATTATGAGCATTATTTAAGATAGACTTGTAGGTATATTGCTGTAGTGACAGGTTGTCAGCATCGCCTAAATTAAAATATACTGAAACCCTCGGATCCCTTAGCTGGTTTTTACAGCATGCCAGGGAGGAAATGCAGCTGGCACATTCTAAATTTTTTTCTCGGTCCCAAGCCAGCATGGAAGAACCAGAGTTCATAGGGTCGTTAAAGAGGTTGCGTGGTCTACCCCAATATAAGTCAGTGGTGTTGAATTTGTCAGCTGTGTTCTACAAAGGACGATATTCAAGGAGTTGTTTTACACGAAGCGAAATTTTTCAAGATAAAACTTGCTTCACCCTTAACTACGGAAATTCCTGAAGAAAACCTTTTTGATCTTAAAATAATAGTGAAGTGTTAGTGTTAAGATCACGACAGTATTTTAGTTGCGAAGACAAATTGCTTCAAAAAATATACTTTGATAACCGACCTTTATTTTATGTAGGCTCATTAAGAAACAGACAAAATAGATAGTAGATTTAACGACAAGTGCACAAAACAAATCAGTTTTGTCCGAGATTTTCAGCTGACCGACCCTGCAGGGCCGGGGCTGATACTAAATCAAGGAAAAAAATTGTGCACGAGTTATGAACTCTGTTTTTCACCTTGAACTTTATTTTCCCCGTATTAAGTTTCAAAAGCAATGAAAATTTTCCATGCACTGCCAAGTAAAGAGTATGTGATTACTGACATCTACCATTAGTATTTTTCTTTCACAATATTCATATACACGGACATTAACAATCCAATGATTTATACAAATAAATTATTTCTTCAAAGGTGCAACATTGAGGCACAGAAAATATAATATTAGCATCGAAACAATGTGTCAAAGTACCCAAAAATACTGGCATACTTATCTTTCTCTAACCAGTGTTTCTTTTTTTACAGGAGTAATCCAAGTCTGGTCAGCTCCGGGTGGAGAGACCAGGTTACCGTGTGACCTGGCCGCTCCATCCAGGGATGTTGGGATGCTGCTGTGGTTCAAGGGGGAAGACAGGATGCCTATATATACGTGAGTTACTTTCATACTTACATAATTAACAGTGATCCAAGTGTAGTCAGCTCCGAGAGGAGTGACCAGGTTACCGTGTGACCTGGCCGCTCCATCCAGGGATGTCGGGATGCTGCTGTGGTTCAAGGGGGAAGACAGGATGCCTATATATACGTGAGTTACTTTCATACTTACATAATTAACAGTGATCCAAGTGTAGTCAGCTCCGAGAGGAGTGACCAGGTTACCGTGTGACCTGGTCGCTCTATCCTGAGATGTTGGTATGCTGCTGTGGTTCAAGGGGGAAGACAGGATGCCTATATATACGTGAGTTACTTACATACTTACATCATTAGCAGTGATCCAAGTGTGGTCAGCTTCGAGTGGAGAGACCAGGTTGCCGTGTGACCTGGCCGCTCCATCCAGGGATGTTGGGATGCTGCTGTGGTTCAAGGGGGAAGACAGGATGCCAATATATACGTAAGTTACTCTCATACTTACATCATTAGCAGTGATCCAAGTGTGGTCAGCTTCGAGTGGAGAGACCAGGTTACCGTGTGACCTGGCCGCTCCATCCAGGGATGTTGGGATGCTGCTGTGGTTCAAGGGGGAAGACAGGATGCCAATATATACGTAAGTTACTCTCATACTTACATCATTAGCAGTGATCCAAGTGTGGTCAGCACTGGGTGGAGAGACCAGGTTACCGTGTGACCTGGCCGCTCCATCCAGAGATGTTGGTATGCTGCTGCTCTGCCTACCTTATAAGGTATAAAGGCGTGACTATATGTATGTATGTTATTATTGGGAGCATTTCTACTAGAGAAAAATAATAAATTAGAAAATAATTTCTCAGTTAGCTATGACGCGGGCGATTTCTTTATTGTTAATGTTGTAAAATTAATATGACACCGGAATTTGGCTTATTACTGTATTTTTTCAAGCTACTCATCTGCAACTCAATTCAAAATCAACTTATAGTACATACATACATATAATCACGCCTCTTTCCCGGAGGGGTAGGCAGAGACCACATCTTTCCACTTGCTACGATCCTAACATACTTCTTTCGCTTCATCCACATTCATTAATCTCTTCATACATGCTCGTCGGTTTAGGGTACTCTTGACCTGACCTTTCTTTAGGACGTCCCCGATTTGATCCAAGTACGTGCGTCGAGGCCTTCCCCTTCCAACATTTCCATCCACACTCGCCATATATATCTGTTTGGTCAACCTTATAGTCACTGAGCATATAATCACTACGTTTCTTATAGTATTTTGTATTATTCGTATTATATCGTAATAGAATAAGTTCATTGCCTTTTTTAATGATGTTTATATTATGTTAGTCAAAGTAGTTTGAAGCCAAAAGTTGTTTTTGAACGAGACCCTTCACGTAATGAGCTCTCTTTGCCTATTTTCATTCAAGGGCCACTGTCTGGGTGACTCTATCCCTATTTCGCCCTCTATCAAGAATTTTAATAGTATAGGTATACTTATATATAAAATTAGTCTGTAGCCTTTTAGTGTGACACAGATAGAACGGATAAGCAGATTTTCAAAAAGTATTACTCCTTTTCTTCCATGCTGTACTGGGAGCGACAGAAAAGCATTGGATGTACCAGTTGCATCTCCTCCCGAGCATGCTGTGAAAATCAGCTAACTAATTTAGGAGATTCAGTGTATTGTAATTTAAGCTATGAGCTGACAACCTGTCACTACAGCAATATCTGTTGGTCTATCTTTTCAGACGTGGCGCACGCTCTACCTACCCGTTTAGGGATAAAGGCTTACGTTGGTAAGTAGTAGCGTTGGCTACTACTGTACATTTTACAGAATTCGTAGTTCGCACGAGATCCTCCAATTTTAGATAAAATTACCATGAAACTACAAGTTACATGTACAAAATGGATGTACATTGCGTATCCTGTTACTCAAATAACCCACATGGTATAGATATAGCAAAGTGACTTAGCAATGAACATTAGAATTTCCAATAAGGTATATGCAAGACTTGTTTTAAAAATGATCAGCACGAATAGGCTTGTTGACTGGGTAAAAAAAAACAACGTTTATACTTAAAACTGATGGCCAAAATATTGACATAATTTAAAAAAAAAATGCGTCTGTATTTAGAATTTTATAATGGAGTTAAAAATATAAAAGTTGTTGATTTGAGTAGACAAGTATTTACCAAAGAGTGACGTCATTTCATAAAGTTGCTGATTTGATTTGTAGGAAACTAGCGAATTGTTGTCAAAGTTGTAATTTTCGAAAAATACTCAATAGTTTAAGAGTTACTAGCGACCCGCCCCGGCTTCGCACGAAAATGGTCAGTGTTTCTCTACTATAATATGCATGTATAATACATATAAACCTTCCTCTTGAATCACTCTATCCATTAAAAGAAACCGCATCAGAATCCGTTGCAATATTTTAAAGATTTATGCATACATAGGGATATAGGGACAGAGAAAGCGACTTTGTTTTATACTATGTAGTGATGAGTCTTTTGTTAAAAAGAGAGATCCAAACTGTCATGTGACGACAGATGACAGGAGCGCCATACTACTTCCATATAAAATGTCGTTTCGAAGAGGGAGATCGATAGTCTAGCTTGGTATTGGTATATATCGGTGGTTTTACGATCAATTTTAGTTCTATTTTCAGTGTTGTTATTATAATATTCGATACTTTTAGAAACAAAGCTCAAATACCGAAAATATTTTATATGCATAGAATTTATTCTAGTTTTATCCATCATTCCCAGAGATAGTGACGTAGACACCGCTTTAGTAACGTCAGCAATAAGTCCATTGTTTAAGTTTGAATGGTCTAATCCCATTAATGAATACGCTGGTCACGTTGGGTAGCTCTGTGCCTTACGAAGCACGGATACACTCGTGTTAATATACCACTACTGGTCCCCTGTCCATGGCTTAGCCATAGCCATGGTTGCTTAACACTTGTTATCGGAATGATGAAAGTTGACCAACGAGATAATTATATTAGAAACTTCTAGGCTTCACAGTGAACATCACAATTTCTAATTAGTTATTTTTAGAGCGTGTCATAATGAGTTCAATTCTAGATACCAGCTAGAATTTAATTTTAGTTTTAGCCCGCAAATCTAGAATTAAGCCCAATATGTTATAGTCAGTGACGTAGCATCCGCCTTAGTGACGTCAGTAATAAGGCCATTGTCTGAGTCCGAATGGTCTAAACCCGACAATGAATACGCTGGCTACGTTGAATCGCTCGCACGGTCACGTGGGGTATGTTCGGAATTTAAAATAGTGTAATAGATGGCGTTGGTGGCGAATTTGAAATACGTTTTAGAATGAAACGCTTTCGGTTAAGGTCAGAGCGAATTTTCATTAATCGTTTGACGACTTTAGTTGCCCAACATTTTTTGTTTTGTCGCGTGGGTATCGAGTCTATGGACCCGATGAACCCTGGTGTCACAGTTTTTAAACCGCCTAGTAGCACAACTATCAGGCCTCTGACATGGTGGTGTAACGACCACTATCAAAGAGAGCGACCGGGACCGACGGCTTCACGTGCCCTCCGAAGCACGAAATCTTTTTCTTTTCGGACAATCAGGTGATTCAGCCTGTAAAGTCCTACCCAAACTGGGGAAAAATTCACAAAGTAATAAATTCTCAAAATATCAACTTTGTGTTTTCCCCCCTGGGAATTGAACCCAGAACTTCTGGATCTATGACACTAGCCACTAGACCACGGAGGCAGTTAAAACCCAACTAAGGGCAGCAAAGCAACACACCTGTGTCACCTTACGCTCTAAGCGCGCTTTCTGGCAGAGGGATGCGCCGATGTAGAGTTCATCACTATGCGCGCGTAGTGCGTAAGGTTACGCATGTGTGTTGTAGGCAATGCAAAAAGCATTGACAGCGTGTTGACCACAACCTTGCGCGCAGTAAGTGGTGCCTGTGTGTTACTGTACTAAAAGCAAAACTATTTGTGACTGTGTCTTTTTAAAAGTTGTTTCTTTAAAGACTACTTCTTCTCTTTGACTTTGCCGTAGTCGGGTAAAAAACAAAGATCGTTTTTGCTAAAAGGACAAAAGAACGTTATGCGCAACGTTGACACAAAGTTATTTTAACCTCTTTACTCCAAAATTATGTTATCTATAGGAAATGTTCCGAACTTAGCTACATTTTCACATTTTCTAAAAAGCCTAGACATTTAATGTCAAAGCAAAAGCATAGCATCCCATCACCAACCACAAACCATAAACTATTCTTTAAAATACATCGCTGCTTTTGTTCTGTATTTCAAATTTAATTCCAAAGAAAAACAACGATGGATGCTAAAAAAGTGATTTTGTCGTAGATTGTGGGTTCCGCAAAGAGATCGCACCACAGACCTCGATTATATTAGACTACGCAGTCTCATCAAATTGTATGAAGCCGGGGTAATATTTTTAGGTATATATACGGGTCATATTTTTACAACTCATTACTGCACACCATCATTCGCTTGTGCAGCAATGAGTTGGAACATACGTATCTAAGGTTACATACACACATATAATCACGCCTTTGTCTCCAATGGGGTAAGCAGAGAGTAAACTACCAAAACACAGGTCGTTCCGCCACGTCTAAGAAAGTTTTGGGTGTTATTTCAAATAGATTTGTAGGTATATTGCTGTAGTGACAGATTGTTTGCCCATCTCCTAAATTACAATATACTGAAACCCTCGGATCCCTTAGCTGGTTTAACAGCATGCCCGGGAGAAAATGCAGCTGGCACATTCTATGTTTTTCTCTCTCTCCTAGGCCAGCATGGAAGAACATATTTGAGGTTGGAGCATTATTATTGTCCTATCTCGCATTGCTGGACAATAGTGGCCTCCCTATTACGTTAATGCCTATTAGGGTTTTAATATTTTTTTTGATAGGGGTGAAACTTTTATCAGCAAATTTTTGCAGGAGGAGAAAAAATGGCTTTTCCATACAAATTATCTAATCGAGGCGGACATTTTGTATGGAAAAAGCCAAAGTTCATGAAAGAATTTTCTGGTGAAGTTGAACTGTGCAACCCAGTTCTGTCTCTGCTCTGAGCAAATCAGTTTGCGGGACGCTGTCCCTTACACCCGGTATACCTCTTCCTTGGCACGCCACTGAGTTCGGGTCTTCAGCCGATCTCACCCAATTCTTGTACACTGCTTTAAAAACATATATTCTTTTTTTGAAATAAGCACTGGAGAGAATTGGCACTAGATCGAGAGAAATGGAAGGAAGGGAGGGAGGCCTTCACTCTGCAGTGGGACACCACGGGCTCATAAATAAATAAATAAATATTAAAGCACTGCCAGTTGTGTCTTTGTTATCAAGCTACACCCAGACTGGTTTTCATCAGACTCAATCCTGACTAAAATTATGGCTTTGGTACCTTTCTTTGACAGTATCTACACCTATTAGGTCTGTGGGTCGTACCCTCATTTTCCTGCACAAGCGTATTTTTGCCGCGGTTCATTTGGTTAATGGAATAGAAGCATCCCGAGGATTGGATCTTTCCGAACTATCTTTGTCTTTGTAGTATAGATTTTTCTAGTCTTTTGTTTCTTTTCGGTTTTAGGGTGATTGTAGAATTACTAAAGGTCTTAAGTCAACCGATCGGAACAGTTTGAAACCATTTCGTAATTTGATAGTTTCGGTACTTTCGGTATTTGCTTCCATGCTGGCCTGGGAGCGAGAGAAAAACATAGAATTTGCCAGCTGCATTTCCTCCCAGGCATGCTGTAAAAACCAGCTAAGGGTTCCGAGGGTTTCAGTATATTGTAATTTAGGCGATGGGCTGACAACCTGTCACTATAACAGTATATCTATAATTATATCTTAAATAACCCTCAAAACTTTGTCAGACGAGGCGAAACGACATTTGTTTAGGTTGTTTACGCTCTGCCTACCCCATTAGGAAAAAAAGGCGTGATTATATGGTATTTTCGTTTTTAATTATTATTAATTATTAGATCAAACACATAATAATATTTGATCTGGACTTAAATCATCATTTTGAAACATAAATAAATTTGTTTTGAACAGACAGACGCGCTTTTTGGCTGCTTTGAAAACAGGTTATTTAGCAAATTTGTTACTACAACAATATACCTACAAGTCAGATATGGCGGAACGACCTTTGTTTAGGTTCTTAAGCTCTGCAAATGTATGTATTTACCAAACTGTTGCTGAGATTCAAGATTTCGATTCGGTCACTCGTTTATTTCATGCAGACGTTTTACTTTTTCTTACTTCAAAAAGAACTTGATATTCCAAGTTCAAATTTCTCTCACCACCAGCCAGTAACATATTAATTACCGATGTGAGAACCAGAAGGGCGTGGACCCACCAGCGCGTACTCCATTCATCAGACCAAACGTCTTGTCAGTTCTTGTCGCAAATTGGTGTTCATTAATTACATGCGAGCGTTTTGTGACGTTTGACGCTCAATTTCTCAATTCGTGTGACGTCAGAGGCTGGGTGTAATTTTCGGATTGGGTGCATTGAGATAAATAATATCTAGTATTGATTAGGAATGACTGATTGACTTAAGTAATTACCTACTGTGTATTAATTATATTATATAGTTTTTTTTTTCACAATCTTACTTCCCCATCTGAATGAAATATTGCATTTGCCTCTCTCTTATAGCATATTATATTAGTTTATTATATTATAATTGTACTTATGTACTAGTCTATTGTACCTATTCGTATTTATGTAACTAGTAAGTACTTTGTCTGTGTATTCTATTTAAATTTATAACAATAGTAACTGCACTATCCCGCATAATATTCGAAAACTACTCCTTTACCCAAAGGTTGCCTGGCAGAAATTGCTACCCTAGCAATAAGGCCGCCTAGTTGTACTCTGTTTATTTTGTAATGTTAGTTCCTGTACAATGTGTTGTTTATGTGCAATAAAGAATTATTGTATTGTATTGTAATGACGAAATTACCGGTAACAGTCTAACAGATATAATTAGAAATATATTTTTAAAGGTATGCAAATATAAGAATCAGTCATCATCTCCCTAGTTTTATCCCGTATCTCTCAGGGCCGGCTACCTTATCTAGGTGATTGAACGAGGATACTGGATTTTACACAGAGCGCATGCCATCTGACCTCCGCAACCCAGAAAAGCCAGACCCAATCCTAGAGTAGGTCAAAGTCAAAGTAAAATCATTTATTTCCAATAGATTCCTAATTAATTAGTGTATTGTAATTTAGGCGATGGGCTGACAACCTGTCACTACAGCAATACACATTACAATCTAAAATTGCCCTCAATTTATGTCAGACGTGGCGAAAGCGCCTTTTAGGAGGCGTTTTACGCTCTGCCTACCCCGTAAGGGATAAAGGCGTGATTTTATGTATGTAGATTCCTAAGAACACTTTTAGAAAGTCTCATTACAAAGAAAATTATATCTGTGTCACAAAATAAAATAAAACTATATCACAATGAAGAAGAAGCATGAGAAACTCGCACTTTGCGCCCCTCCCTTCGTTTTGGCTTATTCTTACTTTTGTCCTTCCTATTGTTCAAAGTAGGGTTTGTGACCGCAATGTGTGCCCATTTCTTAGGCTTCACTGAAATATCAGAGCTCCATGCATCTTTGTCATTAGTATAGTCATACATACATACATATAATCACGCCTTTATCCCTAATGGGGTAGGCAGAGCGTCAAAGGTCGTTCCGCCACGTCTGACAAGTTTTGAGGGTTATTTAAGATAGTTTTGTAGGTATATTACTGAAGTGACAGGTTGTCAGCTTATCGCCTAAATTACAATATACTGTAACCCTCGGACCCTTAGCTGGTTTTTACAGCATGCCCGGGAAGAAATGCAGCTGGCACATTCTTAGTTTTTTTCTTGCTCCCAGGCCAGCATGAAAGATATGTTATAGATTAGTATAGTCATCTAACTTATTATAGGCTTTCTGACATAATGTGTTTTTAATAGTATCTTTAAATTGATTTTCTGATAAATTGATTACGTGGTCAGGTATTTTGTTATACTTAGTATTGTATTTTTTTTTTTTTTTTTTATATTTGATTGGCAATCATTATGACATGATGACATGATCCTTCCGACCGATTTTGGCCATGGCGACTAAAAGTGGCTCACGTAGCCGATTTTCGCCTTGAACTTTCGTGCACACTTAGAACACGTGAGTACACCTTGCTCATAATGGTATTGAATGGCAGCAGGCTATTGTATACTTAGACCAAAAAATGTTTTTTTTATTTTTAACTAACCTAAACTGGGGTTGGTCAAATTTATTTAAGCTTCTAAGGTTCCGGTTATACCTGTCACCATTTTTGGTAAATCTATCTCTTGCCAACGATTCTGTCTGAATAAATTTCCTAGATTTGTGTAATATATAATCAAATCTAAGTTTATCGAAAACTTAGAGTTTTAATATCAGCAGTTTTAATTTTGTTACTAATAAAATTTGCTTTAGCCATTAGGAATGCTAACTTAAATGTTTTCATATAATTTTTAACAAATTGTTTGAAGCTTTCATTATTTGTCATGTTCCTCTGCTCATAAAGATCAAAACGCCTATCTCTACTGATTCGTAGTCCTGTGGTCGCCCAATCCCTGACTTTAAATTTTGTTTTATATTCTTTGGAATCAATTTTAAAGATAATTTCAAATTCTTTACTAATTGTAGAAAAAAAAAGCCTTTATATACATTATTGAGATTACAATTAAAAATAAGTTAGGCAATTTATTAATGAGAACATTTTGGTATTTTTCTAACCTACTAGTAGTAATTCGTCGTGACTTAATTTTATTTCTTTATTTTTATCAGGGTTGTTAAATGGAAATGTTACACTTAGACCTCTATGATCTGATCTAAGAGAGCTATTTTTTTCTGCAGGGTAACAATAACAGAAAACATTATCAATACAAGTAGCAGAAGTTGACGTCACGCGTGTAGGTCCAAAAAACACATAAGTTAAATTAAATAATTTGAAAAGTTTTTTTTTTTATTTTAAATGTGGTACCGTCGTGGTGACTAAAATATCTACATTAAAATCTCCAGTGATAATTATTCTTTTATTTGTTTTAGTTACCAATTAAAGTAAATCAATATACATACATACATACATATAATCACGCCTTTATCCCTAATGGGGTAGGCAGAGCGTAAATCAATATAAATTAAAGTAATACAAAAAAAAAATCTTCCATTACTTCTTCAAATTTAGGAAAGTTTGTTTCAAAGGCGGTCTATATACGCATTCTATAACGTAAGTTTGAAGCTCAACACAAGATAATTCAATACATCTTTCCACCGACAATCCTACAACGTTTCTCTCTAAATGAAATGAAATGAAATCTTCTGTCTTTGAACTTAATATTATTTCTCATTATTATGAGAGATCCACCGCGAGTTAGGGAGTGTCGGTTGAAAGAACTAGCAACACTGTAATTTTCATTATTAATTAATATTTGACAATATAAATGCCAATGTTCTGTTAAACATACAATGTCATATTTATATTTTTCTAAAAATAATTCAACCTGTAACAATTTGCTGGAAAATCCCTCAATAACTCTAGTCTATGAATTTCTTGGTTTGATTCATCGCATATAGCTCGAAGAGTGGTCACTCGCTCACTGAGTTGATTATTCTTCCCTTTTAAACACGTCAGACTTTTCAAGCCGCTAGTTCTTAGCACAGGCCTCTGACATGGCTTAACGACTAATATCTACGGTATTAAACTATATTAACTGGGACCAACGAACATATGAAATTCGAAAACATAAAACACATTGGTACGTGGTGGGATTTAAACCACGACCACCCGCTCAGGAAGCAGCCACCCTATCCACTACACCATCGGGGTCTCGAGTACTAGAAACCTACCAGCGAAAAACCGGAACCAACGGCTTCACGAACCTTCCGAAGCACGTAAAGATGAGGAATCAGTGAATATGTTAAAAAAATCAAATCATGTTTTATCAATCTTCTATAGAGCCACTACGTAAATATTGCTACGACGTAGCAGGTTCGTAGTATTTTGGTAGCGCTACACATAATACAAATAAATTAATGAATATTCCTTTTTTTGTGGTTCTTATATGCATGCAATACATATTTCGATACACTTAGATTCGATTATTTATTAGACAAATCTAGGAAATTTATTATGAAAGAATCGTGGGCAAGATTATTTTCATAATTTACAAATAAACGATAAAAAATGTCTCTTTTCTTTATTTACGACATCTCGTAAAAATAAGATATCGCGATGAAGATTTTGTCCTTGAAAACAACTATTTGAAATAGCTTTCTAGAAACATAAAAGAAGCAGTTTATTATCTACTGTAACAAATAGTAACATTAGTTTTGTCACTGCTATGTTCAATAAATTATTTGATGCTTCGTTTGAAACTGAAGTTATATGGCACATATTTCTAAAATTCTATGCTGGACTTCTATGCTCGCCTGGGAGCGAGAGAAAAACATAGACTGTGCCAGCTGCATTTCCTTCCAGGCATGCTGTAAAAGTCAGCTAAGGGATCCGAGGATTTCAGTATATTGCAATTTAGGCGATGGGCTGACAACCTGTCGCTACAGCAATATACCTATAAATCTATCTTAAATAACCCTCAAAACTTTGTCAGACCGTACGGAACGACCTCTGTTTAAGTCTTTTACGCTCTGCCTTCCTAATTAGGGATAAAAGCGTGATTATATGTATGTATGTTATAATTTACATTGTGTAAAAATATGTGTGGCTGGTATTATTCTATGAAAGTTATGGATGAAGGAATACTTCATGTTGCGGAAATGCGAATGCTGTGATGGATGTGTGGAGCAACTAGAATGGATAAGATAAGGAATGAGTATATAAGAGGAAGTCTGAAAGTTGCGCCCATTACCGACAAAGTTAGAGGAAATAGCCTTGCGTGGTATGCGGAGGGATGAAAGTCATATATATACTTTATTGCATAAACACAAAAGAAATGTAATTTACAAATATAGTGTGCAAGGGCGAACTTATCTCTATGAAGAGATCTCTTCCAGCCAACCCAATGGTAGTAAGAGAAATTGAATAATTAATAATATCATATAGGCAAAAGGTTATTAAATTCTTTATTGTTTTAAAAAAATTAAACATAAAAGTAAACTTAAAAATTAAAACAAAAGGCGAGCTTATCTCTATAAGAGATCTCTTCCAGCCAACCTAATGAGGATGAAAGAAGGGAAAATCACGGGAACAGATATAATAAACGTAATAACATTAATAATTATAGTAATACTAATACACACTAATATATTTCAATAAAATAAACTAATACATAACAATATCAATATGATATATAATTAAATGGTATAAAAGATATTGAAATGAATCTAAATATATAAATGTCATAGAGAGTTAATAAAATGCTCTTTCAGTCTCTTCTTAAAGGTGAAACTCGAGGGACTCTCTTAAGGTTAATGAATTTGAATGTGGATGAATATGTTTGGAGAGTATGATCAAAGAAAAGATGGATGGACTGCGTGGAAGATGATATGTCTAAAACAGGTGTGAGTGTTGAACTGATGGCTGACAGGGATGAATGGAAGAAGATAACGTACTGCGCCGAACCCAAGTAAATGGGATAAGGGCAAGCAAATGCTGATGATTGTGTAAATTTCTTTGAATAAAAGGCGCCAATTTTCTGTATGACACACATCTTATGTACATACATATAACCACGCCTTTATCTCTAATGGGGTAGTCAGAGCATAAATGACCTGAACAAAGGTCGTTCTGCCACGTCTGACAAAGTTTTGAGGGTTATTTATGATAGATTTGTAGGTATAATGCTGTAGTGACAGGTTGTCAGTCCATCGCCTAAATTACAATATACTGAAACCCTCGGATCTCTTAGCTAGTTTTTACAGCATTCCCGAGAGGAAAAGCAGCTGGCACATTCTATGTGTTTCTCTCGATCCCAGGCCAGCATGGAAGTAACTTCTTATATCATACATAAATACTATAAAAAATGTGTTTGTAGTAGGTATAACTAAATTTAGCTCTCGACAAGAATAGATACAAATTTAATATAGAAGTTTAATTCCTAATGCTTTGTGAATTGTTTTAAAAGAGACAAGAAATATAAGAAAATAATTTTATTGCAATATGAATAAATATTGAGATAAACTCTTTATTGAAGTTGCTTTGTTATTTAAATAAAATAGAGCTACATTATGAAACTTTTGTCTGGAGTATATTTTTCTTTTAGTAAGACGCAGAACTTTGACTGAAATTGTTGGTTTCTGTTTTAAATATCAAAGAAAGAATCGTGGATATTGTTTAAAATGATAAAAAAGATAAGATAAGATAAAAATGCTTTATTGCACGTAAGAAAACAAATAGTAATAACAAATAGTAAGAAAACAAATTGTAGTAAACAAACAGTAATATACGTACAAATCCATCTTAAATAACCCTCACAACTTTGTCAGACGTGGCGGAACGTCCTTTGTTTTGGTCGTTTACGCTCTGCCTACCCCATTAGGGATAAAGACGGGATTATATGTTTGTAAGTATGTAGAAAACAAATCATACAACCGAACAGATAACAACAAAAGAAAAGTAGAACATATGCAACATACAACATATGCGGCCTTAAGGTCAATTTCATCCAGGAAAGGAAAATTTGGGTGAAAAATGTACACTTTTTATTAAGGAAAGTCGTGAATATGTCGTAATAAATGCAGTATGAAAATTAGATTATACCGGGTGCAAAAGACAGCGACATCAAACTGTCAACGACACTGAATAACTTTTAACAAAAAATAAAACAAAAACGGCTTTTCAATACAAATCGTCTGATTGAGATGGACATTTTGTATGCAAACGCCATTTTTTTCCGTAAGCATTCCCCTGGTGTCAGGCAGCGGTGTCACCAGTACTGGCAGGAGGCCGAGGAAATGGATTCTAGAAGGGCTCGTATCCAGACTATATGAAACGAACTAGCTTCGCTTTATATACTGCAGTGTGGAAGGAAAGAGGGAAATCACCACACTAAATTTCCCTCAAAAGGAGATGTATGAACAGGATTAAAGCTGGCGATTACTTCACCGACAAGAGCAAAGCTTTAAAATTTATGATGATACATACATACATATAATCACGCCTTTATCCCTAATGGGGTAGGCAGAGCGTAAACGACCTAAACAAAGGTCGTTCCGCCACGTCTGACAAAGTTTTGAAGGTTATTTATGATAGATTTGTATGTATATTGCTGTAGTGACAGGTTGTCAGCCCATCGCCTAAAATGCAACATACTAAAACCCTCGGATCCCTTAGCTGGTTTTTACAGCATGCCCGGGAGGAAATGCAGCTGGCACATTCTATGTTTTTCTCTCGCTCCCAGTCCAGCATGGAAGATAAAATTTATGATGATGAGTTTACTAATTAGCTATTTATTTGTAGACCACCAATCTCAACCTAATGACTTAAGACCTAGAGATATGATAAAATATTCTTTTTTTTTTGTACCACAATCTCGATACATTACATATTAATTATTATAATGAGACCAACTTTACATGGCTCATAATAAAGACAACACGCTGGCCTAGTAGCGAGAGAAAAACATAGAATGTGCCAGCTGCATTTGATCCGAGGGTTTCAGTATATTGTAATTTAGGCGATCGGCTGTCAGCCTGTCACTAGAGCAATATACTTACAAATCTATCTTAAATAACCCGCAAAACTTTGTCAGACGTGGCGGAACGACCTTTGTTTGGGTCGTTTACGCTATGCCTACCCCATTAGGGATAAAGGCGTGATTATTTGTATGTATGTATGTATATTCCAGAAAAACGTTGACATCTCACGTAACATATTCTAGTTAACAAGGCCTCATCCTTTCGGTTGATCGCGAAAACTCTAGAAAGAGCAATTTCTCGTGTGTTCACAAACTTCCGAGCGTCAGTTTGTTTGTTAATCAGCTAAGTGGTGAAGATCGTTGCTTGTTGTGAGAGGGTCGACTAGATTTAAGTTGCAGTAGATACGGATATCGACACATCTTAGGTGGTTTTTACAGCATTCCCGGCAGGAAATGCATCTGGCACATTCTATGTTTTTCTCTCACTTAAAAGCCAGCATGAAAGAATAGTAATGAAATTGTCGGTAAAACTCTAGATAAATGATTGTGTAACAATAAATTTTACAAATACTGCGAAAACAGTTCAACAGTAACCCGCTTGATATCAGACACATTGAAAAAGTAGCGTGTTCTACTGTAATTTACATCTGTGGGGTTTGTGGGGTAGACTACTATAGTTTCGTTGCTCGTGTAATACGCAGAATCATCAGATTCTCTGATGCGCTTCCTTTAGCTATAGTTTTTTTGTTCATTCAGGAAAATATAGCAAAAAAAAGGGTATATCTTCCGTAGGGTTCGTATCTTGTCAGATCCGATTGTTGAATAAAAATACGACGTGCTACAATATAAGATAAAATACTTCTTTTAAACATACGGTGATGACCTTTCCGAGGAAATAAAGTTTAAAAGTATTAATAACCAGTAATCGCCACATTTGACTAAGTGATACCTCGGATTGTGTATTGTTGAAGGTCGGGTTGACAGTTTGACACGATCCCAAAAAAGTGGTGGTAGGCTCCGCAAGGGGCCACCTGGCTTGCGACCTCCCTCTCACCGAAGTCCGGCGCCAAACAGCATGCTGTGTTCCGTCAGTGCGTTAGATTTCCAGTGCCGTAACAGGCAACTTCTGGGTGAGCTCACTCCATCGTGTCTGTCACGGTCTTTCCTAGCGTAGTGTCTAGAGTCAAGAGCAAACCCATGCCTAAAAAAAAAGTTTTTCATCAATTTAAATACCGGTACCTATACCAAGACCCTTGTTCTTTCTGCTGGCTTTTACAACACTTAAATATACAGAGGAACACAGCTGGCAGAATCTACTTTTTTAACCGGTGAAGCATCCTTCTTAACATATTTTCAAGGTTAACCAAACGACTCTCGAAACTTTCTAAGCACGAGTGATACGGAATTTGTTCCGCTTTATCTCGTAATAACACGGGGTTGCCCGCTCCACTGCCCCAGTTGAATCATAAATAAATTCACGCTTAGCTTCACTCTTTTATAAAACTACTGCGATGAAGAGAGGTTATATTTTTTGTTATGCATACGTAAAAAAAATGATCATAGAGAAGGTAGTAGATAAGTATTTGAGCTTTTAACCTTTTACCTTGTGTAAAAAGAAAGAAAGTTCAAAGTAATATATAATAAACAAGCGACCCGCCCCGGCTTCGCACGGAAATCATCACTGTTTCTGTACTATATTTTGCCAGTCAGTCTCCCTAGCCTTATCCCGTATCTCACGGGGTCGGCTTCCTAATCTAGGGGATTGAACGAGGGTACTGGTTTTTACACAGAGCGACTGCCATCTGACCTCCACAACCCAGAAGGGAAACCAGACCCAATCCTAGATTAGGTCAGAGTTTTCAAGCCGCCAATGCTTAGCACTGGCCTCTGATATGGCTTAACGACTAATATCTACATAGGGATATAGGGACAGAGAAAGCGACTTTGTTTTATACTATCTAGTGATATAAAACGATAAAGAGGAATGATTTGTATTTTTGTGTATTTATATATGATTGCAAAAATTCTTTCACAATTAGAAAGCTACATTAACCCTTACTAACATAGGGTACTTTTTAGCACGGGAAAATACATAGTTCTCACGGGAAATCTTTTTTTAGCAGCGAGTGACACCGCTGACAATATTTCATATTTCTCAAAAAAAAAAATGGATTTCTAGAACAATTTTAATTAAAAATATTTTTATAAGGTATGAAATCATCCAACATTTACCTGTTTTGATGTGGCCATTATTTATTTTAATTGCAGTTTGTCAAAGCTTAAAAAAAATTGTATAGGTTTATAAATATATTGTAATACCATTTTTTTTAATATGTCACTTAAAAATAAGCTCCACATATATAATTAGTACTAACTGTGCCCGCGACTCCGTACGCCCGGGTTAACTCGCGCGCGGAAGCATGTTTGGCTTCATCTTTGCTTTTGTAAGGAAAACACAAAAAAAAATCTTGAATAAAAAAAGTCCCATCGACATCGGTTCGGTAGTTTTGGCTCGATGTGGTAACATACAGACAGACAGACAGATAGACAAAAAAAAAGTTTTGATCTTTAAATAGATTATTAGATTAGATTTATTATATGTATAGATGAGTATGAGTAATAATATTATTGGTTTAATTTGGTGTATTCTACATAATTGACGAAGAATTAAGTCGAAATTATTTTAATGAACTAAAATATACAAATCATTACGCAAAAACCTGTGTGAAACCATCGCAACCACTCGTCATTACAACATTTGTTTTATGTGGTTAATGGTTTAAACAAGAAATAAGATGCCATTTGTAACATCGTATTGTACCTATTATGCCATTATTTTTATTATACTATGTTTTTGTTCAAAGTCAAAGTCAATGGTAAAAATCATTTATTTCCAAATAGATTCCTAAGAACACTTTTAGAAAGACACAAGCGAGTCTATTACAAATAAAATTATATCTGTGCCACAAAATAATAAATAATAATATTTTTTAATGAAGAAGATGCATGAAAAACTCGCACTTTGCGCCCTCCCTTCGTTTTATCTTATGCTTACTTTGGTCCTTCTTTTTTTTCTTGAGAAGAAAAAGATTATACTATGTAGTACTATTATATTATTATATTCAGTGATATTATTATTTTTTCCATGCTGGGCTGGGAGCGAAGGAAAAGAATATGCCAGCTGCGTTTCATGCCGTGCATGCTGTAAAACCAGCTAAGGGATCCTAGGGTTTCAGTAAATTGCAATTTCTCTATTTAATCAGTACTAAACACCACATAAATTAATTGAAAAACAAACTTAGAATTATTTATTTATTTACTGTTTATACAAGAAATAACGACACAACAGGTACAGCTTATTTGTACTAAGAAATTTCTTCCAGCTGACCTACTAAAGTGAGACTCAAATTGTACGACACCTTTAGGATAAAAGAGTAAATTAAGCTTAGGGCCGTATTTATAATCAGCTCTTTTGGGTGACAGCAACTTTGAGTTCGTATCAGAAATGTTATTTCAGTACAAACTGGCCTGTCAAATCCATACTTAATATAGTTCTCTAGTTTGATATCGCTTCATAAATACGTGCCTAAGATGAGTCAAATTCAATCTTCCTGAAATTGATTGCTGATTCATTTTGCACAACAGTTACTAAAAATTATCTCTTCAACTTATGAGGAACCTTCGAACGACCCGCGCAGCCTAGTTGGCAGTGTACTTGCCTGCTACGCAAAGGGTTCGATTCTCGGGCAGGGCAGATATTTGCATGATGAGTTTTAATGTCTGTTTCTGGGTCTAGGTGTTCTTTGTGGTTGTTTCTGTGTATGTCCATGGCACCCCGATACAGGGAATCCTAGTGGGGGCTGAACGGAGTGTGATTGTGTTTTTTTTTCTCACATTTTTCACAAGTGAAACTGACTCGACATAATTAAAAATGGCACTTTATTCACTAGCCTTACTTACCTCCAGAAAAACTCACTTCATTACAGCAAACTTCGACTTTTGAGCTTTTGCTCACCGGTAACTGAACACACAACCAACATTCTGGCAGCCAGGGTCTCTCCCCCGCGCTCCAAAGCTCCCATAAATTATTCCTCTGCCCGAAGCCTCGAACCGGCTCTGAAAAATGTTACCAGTCTCATATAAATGGTAATGCGAATAAGATTTAAATTTTGTTAAAACTACCTCCGCTTTGAGTACACTTATTATTAACCTTTCTCGTGGACGTCTGCTCTTTAAATTAAATTACGTTTCAGAATGGTAAGTTTAAAGGAGTGATAAATGGAGCAATGAATAGTTCTAGAAGGGTTGAAAAAATATTTTCTGCTTTTAGCTTCAAAATAACGTGAAAGTAACGTTTATAATGTCATGGAAATTTTGACTGACTCTCTATTTAATATTTTTATAAAAAAATAATCTGAATGTGCTTAGAAAATCATCTGCGTAGATTCCGTACCCGTATTTTTCAAACCTACACAGATGTTCTACCACATAATATACAATAGTACAAGCGTAGTACTATTGACTACTATTGCAGGCAATTCGTAGACGCACAAATACACGAAATCTTAAGTAAAATCGTTACCTGTCATTTTCTTTCACGAAACAACAGAAAGGGACGGCAACAATTTTGGTCAAGATTAAGTTAAGTTGTGTCATCAAGGAATCGGTAAAATTATCATTGCAAATTACAACAGAAACACCTGTATGACTGATTTACACACTCCTACGAGCCTACAGTTCCAGCCTTATAGATAAGGCAATAAGCCAACGTGCAACCCATTTGGACCCACGAACATAAATCAACGGAGCGCATCCCGCCATCCAGTCAGCCTCTAAGTTGGTTGAAGCTGGCGGTGGTCCAGAAAAGTTGCAACTACCCAGCGCCAATCGACGGTAGCGCGTTGCTTTTTCCGAAATTAATCCGGTAATTACTAGCTCTTGCTGCAGTTATAAAGCTCATTTTTTTATTGTTTTTTTTTTCTTGGAGTAGATGGATGGACAATTTATAGGCTATTAAAGAAAAAAAAAAAAAAAAAAGATGGATCCTATGAGTTGAACCCAGTATATGACTGGGATAAAATGGGAAGAAAACTAGGACGAAGAAGTATAGTATTATTGCTTATTACGTGATGATCGTTTTCAGTTATCAGCAAAAATCTGATAGATAACAATAAAAAATTAAATTACAAATCATTCTCAACAGTTTTTATCAGTTATAAAAAACTGTTTAGAAATGAAAAAAGGAATGGTTTTCTATTTAATTATCATTTCACGTGCCATGCATGAATAATCACGAACATAAGAAATATTATCATTTATCAGGTAACAACTAACTGCCTCCGTGGCATAGTGGTCAGAGTCATGGGCTTACGATCCGGAGGTTGATGGGTTCGATTCCCAGGGGGGCCAAAAGTTGATATTTGTCAAGTCTTTGGGAGGTTTTTCCCAGTTTGATTACGATTTCAGGCTGAATCATCTGATTGTCTGAAAAGTCAAAGGATTCCGTGCTTCGGAGGGCACGTTAAGCCGTCAGTCCCGGCCGCTGTCTTTGATATATAACTCAAACCGTGTCAGAGGCCTAATAGCTGTGCTACTAGGCGGTTTGAAAATACCCCAGGGGTCTTCGGGTCGTTGTCCGACTTGAGAATCCACTCGCTAAGAAGAAGATTTATCACCATCACGCATCTAAAACACACTGTTGAAATATTTTACGTCCTGACTGATAGCCAGAAATAATTTATTTGAACTCTCAGTGAAAAATATTTAGAAATTTTTCAATATGCGCTAGCCTAAGTGCTTTTTCAAGCCGCTACACGAAATAAAGATTATTTGCCCACCCATACATTCATGCTAAGATGCAATACATACGAGATGTAGTCATATACTGTTTATTTTTTCACTACATAGTATAAAACAAAGTCGCTTTCTCTGTCCCTATAACCCTATGTATGCATAAATCTTTAAAACTACGCAACGGATTTTGATGCGGTTTCTTTTAATGGATAGAGTGATTCAAAAGGAAGGTTTAAATGTATAGTACATGCATAATATAATAGAAAAACACTGATAATTTCCGTGCGAAACCGGGGCGGGTCGCTAGTAAGGAATAAGGTATTATGTTTTTTTATTTATTGATCATTTTTTGTACACTGAAACATAGTACACAGGGAATTCACAAAAGGCACTGCTTATTCCTAAAAATAATATCTTACAACAGTCCTTTTTCTGGACAACAAAATATTACTTTAATGATAGCAAATTTTCCTTGTTAAATTAAAATATTCGTAAGTTAAACAGCGGGACGGGAGCTATAAATAAGATACAATACAATACAAATATTCTTTATTACAAATAAACAACACAATGTACAGGAACAAACATTACAAAACAGAGAGACAATTAGACGGCCTTATTGCCAGAGTAACAATTTCTACCAGGAAACCTTTGGGTAAAGGATTAGCTTGATAATATTATGCCGCATAGCAGTTACGTGAATATGAATGAAAGATGCTTGGACGAAACAAAGGAAAGATGAGATGAAAGACGAATCAGATTCGTATTGTAATGCGTTAGTTTAGTTTAGTTTTATTTATCACACAGTGAAAATTACATTATAAAAGTTCAAAATTACATGTCATATAATAAGCATTCACAAAGTGTTCGTCAGTTAAACAAAATAAAATTAATAAAATCGGTATAAATACAAAATGTCATGAATAATTTACAAATCAAAAAAATACTAGGTATAAATAGGTACAATGTCATTTTGTAAATTTAAAATCAATATACTCTTTAACACAGTAAAATAGATTATCCAACTAAAGATTTTTCAATCGAGACCGAAACGTTTCATCAGATAGTTCGGCTTTTAGGTCGGTAGGTAGTGCTTCGTAGAAGGTCGGTCCGATAATGCGCGGGTTTTTCTCGGCAAGGACTAAGCGATGTGGGACTGAAAGTAGGCATCCAGTCCGACGTAACGTCCTTCCCGGAAC
This sequence comes from Scrobipalpa costella, assembly GCA_949820665.1. NCBI lineage: Eukaryota > Metazoa > Arthropoda > Insecta > Lepidoptera > Gelechiidae > Scrobipalpa > Scrobipalpa costella. The sequence continues at coordinate 722,855 of OX463314.1, forward strand.
ACTTACTTGCTCAAAATTTGATAAATTACAACGAATATACATGATTACGTCGAATAAGTATTGCGAGAAGTGCGTCATTATAGCGTATTTCTTGAATATGCCCTTACACGAATATCGTGAGTTTACTCCGGCCATCGTCCGAAGAGCACGTTTCTGCAATCTCAATACCTTTTTTTTTTTTGATGAGTCTGTTGAGTTACCCCATAGAATTGAACCATACGACATAATGGAGTGAAAATGTGCAAAATATGTTTGCCGGAGCGCATCACTAGATATAAGGGGTTTCATTCTTCGCAATACAAATGCTGCGCTACTCAGTTTATCGCAAAGAGTGTCGATATGCGCTTTCCAGTTTGTGTGACTATCAAGCACAAAACCTAGGAATTTACATTCGTTGTTTATTGGCATAGGACAGTTCATTTGAGGGGGAGCTACGTTTTGGCTGGAGAACAACACAATATTAGATTTTGTCACATTCAGGATGAGTCCATTTGCTAAGAACCATTTCTGCAGCTGCTCGCATACTCGACAGATCTTAATGTTTAGTTGCTCAAAGGTTTTCGCGGTCACAACTACAGTAGTGTCATCAGCAAACAGAACTACCAAACCGTCAGTAACAATAGATGGGAGATCATTGACAAAAGCCAAAAACAACGTATTTCCTAATGAGGATCCCTGTGGAATGCCTATCTTAACATTACCTGCCTCTGATTTTATCTTTCTGCCCTGTGATGTGAACTGGATGGTCTGTTTTCGACCCGTTAAAAATGAGTTCAGTAGTTGATGAGCATTATTTCGGACTCCATATGTGTTCAACGTTGTATTGAAGAAGTTAGAAGTACAAAGGGACTTACGAAGTAAGAGCAAGCTATAATGTAGCATTAATATTACCATGGCGATTAAGAATATGCAGCTCTCATTTCACATACAACATACAATTCAATTTAACATACAATTCAATAACAGATAACAGAAATAAAAAGGAACAAACGTAACAGTATAATATAGGCAATTAGCAATTATTGCAAAAGCAGAAATTTCTACCAGGCAACCCTTGGGAATAGAAACTGTACAAGCAGAAAGCGGGATAGTGCATATTAATACATATAATACTTTAACAATATTTAAACACTATTGAATAAATATTTCAATAAAATGTACTGATATATATCTTATGATAAACTAATACATACTATGTGCTACATAAGACAGGATAGGTAGTGTATGTTACATATCAGAGAAATTGATAGATAGAATATCACTACATATACTTACTTAAACGATACTTATAAATCAGACACACATTACACATAATTAGCTAAATAGAATTATATACACATATATAATCACGCCTTTATCCCTAATACGGTACGCAGAGCATAAACGTCCTAAATCAAATCAAAATCAAAGTCGTTCCGCTTTTGAGGGTCATTTAAGACTATTTTTGTATGAATATTGCTGTAGTGACAGGTTGTCAGCCTATCGCCTAAATTGCAATATCCTAAAACCCTTGGATCCCGTAGCTGATTTTTACAGCATACCCGGAAGGAAGTGCAGATGGCACATTCTATGTTTTTCTCTCACTCCAGGTCCAGCATGGAAGATCATTTACGATTTAGTAAAAAAAGTATATTCTTTAAAAGATCTGTTCACAACTTAATAAATCTGGTTCTTACTCAAGAGGCTTCAGAAATCGTTCTGACACTGCGAAAATGTTATAATAGTAACTGCTTTTTCTAAATGATTAATGAGTGCATTACTACGTTATATATCTGTAAAGGTGGCGCCAGTGTTGGCTGGCATCCAACTCTGTTTCCGAGTAGGATCTCTCTGTCGGATTCATTACCCCGCCAATTATAAAGGACAAGTCGAGCAATGCATGCTGACCTGGGAGCGAGAGAAAAACATAGAATGTGCCAGCTGCATTACCTCCCGGGCATGCTGTAAAAGCCAGCTAAGGGATCTAAGGGTTTCAGTATATTGTAATTTAGGCGATGGGCTGACAACCTGTCACTACATCAATATACCATCAAATCTATATTAAATAACCCTCAAAACTTTGTCAGACGTGGCGGAAAAACCTTTGTTTAGGTTGTTTTCGCTCTGCCTACCCCATTAGGGATAAAGGCGTGATTATATGTATGTATGTATGTAAGTCGAGCAAGCAAATTATCAGCTTTTTTTTATTTTCATATTTTATTTTTTGTTTGCTCTGGACTTGAGTCCAGGTCAGAACTGAGGAAACAGAGAGGAGTCGACGATGAAGCGAGTTCACCAGACTTTTTTAATCACTCTATCTTTGAAGTGTTGGTGGTTGAATGTATTTAGAAACAATGACGTAGGTAGTGAGATGTTCCTCTGTTAGACCCGTTTTTGATAATCGATCTCATTATTGATATTATTTATATTTCTTCCATGCTGGCTTGGGAGCGAGAGAAAAACATAGAATGTGCCAGCTTCATATCCTCCCGAGCATGCTGTAAAAACCAGCTAAGGGATCCGAGGGTTTCAGTATATTGTAATTTAGGCGATGGGCTGACAACCTGTCACTACAGCAATATACCTACAAATCTATCTTAAATAGCCCTCTAAACATTGTCAGACGTGGCGAAACGACCTTTGTTTAGGTTGTTCACGCTCTGCCTACCCCATTAGGGATAAAGGCGTGATTATATGTATGTATGTATTATTGAGAGCAATATTAAGTATTGTATTGAAATGACAGTTCTGATACTATCTCAACCTTGAGTTGGGAGCTGATTATAAATATGGGCCTTATGCTGTTAATTTTTGGAAGCGTTTAGTCAAATATATCAACCAGGTATGGATGGTATCCTGCGGTGTGTCTAGATGTACAATGGTTGATTAAGGAAGCTGTGTGTTTTCACCTTTTTTGCTAAAATATATAGAATAGAATAAAAAAAAGAATAGAAAAACGTTTATTCATGAAACAATACAAAACTCAACATACAGTATTTATGTTACATACATGAAAACATAATCAATTTTTAATCCGTTTGCCGTTAGTTGTATTGCCTAAGTCTAGTCTCTAAACTATTTGAAGTAAAACTAAGACCCCATTATCTAGACAAATACCAGACTGGTGCTAGAGTCTAGGTTTAGTGTGTCACGGAGAACATTAGCCCATTCGTGGTTTACAAGTGTCTAACTGGGTCTGGAAGTAGCTCAGTCGGTAAAGAGTTGGCACGGATTGTTATGGTCGTAGGTTTAAATATTTCCATGTTTCATACTATTCAGTAGTCGGGTTTTAGTTTTTGAATTCATTTTTATTGTAAAATAAATAAATAACTGAACTTTGGAACACTGTTACAACGTACATACATACATAAATCACGCCTTTATCCCTTACGGGGTAGGCAGAGCGTTTAAAGCCTCGTAAAAGGCGCTTTCGCCACGTCTGACATAAATCGAGGGCAATTTTAGATTGTAATATGTATTTCTTTAGTGACAGGTTGTCAGCCCATCGCCTAAATTACAATACACTGTAACCCTCGAGTCCCTTTTGCTGACTTCAGCAGCATGCCCGGGAGGAAGGGCAGCTGGAACATTCTATGTTTTTCTATCTCTCCCAGTCCAGCATGGAAGTAACATACAACGTACATGGTTAAAATTAAAAACTGTTATAATACGGTCAACTGATAGTTCTACTTAACTCAAAAATCTAGGATGGTAACAGATGAGAGCCCGATGGTGTAGTGGATAGGGCCGCTGCCTCCTGAGCAGGAGGTCGTGGTTCGAATCCCACCACGTACCAATGTGTTTTTCGGTTTTCGAATTTCATATGTACGTTTATTCGGCGCTTTTTCCGAGCTTCGGAAGGCACGTTAAGCCGTTGGTCCCGGTTAATATCGTTTAATACCGTAGATATTAGTGGTTAAGCCATATCAGAGGCCAGTGCTAAGCATTGGCGGCTTGAAAACTCTGACCTAATCTAGGATTGGGTCTGGTTTCCCTTCTGGGTTGCGGAGGTCAGATGGCAGTCGCTCTGTGTAAAAATCAGTAACCTCGTTCAATCCCCTAGATTCAGAAGCCGACCCCGTGAGATACGGGATAAGGCTAAGGAGATGATGATGGTAACAGATGCTATTCTACTACTGAACAACTTCCACCGAGAAATTCATTCAGAAAGTGAAAATAAAAATTGGCTTTTCCATACAAAATGTCCACCTCAATCAGACAATTGGTATGGAAAAGTTAATTATTATTTTTTCACTTTTTGAAAGAATTTTCTGGTGGAAGTTGTTCAGTGTCGTTGACTGACCAACCCTACGAATAAGGAATAAGTCAACCCCTATTAGTTTGCGGGACGCTTACACCCCGTATTATAAACTACCGATACATTTGATTTTGTTTTCTTTCGGAATGGCATGTCGCCGCTACCATCTCATCTCCCTAGCCTTATCCCGTATCTCACGGGGTCGGCTACCTAATCTAGGGGATTGAACGAGGGTACTGGTTTTTACACAGAGTTACTGCCATCTGACCTCCGCAACCCAGAAGGGAAACCAGACCCGACCCTAGATTAGGTCAGAGTTTTTAAGCCGCCAATGCCTAGCACTGGGCTTTGACATGGCTTAACGACAAATATATACGGTATTAAACGATATTTACCGGGACCAACGGCTAGAAGTACCTTCTGAAGCACGGAAAAAGCGCCGAATAGACATTCTTATGTTATCTCAGCTTACACTTTTTCGAGTATAAGTTGTGCTTCAGAATTAGGCACCTTAAGAATCCTTATAGAATATTCTATTAAGCATATAACACATAAACCCAGTTTAAGTAATTCGCTAGCACTTAGGTCTTAGCGTCAGGTAATAAAATTAGACCCTATTATCAAGACAAACACTAAAGACTAGACCAAAGCTAAAGTCTAGGTTAAGTGCGTCATAGAGGACGCTAGACCATTTGCAGTTTACAACTGGCTAAATGGAATGACTGCAGCGTAAATGGATTCTAGTATAAAACAATCACGCATATATTTCTAAAGGGGTTGGTAGAGCTACTACTACATAAGAAAAATAAGAAAAGCCACTACCTAATAAAAAAAAATTGGGATGTGTATTACTGCTTTCAGCCCATTGCAAAAAAAACTGCGGCCTAAATTGCAATATCTATCTAGACACGCGGTAGCGTGTCCAAGCCAAGCTCAAGTCAAACGAAGAGAACTGGCCGGCAGCACCGTGTGTATATTTACAGGAACCATTTGGTGCCACTTTTGACCCCTTCAGAACTCGAAAACAACTTAACTAAAATACACCAAATTTGGTTAATATATTTAGATTCTCTAGATAAACAAGTACTCTAAATTTTATAAAAATAGATCTAACGGTTTTTTCAATATTAATTCTGAAAAATCGCAATTTTTATGACGGTTAGACTGACTGACTGACATACATATCAAAAAATCAATTAATCAAAAACACAATGATCTAGGAAGCTGATATTTGGAATGAAGATTGATTATAATGACAAAAAGTTAGAAATATAAAAATTAAATAAATTAAGAAAAAGATTTGACCCCCTCCCATACAAGTGAAAGGGGGGCATTTTTTTTATTTTTTTACTACTATATTGAGTGGGATATCGTTAGACAGGTCTTATAAAATAAAGTAAAGGATTTTTTGAAAATAAGTGCATTAAATGGGTCATTCTCGAGATTATATGCATTTAAAGTCGCCGTTCTTAAAAACAAAAAAAATATCATAATCCTCACCCATTTCCAAATAACCTAGGAAGCTAATATTTAGTACAAAGATTGATTAAAATGACGCAAGGTTAGAAAAGTAGAAATAAAAATTGGACTCTCTTCCATACAAGAAAGGGGGCAATATTTAATTTTTTAACAACTATATTGAGTGGGTTTGGCTATATTCACAGGTCTCATAAAATTAGGTCGAGGTTTGTTTGAAAGAAAGTGTCTTAAATGAGTCCTTCTCGAGATATTTGCATTTAAAGTCGCCTTTCTTAAAAACAACATAAATAATCAAAAACCTAACCCACTAAGAGAAGTCCTAGAAAATAAAAATTTGGTGCGAAGATAGCTTCTAATGACATAATGGAAACAAATAACGACTTATTTTTTCGACACCTTCCCATACAAGTGTATTTTTTTACCTTACAAAATTAAAGTGGGGTGTCATCATGGGTGTCATAGAAAGTTCAAATTTAATATCAATATAGACTATAATTTAAAAGATTTTTTTTAATAAAAAAAACATGAAGAATATATAAGAATCAAATTATTAACTTACCTACAAAAAGTAATGATATCCCACCAAAAACATAAATAAATAAAAATAGAGTGGCGTTGTAGGTGACAGGTCGAATTATTCTCTACAACGGCCAAGTTACATGAAATGAACCTTATTGAAGAGCTAAGAATTACTATAATAAACCCTAGACTTGGCTCCCTTTTTAGATCTCACAACTTTTTGTGCGATTCACGCACGAAGACCACCATGAGTTTGACTTTAATTTTTACATTTATGTTTTTGGTGGGATCTTCTACACTGAAACCATTACCATACTTTTTATATGAGTTATAACGATATTTCGGTACATTTCGATAAAAAAATATTTAAAAAGAGCGTGCAGCAAAATCGTCCCAGCCTCATCTTGATGCTCGCCGTGACGGTATTGCTACCTTGAAATTTTAACAATGGGGCGAGCTCATCCAAAAGATGTCTGTTATGACACTGGCAATCTCAGGCATCGACGGAACACAGCAAGCAGTTTGGCGCCGGACTTCAGTGAGAGGGTGGTCGCAATCCAGGCGGCCCCTTGCGGGGCCTACCACCGCTTGGTTAGGATCGTTCAGCCGGACTTATTCACAGGCAAGCCTGTGTTGTCGTTGCCCGGGGTGGACCACTAGGAGGTAGATCCCATCCCACTTCAAAATAATATAAATTATATCCGTCGTTCAAGCCAAAATTAATTAAATATTTACCAATACCACACAATGCACTATACACGTCAATCTACATGTATATATCTTTAATATAACCCACAGACTTTGAAGATGAAAGCAAATCTACATTAACCAGATAACTCAATTTGAAATTTTGAATTAATTGTAGCATCACTCCTACTTCCACCGGCACAAATTAAATTTTGACACTGAGAGGAGATGGCAACACCAGCTGAAGTATCTTCACTCATATGCACAAAGGTTGAATATCCCTAACTGGATAGGCAGAGCGTAAAGGACCTAAGTAATGGTCGTTCCGCCACGTCTGACAAAGATTTGAGGGTTAGGTATTTAAGATAGATTTGTAAGTATATTGCTGTTGTCAGCCTATGGCCTAAATTATAATATACTGAATCTCTCGAATACCTAAGCTGGTTTTTACAGCATGCCCGGGAGGAAATGCAGAAGGCTCATTTTACGTTTTTTTTCGCTTCCAGGACAGCATGGAAGAGGTTGAATAGATCCTACTAATAAATGCAAGTTTTTGTGAGAGTGTGTATGTATGTTTGTACTTCTTTACGCTGAAACAGCTAGATGGAGATCGTTCTAATCTTGGATACAGAATATGGTCTAAACTTACATACGTATAGGTACTTTACAACTGAAATGTATTATGAAGTGTAGTGTATTTATGAAGTAAAATCGATAGGCGCAATGTACAGGTGTAAGGGACAGCATCTCGCATACTAGGGGTTGCTCAGTCACTGACAAGATTATTTTTCAGGAAGTGAAAAAAAAATACTTTTCCACACAAAATATTCACCTCGATAACACAATTTGTATGGAAACCCCTTTTTTTTCACTTCCTAAATAAGAAAAATCCTGCTGATAGTTGTTCAGTGTCGTTGACTACCAGTTTGCGGGACGCTGTCCCATACACCCGGCATATAAGAATAAATAACAAACGAAAATGAGTTCAGTGTTCTCTGGTTGTACTAGGAATGACAAAAAATCTTATCTTCCCAAAAAAATCTGTAAAAACCAATTTATTGTTGGATCCAAGTTGACATTTTCTTATAACACAAAAAATATCGAACCTATGACCTAACGGCCTATAAGGACTACACCACAAACCGTATAGAACCACTTAATTGCAATTTACTTGACTAGATGTAGATGTTTTAACTGACTTAAGTGGAATTTTGAGACAAAAAGATTTGGGATCGAATTTCTGAGACTAAAAGCTTTAAAGGGCACAAGCTCGAACTAAATGTTAATTGCTTGTGATAGTATTTAGCATTAATTTTCTCTAAAAAGCCTGAATTAAGATTGGGATTCCACCAGGTTGTTAGAAAACGACAAGAATTTGGCCCAAAATAAGATAACTTCCAGACAAAATACCGTTTGAGACTTCGGTCGTAGATAGTTTTAATATTATGATTTTGGTGTCTAAAAGTTGCCTATAATACGAAAGGGAATGAAAAGATACCTGAAATAAATAAAATAATAAGGATTAATAGACGTTATATGCATGAGGATTAATAGACGTTTGGAAGTTTTTTTTGAGAACAAAATTTAATATGTTCGGTATTTCCAAAATTTTTTCGGAAAATAGCTTCACCGGCACCTTAGCAGCTATGAGAATAAGATAGTTTTTTTGTTTTTTTTTTCACGGTAAATAGGTAGATTGCGTTGGTCACACCATACTAAGTATCATTCTGACTCTAGTAGTTTTTGAATCTATCCATACCAAATGAAAACTTACCTCTACATTCTATTAAACTAGAAAAATAACTATGGTATTATTATTATTTATAGTCACGCTTCCGCACATAGGAAGGTGGATAGCCATCTTTAAATCTCTCAGAGCTGAAAATTGTCTGCTAATTTACTTTTCTCTGCAGTGCGGTTTTCTCACATCTTAATCTTGAGAGACTCGCAGGTTTTAATACCTACGTGTTTTGGAATAAAACGGCACTTTAATTGGAAGAAAAATCGCGTAGAATAATGTTGTTTTAATGTTGTACATGACATGTATTCTTAAGTGAAATATATTATCACAACGCAATACTAGATATATTGGATTCAAGTAACGTATTAGATTAGATTGTATGAATTTGAAAACTTTAAATTTACAAGAAATATATTCTTATTTCACATTCAATGATGAAAATATTGTTTTTTTTTAAAGTGTTGTTTCCATTTACCTACAAACATACATACATATAATTACGCCCTTATCCCTAATGGGGTAGGCAGAGCGGAAACAAAGGTCGTTCCGCTACGTCTGACCAGGTTTTGAGGGTTATTATATGACAGACTAGCTGTGCCGGCGACTTCGTACGCCCGGTTTGTATGGAAAACACGATTCCACGCGCGAGCTAGTAGATCCCGCTCCTAGGCGCGGAGAAGCGTTTTCAGTATATTCGACACTGCGTGTTTTCCATACAAACTGGGGTACTTACTCAATATTAGGATGGTTTGCGTGATTATTTGTAACCTAGGCTGGACACCAGGTAATTAAAAAAAACTCAGGCATTAAAAAGTCCCTTTAAGATCGGTAAAACGACCAGAGTTCAATTTCCTACCCCCGAAGTCAGGTGGCGTGATTATTTGTATCGTAACTTTGTGTTTAAGTAATGCTCAGTCAAACAAAAAAAGTTCCATCAAAATCTGTTAAAAACGACTGAAATTCAATTTTATACCTACCTTCTAAGTAATGAGGCGTGATTATTTGTATCGTAACTTTGATTTTAAATAATGTTCAGTTGAAAATAAACGTTTCATAAAAATCGGTTAAGAGACAGCCAAATTACAATTTCCTGCCTACCCCCTAAGTCAGGTAGCGTGATTTTAGGTATCCTTAGTTGCAACCCAGGTAACACACAGTTGAATAAGACACGACCCTTCTAGAGATTTATTATATGTATAGATTTATAGGTATATTGCTGTAGTGACAGGTTGTTAATCGTCTAAATAACAATATTCTGAAACCCTCGGATCCTTTAGCTGTTTTTACAGCATTCCCGGGAGGAAATGCAGTTGGCACATTCTATGTTTTTCTTTTGTTCCCAGTCCAGCATGGAAGATAAAATTTATGATTAATAGGTATAATAATCAGGTTAAATTTATTAGAGGATTTATCAAGTACCTCATAAAGCCATGAATGAAATCGCAGTACCAAGATATGTATACAATACACAAACACATACAGTAAAGAGCTTACCACAGAATGGCATTATTCGTCTACCACTCGGCATCAGGGAACCTACTCCACATCCATCACGGGCTAAACTCAGTCAGACAGATCTCAGCTACCAAGTTCACGAATCCACCGCTTCAACAGCCAACTAGCTGCTTCAATGCCACTGACTCGATAACGCATGTAGACTTCGCCTACTGCCATCACAGGCGAAACTCATTTAAACAGATCTCTGCTACCAAGTTCATGAATCCACCGCTTCAACAGCCAACTAGCTGCTTCAGTACCACTGACTCAATACCACAAGTAGACTACGCCTACTGCCATCACTGGCTAAACTCAGTCAGACAGAGCTCAGCTACCACCGCTTCAACAGCCAACTTGGCAACTCTATTTTATCACTAAAGGATGAACAAGTGTTATTCATATTTATAAAATATTCGGCAACTCACTTGTTTGTGGATTTGATAGAGGTATTGACATCAATGTGAATTCCTATAAATTTTATAAATTTGACAACTCTAGTTGACTCCCTTTTTAAGTTTTTGCCTTTAGTACTGATACCCGCTAAGGCATAAAAGTTGTAGCGAGAATGGACAGGATGATTCAGTCTACCGATGACGTCTACTAAGTATGATCGCTACTGGAAAAGAGAGACGGTGAACTAATCATCATGGAGATTATTTGGGGTAGCTGTTATGTCATAGAGGGTTCTGTTCCAAGTTCCAATTGCAATACCGCCAAAGACTCCATCAACAGTCACTTAATCTAAATATCACTTACCTAAGTTGTATTCTTCTTCTTCTGTCGTGTCGATGGTTCAGTTGTATTACAAAAGTGAATAAGTATTCACATGACACATTTAACGTGAATTGCTACATAATATTACAGATGAGTGCTTTCGATTATGGAACTTTAAAAGGCACACTGTGGCTAGTTCACAAAATCATCAGTCAATTTTATTTACGTTGACATTAGCACTATTTCCGAAAAACCCGCTCTAATTCTTGTTATTAGCCATCAAGAGAGTCCTTTCAGTTTTATCTGTCTGTGTTCAGTATCTCCGCCGTTGTTTCGCCTATGTCCCAGCTAGCGCCTCTACCTCTGGCTTGAAGCCAACACCAGCCCCTTCACTAGTTTTGTCCACGATTTATTCACTACTGCCTTTTGTATATTCCCCCTTTTTTCGTTTTTTCATGAGCTTATGAATGGTAATTGCTTTGAACAGTCAACTGCTTTTTAAAAGGGTTTTAATGACAGCCATTTGCATTTTTGTTACTTAATTTAGCGAGGTTTGGATTGTGCGAGGATAAAAAAGGGTAGTTAATTTTGTAAATTAAAAAATTCTGACACAATATATTTCTTTAGACTGATTAAGAAGTATTTTTAATTTAAAATTGAATAACTTTATAATTATTTAAAAGACATTAAATAATGGCAAAAAAGCTACTACTTTCTGTTTTTGACGGTTCCAGTCCAGCAAAAGTCTTTCAAAGTGATTTTATAAAATTTTCTTTTGCAACCATTATGGTCTGGCCACCCAGACAGATTTCATTAAATAAATAAAACCCTGAGGTTTGTGCCAAAAAATCTCTATCTAGCTAGACCAGTCAACACGAACGTATTATGTGCATTTATTTAGACCAACACAACATAGAATATTCTATATTAGACGTGAAAGTTATTTTTCTTATTTCTTTAGAACTGAATGTTTTTTTGGTGTCAAGTCCTTATAATTGTATCTTTTTTCTGAATTGTTGTGTTGTGATCACAGAAGAGTAAAAGCTAGCGCCGACTTCTCAAATCAGTGGTTGTGATAGTAACAAAATTAATTCACATTTTCATTTTCAAGTTTGCTTACAGACAAAAAACTTGTATCCAAGACCAGTAAAAATGTACACCAAAATGCCTTGAGCCACTGTACTACAGGAGTCTAGTTTAGTCTAGACTATTGTAGTTTGCGAGCATAATTTAAACCCGTTGCATGTATTCATACTGGTTTTATTAACCGGCGCAGACAGACATTTTTGTTTTCGCTACATTACCTTTTGAGAGTCCGCAGTTGGTTAAATTTCAGTTCTCAAGCGGCAAGCTCTTGTGAATTTAAGAGATACATGGTTTGTTTATGAAGATTTAAATACAAAATAATGCTTTAATAGCGGTTTTTTATTTTTAGGAAACAAAAAGTATTCATTAGTACTTTAAAGGTAGCATTCGGATTCAGACAGCGCCGTTGGGCAGCACCGTCCAGCAGCGCATCTTTGTCGACTCCGAATGCTACCTTAATTTGCTTTTCTTATATTTTAATAAAAGGACAAAGTCAATAATTGTATTGCTTCGCTACGTTCGATACATTTTGTTGATCGGAACTTTGTCTAAAATTACCAAACGCAATCGTAGAATTTCTTTAATAACAGGTTTCTACGGTATATCTAAGATGAGGAGCAAATCGAATTTTAATCGTTTCCAGCCTAGTATAGACTTTGCCAACCATAATCAAATCATACAATACAAATCAATCATTCCTAGTTTAGTGGAAAATCTGCAAATCCATTGCCCGGTCTAAAGCGCTGGCTTGAAGCCAGGTAAAGAACTTCCTTCACGAAGCGTTTCAGGAGATATTACCAGAAGATACTACTAGTTTCTATTTATGAAGCGTTTTCTACTTAGTTATTGTTTTAGGTCGTCGTAGTTCAAATACATAAAACTTAATTATGGTTAGTCTCAAATAAACATGAGGTGAGCCTAAATTATTCGAGCCCAATTTCTTTGGCAGGTTTATAGCAATTTTATTTTGTATGGTTCTTAAGAATTTAATAAAAGCTTAAGACTTCAAAGCTCTATGTAATGTCAGCGATGCCACGAAAGTGGTTGCAATGTTTACGAGACTATTATCATACACTAAAAATAATAGTTTGCGTTTGTTTCATAAACGACATACATACAAACAATCAGGCTTTTATCTCTAATAAAGGGGTAGGCTGAGCGACAACGATCTAAACAAAGATCGTTCCGCCACGTCTGACAAGTTTTATTGAGGGTTAATTCAGATCTGTATAATGCTGTAGTGACAGCTTGTCAGCCCATCGCCTAAATTCCAATACACTGAAACCCTCGAATCCTGTAGCTGGATTTTACAGCATGCTCGGGAGGAGATGCAGTTGACACAATCAATGTTTTTCTATCGCTCCCAGTCCAGCATGGAAGCAATCATAATCAATGCTTTTTTTATTGGTAGCAACGACGATCTCGGCTATTCCAATAAAATAGTTGCAGAGTTCAAGAATATAAGTTTCCGTCCATTTTCAAGCATTTTATCTTTTTATATCCAGGACATCACATTAGTACGTAAATCGCGTCCGGCTGGCAAGTTATTCCGGCTTCGTCTTCAGGCGCCGGAGGAGACATTTTTAACCGGACTGTAGCCGGAAGGATGCAATACTGTGATCGGTTCCGGACTAGTTCCGTGTTGGACGCGATCCAGATGAAACCGGTTTTAGGTGGTAGCTACCGGATATCTTAAGACGCTGACATTCTTGAGGCTGGCTGGATTCTTAAGAGTCCTTTTTAGTGGTAATGAACTTGGTAATTAACAATACCAAGATACTGAGAATATGCCTTGTTTTCCTTAATTTTGCTGATTACTGACTATTTCTTGTTTATATTTTCTTTAATATAAATTTTATATTGTTATAACTTTTAGGCTCGTATTTGTAAAGCTATCTCAAGTTCGAGAGCCATACCAAGTATGGATTTGACAAGTCATTTTGTACTGAAATTATCTAATACGAACTCAAACTGGCTGTCAATCTCAAGTGCGGATTGTAACACGGGCCTTAAACTTTGACGTAGAGTAGAAACGAGATCCATACCCACACAGTAAATACCTACATTACAAATAATTAAATATCACTACTAAGCCCGTCAGAATAAACAAGAAAACCTCAATACCACAGAGAATTATGTAGGTACAAGTATAAATCTCTGAATCAAAGGAAGAAATATTTGTTTAGATCTTGGGCTGCTGTTCCCGCAAAACCAATAAGCCTGGGCTTCCATTCCGCAGTATTTGCCTTCGAGCAAACATATTAGACGCAGAATGTCTTGTTTTGAAGAATTTCTGGAGCTAATATCGTTTTGAGGCAGTGAATTATTTTGGGAGTCGATTGAACTGTAGTGTTTTTGTACTTTGATCATAAATAAAATACATACGTATAATCACGCCTTTGGGATAGGCAGAGCGTAAACGACCTAAGGAAAGGTAAATTCGCCACGTCTGACAATGTTATTTAAGATTGTAGATGTCGGCCCATTGCCTAAATTACAATATACCGGATCCCTTAGCTGGTTTTTACAGCACGTCCGGGAGGATATGCAGCTGGCGCTTTCTATTTTTTTTCACCCAGGCCAGCATAGAAGAATAGAATATATTTGCTTATGTTTTAAAATACAGAGGATAGTTCTCAAAAAGGTCTCAGATTTGTCCCATGATTATGTAATACAGCATAAAAAAAACATTATAATCATTGTTCTACACACCGTTCCAAGAATTTAACAGCACTTCTTTGAAAATTTACATCTTAGTTATTTTTCGTAAATAAGTTCTAAGAATCAACTGATTATTATTTCTCCGAAGCTACCATGATACTACACAAATTATTATTTTGCGAATAAACAAGAAGTGTAGAAAAAATAACACATAACTATTGTGTAATAAATAAATTACAATAAAATAAAATCTTCAAAAATTTGTGAAAAGTTCTATTTTTAAATTGCCTGCATGTTTGGTTCTACGATGCGATAAAAATAATGTCCTTGAAGAGGGACCTAATAGTATTCTGATTTTAAACTCTAAACGAAAACTTATCTCTTTGACTGTTGACGTTCTATGCAGACAGATAATAGTAAATTACCTTTTGTTTTAAATGGTCAAGTCAAATCAAGTTTAATAGCATTATCATTTACAGATATCTACTTCTATGCTGGACTGAGAGCGAGAGAAAAACATACAATGTCCCAGCTGCAATTCCTCCCAGACATGCTGTTAATACCAATTAAGGGATCCGAGGGTTTCCGTATATTGCAATTTAGACGATAGGCTGACAACCTGGGACAGGTTTTCAGCCTATCGCTCTGCCTACCCCATTTTGGATAAAGCCATGATTGTATTTATGTATATATAATTAGTTTTGATTCTCACTTGGACTTTTGTTTTTATACAATTATATTTTATGCAAATATATACGTGTCATTGGCAGAATTGTGATTACACAAAAGCCATTTTTAATCAAGATTTACTATAATCAGTTTTATTTTCTTTCCAGAGTGGACTTCCGAAACGACGCCCAAGAGCACTGGGCGGTGGCCGGAGAATTCGGAGCCAGAACACACTTCGTGCTCAACGAGTCTGATCCATCATCAGCCCACCTCGCTGTGGATAAGATAGCGAGGCAGGACGAGGGCATCTACAGGTGTAGGGTGGACTATATCAATGCACCGACTAGGAATTATAGAGTGAACCTTACTGTCATAGGTAAGTGATCGACATTACTATCAAATATATTTGGGGTATCATTCCTTAGGTGTCGTAAAAGCCGACTAAAAGATATATACAGGCCGGGTAGCATCGTTCTTTAATAGCTCCCAATGCGCTTTTCAATACATCTGGTAAGGGAATGCTAATATTTACTGTTCTGTCTTGTAATTCTTAGTTGTACGTTTTTTATCATAATGCGTTATTCTGTTTTCTTAAAATCTCTTGCTCCCAAAAGTTGACTGGAAAGACATGAATAGCAGAAGGAATCAAAAAATATAAGCAAATACTTGCGAATGACTCATTTCTATACTTCTTCCAGTTCCACCAGAATCCCCTCGGATATACGACTCTGAGGGCAATGAGATCGTGGGGTCCACCGCTGGACCCTTCAGAGAGGGGCAGGACTTGCTTCTTTCATGTCGGGCATCTGGAGGTGAGTCGAAATAGAAAAAAAAAGTTTATTTATTTTATCTTACAGCCTTTTGCTACCATTATAGGCTGACAACAATATACTATCACTACAACAATAAACCTACAAATCTATCTTAAATAACCCTTAAAACTTTATAAGACCTGGTGGAACAACCTTTGTTTAGGTCGTTTACGCTCTGCTTCCCTATTGAGATAAAGGCATGATTATATGTACGAATAGTGTAGATATGTTTTAAATATGACGTAATCTTTTATGTTGAACCTGTTTATCAACTTCAGCTCACTCTCTTGAAAATAAATACTCCATTATATAAAATTTTCTTTCTAAAGTTTAGCAAATTGAAGATTTTTTTTGCGAATTGCGAAGAGCAACAGCTTGTAAATTCTTTGTCTTTGGTCCAGTCCAGACTAACTCGGAAGCAAGTTTTTAAATTTGTAAACTGCAGTTGCAGTCTTGCAATATTCTAAGCAGACACTTTAAAACTTGACTTATTCTATCCACCAGGAAAACCCCCACCGGACATATCCTGGTGGCGCGGCGAGGAGCGTCTAGCAGCCACCAAGGAGGGCTCCGTCTGCCAGCTCCACCTTCCGATCCTCACCAGGGAGATGGCCGGCATCAGGCTGCAGTGCAGAGTTGAACCACCGCTGTTGCAGCCTTTAGTTAGAGATGTTACTGTTAAGTTCTACCGTGAGTATTTTTCTAATAAAAAGTCTTCCCGAAAGGGATACCGTCCCTCCAATCCCTCCCGTCTTCATCATCCCTCCCGTCCCCACCGTTTCTCCCGTCCCTCCCATCTCTCCCGTCCCCATCATCCCTCTCGTCCTTCCCGCCCCTACTCCCGTCCCCACCGTTCCTCCCGTCCCTCCCATCTCTCCCGTCCCCATCATCCCTCTCGTCCTTCCCGCCCCTACTCCCGTCCCCACGGTTCCTCCCGTCCCTCCCATATCTCCCGTCCCCATCATCCCTCTCGTCCTTCCCGCCCCTACTCCCGTCCCCACGGTTCCTCCCGTCCCTCCCATATCTCCCGTCCCCATCATCCCTCTCGTCCTTCCCGCCCCTACTCCCGTCCCCACCGTTCCTCCCGTCCCTCCCGTCATTCCCGTTTCCCCATCCCTCACGTCTCAACCTGTCTCTCTCGTCTCAACCTGTCCCTCCCGTCTCTTCCATCCTTCCATATCTTCTGTTTCTACCGCGATTCAATTGTTTGTTTGACTTAAATTTTATGGTTTTGAAACTCATTCGCAGTCCCATAAAAAAAAATTAAATGAACTGAAACTAAAATGAAAATGAAATGAAACACTTAAATGACTGAAAGTAAAATGAAAATGAAAACGATCATCACGTAGCAACAATAATTATTTATAAACAATAAAAAAATCAAGATTAGGGAAAAGTTTAAAATTTACAAAGAAAAAGTTAAACATCCTAGACACAGAAGAGCTTCAATCGTAACGAAACAGTGTTGCCAATGATAAAAAATGAATAAATAAATCTATTGTCTATTTTCTGTCTCGGACCTCGGTCCTCGGACCTTTAGTCTTAATCTTATAGAAAAAAAAACACACGAGCGGGATTCAAACCCATGACCATTGTGTTCCGTGACACTACTGTTACTGTACTGTTTTATGTCCGAAAAACTCGGCGACCACATAGACATTTGAAGTTTAAAGATATGAAACACCTTACGAGTATAAAGGTTCTAAATTAAAAAAATCTTGAAAGCTGATCTGGCAAAAGTTGCAGACAGATGAATAATTAAAGAGCGAATGGTCTCAACTTCCCGACTGACTTATGATCGTGGGCCTGCTCAACCGCCGAAACAGGAGTCGTATTTTTGAACTGCTTGTATCCGAATTCACATACGAAAAAGCAACATTCGCATACGAAATCCCAAAATCACTATTTTTGAAAACTCATACGTATCGACTCTGCAACGAGTGGTCCAAACCACTCGTTATATTTTATACTACTCGAAACCTAAGTAGTCTATGATCATGACAGTGACACAGACAATCATTTGGCAAATGACACTTTAACTTTTCAATTTATGTGATTTCACGTTCCGTTTCTCTGCGAATCATTTCCGGTTTTTTTTATAAAACCGCGGTTCAGAAATATGACTCCTGGTCTTTAGGAAGCAGTTACATTTTTCCACAGGACAGCTGCTTTATTATTCCATTTGGGAATGACATTTTGCGTAGGCGAAGGGAAAATGTTTGTGATAATATTTGGACGAGGATTTCGGTATTAGTTAGGTTTGCTTTTATTATTATTGCTTATTTATAACTTTATTTGCGTTACGTTGTTTTATTACCTAGGTTAACCTTGGACAAAGAAAATAGAATTTAATAGAATAACGTTTAGCAGAATGATTCAACGATATTCAAGCGAAGGTGTACCTAGATTCCACTTTAAATTCATGTCGTTAAATTTTGATTTCAATTTGATTGTATTTCATATTTTTATAATGTTTGTGTTTGTTTACAGTGAAACCACAGTTTGTTCGAGTAACAGGCCGAGGAGCGACCAAAGCCGGCAATGACAGATCCTTCGTGTGCACAACGAGGGGGTCTAAACCTCCCCCGAATATCGACTGGTTCATCAACTCGCAGATGGTTGACTCCACACTGACTGAGGTAGGATTCTGATGAAAATGAGATTTTTATTAGTGTTTTGAGGTATTTCAAAGAGAAGAAACCTATGATTCTTGACTGGCTTCTTTCCTAAAATGATCAGAATACAGATGTGACCTGATTGATTTCTTGTCTTGATACCAATTTTTCAAACACTCTGATCGTGTACTATTACATATGGCATTATCATTTGGAGGTAATGGTAGCAATGCAGAGCTGATTCAACTTTTTCGTATATTTTAAATTTATTAAAACTGTTTTGCAGGTGGAAGTCGATGGCGAAGTAACGAAGAGCATTCTAACATGGCATGTGAGGAGGGAAGACAGCGGAAGACAGCTGGTCTGCAGGGTCTCCAACCCTTACTTCCCAGCATACACCGCGCTGGAGGATTCCCTCATGTTTGATGTCATGTGTGAGTAAACAACAAAATACACCAAATCAAAACATCAATTCGATACCTACTTTTCTGGGTGAATCCCTAACAACTCGAAGAGAAGCGGATTCCGTATCATCTTTTTCTGTCAATATATGGATACTAGATCAATGATGCTGATATATTTCAGACCTTTGACTGATTGTTGATTGACTGAAAGTTCATAAAAATGGTTTCTTAAAATTTTAGACACAAAAGTTTGCAAAGCATAATACAACATTTAAAATTGATCCTCTTTTCTAATCTAATCAAAACACGTCATATTCAATTTGTGATCCAATTCGTTCCAATACTATGAAATCCTAGACTCAATCAAATTCGCACAAAAATAAACAATTTCTACCCAAATCAGCAGCAGACACCGCCTCCTAATCGAAAATCCGATACCTACCTGTAACTGCAACCAAACACCGGCACAAAACAAAATTTTAAACACGAAACTTGACACCAACTTCTCAAGACTCCAGCCCTCGGCAAGTAGGTCGTAAAATATTATCGCGGTGCTTCTTCACCCTCGGGACTAGTCTCATTTAACTTTTTGAACTTGTCTCTTGTCTGGTGACACCTCGCCCGTCACAATAAATCTTATGAGCACTGTAGCTCATTTCGTTTCCTTATTATCTTTTGTTGGGTACTATGGACCACCTGGGAATTTTTGCCGAGTGTTGTTGGTAAATTTGTTTACGTTGACAGCGTTGAGGTGTAATGCTTTGAAGGGGGAATAAACACCCTCTCAACAGAGTCCGGAGTTTGAGACGAGTTATCTCTTGCATCTAGTCGAGGTTTTAAAGACAGAGACACAGTCAACTACGAACAATGCCGCCCATTCTGATCCAAATCTACTTTGGATACTCATGGAAAGATATCAAGTGATATAAATTTGACATCACACAAGTACATACGCAATTTAATCCAATGTCTGTCTCTACAAATTTTAAAACAATATCTCGTTTGCAAAGTCGGTTGAACAGAACCGCACAGCATCCCACAGTAACTCGCTAAACCCTCGCAATATATCAAAACTACACCACGGGCCCCGGTCGCGGCACGTTTGTTGTCTGATAACTCCGCCGGCAGGTCGAATATTACTGCTGGAAGTTTAAATGTTGTTGCCTAAATAGAAAACTGTGGAAATAGATGTCTTTACCAGCTATAACAGTCCACTCCAAGACAGGCATTTCCAAGCTGGGGGTTTATTTGCCATACTCCACATTTGACGCAGGTTTGGGAAGCTCAGTTGGAAGCACACAGAAAACGTTACGCACCCTGTCCATGCTTACTTCATCATCGAAAGACGTATTTTTGCAGACATTGGCTTTACGTCGTTTAACTTTGCACCCGCAGCTTCACCTGCTTAAAACAGTTTTCTCGTGTACTCGCTAACTCGCTATACCCTCGCAATATATCAAAACTACACCACGGCGTATATGCACGTTTTTTTATTAAATTATCAGGAAGTATTGTTGTCACCATACATAAATAAATACGAAAGAATTTTCGTAAAATACTCATCAGTTTACGAGTTACGCTTTAAAGTTGTAAGTTAAAAGAGAGGTCTGAACTGTTATGTGACGTAATATGACGGGAGCGTCATACTATTTCCAAATAAAATGTCGTTCCGAAGAGAGAGAGATTAGTCTAGCTTTATAATGGTATATCTCGGTGATTTCGTGATCAATTTTATTTAGATTACCACAAGTAACCAGACATTCTGATGATCACGGCAATTCATATGTGATTGTGAGGATAAGCGCTATGTTTGACTTTCAATTATAAAATAACTCACAAAGCTATATTCGGATTGACTTGATTGTAAGGGACAGCGTCCCCCAAACTGATAAGGGTTGCTTCAGTCAATGAAACTGAACAACTATCAACGGGAAATTCCTTTTAGTGATGTAAAAAGCCCAATGACCATACAAAATGACCACCTCGATCGGATAATTTGTATGGAAAACCAAATATTTTTTTTCACTTCCTTAAAAAAATCCTGGTAAAAGTTGTACAGTTTCATTGACTGAGCAACTCCTATCAGTTTGGAGGACGCTGTCCCTCACACCCCGTATAATTTTGACGCAAGGTATTCCATTAGATGGGCACCTACCAAAATTACTAAACTCTTCAACCCACACGACGGAAGAACAATATCTAAGCTATTATAACTTTACCCTAGCCCCACACATACAGTCACACATAGTTCATATCATCTATGCTGGCCTAGGAGCGAGAGAAAAACAGAATGTTCCAGCTGCATTTTCTCTTGGGAATGCTGTAGAAACCAGCAAAGGGATCCGAGGTCTTCTGTGTATTGCAATAAAGGCGATGGGTTGACAACCTGTCACTACAGCAACATACCTACAAATCTATCTTAAATAACCCTCAAAACTTTATCAGACGTGGCGAACGACCCTTGTTTAGGTCGTTTACGCTCTGCCAACCCCATTAGAAATAAAGGCATGATTAAGTATCTTATAACTTTATCCTAGCCCCTATTCATTCAACACTCACACATAGTTCATCGAGCATGCATATTAATGCTCTCATTCAGAAACCCGGCGCAAATCCCATTCCACATTCAAAAACAAGACCTAAGTCAAACCTAGCCCAGCTAGACACACACTAGGTTGATTCGATATACTGGCTGTGCCTAGAATACCTAGATTGATATGCTAAGACTAGAATAACAACGATATCATTATAGGACCTAATAATATGCAGAGCTGGGATATTCTGAATTGATACTTGTTCGCTATAATTGAATCAATCCATATTTATATGAAATTGTGTATAGTGTAGCATAGCATAATGTTTCAATTTGCTTTACAAGCAAGCTTTTCGTACCGTGAGTCGATTTGTATTAAAATCTTTTAATGTGGATTGTGAATCCAATCAGCTGTACGATCTACTTTTATGGAAGAGGATCTTAAAAGATTTTTAACCAGCAAATACCTAGTTTTGCGTATCGCATTGGCCTCAACATCATCTCAAGTAAATATTTACATACATACAAATAATCACGCCTTTATCCCTTATGGTTTGGGCGGAGCGTAAACGACCTAAATAAAGGTCGTTCCGCCACATCTGACAAAGGTTTGAGGATTAAATAAGATGGATTTTTAGGTATATTGCTGTAGTGACAGGTTGTCAGCCTATCGCCCAAATTGCACTATACAGAAACCCTCGTATCCCTTAGCTGGTTTTTACAGAATGCCCTGGAGGAAATGTAGGCGGCACTTTCTATGTTTTTCTCTCGCT
This sequence comes from Scrobipalpa costella, assembly GCA_949820665.1. Classification (NCBI taxonomy): domain Eukaryota; kingdom Metazoa; phylum Arthropoda; class Insecta; order Lepidoptera; family Gelechiidae; genus Scrobipalpa; species Scrobipalpa costella. The sequence continues at coordinate 745,282 of OX463314.1, forward strand.
CCCAGTCCAGCATGGAAGTAATATTTACCCTATATAAATCCCACCATCGTGCACCCTAGTAACCCAGAAAATTTGACTATTTCTGTTAGACAAACTGGGAATGCAATAACGAGACTTGCGGAAACAAACGCGAACTACGTAATAATTGCAACGAGACTATGCTGTGCACGTGACCTGCATGCAAAGCTAAGCAATACGGAAAAATAGATAGTCTACTGCTGGACGTGGGCTTTCCTCCATTCAAAAAGTTCTGGCAATGAGACATTCTACACAAAACATTTGCAAGGTGCAAACAGTGACGCTTCTTTTCTTTTTTTCTTTTTCTTTTTTAATATATATAGGCGAGCATTTGTCCGCCATCTCACCTGGTGGAAAGTGACGATGCGGACTATGTTGAAACATACTCACCTATGTAGTGCCTATTCACTCTCGCCTTGAAAAGGCCCAGGTTATATTGTTCCGGAAACAGATCCGCCGGCAGGGAGTTCCACTCCTTAGCCGTTTGCATTAAGAATGTGGAAGCGAACCGCTTCGTGCGAATTTGTGGTATATCCACGACATAAGGGTGGAACCCCTGTCCACGCCTCGTGCTCCGGAGATGGAAAGGGGAGGGGGGTATAAGGTCATGAAGTGCTAACGCGCACTCCCCGAAATGTATCCTGTAAAATACCGACATGCACGCCACTCTGCGACGGTGCTCAAGGTTCTGTAGTTTTGCCTCAACCAGTGCTGAGTCTCCAATGAGCTTCTTAGCGCGTTTCTCGATTGAGTCTAAGGCAGCCAGCTGGTATTTAGCTGAACCGTCCCAAAGGTGGCAGCAGTACTCCACACACGATCGGACTTGAGCTGTGTACAACTGCAATAGCTGTCCCGGTGTGAAGTATCGCCTCACCTTCGAGAGGATACCAAGTTTTTTGGCAGCTGTTGTGGCCAGAGACTCAATGTAACGTCCAAAGTTCAAGTCGGACGTAAGGCTCATACCAAGAAGCTCAAGATGGTCAGAAATCGGTACGGATACATCCCGGAAAGTTGGAGCCAGGTTAAAAGGACTCTGTTTTGTCGAGAATAGACACGCCTGGGTTTTGGATGCGTTGAACTTGACGAGATTGGCATCGCCCCACTCGGATATTTTCTTGATCAGAGTAATTATATGTACGTATGTGACGTACATATAAGTACGCTTTTATCCCTTATGGAGAAGGCAGAGCGTAAACGACCAAAACAAATGTTGTTCCGCCACGTCTGACAAAGTTTTGAGGGTTTAACTACGATACATTTGTAGGTATACTTCTTGCTGTAATGACACGTTGTCAGCCCATCGCTTAAGTTGCAATATACTAAAACCCTCGAATCCCTTAGCTGGATTTTACAGCATCATCATCTCCCTAATTTTATCCCGTATCTCACGGGGTCGGCTACCTAATCTAGGTGATTGAACGATGGTAGTGTTTTTTATACAGAGCGACTGCCATCTGACCTCCGCAACCCAGAAGGGAAACCAGACCCAATCCTAGATTAGGTCAGAGTTTTCAAGCCGCCAATGCTTAGCACTGGTCTCTGACATGGCTTAACGACTAATATCTACGGTATTAAACGATATTAACCGGGACCAACGGCTTAACGTGCCTTCCGAAGCACGGAAAAAGCACCAAATAAACGTACATATATAATTTGAAAACCGAAAAACACATTGGTACGTAGTGGGATTCGAACCACTACACCATCGGGCTCTGGTTTTTACACTATGTTTTTCTCTCGCTCCTAGTCCAACATGGAAGAATCACACCCCGCGAAAATTCACTGAGAACTATGTAATAATTGCAAAGAGTCACGTCACGAGTCGTGACATGCATTCAAAATTTTACATACATACATATAATCACGCCTTTATCCCTAATGGGGTAGGCAGAGCGTAAACGACCCAAACAAAGGTCGTTCCACCACGTCTGACAAAGTTTTGAGGGTTATTTAAGATAGTTTTTTTTAAGTATATTGCTGTAGTGACAGGTTGTCAGCCCATCGCCTAAATTACAATATACTGAAACCCTCGGATCCCTTAGCTGGTTTTTACAGCATGCCCCGGAGGAAATGCATGGCACATTCTATGTTTTTCTCTCGCTCCCAGGCCAGCATGGAAGAAATTCAAAATTTTAGTGATCGAAAAAGTTAGAAGAATGAATAAAGGTCTTCCTCTATACGCTGTACTACAGGTATCGCAAGGACAAAGCCTCTTGTGACTACTGTTTCTATCGTAAAGGCTATCGAATCGACAAGCGAATCAATGTACCTATTTGTTACCTATGTTCCTGCTTGTACCAAGTCTTGTATACTAGGAACCTTCTATACTTCCATGCTGGACTGGGAGAGATAGAAAAACATAGAATGTTCCAGCTGCCCTTCCTCCCGGGCATGCTGTAGAAGACAGCAAAAGGGACTCGAGGGTTACAGTGTATTGTAATTTAGGCGATGGGCTGACAACCTGTCACTATGGCAATACACATTACAATCTAAAATTACCCTCAATTATTGTCAGACGCGGCGAAAGCGCCTTTTACGAGGCGTTTAACGCTCTGCCTACCCCGTAAGGGCGTGATTTTATGTATGTATGTATGTTCTATACAACCCAAACTGGATCTTAGTCTTTGTCATAAAGTTCATAAAACATGAACATTTTAATTTAATGTATGTATTTATGTAGTTTATGTACCTATTATGCATGTACGTATATAATAATATGTATATAATTTCTTCCATGCTGGAAGGCGTGATTTATGTATGTATGTATGTACGTATATAATAACGATATATAAGTATGAGATATGTATGTATTGTTTGATTTAATCTTATTGATTTATTATTTTTACGTTTAATAATGCTACTTCATATAATTTAGATATTTTTAATTTACATTGCATTGTATTTGTCTTGCCCTCAAAATGTTTTTCATTCTCTCAACTGCCAGTGGGTTAGCTGGAAGAGATCTCTTTATAGAGATAAGTTCGCCCTTGCATATCTTTCTGTAAACTTCTTTTTTAGTATTTTAATGCATTAAAGAATATAACATTTTGCGGTGAATACAATACAATACAAATATTCTTTATTGCACATAAACAACACATTGTACAGGAACAAACATTACAAAACAAACAGAGTACAATTAGGCGGCCTTATTGCTAGTAGTAGTGCAATTTCTGCCAGGCATCCTTTGGGAATGAGTTTTGACTTACCAAGTACAACACACTGCTGGTAAGATTCTGTATTATTTTTTCTACAACATTTGCAAAAAGAAAAGAAGATCAATTTTAATCGGATCTAATACGGGGTCATCAAACGGTCAAATAGTTTTCAACTCGATGCCCCTTTGGGCTACAAATGATACAAAAAGGAATAGAATAAATTGTTTTGTTCAGACAGAAGCTACACAACGAGAATGACGTAATAATTGCACTAGACCGTGCCCTGCGGATCTCCGTGAGTCGCATTCACAATGCGGTGGTTAGGGGGGCGATTCTTAACATACCTACTGTCCTTAGGTTGGAAAAATCTACATAAAAATAGGTCTAGGTATATCGAAACTTGAGATCAGATTCCACAGGCAAGCTGCTTGAACATGCATCTCTATATGTACGAAGTGGTAGACGAGTTGTCAGTGACTTTGAGGCTGAGATCGACTCTGCCTCTATTAGCTCTAGCATAGGCATAAGGTCTAAGAGCCTCATAATATTATATATTTTTTAGTTTTGATATTTGACTTTCATAATATCTATTTGAAAATCTATTCCATGGTTTCATTGGTTCCTCCATCACGATGCACAAAATCTAATAGACTGACATATTTTCTGATAAGGAACGGATAATACCTATACATTTTCTTGCTAGAAACCTTGTACGTTTCTAGGCTAAACCCAGATCTGTTTTTGTCGGCTTCGCCTCTCATTCCAATAGTCAGCCTCAGATGGGTCTTTTTGTTGGTTTGTCGGTTTGCGGCAGACACGTTCGATTCAAGTGCAGATTTTCGGATTTTCCCATCCAATACTCACACTTCTGGCTTTGACAAGGGATTTTGGAGTGGCATTGCTGGTATATTTTTCTTAATGAAAAATTAATAAATCTGAATTGTTAGCTTCCATGCTGGCCTGGGAGTGAGAGAAAAACATAGAATGTGCCAGCTGCATTTCCTCCCGAGCATGCTGTAAAAACCAGCTACGGGATCTGAGGGTTTTCGTATATTGTAATTTAGGCGATGGGCTGACAACCTATCACTACAGCAATATACGTATAAATCTATCTTAAAAACCCTTAAAACTTTGTCAGACGTGGCGAAACGACCTTTGTTTAGGTCGTTTACGCTCTGCCTACCCCATTAGGGATAAAGGCGTGATTATATGTATGTATGTATGTATGAATTGTTAGGTGCCAAAATTAAATAACAATACATTCAAGTTAGGACAAGAAGGACACATAAAAAAAACTAGTAAATCTCGAAATACATGGTAAATGTATTGATGTATTCGAAAATCTAAATACCTATAACAACAAGTTTGCCCGTAAGGGTTTCAAATTAGGTACCTATGTTCTTGCCACTAAAAGTACATAACTATTGAAGTGAAACTTCTTTAGGCGCTTTGAGATTGACATTTCAAGGTCGCGTCACGGCAATACCGTCACAGCGTCATGATGAGGCTGGGACGATTTTGCCACAGAAGTTTCACTTTTGACACGTGTGCTCGGCACACACGCTCATTTTTTAGTTTATTGTATGTTTATGAATAAAAAAATATCATTATTTCACTACTTATAATTATCATTTTTGGTTCTTAAAAATCGTTCTCTAATTCCCTCGTCCAATCGAAATATTCAGGTTTTCGGTTTGTTAAATTTTAAATTGTGATTAGTTCCGCCCCGTGGATACGTCTGTTTGTAACTTTATTAATTTAGACTTAAGCAGAAATTCAAATTCAATTTAAGTCTATGTTTTGGATGGGTATTTTTGTAGGACGATAATGGGTTGTAGTATTGAAATTTTATGCTAACTTGGGTTATACTAGATTTTACCGAAACTATCTTTTTTTTAATCTTTAGATTATTGCCAATGAATAGGAAATGTTTTAGTTTTAAAAATGAAAAAGTTTCACTTAATAACTAATTTGACTCTACCACAGAATAAAACTTATTTAGCGAACTATGAAAATGTAGCATTTTCAATATTAAATGCACAATGAAAAAAAAATTATTGCAAAAAAATGTGTAATTTTGGATACAATAAAATATATTTTGGAAAGACAAAATTATGTTTTCGATAAATTATAAAGGTGGAAACCTTTATAAAAGATAAAGCTCTTTCTTATTTGATTGTCTCTTTTCAACAGATCCACCAGTTGCCCAGATTTCTTTAGCCGAGCCTAAAGAGCCGCGCCTTCTTCGAGAGGATGAAAACGCTGAACTACTTTGTTCAGCTGATGCTTCTCCACCCGCCAATAACTTCACGTTTTATAAAGAGGTAGGAGACTTAGTTAAAGAGATTGGTAAAAATCAAGCATACGGTCCAAGTACTTCTTCTGTCGAGTGGGTATCGAGTCTATCGACCCGATGAACCTTGGTGTTAGAGTTTTTAAACCACCTAGTAGCACAGCTATTAGGCCTCTGACATGGTTTTAAGTAACGACCACTATCAAAGACAACGACCAGGACCGACCGCTTAACGTGCCCTCCGAAGCACGAAATCCTTTTCTTTTCGTACAATCTGGTGATTCAGCCTGCAATGTCCTAACCAAACTGGGGAAATTTCACAAAGTGATAAATTCTCAAATATCAACTTTGTGTTTCCCCCCTGGGAATCGAACCCAGGACCTCTGGATCGGGAGTCCATGGCACTAGCCACTAGGCCACGGAGGCGGTCCAAGTACTGTTACCTATAATAACAATTGTTTTGTGGCTATTGGACAGCAAAGAACATTGTCCGACCGACAATAGGATAATTCCTTATGCTGTGAAACCAAACATGGATTATCTAGTGTGCCTGAAATTTTGCTGACTGCATAGCCTTTAATTCGCCAGCATGTTACTTCCCTAATTCAGTTTTTACCTATGGAAATATTCCGACCCCATATTTTTTTCTCGCAGGACCATCTCATCCACGACGATCCAATCGGCGGTATATCAGTGGAGGGCAACAAGCTGGTGCTGCGAGGGTTGAGGAGACACCATTCTGCTAGGTACAGGTGTCGAGCGAGGAACTCCGAGGGAAGCGCCTTTAGCGAACCACTTACTTTAAACGTTTTATGTAAGTACAGTTTAGTTATCTTATAACTCATGACTCTCGATCCAGAGGTTCGATTCCAACGAAGATCGTGACAGAATGTTGGCTTACTTCAATCAGAATCAGGTGACTTAGCCTGCGTAGTTGTAACTATAAACAGGAAAACCACAAAAGTGATAACATTGTGAGTATCAACTTAGTGTATCCCCCATGGGAGTTAGATCAGCCCATCGGTTTATTTTTCTTATTTGAATAAATGAATCTCCATATTGATATAGTCTAAAGTTCAATTTCCCTTACAGCTCGACCAGAATGCTCAGCTGGCAGCGTGGTTCAGCAGTTGGCAGCAGCTCCAGGTGGAGAAGTCAGAGCACGATGTTCAGTCACTGCCCCTTCCACGAGAGATGCGGGCCCACTGAGGTTTTACTGGACTTATAATGGGACCAGGGATGTACTGCCTGTAAGTTTCTTCTAAAATAAATCAGAAATCATCGCCTGTTTTTCTATGTATCCCTGCTTACTGCTTGCTATCTTTCAGTTTGGCTAATCTAAGTTGAGCTGCTAGAAGGCACATCTCATACCAAATTTGTTTTTATCACCAACCTATCATCCTTCTTACACAGATACCAGCATCAAACGTGACAGTAATGGGTTCCAGCAGCACTGTAATCCATGGTCTTCAGTCTGATGTAGGGGAAGACCTGGGCTACTTGGCCTGCTGGGCTAGCAACGACATCGGTAACCAGCGAGAGCCTTGTCTCTTCAGGATCATGCCTGCGGGTGAGTGCTTATCCAAATTTCTAATGGGTTCCAGAAGCTCTATGATCCAAGATATTCAGTCTGATGCAGATGAAGTCCTGGGCTAGAAAAGACATCTGCCAGAGAGAACCTTGTCTCTTCAAGATTCTGATGGCGGTGTACTAACTCCTCTGTTCACAGGGTAAGCTACTACTATACGCGCACCAGGTGTAAATAGCCCATTGCTGGACCTCCTTCATCTAGACCCTTCAATTTGTCATCGAACTGCTCTTGGCAAGCTGAGTGGCGAGCGCAATGCAGGATTGATTAGAATTGAATGCTGTTGCGCTTACCCTTCTTTTTACTCGTAGCGAGTGAGTTTTCGAGTCGAACAAGTACTTATATTGCTATCCCTGAATCTATCACTTAGGTTGTACGACTTAAAAAAATAATGTAATGAATACCTACTGGGGATACTTTTACATACGATAAAAGGTACAATATAGCATTATAGAGGCTAGTGTAGGTGAACATTAGCAGTTGCCCAACATATGATAATTTTCAATAACCTTCCCGCAGAAATTAAATAAAAATGGCTTATTAATCTTTATGATCCATTCAGTAGTGCCTAATATAGCTTTCTATTTATGACTGTATTCTCAGCTTATTAGAAAACCTCACGGTCGCTTATCGCAAAACCCAAATTTAGGAGCACCTTTATTATTTTAATTAGGACATCACGAAATGTAGTATTCAAACATTTAGAAGGGACCTAACACTTTGGAGTGAAATCGTTCATTTTATTGACCGTAAAAGGTCCTCTTTACCTAAGTCCTCGTTATCCTAACTTTGTAGCTTCATTTGTTTGCTTCAATAGCTATTTCAGACTAGTGTTATATTAACCCTCTATTTCGGAGACTTTGTAGGTTTTGGTTATATTACTAAGGCTGTAACAGCCTTTAGGCTAGTACTATTAAATATTCTGTGGCCGTAGTTTAGGCATTGCATGAAAGGACTTGAAATACTAAAGAAGGACTACGTATTCATGAAATTTGCTTAGTTTCGGGAATAAACTCTATTCATATAACTTGGTACCAAACCGGATATTCTGATGTTGTAATTTTTATTTTATTGCAATTCATACATATAATCACGTCTTTATCCCTAATAGAGTAGGCAGAGCGTAAACGACCTAAACAAAGATCGTTCCGCCACGTCTGACAAAGTTTTGCGGGTTCTTTAAGATAGATTTGTAGGTATATTGCTGTAGTGACAGGTTGTCAGCCCAACGCCTAAATTGCAATATACTGAAACCCTCGGATTCCTTAGCTGGTGTTTACAGCAAGCTCGGGAGGGTATGCAGCTGGCACATTCTATGCTATTCTCTCACTCTCAGTCGAGCATGCAATTAATCGTTCCTAATTTAACCAATTTACAAAGAAGAGGTAAGAAGTTTAATGCGGCAGAGAAATTGTGATCCCAGATCCGGTTTCTCTTGCCCAGCATATATCACTGACCAAACAGTGAATGCGGCGGGCATTATGGGAACATTTGGGAGAGAAGCGATATAGGGATGGGGTTTTGTTTGACGATTTGCTAGGATGTGGAGGGCCTAGTCTAGTACCTTAAAATGAAATGTACAATTATTATATTAGGTTTTATGTGACATTCAATAAAAGGCCAATTTACAAAATTATATTGAAACTAGAAATAAAAATTTCTTGTTCATTAAGTAAATAAGTAATATAAAAATATGTTTCATATTTTATACTGAGTTTCACAGCTTCTGTTCTATTCAAAGAAGCTGTAAACTGAAACACTCTACTAACATAAAATCAATTGTTTGAGCAAAGAGCCTTCTTCATAAAACAGCTCTCATTATTACTAAAAGCTTTATAGAGATCAAGGCTAGGACTTAATTATTACAGCTATTGCCTTGGCGTCTATGCCTTGGGCTCTCAATCTGCAGGTCGTAAGTTTGATTCACACTAAAGAACACAAAGTTTGGAGTTTTAAGTCCTTTTTGTTGAGACCGGTTAGGATAATGCAGAGTGAATATTCTGATTGTGTGATAACTGCCTTCCTAGGATCGATTCCCAGTTTGTGAGATTTTTCCCAGTTAGGTTTGGACATTACAAGCTGAATCACCTGATTGTCAGAAAAGTAAAAGGATTCCGTGCTTCGGAGGGTACGTTAAGCAGTCAGTCCCGGGGTCTTTGATAGTGGTCGTTACTCAAACCATGTCAGAAGCCTAATAACTGCTACTAGGTGGTTTGAAAACTCTGACACCAGGGTTCTTCGGGTCGTTGTTCGACTCGAGAATCCACTCGCTAAAAATAAGTGTGTCAAAATCATTCACTGCAACAAAAATCGCACTGTAAGGGCCATATTTGTAATGAGCTCAGCTCTGAAGAGTGACAGCAAGTTTGAGTTCGTATCACAAATGTCATTTCGGTACAATCTGGTCTGTCAAATTCCATACTTAATATTGCTCTCAAGTTTGAGATCGCTTTAAAAATATGAGCCTTAGAAGCCAGGCCATATCTTCAACGTTATGGATGGAAAACCCTCTTAGCAAAATAGATAATCTTCTTCATCAAATTAGCGCGTAAAGAAGATTGACGAGATAATTGATTGTACGTAATTAACAAGGTTTCTAATAAGCTGATCTGTAACATATAATATTTGTTTAGTTCAAGGTAAACTGATGAACTTATATAATAACCTACACAATTGGAATGCTTGTTGTAAACAACCTACTTCTTCTTTTTATTTCGTGTGGGTATCGTGTCGATCGACCCGGTGAACCCTGGTCAGAAATTTTAAACCACCTAATAGCACAGCTAATAAGTAGGTCTCTGACTTGGTTTGTGCTAAACATGTCAACCATTATCAAAGACAGCGACGACCGGGACCAACGGCTTTACGTGCCTCCCGAAAAATGGAATCTTTTTTCTTCCAGACAATCAGGTGATTCAGCCTGCATTGTCCTAAACAAAGTGGGGAAAATCTCACATACATACATACATACATAACGTCACGCCTCTTTCCCGGAGGGGTAGGCAGAGATCACATCCTTCCATTTGCTACGATCCTTGCAAACTTCTTTCGCTTCATCTACATTCATCAATCTTTTCATGCACGCTCGTCGGTTTAGGGTACTCCTTAAAATCTCACAAAGTGATTAATTGATAAATATCAACTTTGTGCCCCCTGGGAATCGAACCCAAGAACTACGGATTGTGAGCCCATGGCTCTGACTACTAGACCACGAAGGCAGACTACTTATTTGTTACGTATTTGGTAGAGACAATATCACGTAATAGCGAAGGTTCTTCTTCTTCTTCTTCTGTCGAGTGGGTATCGAGTCTATGGACTCGATGAACCCTGGTGTCAGAGTTTTTGAACCCCCTAGTAGCACAACTATCAGGCTTCTGACATGGTTTTGTGTAACGACTACTATCAAAGACAGCGACCGGGACCGACGGCGTAACGTGACCTCCGAAGCACGAAATCTTTTTCTTTTCGGACAATCAGGTGATTCAGCCTGCAATGTCCTACCCAAACTGTGGAAAAATTCACAAAGTGATAAATTCTCAAATATCAACTTTGTGTTTTCCCCCCTGGGAATCGAACCCAGGACCTCCAGATCGGGAGTCCATGGCACTAGCCACTAGACCACGGAGGCAGTTAGCGTAGGTGATAGTCTTTCTGCTGATGCATGGGACCTCAATTTCAGATGGATGGTTGTTTTACATTTTTCATTATAACTCTCATACAGTTATATATATACATACATACATAAAATCACGCTTTTATCCCTTACGGGGTAGGCAGAACGTAAAACGCCTCCTAAAAGGCGCTTTTGCCACATCTGACATAAATTGAGGGCAATTTTAGATTGTAATGTGTATTGCTGTAGTGACAGGTCGTCAGCCCATCGCCTAAATTACAATACACTGTAACCCTCGAATCCCTTTTTTTCCCTTTTGCTGACTTCTACAGCATGCCCGGGAGGAAGGGCAACTGGAACATTCTATGTTTTTCTTTCTCTCCCAGTCCAGTATGGAAGTTATATATATAGTGAATAGTATTTTGTCTTGTCCATTCTCAGATTTAGCTAGGTTGTTATACAAACTTTACGATGACGCCTTATGTAACATAACTTAAAATAATTGTATTTATAAGTCTGTAATATGTTCGAAGACGTATGGAGCGACATCTTCGTTACTGAAAAAGCTCCTTTGTTTGACTGTACTGTAAAGGCCAATATTTTACTTCTAGGGATTTATAAAAGTTATGAAAATAATGAGGCCAAAAGTTTCAGTTACAAGCCAACATGCCACCGAGTGTTCTAATCCCACGCTCTTGTCCAGCAACAAAGTGAAAACTTTTGGTTCTTTTCTCAAATGCCAACTAGATAATATTGGTATTCTTGCCGACTTACCATGGCATTAGTAATACTACATTAAATACAATTTTCTTTCCACCTTTTCTTCCATGCTGGCCTCGGGGCGAGAAAAAACATAGAATGTGCCAGCTGGATTTCTCCCCGGGCATGCTCTAAAAGACAGCTACGGGATCCGAGGTTTTCAGTATATTGTAATTTAGGCGATGGGCTAACAACCTGTCACTACAGCAATATACAAATCAATCTTAAATAACCCTTAGAACTTTGTCAGACGTGGCGGTACGACCTTTGTATAGTTCGTGTACGCTCTGCTAAAGGCGTGATTATATGTATGTATGTTTCTTTCCAACAGCTCTCCCAGAGCCCCCAACGAACTGCGAGATCACCAACTCGTTCCTGAACTGCGAGCCAGGCCACGACGGGGGTCTCCCCCAGAGGTTCCTGCTGGAAGCGCTGGAGGTACGACCCCCCATCCCCGAGGAGGGGGGGAATGAGATCTCCACGCTGAACGATCAGGTGAGCGCGGTGTGGGCCGTGCTTGTGTTTCGAGGTTTGGATTGGCGTCTTCTTCTGCTTTCTTTTTTGAAGAAGAAGGAATTATGCGATGCTAAATATTTTGTTTGGCTTTCTGTGAATCCTTTTGTATACCAGACTTTTGTAGTTAATTCTCGTAAAGATATGTTGCTAGTAGTTTAAAAAAGAGATACCAAGATTTTTCCGGATTTTTCCGGCATTTCATAGATCGCATGTTGAAGTTTTGTTCGCGTCCGAAGTTAATTTCTTTGTCTATTTCCTTAATAATGTATTGTATGTGTTAACATAAATCAATGTGTCAATGTTGTTTCCGTTTATGAGCATGCGAATGTTTTAATACTGTTTTCGTTTATTTCTTGTGCATGCAACTTGCATGGCATTCAATGTATGATTGATTACAATACTTTGGTAATGTTTATTTCAGCCTTATAAAACATATTTAAATCTTTCAGAGTTTCTCTGGTCGCGGCCTATCAGAGGCAGTATACCGAGCAAGCAACGATGTGACACCTCAATTTCCATTGGACGCTTTGTCTCCTGGACGATATACATTCCTGGTTTACTCTGAAACCCCTCGCGGGAGGTCTCCGAGACCAGCAGCATTGCACAGCGTTGCACTTCGTACTGATGATAATGTGGAAAGACCACCAGGTACTTACTGTATTTTCTTTTATAACGTCGTCAAACTGATAAGCGTTGGCCATTCAATGAAACTGACAATTTTTATAAAAACATTCGGCCAAAAAATCAAAATGGCCACCTCACTCAAATAATTTGAATGGCGAAGGAAGGAAGATACATTTGTTAGTTTCCGGAAGGTATTTCTTTAAGTTTAGTTGACCCCAATCAGATTGCGGCAAGCTGTCCTTTACACTGTATTTAAGACTGTAATTATAATCAGCACTTAAAACTGACAGCGAGTTTGAATTCGTATCAGAAATGTCATTTCAGTACTTAATATTACTCTCAATGTTGATATCACTATATAAATACGAGTCTTAGAGCTTCAGGAACATTTTGCTCATTATTATTCCTTTCCCCAGATTCACTACAAACCATGACCCCAGCTCCACCAATTTCACCACCACCGTCAGATAACAGCGTGGCTTTGCTGGTAGGAGCGGCATTGTCATTGATATTAGTGACTATATTGACCACGTTGTGTGTATCGCTTGTGGTTATGTGCAGAAAGAAGACGCCAAGACGGGATCCTGAACAGAGGTAGGTTTTTTTAGGATACATACAAATACATATCTAACTACATACTGAATTTTATATAAGCCGCAAAAATATGCCTTGTATATGTTATCTTATTTAAAATAAAATGAAAATCTACTTTCAAACTCACAGTCCCCACTAGAATTCCCTGTATTGGGGTGCAATGAAAATACACAGAAACAACCACACAGAACACCCAGACCCAGAAACAGACATTTAAACTCATCCTTTAAATGTCTGCCTCGGTCGGAAATCGAATCCGAGACCCTCTGCATAGCAGGCAGCTACAATGCCAAGTAGGCTGCGTGGTCGCTTTTTAACTTTGGGGAACATTTTAAACATTCCTGACTTCTGTGGATACATACGGTAGTAATGGTTTGATAACTTTTCCCCAAAATTGCAGAGCACTGGTTAATTTTGATTATTTCAGTTCTTTATCTGCTCAGAATAAGTGCAGGAAGAGAAGCAGTTGGAATTTTCAATTTTGAATCTCCAGTTGCTTTTATTATGAATGAGCCTTTCTAACTTTCTTTATCTTTTCAGTACAATAACAAGAAGGAACGTGGGTGTCTCCATGTATGGGAGCTCATCCTTCCAACCAAACGTGGTGCCAACGATCGTGATGAGGGGTCATAGAGGATCCAGGGTACTGGCTGCGAGGTGGTCAGGAGTGCTGGAAGATATGCCCATGGCGGTGCTGGCCCTTGATGCTAGGCCACATGGTAAGAATCTACGTCTTTATACGGGGTGTAAGGGACAGCGTCCCGCAAACTGATAGGGGTTGCTTAGTCAACGACACTGAACAACCTATCAGCAGGTTTTTATTTCAGAAAGTGAAAATATATATTGGATTTCCCATAAAAAAATCTGATCGAGAAAGTAATATTGTATGGGAAGTAATTTTTTTTTTCTACTCCTGAAAGAAATTCCTGCTGATAGTTGTTCAGTTTCGTTGACTGAGCAGTCCGTATCAGTTTGCGGGACGCTATCCCTTACATCCGGTATTACGTCGTTTTGCTTTTTTTTCTGAAATTTTACGAATTTCGGGTCAAATGACACAGTAGCTTATAAATTTGACGTGACATATTTTATAGCTGTAATTTTTTACTTTTAGTTTAAACTTATATTAACCGTGTGAACAGCACTTATAATAAATATGAATTACATTGGAAGATATTGATAATCATGGAAGGTACATATGTTTTAAATAAGGAGGGTTTTAAATAAATAAATAGTGATTTGAAGATACTCCTTCCTTTTACAATATGGTTGACAATACGACTGGTACAATTGTTTCAGGTGATACAGATTCGAGCCATAGTGACACGGAACATCAGGAACTGACGAGGCACGTACACGGCACCGAAACTCAGACGGACCAATGATAAGACGTAGCATGAAGTATTAAACATACCTATTTATTTTCAAAATAGTCTGGCGATACATGGCTGGCGATTAGGACCGGTGAAAGAGAATGGAGAGGTTTTTGCCATGCAGTGGGAGAGCCAAGAATGGTAAAAAAACTGTTACCTTTGTTGTGAGTCTTCAACGCCAACACATTATTTTTCTTGATATAGAGAGATATTTTAAATTCACTGCAGGGTACATTAATTTATGCGGTGCTTCTTCGAAGTGGTGGTTACAGCATCATGACATATTGGGCTTAATTCTAGATTCAATTGGCTAAACCTAAAATTAAAATCTATCTGTCACTTTCAGACTAAACACATTGGAAAAGGACAGGAGAATCTCTCCGGTTTTTGATTTATAGTCGGCGGCGGTTTTATGCGTAATCTGTCATTTTTATCCGCCGTCATATGATAAGCTGGATAAAATTGACAGAAATACTGAGGAAACGTGCAAATGCGCGTCTTAATTTAGCGGTCAAAATGTAAAACCATAGTATAATATATATAAATGTATAATATAAGTCGCCCGTCCTTTTTCAATTTAATTATTTTGAAAAGTGACAGAGAGATTTTAATTTTAGTTTTAGCCTGCGATATTTAGAATCGAGCCCATTTACTTACTTTACTTAAATTATGTATATGTCATTTCATGTTATAGATATACGGTATGCGGTGTGCAAGGGACTGTTATTTCCTTAATATTTGTAACAGTATCGGAATAACTATTTAGTCATTTAAGATGACTATTTATTGTATTATATCATAAGACTCAAAGCAAGAAATAAATCGGTTTGCTAATCTTACTTCAGTGCTATTTTAATTTGTATTTAAAAATTAAATATCTTTTAAGTTTGCGTGTATGAAATAAGTAATGACTTACTTATTCAAGTATAAATAATTAAATAATAACTTATTCAAGTCATTGAATATTGATTTGTAAGTGGTACAGTATTATTTTGATGAAGTGATATAAATGAGTGGAATATTTGTAGAAATTAGTTTAGTTGATTTTGTAGTAACTAGTAAGTATCGGTGTAGTTTAGTTAGTTTCTTTAAGAATTTGTATTGAACCAAATGAATTTAACGTAATCCATATGCATGTATTAGTTCCGATTTACATATTAAGCTACAAAATACGGGTAAAATTACGTAAATATTATAACAATTATGTATGTATCATTTTATATTTTAGTTGAAATAGTTACATCTCACCGATAGATTGTAATTTTAATATAAATAGAGCAGTTTTTGTAGCTGGAACTATATTTAATGTTAAAATGATGTCAAAAATTGTGTGTCTTTCCTTTTCAGTTACTTTCTGAAATCCGGCTACACATACCTACTTCCAACCACTAAAATATGCATTGTTTTGCTTGTTCATAAAATTGGGATCAAGTATCAATACCTTAATTTTGGTAAATATTTTGTAAAAGGTCCTTTTGATAAACTTTTTTCAACAAAACTCTTTCAATTAGTCAAAAGTCTCTAACTAGAAGTTTGATCCTATTACGTTCCTTAGTAAAAACTTCACTCTATTTCAACCGTAGTCTTAAGTCGATGTAAGTTGCTTACAATGCCAAAGAACCAAACAAATTAAACTTGCAACTGAATTTGATGGAAGCAAGCAAATTTTAATATAAGTTTGTCGGAAGAATACAAATATACCAGTAAATATAAATATAACTCTCTCTTTTGAGCTTGCTCTACCAGTTTTTACTAAATTTGCAATATTAGTAAAGACAGAAAATATAATATTTAATAATTGCAGACTGAGTAGATTATTTCATGAAACTGAACAAATTTTCCCAAGGAACAAAAGTCGAATAAGAAAAAAAACCCTCCTCATTCGACCAGCTTGCATCATTTTGCATGAGAGGGTCAATTTTATTTTTGTTGTTCAGTTTCGTGGGTACTTCTATATTAAAGTAGTCAGTTTTTTTTATTGAATCAAAAACTTAACGGTCGCGGATTCAAACCCACGACCTTAGTAATGCATGCTATAGAGATAGCACAAGCTAAACAGTATGGCCGTGACAGAGGTGATCCCGATTTAATTTTACCAACTCTTTATTTTACCAATTGATTGTTTATTAAAATTTTATGTAAAGCTTTGTGATATTCAGTTGCAATATAACCTCAAACCCGAAAGTTCAAATGTATACGTTTTAGTATAACATTGTAAATAATTATTAATGGAAATAAATTAAACTTTATATTTTATGGAATCTGTGTTATTAATTTGGTACCGCAAATTTGATACATTACATTAAACATTATGATTTTATCAACATTATTGTAGCTTGAAAGCTGCAAAACTAAATCATTAAAACACAATTTAGGTCAATTCAATAAATTTATTTAATTATGTTTGTTACGGTCGGTTGTTTGGGTCGTTTACGCTCTGCCTACCCTTTTAGGGATAAAGGCGTGATTATATGTATGTATGTATGTATGTTTGTTACCCTTGTGTCTTCCATGCTGACCTGGGAGCGAGAGCAAAACATAGAATGTGCCAGCTGCATTTCCTCCCGGGCATCCTGTAAAAATCAGCTAAGGGATCCGAGGGCTTCAGTATATTGCAATTTAGGCGATGGGCTGACAACCTGTCACTACAGCAATATACATACAAATCTATCTTGAATAACCCTCAGAACTGTGTCAGACGTGGCGGAACGACCTTTTGCGCTCCGCCTACCCCATTAGGGTTAAAGGCGTGACTGTATGTTTGGTACCCTAATTTATACCCATTATACTGCTGGACATGGATCTACTTTAAAAAAAAAACATGATAACACTCATATTATATTATTATAGCCCCCACTATGATTTCATGTATCAGGGTGCCATGGACATACCTACACAGAAACAATCACAAAAAACACCCAGACCCTTCTGGCTACAGACATATCAATTTATGATTAAAATGTCTGCCCGGCAGGGAATCGAACCTAGGATCCTCTGCGTAGCATGTAGATGCACTGCCAACTTGGCTATCCGAGTACTTACTCGCCACGTTTGGGAGGTGGATAAGCAAGCGCAGTGCCACACGATGCATTGACAGGGAACGTTCATTATTTGAATTTATTTGAGCCGACTTTTACGACACCCTCGGAAAAAAAATAATTGTGTTGCTATTCCAATATCACCCCGTCTCAAACTGATTGGAAATGAAGTAGGTCATCATCTCCACATTCGCTTCCACATTCTTAATGCGAACGGCTAAGGAGTGGAACTCCCTGCCGGCGAATCTGTTTCCGGAACAATATAACCTGGGCCTTTTCAAGGCGAGAGTGAATAGGCACTACATAGGTGAGTATGCTTCAACATAGTCCGCATCGTCACTTTCCACCAGGTGAGATGGCGGACAAATGCTCGCCTATATATATTAAAAAAAAAAAAAAAAAAACTCCCTAGCCTTATCCCATATCTCACGGGGTCGGCTACCTAATCCAGGGGATTGAACGAGGGAAATGGAAATGAAGTAGGTGTCCAATAAAATATTAGAATTTTAAGATTCTTATCTTTTACAATCGAAATAATCTCTATATCTAACAACCAGTCGTAATATTTATAACATTTCTCCTTGGATATCAATACAATACTCTATATGGAAAATTTTATTGAAATACGTTATCCCATCCACTCAACTAGCCGTGGAGTATTTCTGTACAGACATAATCGTAAAGGAGAGTCTACATTTGCGAGAATACAGGATTTGAAGAAAACGGTATATTTGAAAATTTTATGCTGAGTCATGAAACAATTTTTTTATGTCCGTAAGCAAACGTTTGTTGAGCAGCTAAAAGTTTTAGGATCAATAAAATGAAATAGGGTAAAATTATTTTTAAATTAAATTATTAAAACCTGCAAGCGATTTGAGCTACAGCCATAAAGGAAGGATTTCCGTCTTTTCAAATTAATTCTAAAACCGATTTTAAGTTACTCTATGAACACAACGAAAGGTATCAGAAAGATCTTGTAAAAAAACATGGGTTCATTTGACACTGCATTGAAAATTAAAACTCTGAAGTGAGTATCCTTTTCGGATACTTTGAAAATCAATTGGCATCATCCTAACCAAATCGGAATATATAATCTTACTACGGTGTAACTGCAGCTTAACTCGAAAGCCATCAAGAATATTGGAAGGAGCAACTTTTGAATCCATTTTGTGTCACGTCGGGTTACTCCAACTTTGTTGATTGATTAGATTTACTGTTTTCCTGTTTATTTACTTGGATACTCGATTACGAAGAAAACAACATGTAATATAATCTGCTCAGGAAACTGAACAACTTTTTCGAAGATACATAATTTATTTTACTCCTCCGTTTCCTATTGCCTGGTTGCCTGGAAGATATTGCTACATTACCAATAAGGCCGTCAATTGTACTACTTTTCTTTTAAGCAATTTGTTATTTCTGTGTTTTGTGCAATAAAGTATATTGTATTGTACCTATATAAGCCAAAAAATGTTTTTTTTTTACACCAATGCCTCAGCTGATAACACGTTAAGTACGAGTATGTAATTCGTCCTATGTTCCTTAATAAAAGTTGTTAAGTTTCATGGGTAGATTTACTTTCATCAGGATGCATACACCTTTATATTACACCCTGTATAAACATACACAAATTATGCAAAAAATAATATTATTGAGCAAGCTCAACTCTGAATATATTCTGAATCTATCTATCATCCATGCTGGACTGGGAGCAAGAGAAAAACATGGAATGTGCCAGCTGCATTTCTTCCTGAGCATGCTGTAAACACCAGCTAAAGCATCCGAGGGTTTCTGTGTATTGCAATTTTGGCGATGGGCTGACAACCTGTCACTACAGAAATATAGCTACAAATTCATCTTAAATAACCCTCAAAACTTTGTCAGACGTGGCGAACGACCGCTGATTAGGTCGTTTACGCTCTGCCTACCTGATTAGGGATACAAAGATACATATAATAACGCTTTTATCCCTAATGGGGTAGGCAGAGCGTAAAGGACCCAAACAAAGGTCGTTCCGCCACGTCCGACAAAGTTTTGAGGGTTATTTAAGATAGGTTTGTAGACATATTACTGTAGTGACAGGTTGTCAGCCCATCGCCTAAATTGCAATACACCGAAACACTCGGATCCTTTAGCTGGTTTTTACAGCATGCCCGGGAGTAAATACAGCTGGCACAATCTATGTTTTTCTCTCGCTCCCAGGCCAGTATGGAAGAATTTTTCTCTCGCTCCCAGGCCAGCATGGAAAAAATTAGGGATTAGGGTTATCCCTACACGATTACACTATAAGGGTGTGATTATTTATGTAAGTCAATTCTGAATTATTATTTACTTTTATTACAGCTTTTTGAGAGTAGAAATATGGCAGGAGACTAACAGCTACAGAGTTTATAAAGTAACATTTTAGTAAGGAGGATATTCTTTTTCTTCTGTCGAGTGTTTATCGAGTCTATCGATCCAATGAACCCTGGTGTCAGAGTTTTTGCGAGATGAATTAAAACGTATGTAAACCGTAGATAAAGAATATTTAGATTTGGTAAATTAGAAGTTTAAAACATTTAGTAACAATAGTGAAATCGTGAAAACCCGTCTAAATTGAAAATTCATACAATTCCCTTTAACCTACTTTTCTACCACCTACTTAGCATTCAACAAGGTAGAACGAACATGTAAGTAAAAGTAACCCGCGTCATAGACCACAGTCACAGCTCGGACACTCCTAACTATCATGTCATTTTGGTCACACATCGACAGACGGCATGTTGCACTTGGCTTGTGTTTGTGTGCGTGTTATAACGGTTGTCAAAATTTGTTATACCGGTCATAATCATCAGTTGATTAATCTGATTCTTGATTAAACCAACGTTTTAAAGTAGTTCACTGTAACTGAATAGTAGTAGAAATATGTATTTACTTACCGTCTCTTATCACTGTGGAATCTAAAAATGTTCCTATTGGAGTCATATCTCGTGGTAGAAAGACATTCGTACACGGAACAGTACCTAACCATCTTTGGAATACAAATCTTAATTATTTCCGTTACACTAGAAAACATACGCGCGCCATGCCCGCTAAGCGTACGCTCAATGTGGCCCACAATCCGGCGCGGAGTGTGACGTTTGTCGGACTGGGGAAGGGAGGTGCATGTCCATTCTGTGTGTAGTACTATTATATATTCTGTGCCACAGTACACTATATTCATCGTAAACTGGCTGCAACAATATAACCAGAACTTAAGTTTAAGTGCGGGTTTAAACACTAACTGTTTGTTTACACTGTGGTTATGTATACCAGTTGGACAAAGTAAGAAACGGAGAGCTCATTTCAGGTGGTGAGATATAAAAGAGAAAAACGTTTGAAGTTGGTTTTGGTACCTCCTTGTTCTTCTTCTGTCGTGAAGGTCGATCGACCCATTGAACCTTGGTGTCAGAGTTTTTAAACTGCCAGCTAATAGGCCTGTGTCATGGTTGTGTAACAACCACTATCAAAGATAGCGACCGGGACCAACAGCTTAACGTGCCCTCAAAAGCATGGTTTTTTTTCGGACAATCAGGTGATTCAGCCTGCAAATTTCCTAACCAAATTGGGGGAAAATTTCACAAAGTGATAAATTAACAAGTGAGACACATAACAGCTAACATAAAATAATATCTTAGGGAACCGAATCCATGACCTCCAGATGGAAAGCCCATGGCTCAGACCATTAGACTACGGAGGCAGTTAAAAACCTACTTCTGAAAGTGAAAGAAAACTTCGCTATAAGTTCCACCTGCCAGTAGTTATAACTCTATCCCAACCTACGTATATTGGAATCAAGAGCGAACCCTCTTCTATAAAAAAAATATGATACGGCATTCTACTTGATGGAACCTCTGTCTAAGTAAACAGGATAACTTCTTACTTTTGGTGCCTTGTACATGTACAGGGCACCATGACTTAGAGCAGTATAATAAATACTTTTCTCTCAATTTGCGAGGAAACAAAACACTTAAAAACAAACATCAATCTTGCGATTCTGCCATAACATTTGGACATTTAAGATTTGCATGGCGCCTTTGACAGGCGCAAATTCCATTAATTCATTCCATTTTGTACATTTAAAAAGTTGTATGCGCATTCAGACAGAATATAATCAATAATGTGATCTAAAAAACATCTAAACCATACTAGTGTGTTAATTCCATTTTTATCGTTTGGAGAAATTGCTGGCATCTGCCAATACGAGGACCGAAAATATGAAAGCAGGTTTTGTTTTTTTAATAATAAAGCTTTTTCCGAACAAATGGCAGAAGAATACATGTCAGTACTGCCTATTTTGTCTTAGCTTCGATAGGTACCATACGGAGTCAGGTGGCGATCACAATGTAGCAGGCAGGTGGAATGAATAACATGTAACACGACGGGAATGGACGGAAACGACTTCTTTATGTTGCAAAGTGAAATGTTACGCTCGTTTCTGTTTAAACTACTTCGTTGCTTGAGGAGAAATCCTTTTTACAATGGGCTCGATTCCACATTTGCCGGCTAAAACTAAATAAAATCTATTTGGAGAAGGTCAGGACCTAACTACCTACCGACTTTGATTTAAAGTCGGTAGGTTTATGCGTTATCTATCATTTTTATCCGCCGTCATATGATATGGCGGATAAAATTGACAGAAATACTGTAAAAAGTGCAAAAACTCTGGTGGGCAAAGTGTAAAACCATAGAGTATAAATCGCCTGTCCTTTTTCAATTTTATTATTTTGAAAGTGACAGAAAGATTTTAATTGTAGTTTTAACCGGTGGTATCTAAAATCGAGCCCATTATAAACATAGGTTATAAACATATCAGTACTGCGTATTTAGTCTTAGCTTAGATAGTTACAATACGGCGTCAGATGGCGATATAATACATAAACACTCGAAGAAGCGTTTTGGAATGGGCAGCAGCGTTCTCTGTGAATGGTAAACTTCTACTGCGCTCACCAACCCGCCTGCCAAGCGTGGTGAGTATGGCATATACCCACAATTTTGGGGAGGCCCATGTCCAGCAGTGGACTGTTGTGGCTGATGTTGTTGTTAAAATAGAAATATCATAAGCCATTTTTCCTAGCTGGACTGGGAGCGAAAGAAAATCATAGGATGTGCCAGCTGCATTTCCTCCCGGGCGTGCTGTTAAAAACAGCTAAGGGATACGAGGGTTTCAGTATATTGCAATTTAGGCGATGGGTTGACAACCTGTTACTACAGCAAAATACCTAAAAATCTTATCTTAAATAACCCTCAAAATTTTGTCAGACGTGGCGAAATGACCTTTGTTTAGGTCGTTTACGCTCTGCCTACCCCATTAGGTATAAAGGCGTGATTATATGTATGTATGTATGTAATGACGCAACCGAAGCAACTTCCATAACTCACATGCAAAACATTCTAGCACCAGGCGATATTCTCCCAAGTAACTAAATAAACAATCTTAATATCCAACTCCATACATAAGCCCTGCCATTCTTACCTCATAAAAAAGGGATATTTCCCTACTAAACCTTATCATAAACAGAACATTTCCAACAAACACATTTACACTTGATTCAACTCTTATTCTATCCACATAAAGGCGATTTTTGGTCGACATAGCGGTAAAGTTTCTGTGGTTTTGTATATCATGCCTAGAGTCTCCTAATTCTGCTGTAAAAGTATGGCGCACTCCAGTTTATTGCAAACTAAAGTTAATAACTCTGACGACGCTTCAGTGATGGGTGACCGTCCTAAGCAAAGAGGGTTGATTCATTGGACAGTCAAGGCGTTTTGCGTAATAATCATAAAGCGATGATGGGCAAATAAAAATAATTATGTGTCGTAGCGGCGTAGCTGTGTGCTACGGAAATCGTAGCTAATATAGCGTAGCTTTTATGGTGTGGACCCTTTGCGTAGATAGTAGGTATAAAATGCATGAAGAATGATAATCCTATAACAGGTTTTCACTAATTAGTTAACTGCCTTCGTGGTCTAGTGGTTAGAGCCATGGGCTTATGATCCAGAGTTCCTGGGTTCGATTCCCAGACACACAAAGTGGATATTTGTCAATTAATAACTTTGTGAGGTTCTCCCCAGTTTTGGTTAAGACATTGCTAGCTGAATCACTTGATTGTCCGAAAAGAAAAATGATTCTGTGCTTCGGAGGGCACGATAAGCCGTCGGTCCCAGTCACTGTTTTTGATAGTGGCCGTTACTAAAACCATGTCAGAGGCCTAACAGATGTGCTACTAGGCGGTTTTGTATTCTTCTATGCTAGACTGGGAGCGAGAGAAAAACAAAGAATGTGCCAGCTGTGTTTCCTCCGGGGCATGCTGTAAGAACCAGCTAAGGGATTCGAGGGATTTTGTATATTGCAATTTAGGCGATGGGCTGACAACCTGTCACTACATCAATATATCTACAAATCTTAAACAGCCCTTAAAACTTTGTCAGACGTGGCGGGACGACCTATTTTTTCAGGTAGTTTACGCTCTGCCTACCCTATAAGGGATTAAAGCGTGATTATATGTATGTACATATATGTATGTTGTGTACAATCTAGCGATCTGATTGATACTTGTTGAGGACATGCAGTAAGAAATTATCCTCAGTTTGGTTAAGACAATACAGAGTTTCACTGTTAAGCAATTCGAATTGTATTGGCAACGCAGCATGTAAAGTGTTGCCAGCTTTCTGTTTAATTTACAAATACAGTATTTTCTGTGGATGTCATGCTTGGTGTTCACTATCTTGAATCAAGCAGGATACAAAAGACTTGGCCCGTGTCCAAACAAGCTCTTAACAAAGACATTGAAAATAAAGTTTTACACAAAGCAGGAACTTCATACATACACATAATCACGCCTTTGCCCCTAATGGGGTAGGCAGAGTAAACGACCTAAACAAAGGTCGTTCCGCCACGTCTGACAAAGTTTTGAGGGTTATTTAAGATAGATTTGTAGGTATATTGCTGTAGTGACGGGGTGTCCGCCCATTACCTAAATTACAATATACTGAAACTTTCGAATCCCTTAGCTGGTTTTTACAGCACGTCCGGGATGAAATGCAGCTGGCATGGCACATTCTATGTTTTTTTCTCGCTCCCAGGCTAGCATGGAAGAAACTTCATGCATAAAGAAAATAATTGTGGACAATCTTCTGCGATATGCTACGACAAATCGCGTAGTTAAAAAATATTTTACCAAGGTAACGATAATAGTCAAGTGGCGATGGCTAATGTGGATTAGTAAAACAAACATAATTCACTAAAAACACAGTGAATCGAAAAACTGATGGTATATTGCTGTTGTGATAGGTTGTTTGTTAGCCCATCGCCTATATTACAATTTACTGAAACCCTCGGATCCTTTAGTTCTTACAGCATGTCCGGGAGGAAATGCAGCTGGCACATTCTATGTTTTTCTCTCGCTCCCAGGCCAGCATGGAATAAAGCATGGAGTAAGACGTTATGCCATTTTGAAAGTTAATTCAAAAACAATGTAAGAAAATAACGTAGTACAAAAGATATTTACTGTGAAAAAGCCATGTTTTAAGCAACGCTTGTTCTCTAACAAGACCGTTAATATTATTTTGTGACGTCGTAAGCACAAACGATTTCTAGATTCAGTACATGTTTCATTTCGTAATAGACTAGACAGTGGACAATTATATTATGAATAGCTTACTTTTGTAAGTTTGGCGTAATTTTGTTAAATTTTTCATACAAACATACGATCGCTTGTATATCCCTAATGGGGTAGGCAGCGCAAAAACGACCTAAAAATGGTCATTCCGCCACGTCTTTTCAAGTTTTGAAGGTTATTACAGATGATTATGCATATTGCTATAGTGAAGGGTTGTCAGCCCATCGCCTAAATTGCAATACACTAAAACTCTCAGTCCCCTTAGCTGTTTTTTACTGCATGGAAGGAAATGCAGCTGGCACATATTAAAGAAAAACAATCCTCCCGGAGATTCTGTAAAAACTAGCTAAGGGATTCGAGGGTTTCTGTATATTGCAACTTAGGCGATAGGATGGACAACTGTCACTACAGCAACCTACCTAGTACCTACAAATCAATCTCAAATGACCCTCAAAACTTTTTCAGACGTGGCGGAACGACTTTTGACAAAAATACCGACCACCAATTTTTTTACATCGACGAAAGACTCATATTTCTTTACATCTTCCAAACTGTCCGAACTGAAATCAAATCAATCCAGAAATTTATGTGACACAGCTGAAAGTCATAAAACTAGAAATTTGCCAGGAAACGATGGAATAGCATCCAATTAAGTCATTGTCTAAAGAAAAGTCAAACTGAGTGACCCTTTCCGATGAAGTAATAAATAAAAGTATAAGGGAAAAATTTTGCAATAAATAACACTTTAAAGAAAAACATGAAAAAAATTGAAAGACGCCAAAACACAAGCCTGCTAAAATTGCAACACAGATGGTATCATCAGACAAGCGTCAGTAAAACGTTTCAAACGCTTAAGGGGGATGCCATTGAACTATGAACCTTGTAGACGTTTAGGAGCATTTCCTTAAGGCCAGTTGGCCGAGTGATGACAGATGGGAAAAGGGTAATTACCCGCCTGGTCGGGTGTTGTGCCAAGGGGACCGGAGTCCAAGTAGACTAGTTTGGAAGTTGTTTATACGCAGATTGCTTAGAAAACTTCGATACCGCTTTTCAGGACTTGTGTTTCTTGATGTGGCGCCATCTATGTGCGCTACAGTACTCCCACTTTTTGGACAGGTGGACGATACTGTAGTCGCTTGTACAGCCATTGATGTCGTGATGCTTCATCTGTGTACAGTCAGGCATTGTGGCAAGCAGGCGTGCACGCTGGAGTATGTCGACAGTCGTAGCTGCTGAGCCATGCAAGGTGCCAGGAACTGGAGATGGTTGCTGTGACGGTGAGGCTGGATGCGCTGAGATAATGAAGTCCAAGGTTAGCGGTGATGTCCAGTGGTGTTGGTGTGGTCCATGGTTGCACATCTTCCTTGTGCGATCACGTCGGGGTCACCAATTTAGGTGCATTTCCTTAAGGCCAGTTGGCCGAGTGATGACGGATGGGAAAAGGGTAATTACCCGCTTGGTCGGGTGTTGTGACCAGGGGACCGGAATCCAAGTGGACTAGTTTAGAAGTTGTATATAATGCAGATCGCTGAGAAAACTTTGATACCGCGTTTCAGTACTGGTGTTTCTTGATGTGGCGCCATCTATGTAACTTACAATGCTTAATTTTTTTTTGAAAATTATTAAAGAGATTTAAACATTTCCAAGTACATATCTCACAATGTGATAACAGGGGAATATAATTCGTAAGATGACTACCACTGTGATAACAGGAATCTAACAAATCAGCTAGGTGTTTGATGAACACTCTAGGACTCCTACAATCAACTACTTTCAGCTAAGAAACCTGGATGAACCTAAGTTGATCTAGCCCAGAACCGTGGCCTGCACAGAGACAATGCAACGGAAGTCCGTTGGAAAGTGCCAGTGATAGCGGACATAGAGGCGTTCCTACGACGTCGCGTCCAATCACAGCGCTTCTCGTGCATTGGGATGACAATACGCATCTCTGGAGCGATAGCGTCGAGACTGGAGAGAGAGGAGGAAGGAAATTTAAGGCGAGACCGCGGAGCCCGGGGGAGATTAAGCGCGAGATCGCCAAGCCTGGTGGACATTCCCGTAAGTTCTTAGTGCCGAAAAAAACTAGGAACTGCTTGTTTGTTTAATCATTAGACTCAATCTGGTTCAGGTCTCCACGTCCAGGTCTCAATAAATTGAATAGGCCTACCAATACCAAAAATAAATGAATGGTTGCCTACAAGCATCTATAGGTGGTTACGCACATGTTACGATTTTGGGCGATATCGATGCTTGATACTATTATACAACAAAACTAGACGATCACAATTTAAAATTGAACCTGGTTAGAGCCGTCTCACATACATATAATCACGCCTTTATGACGGTCGTTTAGCCACGTTTGACAAAATTTGAGGGTTACTTAAGATAGATTTATAGGTATATTGCTGAAGTGACAGGTTGTCAGTACATCGCCTAAATTGCAATATACTGAAATCTTCGAATAACTTAGCTGGTTTTTACGACATGCCCGGGAGGAAATGCAGCTGGCTCATTCTATGTTTTTTTCTAGTTTTTAAACGCTGCCGTTGGAACTAAACAGCTGGCCATAAAACGCACACCTCCACTTATTGCTCGTCTATAAAAAGCGAAACTCATCAGTTTTTAAACAGGCGTTTCGGTTTTTATACTCTATTTTATCGGTAAGAATTTCTAGTGAAATACTTTTAAAAATCGCTCAAACAGCTCACTTTTAACGGCGAAATATTTATTTACTTTAAAAATGGGCTCCCTTCAGTTTATAGTATGAAAGACCAGAGAAAGTAATAAAAATAACGTGACAGTGCAGTGGTGTCGATTCGGTAAAAATACAATGTAACTAAACTATGTTAATTCTTGTAAATTATTTTCCGTCATCATAAGCGAACAGAAAGGGACGGCATAAAGACGAAATTAATTTTGATTCCGTCACTTCAAGAATCTATGGGTAGTTTTGTTTTGATTTGTACCCGTACTATCCTCTAAATCCTTTTTTAAACGAATTCTAATTGACAGGATCTATATAAAATCATTAAAACAGGCGTATCTTTCAGTTCGCTCATGATTATGCAAGATGCATGATGTGCAAGCTGCCACCGTGGTATAGTGGTCAGTGCAAAGTGCTTATGATCCAAAAGTCCTGAGTTTGATTCCCATAGAGGGAACATAAAGTCGATAATTGTCAATTTATCACTATGTGAGGTTTTCCCCAGTTTGGTTAGAATTGCAGGCTGTATCACCTGACTGTCCGAAAAAAAAGTTTTCCGTGCTTTGGAGGACACCTTAACCCGTCAGTTTCGATCGCTGTTTTTGATAGCGGCCGTTACCTAAACCATGTCACGAAGCCTAATAGCTGTGCAGGCGGCTTGAAAACTCTGACATCAGGGTTAATTGGGTCGTTCGACACGAAAATCCACTCGCTAAGAAGAAGTGTGCTAGCTAACCAAATCGACGCCGTTGTCATACACTGGGCAACAATGTATCGCTGCTATTTTGTATTTGCAACTGCTCTCAGCAATTTTTATCTGCTATATGATAAAAGGATAAAATGTCGCTACGATACGATGCTGGGTATGAAATAGTGTGTTGCACATACTATTTTGAAGATCCTTTCAAAACAGGGTCTTCTTTATTGTACGTTTATCACCTACCAATCAGGTTTAAAATATAACCTAACAAAAAACTAATAAGGGTTTTAATTTGGCCAAAGATTTGTAATATTACAAAATATTTCTGATGGCTTTCAATTTTTCAATTTTAATTTATTTAATTAAATTATAATTAACAGCAGTAGCCAAGGCACTATAACATTAGGTCAGTTCATACAATATTAAAAGTATAACTATATAAATATAGATAAATTAACATAAATATTTTTTACTTCCTTGGCAGTCGGGTAATTTCTATTGACAAAGTCAACACAAATACTTTTAAATTCATTGTGACTAGATCCATATTGGTCGGCATTCGGTTGTTATAAAGGCGATTTAAGGATGGCGACAGCCCGTACTGTTGGAGCGTTCTCAGCGCGTACCGCGCGTACTGTGCGCGTGCGCGTGACTAGCACGGCTACCAGCGGGTGGTGGGTGCGCGGGTTGGATGGCCCGCAACCGCGCTGGTACGCCAGTGGCACACTCAGCCCTATGCGCCCCGTCACCTCAGGATTATCAATAAAATTATGAAGCACCAAATAATAATGCAGTAAAAGCGATAGTTTGCGTCTCAGTTCTAACGTATCTAGGCTCACCATTTCTGCTACAAATAGGGATGGGTAGAGGTATGGATAGTAGCCGAACTTTTTTTTAGATAGATATCTTGCGAACTTTCTCTGTTCCTTCTCAATTAATTCTTTGTATTTAGCTTCCTGCGGATCCCAAACCACCGCATTATACTCCAAACGACTCATAACAAACGATTTGTACAACACAAGAGCAACTGGGCTATCCCTAAGGTGGCAGGTGATACGCAAAATAAACCCTAACAACATTCTACAGGCGCTTTTCTAAGTTTCAAACATACCAGGCCACTCAGAAAGTATTGCAATATATAGTTTTTATATATGGCAGACTAACGGTTAGAATCTTTTTTGAAAATATGATTACTTGTAAGTAAAAATATGTGTGTTCCATTTTCAAAATTTCCCTCCACATTTTTTGCGAGCCAATTCAAAGTATCGTGTCTTACTGAAAAATGGATCTGCGCCGGGAACATTTTAGAGCTATGATTTTTTACGATTTCAAGTGTCGCCTGAAACCGGATGAATCGTTCGATAGACTTCAAATGGCATTTATGGATGAAAGCCCCTCCAAGGCAACCGTGTATCGTTGGTATAACGAATTTAGGCGCGGTCGACCAACCTTGGGGGATGAAGAAAGAAGCGGTCGCCCTTTGACAGCTATTACGGAAGAAAACGTGCTAGCAGTGAAAAATTTAATCCAAGATAATAGGCGAATTACATATCAGGAGATTCAGCACATATTAAAGATTGGATCGGGAAGCGTTCACGAGATTCTACAAGGGCATCTTCGCGTGAGGAGGATAGTATCGCACTGGGTGCCGCACTACCTCACCGACGCTCAGAAGCAGGCCCGGGTAGAATGGTGCCGTGATATGCTGAACAAATTTGAAGCAGGCTCGTCTCGGCGTGTTTACGACATCGTAACAGGTGATGAGTCCTGGATTTATCAATACGATCCAGAAACCAAGCGCCAGTCGACAGTTTGGGTGTTTCAAAATGAACCAACGCCCACCAAAGTGAAGCGATCTCGAAGCGGGGAGAAGATTTTGATCGCCAGCTTTTTTAATTTGACTGGCCACTTGGCCTCAATTCCCTTACGAGATCAAAGAAGCATTAACGCCGAATGGTATACTACCAAATGTTTACCAAAAGTTTTTTCTGTTGTGAGCAACAAGCGACCAAACACAGGGCTCCGCGGACTACTGCTCCACCACGACAATGCGCCTGCACACACCGCGCTCAAAACGAGGGACTTCCTGGACAGCACACCAGTCAAACTCCTAGGTCACCCTCCTTACAGCCCTGATCTAGCACCGTGTGACTTCTTTTTATTTCCAAAAATAAAAAATCAGCTCAAGGGGATACAATTTTCGTCCAGAACAGAAAATAAAACCGTATTGACACACTTGGTAAATCTGTCCTTACAGACTGGAACATTCCCAGAGCTCATGAAACGTTCTATAATAAAGCCGTTGTACAAGAAAGGTAATAAAACTGATATAAATAACTATCGTCCAGTATCCCTCATACCAGTTATTTCTAAAAAAATTAAGAAAATAGTTCACTCAAAAGTTAGTTCATTTATCAGCAAATACAATATACTTAGTGAGAATCAATATGGGTTCCAAAAAAATAAGTCAACCACACTTGCAGCATTTGGAGTAGTAAGTGAAGTTTTAGGAAAAATTAATGCCAACAATTACGTAACAGCGACATTTTTAGATATGTCTAAAGCATTGGATTTCGTTTCCCATAGCCTACTTCTTTCTAAACTGGAAAAGATATGACATCAGAGGCCAAGCATTGGACTGGTCTCAATCTTATTTAAGAGACAGAATGCAATGCTGTGAAGTAACTAACTTAGACAAAAGGAATCATGCAATATGCTATCGATCAGAGTTTAAGCGATTAGATGTAGGGGTTCCACAAGGAAGCGTATTGGGTCCATTACTTTTCATTTTATATATGTATCAATGAGCTCCCTACAATATTAAACCATAAAACAATCTTATTTGCTGATGACGTAAGAATATTAATGACTACGCCTAAAAAACTGTCAATTGAATTTCATATATCAGAAATAACAAGCGTTCTAGACCTAACTAACAATTGACTTAGTCAAAATAACTTAAATATTAATCTGAACAAAACTAATTATATAAATTTTAATTTACATAATGAATTGACATCTATTAATTATAATGGACAAATTCTTCTGAATGCAAGTAGTTTAATATTTTTAGGAATCTTAATAGACCAGCTTTTGAACTGGGAAGAACACATAGATAGAGTATGTAGCAAATTAAGCAGTTTCACTTTCGCGCTTTACAAACTGACATGATCAGCATCACGGAAAACAGCAATAGTAGCATACTATGTATATATTGAATCCGTTCTCAGGTATGGGCTTATTAATAAATGACTTATAGCCCAAAAAAAGTGCAAAAGAGCCATCTGTGGTATATCTCCAGATTTCAAGGAGCTTTGTAAACTACCTCTTCTCTGTCTGTACATCTTGGAAATCGCAACTTTCGTCAAGCAGTACCCGCAATATTTCACGCAGTTGAGAGACGTCGTTCCTCGTCAGAATATGCGATATCCTGATAGGCTCGTTCTCGACGAAGTACCTAAAAGCACACGTTTACATAAAAACTGTTATCATATGTGTGTGCATATTTATAACAAAATACCAAAATGTATAAAAGACCGACCGTTCAAGCAGTTCAAATGGGTATTACGTAAGTGGTTAATAGAAAAAAAACTTTTACTCGATTACAGAATTCGATAATTTCAAAGTAATTAGCAATTAACAGGTAAATACTTACTGGGAATAGTAACTTTCTGTCTGTCCTGGGTCCTACGCATATCCCGAGGAAAAAGTCAGTCACTTTATTATTGAAGGGTAACGAGTTTGTTCGTAAATGTACGGAACCAAAGTGCATAACGGCAACTACGCTGGGGTTGCCAGTCTTGTAAAATAGTATTTGACAAAATATTTTTCTTTTCTATTTTTTCTCTCTTTGCCTATTGACTGGCAGGGTGTGTCATCATTATACTGCCTTTGTGACATTATATTTTGTTATTATTGACAAATGTATTATATTAATATTATTATTTTTTGCATGCTATTGTAAATAGTTAAACAAGTGATTCTAAATACATAATTTGTAACACCTGTAATATGTACCTTGTTTAAGAGCAAATAAATGATTATCTTATCTTATCTTATGTGAATGAAAGTTCAGTTTTCTATCCAGGACAACCCCTAAGTCTTTATGTTTATCTACGTAAACTAGTGAGTGTCCCAATAGTTTGTAATTTGTGACGTAAGGGGTAGAACAGAAAGTGAAACACATTTTTTTTTTCATTTTGAGACGTTTAATGGGAGGCGATTAGTAATACTCCATTCAGCCACTGCAGTTATGTCATTCTGCAGCTTGTCAGCGTCTTCATTATCCTTTATTCCAAAAAAATATTTTACGTCGTCAGCAAATAAAAGACATTAGCTGTAGTGACTACATTCGGCAAATCATCAAGCATTATCAAAAACTGCGTGGGTCCCAGAAAACTACCCTGACTGTCTCTAGATCTGGTATAGTAGCTATCTGATCTGTACCCAGATATTTGGACAAATTGCTTTCTATTCCGGAGGTAGTTAGCAAAAAATCGTAATAATCTGGTAGACGCACCCATTGTGACTAACTTTTAAAGGAGGATGTCGTTGTTGACAAGATCGAAAGCTTTTTAAAATTAAAAAAAGTCGCATCATCCTGATGTTTTGCATCTAGCTCAGGTATAACATAATCAGTAAAGTTAATGTAATTAGTTGCGGTAGATCTCGCTTCCTGGAAACTATGCTGGCCATCATGCAACAATTTACCCATCTGTTGCTTCAAACTGTTGTCAATCATAGCTTCGGATAACTTACCAAAGACTGCAAGCACAGCAATGGGTCTATAATTTGTCACATCTAGATCAGACCTGACTTTAGCGACTGGAGTTACTCTCAAGACGTTCCATGTGTCAGGATATGTAGCTGTTTCTAGTGACCTATTATACAGATATAACAGCGGCTGCTGTAGTGCTTTTATGCATTCCTTTAAAAGGAATGGAGGTACCACGTCTGGACCTGCAGCAGATTTGGCTTTCAGTCGTTTGACGGCATCAACAAGATTCTTTTCTCGAAGTTTATAAATAGAAATACTTGTTGATGCCGGTCTTGCATTTACGGCCGCTTCTGTGGGATTTAACTTTGGTAAGTTACTAAGAAAAACAGAGCTGAAATGTTTGGCAAATTCATCAACTGCTTCCTGGCCAGTCACAGTACGGTTATTAGCTTTATAACTCTTGGGTCCTGCTCTATTACTGCGCAAATCTTTAGCATAATCGAATACTTTTTTTTTGGATCACTTATTATGCATTTCTCAATACCACTGATGTAGTCCTTGTATGACTCATCAATAAAACTTTTACGACTGGCCCTGTAATATTTAAACAATTCTCTGTTAACTTCTTTGCTCTCAGCATTAAATATTTTTAAATTAAAATATTTGCAGCGGATATGGGATAAACCATTTGGGATAAACATATTTTCCAGATGTTTGGAAATATTTTTTTCTCGGAACGTACCTGTCAATGCAACCGTAAAGAATCTCATAGAATGAATTACCGAGGAAGTTGCCGTAGTCAAACACTGACTGGAAAATATAATATTATTTCTTAAAATATAAAAAATACCATTTGGCTACGAGCTGCAAAAGTAACAAAATTACTTTTTATTTGAATTCTAAAACAAACAGTGATTACAACAAGCTTGTTAACAAATAATTTAAAATATCTCATTTCTAAAGAAAAAATAATACGTACAAAACAACATAAACAAGATTGTTTACATTACAGAGGTGTATTAAGAGGTATTTTTTTTTATAAACTAACGATGTTACATACATACATACATATAATCACGCCTTTATCCCTTATGGGGTAGGCAGAGCGTTAACGACCTAAACAAAGGTCGTTCCGCCACGTCTGACAAAGTTTTGAGGGTTATTCAAGATGGATTTGTATTTTGTACGTATATTGCTGTAGTGACAGGTTGTCAGCCCATCGCCTAAATTGCAATATACTGAAACCCTCAGATCCCTTAGCTGGTTTTTACAGCATGCCCGGGAGGAAATGCAGCTGGCACATTCTATGTTTTTCTCTCGCTCCCAGTACAGCATGGAAGAAACAAAGATAACGATGTTATTTAATACAATTCAAATAAAGTAGTCCTGTCTCAAGACAATCCAGCCACCGGTGAACAAATGGGATTCAAAAAGTTTCCATTAGAGTTCAGATTGTTAGATGGATAGTTAATTTTGTGAACGAGAACGGAAGCCTACATCGCCATCTTTCCTGCGGGCTAGATATTCAAAATTCCGCACTACATTGTTTCACCTCAAAGCGGCCGAAAATTGGCTGCAAAGTTTGAACATATCCGTATAAAGTAGTACCCAACAAAAAATATATTATGATGTGATTATGTTAATAGGTTAATATTGATAACAGTTTTCGGAAAAAAATTAACGATTTTGCATTTTGGCTTTATTATGATTGCGTTTTCTGATACGAATATTTATTAAGCTTTTTATAGGACAAATTCCTTCACGGTTTGTTCATATCATTATCGCTAAATACCAAATTACTGTATAGCGGTTGAAAACTTCTTCTTCTTCTTCTTCTGTCGAGTAGGTATCGAGTCTATCGACCCGATGAACCCTGTTGTCAGAGTTTTTAAACCTTATAGCACAACTATCAGGCCTCTGACATGGTTTGAGTAACGACCACTATCAAAGACAGCGACGGCCGACAACCGACAGCTTAACTAGCCTCCGAAGCACGAAATCTTTTTCCTTTCGGACAATCAGGTGATTCAGCCTGCAATGTCCAAACCAAACTGGGGAAAAATTCACAAAGTGATAAATTCTCAAATATTAACTTTGTGTTTCCCCCCTGGGAATCGAACCCAGGACCTCCGGATCGGGAGTCCATGGGACTAGCCACTAGACCACAAACAAGACATCAATTTGATTTTTGTACTTTGTTCTGTTACTGTGTAACTACTCACACAAATTATCAAAAGTCTTAAATTAATCTATATAGATTTTTTTTTCGTTAGATTTTATTTCGTTCTCTCATATTTTCTGAATATTGTTTGAATAGTCCGGGAGGTAGCGTTGCAAATGAAAAAGTCATAGTAAGCCGGCTGATATTGACATCGATAGTTGATCTTATATGACTAATAAGTAAACCGACCGTCAGCTGCTCAAGTAGCGGTGGGTGCGGGTGTGGGAGGCTGCGGAAGATGTAAAAAAAATATATATATTAAGTAATAGTACGCTGGCTGGAACTTTTTCCATAAATAGTTGACATTATACTGAACAAAAAAAAAATCGTCAGCTGCATCGCAGAGGGGGGATAATGCGTCAGCTGCCCGCATGAACTTGTAAAAAAAAAACGTAAAATAAAGTTATAATACGCCGAATGAAATTTAAGTACATGATTCTTCAAATAATTTAGAGTACGAAAACAACAATCAGCTGATTGAGTAGCGGTGGAAAGACCGTCAGCTGACCCAGTTAAGATTTAAAATTTTGGAGTATTGCTGTGAGGCTGTTTTCTTTCAAACACATAATTTGAGATACATTCTGTCCTTGCTTGAACCCATAACACGACCTTCGGGCTTCCTAAGCCTCTCCCTCTAAAATTTCAAAGCAACATCTGCCTGTCCGTGTGGATCTTTGTCGTACACAATCAGTTTCGGTTCTCCTCGTCGAACGAACGGACGCATGTCCAAACATGTCGACGATTCAACCGTTTTGTGTATTTTGTGGCAAAAAAAAAGAAAAACTGTTGCTTTTTTCTGAAAAAACTCTAGAAAAATGTATTCCAATGTTGGAAATTCGACAGAAAAACAATCTGGCTTTTAAAAGTGTTAAAGTGCCGTTGGAATTGACCGATTTTCAAAAATATCATGCCAAGTGTTATCGTCAATTCACCGCTTTACCGCCAAAATACAGGATAGCCGTTGAAAATCCTTCGACATCTGGAGCGTCAAGGTAATAGTCATACTTTATTAATTTTTGCATGTTATTTTGATGGAAACGCATTTCGATATTCACTCTTTAATACTAATATTGAAGTTTGCATCGTTGATTCACAACGAAAAAAAAATGATCACTTCATTATTTTTTTTTTATCGTCTCAATTTTCGCTATCAGATTTTGCCGTTAATTCTTGTAAAAAAAATAATTGAATCTTTATATTTTAATCTCGTAATATTGAATTTCGGATCGTTGTTTCGCGACGAAAAAAAATGTTCACTTCATTATTATTATTTTTATCGTCTCAATTTTCGCTATCAGATTTTGCCGTTAATTCTTGTAAAAAAAATAATTGAATCTTTATATTTTATTATATTCCCCAGTCAATACACTGAGGAAACACGTGGAGCTGGAAGCGAAAAAGCAACGACGCCAGATATGCCTGGAGCCGAGGACGCTGAGCAACAAGAACTCGAACACGTGTGTCTTTTTTGCAATAAAACTCGCAAAAAATATCAAGGCCGCGAGCAACAGCTGCAGACGTGTGCAAATGATGAGAGCATCTCCAATTTAAAGCGTAACGTGAGCGAAATAGGGGCCGTAGATATATTAAATAAAATTGAGGCACAATATCCAAAATTTGGAGTCGTTTACTATCACAAATTTTGTCGCTCGAATTGTAGAAATGCACTCAAGTTGCAGATCGCCGCACAAAATGAAAAAACGGAATGGCACAGATCCCGGGATATTCATGCCAAAGCTTTCGAACAAGTTTGTCAGTTTGTTTCGGAAAACGTTATCGAGAAGAAACAATGCTTCTTTTTAAGTTTTTTAAAATCACTTTTTATCGATTCCGCTAAAGGTGAAATAACAGACATATCTGCGGACATCGAACCGTATAGCTTAGAAAAAAGATTATTAGAAGCATTTCCAAAAAAAATTGCCGTGGTCTCTATGAACTCGAAAAAAGTTCTTAAACCGTACGCCGGAGTTCTCGTAAAAAACGATTTAGAAACCATCGAAAAACAAGACATTTTGGATAGAGCGGTTTTAATTTTGCGATCGGAAATCCGCGACATGCATCACAATCCGCTGCCAGATAAATTAACAACGAAAGATCTGATAAGAGGAGAATGTGACAGTCCAAAATTGTTGCTTGATTTTTATTCAAAATTGATTTGTTCGAGTTTCCGGCGGAAGCGTAATTCGAACGTGACGAGATTGGCTCATTCATTTTCCGAAGATGTAATTTATGCTGTGTCGAACGGGCAAATTAAACCTTCAAAACACATCAATCTTGGACTGACATTAAAAAGTTTGACAAACAGCAAAAAAATTATTAACATCATAAATAAGTACGGGCATTGCTGTGGCTACACTGTTTTAGAAGAAATAGAAACCGAGGCGACATTTTCTTCTACTCTTCGATCAGAAATTTGTCCTGATGACATAAATCGTTCAAAAAAATTGTGCACGGGATTAGCTTACAATAATTTCGATCGATTTGTAGATACTCCAACAGGCAAAGATACGTTGCATGATACCGTTGGCATTATATTTCAGGACATGGTTGATTCCGCTCAGTGTGATTCCACAAACGATCCCCCACAAAATTCTGAAAATATCGCTGAGAATACCGCGGATT
This sequence comes from Scrobipalpa costella, assembly GCA_949820665.1. NCBI lineage: Eukaryota > Metazoa > Arthropoda > Insecta > Lepidoptera > Gelechiidae > Scrobipalpa > Scrobipalpa costella. The sequence goes on from OX463314.1 coordinate 783,457, forward strand.
CAGAAACTGTTGCACAAAATGCTGGGAGTTCTGAAAGTTTTAAAAAGAGACGGCGTACTTTTGATGCTATAACATTTGAGTTGGAACCATACAACAAAAAGCCAAAATTCCATGAAACTTTAGAGCCCGCTGAAAGTCTCTTGCGATTATATATTCCCCAAAATCTTCGATCATTGAAACATCTTGATCTTGCTTGGGTAGCCTCTCATTTTTTTAAATTGCCAAATACTCCATCATGGGTAGGATACAATAGCATGATTTATCTTGACACCAGTCACAAACAAAAAATTTCCTATTTAACGACAATAAATTCTTCTCCAACGAGTACGGCAGTTGTAATCGAAACCATGAAACAGAGCCAACAAGTAGCTTCAGAATGCAATGAAAATTATATGGAAGTTACGTACGATTTAGCTATCGCTAAAATCGCATTGCAGATTCAAAGTATGGAAAAACCACGATTCGATAACTTATTTATTCATTTTGGGTCATTTCACATTATGATGGCATATTTTAAAGCAGTCGGAAAGTTCATCGACGGTTGCGGAATTACGAATGTAATGTTGAATAGTGAGATTCTTGCGAGTGGCTCCATAAATAGTTTTATAACTGGTAAACACTTTAACAGGTGCAAACGGTTGCACACTCTGTTATCTTTGGCTCTCCAAACTCTTCATTTTGAAAAATTCGCAAATGATCGAAACATGGAAATCACTGATGAAATGAAAAAATACTTGTCAGATTTCATGACAGAAAAATCAGTCAATCCAACGGTTACGCAAGAAGATTTGGTTGATTTTTTTGAAAAATATGAAGAGTATAAAGAACAAACACTCAATGGAGAGTATGGCAAAACTCCGCAATTTTATATGATTTATGTAAATTTGATTGAGCATTATTTCATGCTATGCAGGAGTATCCGAACAGCCAACGTCGATCTTTTTAGATTTGTTTTACCTAAAATTGCAAATCTCTTTTTCACTTTCAATCAACAAAATTATTCACGTTATACCGTGATATATCACGATAAATTGATGAAAGTTCACGAATCTCACCCAGGGTTGCAGTTGCAACTCGCAGGGGGATCGTTTGGAGTTAAAAGAACGGACAAACCATTCTCGAGACAGCCTATCGATCTGACGCTAGAGCAAACCATAAATGCAGATGCTGCAAATAAATTGACCGGTATAATGCATACCACAAATTCAATTTCGGCTCGTCAACGGTGGTGCAAAAGCCACAGCATTCGCTCAACAATTATCAGCCATGTCATGGAGCAAACGGGTTTAAAAAAGTCTCAAGACATTACTGCTGACCTTGAGAAGAGTAGAATAAAAAGAAATTCGCTACAGCTCGAAAATGTTGTTGCTAATATCAAACAAAACATCAATCCCTTTTCAAATGATTTAGACAAAACTTTGTTGTATAATATTTCAACAGGTCAAGCAATACAAGCGAACATTGAACAATTTTTGCTCAATGTAGAAAACCTTGGAAATGAGTTGCGAGAACAATTTATCAAAGAATGTTCTGAAGATGCAGAAAGATTTGAAAAGGCGATAAAAAGGAACAAAATTTTGACCTTCGTGGATGCAGTACCGAAGAAAAAATTGGCCATTTCTGGAAAATTGTTAGAAGTTCGCGTGCAACGCGACTTATTTGCACAGTTGCTTTTAATTTCTCTGGAGCACACCTTAAACATTGATAAAGTTTTGTCGTATCCACTAACACCAGTTCCCTTAGCAATGTGCCATGCAGATGGGATAATTTGTAAAACGGATAAATCAGTTTTACTAAAAATACTGGAAAAAGAAACTGACAGCAACACACCACAAAGATGCGACGTACTTATTTATGATGGTTTTTTTATGCTCCATGCATTGAAAGACGTTCCATCTACATTTGGGAATATTTCAAAGAAACTTATACAAATGTTCACGAAAAATAATGCGCGCATTATTATAGTTGCATTCGATCGTTATTTTTCGCCATCGATTAAAGATATCGAGCATTTGTTAAGAGGCAGGGTGAGAGGTCAACAGTACCGTATAAACGGGCCCGATCAAGTACGCCCAGCTAATTTTGCGAACGAATTGAAAAATGTGTATTTCAAAGCAGCCTTAGTGGAATTTCTTTGTGACGACTGGAAAAATTATTATATGGCTAGCTACATAGGCAATAAGACGATTTACATTAACTACGAGTTTTGTTATAAATATGAAGTACAAAATGATGAAGTTGTACGAACCGTCGATCACAATTTATCTTGTCCAGCTCACGAAGAAGCTGATACAAAAATTGTATTTCACGTTTGTACGTTAGATTTCGATGCTCACGTTACGATAAGATGCTCAGACACGGATATTTTCATAATAATGCTCGGCAATATGAATGCAGTTCACAACGATATGAAAATAACGATGCACATTGGTTCCGGAAATTCCCAAAGATTCGTTAATATCACGAAATTGTATGAAATATTGGGAAACGATCTGTGCTCTGCGTTGCCAGGTTTCCATGCCCTCACAGGCTGCGATTTCAATCCTGCATTTTACAGGAAAGGAAAAAAAAAGCCTTTACAATTGTTGCGAAAATCACAGACATATATGCAAGCGTTGGGCCACATCGCAAATATTCCGAGTTGTGAATTGGACGAGGCGTTCATAACGATTGAAGAATATGTTTGTCGCTTGTACGGATTCAAAGCGATAAACGATGTCGACGCTACCCGAGTCGCTACCTTCACGAAAAATTATCAAATTAATGATAAAAACGATGTGCTCAAGTGGAAAAACCGTATCGACGGGGCGATCTTCCCCCCTTGTAAGTCCGAGCTACGCCAGCATTTATTGCGCACTTCGTACATAGCGCACCTTTGGAGCCATGCTCACCTTCAAGAGCCTGCTCAATTATCTCCCACGGACTGGGGATGGGAAGAAAAAGACGAAAAATATATCTTCAAATGGTTCGAAGGAGATCAAGTACCCCTATCAGTCACCAGTATAACGGATAGCAGCGAAAATATTGGCGGTATGGAATTTTTGTTGGCGACACTTTCTTTGAGCTTTCTACTAGCCTAATTTTGATCATTCGCATGCTCATTTACAGATGATGGTGAAGAGAATGGAGGTCAAGAACCTGATCAAGATGAAGACAACGATCTCCTGCAGGACAGTTCGGCCGATGATTCGTCAGAGAACGATGACGATAGCGATGCCATCGACAACGAATAAGTTTTGCGACCTTCTTATTTTTATATTTCGATTATGTTTATATTATACCCTTTATTTTATTTTGGGTTGATTTCATTTTACACTCGATTTTGTTTCATATCGTGCATTTTGGTACAAATAAAACGAGATAAAAATAACGCGAAAGATTCTGTGCATTGCTAAGAAAAATCTTTACCTTTACTGCGTCAGCTGACGGTCTTTCCACCGCTACTCAATCAAGCTGATTGTTGTTTTCGTACTCTAAATTATTTGAAGAATCATGTACTTAAATTTCATTCGGCGTATTATAAGTTTATTTTACATTTTTTTTTTACAAGTTCATGCGGGCAGCTGACGCATTATCCCCCCTCTGCGATACAGCTGACGATTTTTTTTTTGCTCAGTATAATGTCAACTATTTATGGAAAAAGTTCCAGCCAGCGTACTATTACTTAAGTTTTTTTTTTTTTTTACCACTTCCGTAACCTCCCAATTTCACACCCACCGCGGGTGCGCCAGCTGACGCTTGGTTCAGTTATAAGTAATTCGAGATAAATAGTAAAATAAGGCAAACAATCGGCGTAAAATCACTGCCGAAAATGCAACGCTACCTCCCGGACTAGAAGTTTTGATTCTAAAATAAAAAAAAAAAACTACAAATTAAAAATTTTAATAAGGCAGGACTTGAACCACTTAAAGAAAGTATTTTGTTGACTTCTTGATTTCTCTAAACGGTCATACTGGATGATTAAAGTGTCATTTTTAAATTGTTATATTTGTAAAGATGACCTGAATACCTCCCTGTTTTGTCCTGCCAATCACCTCAAGTAAATAGAGGAAATAATATCGCTACAACAAATAACCCTGAGGTTATAACAAGTTAAGATTTTGATTAGCTCTCAAGAAAGTTGATATTTTTAAGGTAAACCGCCATGTTTGAAAGAAAAACTGTGATTTTAATATCTACTTAAAATTTTATCAAAAGATATTGCTTGAGTACACAAAGTTTGTTTTTATTTGAAATGGGATTTCTCTTTAAGCTGGTTAAAGTCATGGATGATGGAAATAGAGTAAAAATTTCGTAGAAAATTATGTTCTTAAATATAAAGTAGGACAGCCCAGCAGTGGGAGAAATCAGGCAAGCTAGAAAAAAAGTACCAGTTCCGAATTCGATTCCCTAACAATATCTTTGAACCATAAAATCTACATACATACATACAATCACGTCTTTGTCCCTAATGGGGTAGGCACAGCGTAAACGACCTAAACAAAGGTCGATCCGCCACGTCTGACAAAGTTTTGAGGGTTATTTAAGATAGTTTTGTAGATATATTGCTGTAGTGACAGGTTGTCAGCCCATCGCCTAAATTGAAATATATTGTAGGTAACCCTCGGATCCCTTAGCTGGATTTTACAGCATGCCCGGGAGGAAATGCAGCTGGCACATTCTATGTTTTTCTGTCGCTCCCAGGCCAGCATGGAAGATAAAATCATAACACGCAGAAATTCGATCCTTCCACGTCATTTGCTACAGAAAATTCTAAAATTCAATCTTTCATCGCCCGAGACAAAGCACAACTCCGCAAACCGCCATATCTCTTCGGCACTTTATATTTTATATCCTTTGGCAATAAAATTCACAAGTTGTTGGTAACGAATGTGCACGATAAATCTCGCAGGTCGCAATAGTTGGAAACCACTGAGTCGGCGCTTTCACGAGTCAGATTTAAAAAAAATCTTTCCTATACTTATTTTCAAAATTAGTACCTAATAGTTTATTTTACTTCCATGATGGACTGGGAGCAAGAAAAACACATAGCATGCTGTAAAAACCAGCTAAGGGATCCGAGGGTTTCTGTATATTGCAATTTAGGCGATAGGCTGAGAACCTATCACTACAGCAAATCTATCTTAAATAACCCTCAAATTTTTGTCAGACGTGGCAGAACGATCTTTATTTAAGTAGCTTACGCTCCGCCTACCCCCATTAGGGCTAAAGGCGTGATTATATGTATGTATTTTTTTCATACCTTAAAATTTATGGACCCTGAGATTCCGCCAGTGGCTAACTAAGTTTTCTACAAGCTAATTGAGTATTTCCCTATCTAAATGAGTTCTTCTGTGGCTAAATGAGTTCATCCTGTGGAAATGATTCGATTAAGTAAACAGATGTTCTTCAATACTTAATTCTAACATACAATCGTAACCCTTTTTTTGTAAGTAACCATCTGAACATGGCCGCGGCAAAAGGGAATATTTTATTCCCGTGGGAAAAATATCCTATATCTACAATGCACAAGTTGTTGGTGTTGAATGTACGCGATAAATTTCCCAGGTCAGGATAGTTGGAGCGCGGGTATTGTACAAACCACTGAGTCGGCGTTTTCACAGATAGATTTTCTACGCTCTACGGGAATTACACTGCGTGATTTATAAAAGAGGGAGACAGACCAGCACTTGGGTCACTTCCACTCCTGATGGTAAGCAGTCACCAAACCAGCAACACCCAAAATAGGAGAGTAGTCAAAAACACAAATTCAAAAGAGACCCGCCCCGGCTTCGCACTGAAATTATTAGTGTTTCTCTATTATATTATGCATGTATTATACATATAAATCTTCCTCTTGAATCATTCTATCCGTTAAAAGACCGCATCCGCTAGAGGGCGCGAGCGTGACTGTTAAAAAATTTAAAGCTCCTGCTTTTATTATTATTTTAGTCGAATTTAATTTATTATAACGAGTAATTTGTAGTATTTTTAGACATTATAGTGTTGTGTTTAAGTAGTAAATACATAATTTACTCCTAAAATATGGCTTCACCATCAAAAGCTGCGCTCGACAGGTTAGTGGACGTTGTCACTGATCTCGGATCGAACCTAACGGCAATGGACACCAAACTAAACGAGTGCTACAATATTATAAATGGACAGCAGTCGTATATTGAACAACAAGACCAAAATATACGACACCTTATGAAAACACTTGACGATGTAAATGCAAAATTTATGACGCGTGTAAACAAAGGGCACTTACCTGATGTGAATAAGTCCTCACTTTCGTTCAATCTCGGTCCAGTATCTGCCGTACCACAAAAACTGAATGTCCCAGTACTGAATGAATCGGGACCACAAGGAATTGCCACACACAGCATCGACAATGAGTCCACAAATAGCAACACGATTATAGAAAACACTGCACCACCATCGCCGAGTCGCATGTCAACCCCTACAGCCAAGTGCAAACAACACAGCGGGTCCTTCTCCACTTACGCGGAGGCAGCTGCCAAGCCTGCAACGCACTTCAAGGCCGCTGCTTTTAACAAGTCCACGGCCCAAGCCAAGCTGAGATGCCTGAGTGCAGCTCCACCACGCACCAACAGTCTGCACTTATTTAACTTTAGCGTTGAGACAACCACCACTGACATCACAGATCACCTCAGCTCACGCTTAAAGATGAATAACGTCCGCTGCGAGAAGCTGTCCACTCGAGGTGAATATTCCTACTTTAAACTGGAAGTTCCAGCTACTCGTGTGCGATCCGTACGCAACCGCAACCTGTGGCCTGAAGTAGTATCCATTAGGCCCTTCAACGACATAGCTTCGAAACAACGTGAAGAAAAGGACTCAAAAAGGTCAACACAGAACCGCTAACCTCAAAGACTCCGAACACGAAATCTACCCATATTCACGTGATTCATCAGAACGTCCAGTCAATCACTAACAAGACAGGTCTTTTACTTATATTATTAAATAAATATAATCCGGATATTTTAGTCTGTTCAGAGACGTGGTTAAAATCCAGTGAAATTAGACGAGTGAGGCTTTGTGGTTATGAATTGACTAACTACTTTGCGCGCGAGCGCATTATTCACGGCGGCGGCGTAGCTATATACGTGCGAAGCGGTACTATGTTTAAAAAACGCACAGATCTGCAGAGGCTCGCTGCCGTCGAATTTCACTGTGATTTATGTGCTATCGAGTTATGTAACAATCAGCTGGTAATTATAGGAGTTTATAGGACTGGAAGCGGAGACTTTGATAAATTTTTGAGTTGTATAGAATTGTTAATATCTAAGTTAATTGACGAAAACAAGAGGTTAATTTTAGCTGGCGATATTAATGTGGATTTTCATTTGGACAAATATAAAAATAAACAACCAGTAGAAGATTTGCTACGTAGTTACAATTGCTAAAACATTGTAAATTTTCCTACACGTATATGTGACACCTGTGCAACTTCAATAGACTGTGAAATAGTTCCTTGCAGTGATCATCACATAAGTGTTTCCTCAATTGATACGCCAATAGGAGACCACGGTGCCCAGCTGTTTGAGATCTCCTCACAAGTCCCAGTAAATAGTAGCATACCTAAATTAATGGAGCGACGAGTATCAAATGAGATTTCAATTTATAATTTTTAGATTGACATGACTAATTGTGATTGGAATTTTATTTATTCACTTGACATATCCATAAATGAAAAATTTTATAAATTATTCTCTATTTTGACATATTATATCGACATTGATTTTCCAGTGAAGAAAATATTTATTAAAAAGATAAATAGCATACAGTGGATGAGTGATGAGTTGTCCTGCACTATAAGGAGATTTGATGACTTCTGTGCAATGAGACACCAATATCCTAGCGATAAAACATTAATTAACTGTATAAATCACTACTCAGACCTTATCAAGTCTTTTAGCTTGCGTGATCGCCGTAATCACAATGATAGTAGGTTACAAAATGCAAAAAATCCATCAAAAGAGGTGTGGCAGATTGTTAATGAAGAAATATCAGGTAAGTGTAAATTACAAAATATTGGTCTAATGAGTGAGGGATCACCCGTCATATCAGAACAAATACCTGGTTGTTTTAATAAGTACTTCCTTAACATAACATATAATTTGCCTATAAACACACATAAAAATCAAGTATTACAATACCTCAACCAGTACTTACGTGAACTGAACCCACCAATGTTCTCACTCCCCCTTGTAACACTGGATACACTTAATAAGGTCCTAAAAAGTATGATTCATAAATCGGGAACGCTGGACATTTATGACATATCGGTCAATATTATATTGTCTATCTGGCCAGTGTTATCAGACAAGTTAGTCATCATTATCAACGAAATGTTTCGCGATGGAGTGTACCCTGATGTCCTTAAAACTACGAGGGTTTGTCCAGTATACAAGGGCAAAGGAGACAAGACGCAAGTTGAAAGCCATAGGCCCATTACAATTGTACCTAATATATCAAAGATAATTGAGTCGATTTTATCTACATGCTTAATGGAACATCTTGAGAGCAATGACTTACTGACCGACAGACAATATGCCTATAGAAAATGCAAGTCAACTACTAATGCAGCACATCAGATAATAGACTCAATACTCACCAGTATTGATGATAAATATAAAACAGCAGGTGTATTTTGTGATCTCACGAAAGCGTTTGACGTAATCCAAAATGACCTATTGCTGGAAAAGACAAAATCTTACGGGATACGTGACAATGCCTACAGGCTGCTAAAATTTTTCCTAGAAGGACGCAAACAGCTGGTAGAGGTCACCAACAATGGCCGCAAGTAGCGGTCCAAATCGGGTAACGTAACTATAGGCACCCCGCAAAGATCCTCGCTGAGAAATACACTTTTCTTGGTTTTCATTAATGATCTGACGCACTTCATTACGGATGGTCTGGTGGTTCTGTTTGCAGACGACACGACGGTCATAGTTTCTGCACAGAGTTACGAACAGCTCAATGTTAAAGTAAATCACACTTATAATCGCCTGCATGATTGGTTTTCTTATAATGGACTTATTTTAAATGCCAAGTCCAAGTCAAATCTGATATTATTCTCAGCTGTAACAATTGAAAAGCCACTCTGCATTACTTGTCCAGTCCCATTGTGTACATCATGCAAGTTCCTAGGATTTACGCTAGATCCAAATGTAAACTGGAAGACCCACGTGCAGTCATTGTGTGATAGGCTTAGCGGAGCTGCTTACGCACTGCGAAAATTGCAACCTCTTGTATCCAGATTCGTACTCAAACAGACCTACTTTGCTCATTTCCATTCACTTATGTCATACGGTATATTGCTATGGGGTAACTCAACGGACTCAAATCGAATATTTATCCTCCAAAAGCGCGCTCTTCGATTAATAGCAGGTATTGGTCCACGTGAAACATGCAGGTCGCAATTTTCTAAACATCGCATAATGACTATGACCATTCTATACCTCTATGCAATAATATCATATGTCCGCCGTAATATAGATGGTTTCAATCGCCGCGGATGTGGAGAACGTGTGTTGAGAAACACGGGACGACTAGCCAGTGTTTCCCGACGCACGCAACTATCCACTAAACATCCGCGTGTGATTGGACCAACTTATTATGAGCAGTTACCTGCAGTTCTCAAAAATGTAACCAATGATGAAACATTCTATCGCCGGCTGAAGAATCTCTTGCTGAGCACAAAGATTTATGCATACATAGGGATATAGGGACAGAGAAAGCGACTTTGTTTTATACTATGTAGATGCTAGGTTGTCAGCCCATCGCCTAAATTGCAATATTATATACTAAAACCCTCGGATCCCTTAGCTGATTTTTACAGCATGCTCGGGAGGAAATGCAGCTGGCACAGTCTATGTTTTTCTCTTGCTCCCAGTCCAGCATTATATGTATGTATGTACCATGGACGAATAATATGTACTAATGAAACTATTGTGAGTCGAAAATATTGATAAAACTGAGTATACGGAGTGTAATTGCCGCAAACTGATTGGGGTTGCTCAATCAACATAAAAATTGAGTTCACAAACTAAACCGACTACTGAAAAGCATGAAACACGAAAATATTGTTATCTGAATTGATAGTTAATACATTATAGTTATGTGTAGAGGTTAGCCGTGGTCTTATGCCACCTATGGTCTAAACGTAAAGTAATATGACCGCTTACCGCTGTTAAAATCTATAATGTGGTTAGAATACATTGTTTACTTAAGATAGATGGCATACGACCACGGCTATCCTTTGAACATAACTATAATGTATTAGGTAACTATCAATTCATATAACAATATTGTTTTGTGTTATACTTTTCAGTAGTCGGGTTTGAGTTTTTGATCTCAATTTTTATTTAAATCACTAGCTGTGTGTGTAACTTCGTACGCCCGGTTTGTATGGAAAATACGCAGAGTCGAACATACTGAAAACGCTTCTCCGCGAGTAGGAGCGGGATCTACTAACCCGCGCGCGGAAGCGTGTTCCGCATTGTCTGATCTTTGTTTTTGTATGGAAAACACGCTTTCGCGCGCGGGATTGCAGATCCCGCTCCTATGCGCGAAGAAACGTTTTCAGAATGTTCGACTCTGCGTGTTTTCCATACAAACTGGGGTACTGACTCAATATTAGAATGGTTTGCGTGATTATTTCTAAACTAGGCTGGACAGCAGGTAATTAAAAAAACTCATTCAAATAAAAAGTCCCTTTAAGATCACATAAAAACGATCAGAGTTAAATTTCCTGCCTACCACCTAAGTCAGGTAGCGTAATTTTAGGTATCCTAAGTTGCAATACACAGTTGAATAAAAGAGTACCATCGAAATCGGTTCAGTAGTTTTGGCGTGATGTGGTAACATACATACATACATACAGGCAGACAGACAAAAAATCTAAAATAAAACGTTTTGATCTATATATCGTTATTAATGCCTGCTGCAATTATTTTTTTGTAAAAATATTTAATGTACAGACATGACCCTCCTAGAGATTTATTACATGTAAAGATTTTGGGGTCAATAATATACAGGTGGGTGTTTGTAAGTTTAGTCTGAATGCGGTCGCTGCTTTCAAACCAGGCTGCTACTTTTCGTTTTCTGTGAGGGGGCAACCCTCCAAACTCGATATCTGAATGTGGTCGCTACTTCCAAACCAGTTGTTAATTTTCTTTTTCTGTCAAGGGGGCAACCCCCCAATCTCGATGTCTGAATGCAGTCGCTACTTTCGGACCTTTTACTTTTCTTTGATTCATAGTAACTTGATATATGATTATATCTCCAAGAAACATGATCATAGTTCCAAGAAATATGACCATAGCTCCAAGAAGCCTTCCGGTCTCGATGTATGAATGTAGGCTCTACTTCAGAACCGGTCGTTTCTTTTCATTTTCTGTGAGGGGGTAAGCCCCCCTTAACCCCCGGTCTCGATGTTTAAATGCGGTCGTTACTTTCGAACCGGACTTCTTTTTTTATTTTTCTGTGAGAGGGGCAAACCCCCGGTGTTTATGTCTGAATGCGTGTGTTACTCCAGAATTGGACTGTTACTTTTCTTTTTATATCATATCATCTGCTTATTTAGCCGTTAGTGTCCCACTGCTGGGCAAAGGCCTCTCTCCGGTCTCTCCACGACTCTCTGTCCTGTGCTTGTTCCGGCCAGTTTTCTAGGAAGGCATCAAGTTCGTCTCGCCACCGCCGCCGACAGACGTGGCCTGCCCAGTCCCACTTTAGCTTAGCTACTGCACGGGTTACATCCGTTATGCCTGTTTTGGATCGTATTATGGCGTTTCGAACTCTGTCCGTCAGTTTCAAGCCCAGTATATTACGCTCCATTGCTCTTTGGCAAACCCCGAGTCTGAATCTCTGAGCTTCCGTCAAAGACCTAGTCTGCGCTCCATATGTCAGTATCGGAAGAATGCATATGTCCATGAGTTTGCGTTTTAATGAAAGAGGCAATTCACCTTGCATATGTTCTTTCATCGACCAATAACTCCTCCAGGCGTTTTTTATACGTCGCGCCACTTCTTGCTCTTGGCAAGGAAAGAAATATTAAAACTTAAGTTATGGGAGACTGATGCCTGATTTCGTGTGTTATTCCCGAACTGGATTGTTAATTTTCTTTTTCTTTGATTCATCTGATCGTAGCTCCATGAAACATGGTCATAGCTCAAGAAGTATGATCATAGTAGAAAGAGGGGGGAAGTAGGCTATCTCCGGCCCAATCCGCGATATAATTGCCTACTGTCTCAGGGTTGTCACTTTTAGCTAAATTTTAATTCAATGTCTATAAATTGGTAAGGATCGGGAAGTTGTGTTTTTTACTTTTATTATCTGGGCACAGGGTTTGTAAGGTCGGTTTTACCTAAACGATGATGAAACCTTTTACGATCAAAGAAAGAGCGACTAGCCAACAGACGGACGGCGCGGGGCGGTGATGAGCACGAGTAAACGGTAGGTTACTGTTACTGATCAATGATTATATAGGTAGATACGTGACCAACGCGCGAAACTCGTGCCGTCAAATGGTCCTAATTGTGATAATTTTAGCCAGTCGAGCTGCGAGCTGCGAAGTGAGAAATAAAGTGAAATTATATTCAAGGCGGCTTACAAATAGCTATCTGTTTCACTCTTACGCTTTGCTTAGATATGCAATGTTATTAATATGTATGTATATGTGTCACGAACAATTAAAATGTGCGTGCAGTATGAACGTATCGTATCTTTCTTAAAATATCATTGGTTACTGATAGATGGTACTGTCAACCAATTCATTAGTTTAAAGCCCGGCGCTTGCCAAATATAACATCTCATCTCTGTATAACTGATTCAGTGATCATTAGTCATCGCGGTGACGAAAAGCCGAGACACACGCGCGATCCTCGTACGGAGCTAGTCCCGACTGGCGCACGACGAAACCCCACGAGATTTTGTGTAAGTGTGCGTGCGGCGGCGCATAGATACTATAGCGCGCCATACTAGCCGCGCACGGTGCGTTTGTATGAAGATAACTTACTGTCCCTCTTTCTACTATGGTATGAGCATAGTTTCAAGCATTTTTGAACAAATATTTCACCATGGATACACTTAGACAATATACCAATTCAATTCATCATCATCTCCCTAGCCTTATCCCGTATCTCACGGGGTTGGCTACCTAATCTAAGGGATTGAACGAGGCTACTGGTTTTTACACAGAGCGACTGCCATCTGACCTCCGCAACAACTACCAATTCAATTCAATCAGTTATTAATAAATAAAAATGTACACATCACTAAATTCATAAATTAGGTACAAAATTTTAAGTCACATTCATATTGATCAATAATAAAAATAAAAAGTAGTAATAGATATATTTGTACATACATTCAGATTTGTTTATTTGTGCAACTGGGGCAGTTAATTACCTGCAAATGTATCTTAAATAACCCTCAATACTTTGTCGGACTTGGCGGAACGACTTTTATTTAGGTCGTTTACGCTCTGCCTACCCCATTAGGGATAATGTCGTGATTATATGTATGTATGTATGATACACTTAGGCTAATTATTTACTTCCGGCACACTCCCGGCGGGTCCCGCAACCTGACTGACGTCCTAAGCTAGGACTTAACTGCCTCCGTGCTCTTGTGGCTAGTGCCACGGACTCCCGATCCGGAGGTCCTGGGTTCGATTCCCAGGGGATTATCACTCAGTGATTTTTTCAGTAAAGTAAACGCAAACAAAGCCGCGAGCAAAAGGTAGCAGTATAATAACAGTCAAAGTCAAATCATTTATTTACAAATAAATTCCTAAGAACACTTTTAGAAAGTCACAAGCGAGTACATTGTTAGCATTTTATATATGTGACACAGTTATAAATAATATAACACAGGTGTCTTCTATTGTAAGCAGTACTATTATTATAAATAATTTGATAGCCTCAACAATTTCTTAAAAAATATTCGAAAACATTTAAGTTAGCATTCCTAATGGCTAAAGCAAATTTTAATAGTAACAAAATTAAAACTGATGATGATAAAATTAAGACTGTATGGAAAGTTTTCTATAGTTAGTTATATATATCAGCGAAACATGTAGAACAAAGCCACGTGAAAATAACTTTTCAATTAAAACTGACCGTGGAATAATGATTGCGAAGTTGCCCAGGAATTTGAAACATTTTTTACAAGTACACCCCTGAAAACTACTGAATTTCGCAATTTTTCACATTTGCTTTCATACACATTACTCAAAGGAAACGTGGGAGCCTGCAATTCTGAATTTAAATTTAGTCATGTTGGCCCCACGCAAATTGTTTAATTGTTTAAATATATAAAGGTTAAGCCAACTGAAGACTTATAGGGGATGTCAATCAAAGTGTGTACCTCAATTATCCATGTATTAGCACCATATCTTCCTACATACATACATACATAAAATCACGCCTTTATCCCTTACGGGGTAGGCAGAGCGTAAAACGCCTCCTAAAAGGCGCTTTCGCCACGTCTGACATAAATTGAGGGCAGTTTTAGATTGTAATGTGTATTGCTGTAGTGACAGGTTGTCAGCCCATCGCCTAAATTAAAATACACTGTAACCCTCGAATCCCTTTTGCTGTCTTTTACAGCATGCCCGGGAGGAAGGGCAACTGGAACATTCTATGTTTTTCTTTCTCTCCCAGTCCAGTATGGAAGAAATATTATAAAATATTATATATATTATTATATATGATATTAAATATTAATTAAAAATATCTTCCTGTAAGATATTTTTAATGATTGAATTGATCACGGTATATTTCCTGATTTGATGAAAAACAGTAAAGTAGTTCCTTTGTTCAAGGCTGGTGACAAGGCAGATCCAAGCAACTATAGGCCTGTATCTGTTTTACCAGTATCGAGCAAAGTGTTTGAAAAGATCATGCTCAATTAAATGCTTTCTCAAATTATTCACAATAACTTATTACATAACCAGCAATATGGGTTTATAAAGGGACGTTGCACTACAGATGCTAGTGTTGCCCTTTTGAATCATATATTTAGTACTTGGGAGGAATCAAAAGATGCCATTAGCGTATATTGTGACCTCTCTAAAGCATTTGATTGTGTAGATCATGAAACTTTATTGTCAAAATTTAAACAATGTGGAATTAAAGATGAAGCCTTGAGAATTTTAAACTCTTATTTTGACGATAGGATACAGAAGGTAAATGTAAATGAAGCTAAGTCATCAGGGTCTCGTGTTAAAATAGTTGCACCTCAAGGTTCGATATTAGGTCCATTTCTATTTCTAGTGTATATTAATGATTTGCCCTACATGATAGAGATTTTGTCAAAGATTGTATTATTTGCAGATTTAAAGTTGATAGACATACACAAAATTATGACAACGTAAATAACACTCTTGGACAAATTCATAATTGGTTTACTGTTTATAATTTAGTGTCGAATGTGAAAAAAAACAAATATATAAAATTCACTTTGCCTAATGTACATTCTTCCAATAATGATGTTGTACTTAATAATGAAAAATTAGAGTAAATGAATGAATGAATTCTTTGTTTGCTTTAAATGTGATTCGAATATACATAGCTGTCACAAATAACATAAATGTCAGTATCACACATTTAACCAAATTATTTGGCATGCAAATATAGAGTCGCAAAACCATGTCAAAGTATACATAACATTTTAGGTATTAAAACAAACAATCAAATTATGATGTCAAGTAAATAGAAAAGAATGATTAAATTTACAAAAGCATCATCAAATAAATATTTTAACAGTACATGTCAAAAATTCATTAGTGCTATAAAAACATTGTTCACACAAATATTTTATCAAAGAGACCATGTTTTTTTTATAGGCAAATCCTTTAGTGCATCTGGTAACTTGTTAAAAAGTTTAACTGCCATATTTCGTGAAAAGCAGGTTGTTGTAGATTGTAGAGTCACTAACCAATTGGGCTATCTAGTGTTAAAATTACAAACGTCAGCTTTTTCCTAAATAGTTCCACGTTTTTTTTGACAAACAGGCACATCTCGAATATGTTCATTGAAGGCAGTGTAGGCAAAGGCAGAGTTCACTGAAAGCACAGTTTTCTTAGGGATTAGACTTGACTCGAAACTTAAATGGCTCCCTCACATTACATATTTATCGGGGAGACTAAGTTCAGTCGCATTTGCTGTGCGAAGAATCCGAGAGCTCACGGATGTTGCTAGCTGTTCCTGTTGTGGATGGAGGGCGGTGACCTGAATATCAGCTGTTTTCCTATATGGTGGAATGGATGATACTGACAGTGGGGTCCTGCAGAACTAGTGGAGTGCCAACTAGAAGGATTCTAAAGGATGGGTAACAACTACTTACAAGGCATTCCTGCATCAAATCATGATGCATTCATTTACTTACCTTTTCTTGAATAAATTTACATTGTGTTTTATTTACTTTAACATTTCTGCATTTAATTCATTATCCTATCCATTTCAGACCTTGTTTATTTACTGGGTTATTCCCTGTTCAATTTACAATTTTTTTATGATATTTCATACTTACCAAAGGCCGTTCTAATCTGTTTTTTATAATATCTTATTTCAAATATTTCTTATATGATAGGTATGATTCAAGTTTTTTTTTTTTTTTTTTTTTTAAGTTATTTAATATGTAGGATTGTAGGTCGGTTTATGCTGTTAGGAAAATAGGCAGATTAGACATATAGTAGAAGAGGGTAGGTTTAGGTGGATAGGTAACCTAGGTAATAGGAATTAGGACAATATCTAGGAAAGTAGAAAGGGGTAGTTATTTGGGATTCTAGTTTGTGTTTATGTAGGTAGGACCCTTCCCTTTACACATTCTATGTTTTTATGACTATATCTATGTATGAATTGTTCATACATATTACAATTTACCTACATATCCTGACAGAGGAGACAAGGATAACTATTATTATCCATCAAACTACTGAATTGATTTATATTCACTAAACTGTGGATTTAATACCTATGTAAGAGTCATTCATACCTACTTGCTTATCCTGGCAGTGGATACTGAATTGATTTTAAATTCACTTTATTGTCAAATATGTCCAACGGTCAATCTTTTGAAATGTTTATTGGATTCATGATCATATATGTATTATGTATGTTCTAAACTCTAGAACACCAACTACTAACTTGGTGGGAATGTTCACCTATGATACCTACAATGTAGTTTTTATACAATTTATTATATTTGTGGTGGATGGATATGTTGGGAGAGGAATACCAAAGAAAAGATGAATGGACTGCGCGAAAGACGATATGTCTAAAACAGGTGTGAGTGTTGAACTGACGGCTGACAGGGATGAATGGAAGAAGAAAACGTACTGCGCCGACCCCAAGTAAATGGGATAAGGGCAAGCAAATGATGATGTGTGGGTTTTATACTTGCAACTTATTGGGACTATGGTCAACAACCCTAATGGGAGTATACACCATTTATTATACTAACCAACATAATACAACATGGAATGTGGGATAAGTTATCTGTATCCTGCCTACAACCTCAAATTACCCTGGAATGGGTCTGGAATTAAAATTTATATTTATTTTCTTTCTTTGAATTTAAGAGCAGGGCTCTTGTCTGTGAAGTAATTTATTCTTCTTCTGTCGAGTGGGTATCGAGTCTATCGACCCGATGAACCCTGGTGTCAGAGTTTTTTTTTAAACCGCCTAGTAGTACAACTAACAGGCCTCTGACATTGTTTGAGTAACGACCACTATCAAAGACAGCGACCGGGACCGACGGCTTAACGTGCCCTCCGAAGCACGAAATCTTTTCCTTTTTCGTACAATCAGGTGATTCAGCCTGCAATGTCCTAACCAAACTGGGGAAAAATTCACAAAGTGATAAATTCTCAAATATCACCTTTGTGTTTCCCCCCTGGGAATCGAACCCAGGACCTCCGGATCGGGAGTCCATGGCACTAGCCACTAGACCACGGAGGCAGTAATTTATTTACTTTATGTGAATTTTATATGGCTGATTTATGGTCAGTTGGCTTTGACAAGCCATTTTACTACTGAATACTTACTCGACTGGATGTCGATTGAGCGACATGGTGTCAGCCATGGTCAAACCTCCATCACATACTACATCTTAGCATTCAATATGTCTGTAACAGCATTAAGATCACAGAAGCTTATTCTGCACTAAAGAAGTCTAACAATCAGTCACTACTTGCTCTTGTCTATCACTCCTATATCTACAACGAATTTATGGCTTACGGTGTGAATGCTTGTTATATTATATTATCTTGGACTAGCTTTGGCATCCCTATCTATTCTAATGACTTCTGTACGTGCATATCATAAGTGGAGATCGATGACTGGTGCAGTTTCATAGTCGGTGCTTCCAGAATAGCTGGAAAACAATTTATAAAACCTTTGTTTAGACAATGATTCTTAATTGGACATCACAACTTACTACAAATTATTTCAGACATGACTTACTCTGTTTTGGTTGGCTAACCAATAAATCAGCTCAAATTAATTATATTTTATATGATGTTGTTCATCAATCTGGACTCGTTCCAAAATTCCTAAGTGCGCTGTCACTTATCTCTGGCCTGAGGCTTGGTCAAAATATAAACCACTTTAAACCAACTGGAGGGCACAGAAGTGCCTTCACTTTTCTTTTCTGGGGCTCGCATGATAGGTTTTGCATAAACGACAAGTTCCTAGGGTATTTACTGTCTATATTAGTGTCTGGGAATTAGTAATTGAAGTAAATCTTATTCTATGATGGTTGGCGAGCATATAAATCCTCGACTAGCGACAGGTTGGAGCTGGAATCGGAGGTTCCGTTATCCCGCTTCGCATTGTCCCAATGTTGTCCAAAGAACCTAAAGAGCTCAAATTATGGCATTCCACTACAACTTTAAAGGATTTGGGTTACTTTTATAAATACTATCACACAAAGTACGGTCCTAACTTTATTACTAGACGGTCACAATCACGAATATTTTAACAATATTACTAGATGATCATTCATGAGCCTCTCTTCCCATTCCTTTCCCTTCCTCTATCCCTTCCTCTCATCCACATCTCTTCCTCTCACACTTTCTTTCCCATCCTTATCAATATTTAAGGGGTTAGTTACACGCAGCTGTTCTTCAATAGGGCCGGGTCTTTTCCTAGCAATCTGCCAATTACGCCTTGCAGCCGCGACTCCCCTGCGTAAACGATCTAACTCAGGGCTCCACCATTCGTATTCGTTTACGCCATCATTTTTCTGGGTGCCAAGACATTCGAAAGCCGTGCGTGATACAATATTAGTGTACTGGCTGCACAGTTCATTGGCGGAGTGTTCGACCCTAAGGTCCCCCATCCGAAAATTTTGAACTGTGCAGAAATGTATGTTAGGGAAGATAAAACAGTCGGGGGGCTCGAGAAGGAGGGATTCTGCTGGAACTTGAGGAAGACGGGGGCGACGAGAGATGGAGAAGGACGCCGGGGAAGAAAAGAGCGTCGGGAACCGAGCAGGGAGAAGTTTACTCGACCTGGAGTTTTAGTTTGAGTGGAAGTTTAGTTTTACTTGAAGTTTAGTTGACTTTTACCAGTGAAAGTGTACACATCAAAGAGGAGAGGAGAGAATGCAGCCGGGAGGCAACCAAGAGACCTACTATGGTGGGATGTTGGTGCCATCAGTTGTTACTGTTGTGGACGGAGGGCGGTGACCTGACGATCAGCTGTTCTTTTACATGGTGGAGTGGAGGATGCTGACAGTGGAGTCTTGCAGAGCTGGTGGAGTGCCACCTACAAGGATTCTAAAGGAATTTACATCGTGTTTTATTTACTTTACCATTTCTACATTTATTTAATTATCTTATCCACTTCAGACTTTGTTTATTGACAAGGTTTTTCCCTGTTCAATTAACAATCCTTTTTTATGATATTTCATACTTGCCAAAGGCCGTTCTATTCATTTATATATATATATATATAATTTCCAATATTTCTTATATGATAGGTACGGTTAATGAGATATATGTAGGATTGTAGGTCGGTTTAGCATGCAACTCCATAATTTATACACAGCTAAGCGGTTAGGTAAATAGGCAGTTTAGGTACATTGTAGGAGTAGGTTAGGTAGGGGTAGGTTTAGATGGATAGGTTACAAGTTAGTTTAAATTGATAAGTAAGAACAAAGTCAGGAAATTGTTATCTTAATATCTAGGTATTATTTATGTTAGTTTTAAATAGAATTGGGAAGTATAACTTATTATTCCGTAACTTATTATAACGTATTATTCCGACAATATCTATTTTATCACTTATTTAATCAAAAGCCTTTCAGAACAATGTTTTGATAATTCGGTAATTCATCTCAAATAACAATTTACATAGCATTTTATCAGTATATATCAGTACCTAGTTACAATTTTAATTTTTGCTCGTTTTCACATAGTTAAACATTCGATCACAGTAAATTTTTCTCATGTTTTTCTTCAATCATGCCATTACAAAGTTACTTTAAGTAACTTTGTAATGGCATGATTAATTTTTTTATTGGGTCTTTTTCTAATATTGTAAAAATATCAATTCGATATCTTTGTTTAGCTTACACTTTATGAATTCCACACAATTAGGGAAAATCCACTTATTATGCAACACTAGTGTTGACACTTGGGGTGCGTTTAAAAATTATGCTCTACTACGAGATATTTATTCCATTGGCGTAAAGTTTGACATTTTAAATAGTTTTTGACATAGTATATTTGTTTTCTATACAATACTTAAATATTTGATAAAAATCATTTAGTTTGTTTCATGAAAATCTTGCGAATTAATTGTTAAATTTTGAACGTAGCTTTGCTTGACGTCAATCGATCTTCAATCGATTGGCAGATCGTTACCGAAACGTCAAACACTAAAAACGTCAGAGAGAGATAGAAATACTGTGTTCCTAGATTTGATTGCTTTATCCTTGTCTTTCATATAATTAATTACGTGAGGTTCAGGTAAACTGAGAAAAGTTTTGACAGTTCTTTTGAAAATAATTTTACTCGGCTAGTTTAATTTCGTTGTTTTCAATAGTTTATGCTAGTTTTCGTAATATTTGTAGTACATTTTGTACGTTAGAGTTGGTGAGCGTTCATTCCGAGTTAAACACCAAGTTTCCTAGTGTTTGTCGGGGATAACAAGTGAAAAAATCAAGTGGAAAAAGTTTACGTGTGTTTGTGTGTTTATGTGCGGTGTTTAAATAGTGATAGTGCCAAGTCCCCGCAGGAAATTTTGTCACGTAAGTCGCCTATAGCTAGAAGGAAAGTTTTTTATTACTTTACCTATGTTTTGAAATATTTTCAGGTACTTTATGATAGGTCATTTTCCAACAAGTTTAACTGAGTTTTCATTCAAAAGACAACTAGAAGTAAGTATTCTGCGTATGCAATTCTATTTAATAGCATATTATCTTCATTCTAGAACAAAAAGATAGAACATTTCTTTATAATTACGTCCTAAATTTGTTGGATAATGCATATTTCACTTTGGCTAACAGAATACTTGTTTAATTAATAGAATTTGTTTTGATTGTTTGATAGGACGGCTTTGGTAATATATCTGTGCAAATGGCGGCAATATTTTATTTTGATTTTAACAAATTTTATATGATTTTGTGTTTCATTTTGGAACGGTCTTTGGTTAATATCATATTCCGGAATAAATAAGAAAGCTTCATCTTAAATTCAAACTGATTTTATTTATTATTACTTAGGTTGTTTGCGGAAGTATCATTGGTATGGGTTGGAATAATCCTATAGTATTTACCTTTTAAATTTCATTGGTATCAGAGTTTTAAATCATCGGAATGAGTTTTATCATAATAATTTTTAACTTTCTATTTGATGGTCAACTTACATAGTTATGGGGTATTTCTAATTGGGGTGTTATGGTATACTTAATGGCAGCTATGGATAGTATAAACAGCTTATTTACCTTATGTTTTAATTTGAATATTAGTTTTATTTTCATTTAGTCTTTTCCTTTAAATTCATTTAGTCTTTTCCGTTTGGTTGAGTATTGAGATATCTTAATAGAAATTGAGTTTACTAAATAAATTAACACTTTTAATAAAATAAATAAATTCAAAGCTTTTTATCAGGTTATTGTCCAATATTATAAAAAATCAATAAATAAGGCAATTAAAACTTTCAGTTTTTTTTTACTTTGTTCTAATGGTCAATATTTAAAGTAATAATTTAATATTTATTAGATATATTTTTGTAAAAGTCTGGATATAAATAAATTATGTTAATAGTAATAGGAAAGATATTCATGAAAAATAATAGTATCGGAAAAGATATTCATGGAGGCATGTTGGTTGATAGATTGTTTATGAAGATATAGGTATTTTCGTGCATTGGCGTATTTCAAGTTTAGTGTGTAACAGTTATTAGGTTAGCAGATTTTGTATAGCATTTCTAGATAGTTTTGCTTAGGCTTATTTTTAGGGCAAGCAGATAGCGTATTCAAAAGAGAATTAATTATTTTTATGCATTTGGCGTAATATCAGAATAAATAAAATCCAGTAAGTTTTTTGTATTTGGAATTTTGGCATTAAGTCTCTTTAAGCATTTTGGCGTAAAGGCTCTTTTGGTATTTTGGCGTAAAGTTTAGCGAAATAGCTGTTTTAGCATATTGGCGTAAATAAATAATTAAAGTAAAGAGGAGAACTAGATATTAAATTTTAGAATGTTTTAAACATTCTCTATTAACTTGCTACAATGTCTTCAAGATGGTTTGGGGGCCTGGCTTGTTTTCATCTATTTCACAACTTATTAATACAAACAAAAATATATTTTAACTCCATCCACACTTGATGGGTAGTAAATAGATTTTGGAATCTTATACATTTTGGTTGTTATTTGCTTAGACTCAACTATTGTGTTGGGCATAGTTGGGGATCAAATCACCTCATTACACTCTGAGTTTACTTCTGTAGCGATTTTGCGGACAGATGACTAATTAAGCACAATGGTTAGTTATGGATCTTTGTAAAATCGTTATTCGAGGTATCTCTGCAAGCATCTACTCTGACAAAGTACCTTTACAGACTTTACAAATTATTTACACACAACAAATGGCATGGATTTGAAACGAACTGGTAGAATCAGTAATATTATAATTTTACTACTCGTATCTTGCTATGGATGGAATAGGTAAAGTAGGGATGATAATTTGACTTAAATGCTTGATTAAAATTTTCTCAATTACATATCTGCATTGTTTAGCTTTAGCCAGATATGTTTAACCTATTTGGGTGTTTTATGAAAGCAGGCTGGTACTTCGGATCACTGAGAGGGATATTAGCAAAGTAATTTCTAATCTAAAATTAATCTTATCATAATTTTTGTTTACCTAGAGTTGATAGGTATTCAAATGAACAGTTTATCAACAATGCCCAATGTAAATTTTAGTTTTAATTCACTTTAAAATTTTAAGAATATTTATCCAGACATTTACGAAAACATTTTTAAACAATTCTTGAATTAAAGTTTTACAAACTTATAGATTTTGGGGGCGGGTCTTAATTTTCAACTTAGATATGGTTAGAATCAGAAGTGTTAAGGTATCCTTAAGATAATAAAATTCGTTCATCAAGGGGGCGATTAGTGTCATGATTTTTGTTTTTTTATATACACCTAGATCTTTATGGGGATAGGTTTCATAATTTATGTTTCCTATTATTTTAGGTAATAAGATTCATTTACTATGGGGGCGGGGCAATAGCTTTCATATTTAATTATCATAGGGACGTCTGATTTTCTATTTTATTAGTGGATTTTTCTTCGAAAAATCGGTTTTGATCAAATTTCATAGAATTTTGGGGGCGACATCTGTTTGAAATCTTATTGTATTTAAAACATATCTGTAAAAAATTTACTCCATTCGATCTAAAACACGATTTTTCTCATAAAAATCGGGGCGATTGTAATGAACTTAGCTTCTGCTATTCAAAACTAAATCACTGTTTTAAAATACAAGTATATATCTATCAGATTGGTAGGAAAATCACTATAAACTAGAAACTAATGCCAATCTAGTGTTGATTGAGTAGAGAACTAATATTGTAGCCAGATCGAACTGAAATTACTTCAATTTGAAGTAAATTATAGGTGTTATGCCAGATTGAAAAATATAAAGATTATATTTTATGAGGTAAGTTAATTGTTTTATTGTGTGGTATTGGTTTATCTACACATACCTACTATATACGATAAGCATTTTATAATTACTTAATAATAATAAAATGCCGAGTATTTGGATTGTGTGCAGATATTGTAAAGATAGGTTTCGACAACACAGAACCAGAAGGACACGCGGTGCCATCTGGAGGAGAATGGGGGAACTATCAAGGAAATGGTCTAGAAGAGGGAAGATAAAACAGTCGGGGGGCTCGAGAAGGAGGGATTCTGCTGGAACTTGAGGAAGACGGGGGCGACGAGAGATGGAGAAGGACGCCGGGGAAGAAAAGAGCGTCGGGAACCGAGCAGGGAGAAGTTTACTCGACCTGGAGTTTTAGTTTGAGTGGAAGTTTAGTTTTACTTGAAGTTTAGTTGACTTTTACCAGTGAAAGTGTACACATCAAAGAGGAGAGGAGAGAATGCAGCCGGGAGGCAACCAAGAGACCTACTATGGTGGGATGTTGGTGCCATCAGTTGTTACTGTTGTGGACGGAGGGCGGTGACCTGACGATCAGCTGTTCTTTTACATGGTGGAGTGGAGGATGCTGACAGTGGAGTCTTGCAGAGCTGGTGGAGTGCCACCTACAAGGATTCTAAAGGAATTTACATCGTGTTTTATTTACTTTACCATTTCTACATTTATTTAATTATCTTATCCACTTCAGACTTTGTTTATTGACAAGGTTTTTCCCTGTTCAATTAACAATCCTTTTTTATGATATTTCATACTTGCCAAAGGCCGTTCTATTCATTTATATATATATATATATAATTTCCAATATTTCTTATATGATAGGTACGGTTAATGAGATATATGTAGGATTGTAGGTCGGTTTAGCATGCAACTCCATAATTTATACACAGCTAAGCGGTTAGGTAAATAGGCAGTTTAGGTACATTGTAGGAGTAGGTTAGGTAGGGGTAGGTTTAGATGGATAGGTTAACCTAGGTAATAATAAATAAGAATTAGGACAATATCTAGGAAAGTAGGTGGGGGTAGCTATTTGGGATCCCAGTTTGTGTTTAGGTAGGTAGTTCTCTCCCTTCCCTTTACCAAAATTCTTGCCTTACCTTTCCTTTAAGCAGAGAAGCATCATCCTAATGTTTCATAAAATGCCCAGCAGTGGAATGTATAAATTATTTTAATACATTCTATGTTTTTATAACTATATCTATGTATGAATTGTTCATACTTACCTATCCTGGCAGAGGAGACAAAATACTTACCTATTCTTCTCAAATAAACTACTGAACTGATTTATATTCACTTAACTGTGGATTTAATACCTATGTATGAGTCATTCATACCTACATGCTTATTCTGGCAGTGGATACTGAATTGATTTTATATTCACTTTATTGTGAAATATATTCAACGGACAATGTTTTGAAACATTTATTGGATTTATGATCCTATATGTATGTATGTTCTAAACTCTAGAACACCAGCTACAAACTTGGTGGGAACGTTCACCTCTGATACCTTCTATGTAGGTTTTATACAATTGATGATCCTGTTCTACAGACTGACAAAGTTTATCTTTGATAATATACCTACTGATGTGTGGGTTTTATACTTGCAACTTATTGGGACTATGGTCCAACTACCTAATGGGAGTATTCATTATACTTACCAAACCTATACAGCATGGAATGTGGGATGATGTTATCTGAATCCTACCTACAACCTCAAATTACCCTGGAACGGGTCTGGAATTAAAATTATATATTTATTCACTTTATGTGGATTTTATATGACTGATTTATGGTCAGTTGGCTTTGACAAGCCATTATACTACTGAAATACTACATGACTTGATGTCAATTGAGCGACATGGTATCAGCCATGGTCAAACCTCCATCACATACTACATCTTAGCATTCGATATGTCTGTAACAGCGTTTAGATCACAGAAGCTTATTTTGCACTAAAGAAGTCTGACAATCAGTCACTAATTGCTCTTGCCTATCACTCCTATATCTACAACGAAACTATGGCTTGCGGTGTGAATGATTGTTATATTATCTGGGACTAGCTTCGGCATCCCTATCTATTCTACTGACTCCTGGATGTGCATATCATAAGTGGAGATCGATGACTGGTGCAGTTTCATAGTCGGTGCTTCCAGCATAGCTGGACAACAATTTATAAAACCTTTGTTGAGGCAATGTTTCTCAATTGGACATCACAACTCACTACAAATTACATCAGACATGACTTGCTCTGTCTTGGTTGGCTGACCAATAAATCAGCTCAAATTAATTATATTTTATAATTTATGATGTTGTTCATCAATCTGGACTCGTTCCAAAATTCCTAAGTGCGCTGTCACTTATCTCTGGCCTGAGGCTTGGCCAAAACAAAAACCAATTGGAGGGCACAGAAGTGTCTCCTCTGTCCTTTTCTGGGGCTCGCATGATGGGTTTTGCATCAAGGACAAGTTCCTAGGCTATTTACTGTCTTTATTAGTGTCTGGGAATTGGTAAATGAAGTAAATCTCATTCGTTGATGGTTGGCGAGCACATAAATCCTCTACCAGCGAATGGTTGGAGCTGGAATCGGAGGTTCCGTTATCCCGCTGCGCACTGTCCCCATGTTGTCCCAAGAACCTAAAGAGAGCTAAGTTATGACGTCCCACTACCACTTTAAAGGATTTGGGTTACTTAAATTTTATTACACAACGTACGGTCCTAACTATAATACTAGACGATCACGATCACGAGCCATATTTGTAACCTTATTACTAGACATTCATGAGCCACATTCTATCCATCCATTCCCTTCCTCTCCTTTAATACTGTCCACATTCCTTCCTCTCCTTCACACACCTTTCTCACACTTCCTTTCACGTATAAACTATATTAGGGTTGTTGGTTAGGGGGGGGGGGGGTTGTTACATGTTCCCAACTTACACCTCGTTACCTATACCAAATGATAGGGTTCTTATAAAACTGGACGGGAGTGGCACCTGCTCGACACCAGAGCCGAAAAGTGATGAGCTGATGGTCGGTCAGACTTGCCCCCTCTAGCACTGTCCATTCTGATACTGAAAGGCTCCTGGTCTTCTTATTCTGTCGAATGGGTATCGAGTCTATGAACCCGATGAACCCTGGTGTCAGAGTTTCTAAACCGCCTAGTAGCACAACTATCAGGCCTCTGACATGGTTTGAGTAACGACCACTATCAAAGACAGCGACCGGGACCGACGGCTTAACGTGCCCTCCGAAGCACGAACTCTTTTTCTTTTTCAGACAATCAGGTGATACAGCCTGCAATTTCCTTACCAAACTGAGGAAAAATTCACCAAGTGATAAATTCTCAAATATCAACTTTGTGTTTACCCCCTGGGAATCGAACCCAGGACCTCCGGATCAGGAGTCCATGGCACTAGCCACTAGACCACGGAGGCAGTTAGGAGGCAGGCTCCTGGTAGTAAGGGTAAGGTCAACATAAAAGTAGCCGTTGGGATTAAATGTCGGCGGCTGACCTTCTCGATTATGGATGAGGAAGTCCCTAGATAGAATGAAATCCTCCATTTGCGTTCGCCTATAGTAGCTGTCATGACCCCTACTAGTATATTGCCTCTCTTCGCAATACCAGAGTGGAGAGTGAGCGTTTCTGTCTATGCATATGAGCACCGAAGAACCGTGAACTTGATCCAATACTCGCGTCACATGTTCTAAGTGCGTGACCCAATTGCGGCATGTGCCATCGTGCAGTGATTGGTACAAATATGACCTAGTACTGTCAGCACAACACGGTTATTGGCAAAGTATATGCCTGCTTTGGGCGTATCACCTGGCTGTATTATATATGGTGTTATTCCAAATCATACTGAACTATGATTGAAGGCACTTCCAACAACGCGTCCCGACAATTTTGCATGATAAGCTGTCCAATCACGAGGGACGGGTACTCAGACATATCTAGTCATGTTCACTGCCTGCAGCTCTGCATGAATGCGCGCTGGGCACGACAAAGATAATGTTGCGTGTGACTTAGCATCCTTGTGCCTGAAAAACATAGAATGTGCCAGCTGCATTTCTTCCCGGGCATGCTGTAAAAACCAGCTTAGGGATCTGCGAGTTTCAGTTTATTGTAATTTAGGCAATGGGCTGACAACCTGTTACTACAGCAATATACCTACAAATCTATCTTAAATAACCCTCAAAACTTTGTCAGACGTGGCGAAACGACCTTTTTTTAGGTCGTTTACACTCTGCCTACCCCAGCTAGGATGCCGGATGCACTTTGGGCAAACATAACTAAACATAACACATTAGGTCCCTCTTTACGCGTGGTGGGCACGAGATCATCACAGGAGAAGATAGCGAGACGAGCTCAACGTGCACGCCCGAAACTGATTGAAAGAAGCTCAGGACATGAAAAATGGAAGAAGGGGAGGGAAGCTTTTGCCCTGCATTGGGACACCTCAGGCAGTTAATAAATAAATGTTAAATTTGGGCGATACAAGATCAGAATACTCCAGTTTATTGTTTATTAATAAATTGCTTCTGGGAGTGTTAGAAAAACTTAGAATATGCCAGCTGAATCTCCTCCCGGGCATCCTGTACGGATTCCAGGGTTTCAGTATATTGTAATCTAGGTGAAGGGCTGAGAATCTGTTACTACAGCTGCTGCTAATGTCTGTCTGAATTAACCCTCAAAACTTGTCAGACGTGGCGGAACGATATTTGTTTAGATTCTAATAAAGGTGTGATTTATGAATGTGATTACAAAGATCCTTTAGGGACATAAACTCCCAGACATATTTTAAAAATCCGTAAGAATATAAAAGATACATACTAATATAAAGGAAATGTATTTGTATTGTTTACTACTGCTTTAAAGTTATAATGTTAAAGATTTTTAAGTCTAAAGTTTTAGTAGTCATTATGTACTAGTTCTCATCTACCCTCAAATCAAGGAATTAACATCTAAGACACAGGCTCGGCCTAGTTGAGATGTTAGTGTATTTTTAATTGTATTTACGATACCTCGCATTTACTTTAGTGTAAACCTACCTATGTATGTATAAGGAGTTGAATGTTTTTTTATACAAATAAAGATTATTATTATTATTATACCCAATTTTATATCATCCTCATTTCAACTGATTTATGATTATACGAACAGAACAGATTTCGAAATACTAGCAAAATCTAGGTATAGTTTTGCAACATTATAAAAGGGAAACTTAAAGGTCGGTCGGTTTAACGCTCTGCCTACCCCGTAAGGGATAAAGGCGTGATTTTATGTATGTATGTATGTATGTACTGACTCCAAAACACGAATGTACGAAAACGTATAAGGGGTGTAAGGTAAGGGACAGCGTTCAGGAACTATAAAAAACAAAACTTTCCCATACAAAATGACTACTTCGAAAGACAATTTCTATGGAAAAATAAAAATAACTTCCTGAAAAAATTTCCTTGTGAAGGTTGTTCAGTTTTGTTGACTGAGCAAGTCCTATTAGTTTTTGGGGCTGTCTCTTACACCCGCCACAGGGTTTCGATGGGATTGTTGTGTAAAAATGTTATTGTGAGTTATTGGTGGAATTTCGACCAGTTTCGAAGCTGTTCCCGTTCTGCTACCTTCTGTTTTCTGGGATTTACGGCATAAGTGCACTGCGGAGCTACGAAACAATCGTCATATTTAATTTGATGTCGATACTACCATGGAGTAATATAATATACTACGTACAAGTACAACTCATCATCTCCCTAGCCTTATCCCGTATCTCACGGGGTCGGCTTCCTAATCTAGGGGATTGAACGAGGGTATTGGTTTTTACACAGAGCGACTGCCATCTGACCTCCGCAAACCAGAAGGGAAACCAGACCCAATCCTAGATTAGGTCAGAGTTTTCAAGCCGCCAATGCTTAGCACTGGCCTCTGATATGGCTTAACGACTAATATCTACGGTATTAAACGATATTAACCGGGACCAACGGCTTAATGTGCCTTCCGAAGCACGGAAAAAGCACCGAATAAACGTACATATGAAATTTGAAAACCGTAAAACACATTGGTACGTGGTGGGATTCGAACCACAACCTCACGCTCAGGAGGCAGCGGCCCTATCCACTACACCATCAGGCTCTACATACAAGTACAACTATATTTTGAAAAGCTTTTTTATAGTACGTGGGACACTCAGAAAGATTTGCGACACTAAAAAAAATTGTTCTACAGTAACATATATTTTTATTAAATCTTTTCAAAGTACTCTCCACCAGCCTCTATACAAAGATTCATGCGTCTGAACCAGTTTTCAAAACACTTTTTCCAGTCCGCCGTAGACACCTCGTTTACAGCCTGCTCGAACGCAGCCAGCGCACCTTCCGGCGACGAAATTTGTATCCCCTTGAGCTGTTTTTTTTTTTTGGTAATAAAAAGAAGTCACACGGTGCTAGATCAGGGCTGTAAGGAGGGTGACCCAGGAGTTTGACTGGTGTGCTGTCCAGGAAGTCCCTCGTTTTGAGCGCGGTGTGTGCAGGCGCATTGTCGTGGTGGAGCAGTAGTCCGCGGAGCCCTGTGTTTGGTCGCTTGTTGCTCACAACATAAAAAACTTCTGGTAAACATTTGGTAGTATACCATTCGGCGTTAATTCTTCTTTGATCTCGTAAGGGAATTGAGGCCAAGTGGCCAGTCAAATTAAAAAAGCTGGTGATCAAAATCTTCCCCCCGCTTCGAGATCGCTTCACTTTGGTAGGCGTTGGTTCATTTTGAAACACCCAAACTGTCGACTGGCGCTTGGTTTCTGGATCGTATTGATAAATCCAGGACTCATCACCTGTTACGATGTAAACACGCCGAGACGAGCCTGCTTCAAATTTGTTCAGCATATCACGGCACCATTCCACCCGGGCTTGCTTCTGAGCGTCGGTGAGGTAGTGTGGCACCCAGCGCGATACTATCCTCCTCACGCGAAGATGCCCGTGTAGAATCTCGTGAACGCTTCCCGATCCAATCTTTAATATGTGCTGAATCTCCTGATATGTAATTTGCCTATTATCTTGGATTAAATTTTTCACTGCTAGCACGTTTTCTTCCGTAATAGCCGTCAAAGGGCGACCGCTTCTTTCTTCATCCCCCAAGGTTGGTCGACCGCGCCTAAATTCGTTATAACAACGATACACGGTTGCCTTGGAGGGGTTTTCATCCATAAATGCCATTTGAAGTCTATCGAACGATTCATCCGATTTCAGGCGACACTTGAAATCGTAAAAAATCATAGCTCTAAAAGGAGAAATTGAAAATATGTGTAAAAATAGGCAAAAGTTCGGGAAGGATCCAGGATATCATACGGGAACATAGGTTGTCATCGCCCACAACAGTTGAAGAGATGACCAGTATATGTTTCTTAAAATCCTCTTCAGATACGGGACTAAAGTTAAAAGAACAGCATGAAGGTAATGGTAGGCAAGAAAGATTCAAAATAGTGTAGCTTTTATAGGTATCATAATAAATTGTGTAATGAAGACGTTATAAATAAGTTTTTCCATGCTGGACTGGGAGCGAGATAAAACATAGAACGTGCCAGCTGCATTTCCTCCCGGGCATGCTGAAAAAATCAGCAAAGGGATTCGAGGGTTTCTGTATATTGCAATTTAGACGATGGGTTGATAACCTGTCACTACAGCAACATACATACATATATATAATCACGTCTTTAACCTTATGGGGTAGG
Organism: Scrobipalpa costella; assembly: GCA_949820665.1. Lineage (NCBI taxonomy): Eukaryota > Metazoa > Arthropoda > Insecta > Lepidoptera > Gelechiidae > Scrobipalpa > Scrobipalpa costella. The sequence continues at coordinate 815,359 of OX463314.1, forward strand.
CAGAGCGTAAACTACCTAAACAATGGTCGTTCCGCCACGTCTGACAAAGTTTTGAGGGTTATTCAAGATGGATTTGTTCTAGTGTATATTGCTGTAGTGACAGGTTGTCAGCCTATCGCCTAAATTGCAATATACTGAAACCCTCAGATCCCTTAGTTGGTTTTTACAGCATGCCCGGGTTTGCAGCTGGCACATTCTATGTTTTTCTCTCGCTGGGAGCCCAGCATGGAAGAACACTACAGCAATATACCTACAAATCTATCTTAAATAACTCTCAACAATTTGCAGACGTGGCGGAACGACGTCTGCCTACCCCATTAGGGATAAAGGCGTGACGTAAGTTCATCGTAAAAATCCTATATAATAAATTTAAATAAAAGCTCGTAAAAAAAAGTCTTTTTTACTTTTTATTTATTTTTCAGATAGGTTTTGTACTAATGTTTTCTTTAGCATTGAATTATTCACAAATACTTCTCAAAGGGAATTAAAACAATGAGTCTCAAATACAGATTGTGTGTCTTGTCCCCTCTTCTTTTCACAATTTTCATTAACTCGATATCTTTTTCTCTTACTTCGTCTTACCACTTATATGCAGACGATCTTCAATTTTTTTCACAAGCTTCAATGCCTGAGCTTTCCGAAGCTGTTCGCAAAGTGAACACTGATTTGGCTCGTGTCTCTGATTGGAGTCGCACTCATGGACTCAGGGTTAATCCCACGAAAACTCAGGTCATAATTATAGGCAGTCCTGGTTTTATTTCGAGAATTGACTTTGCACAACTTCCTTCAGTAGTATTCGACGGAGTTCAGATCCCATATAGCGATACAGTGAAAAACCTTGGTGTAATTTTTGACAAAACACTCTCTTGGAAACAACAGGTTGCTGAGGACAGCAGAAAGGTATTTGCTGCATTTTATTCTTTGAAGAGGCTTCGTAATCTTTTGCCGACTAATACTAAAATTGCTCTTGCCCAAGCCTTGCTTTTACCTATCCTTGATTATGCTGATATCTCTTATCCCGATCTGACAGAAGAGTTGCTTAATAAACTGGAGCGATTGCAGAATGTCTGCATTTGTTTCATATTTGGCCTAAGAAAATATGATCATGTCTCAGCCTACAGAACTAAACTCAAATGGCTTCCCATTCGCCTTCGTAGAGATTACCATCTTTTATCTTTTCTTTATTAATTTTATTTTCTCTTGTGTCTTTTCTGTGCAATAAAATATATTCTTATCTTATCTTATCTTTAATCAGATATCAAACTTGTTTAACATTTAGTGTTTTGGTCACATCTATCCGGATAGAATATTTTCAAAATTAGTCATGTTGTTTGTTCAAATTGTTGCATAAAATTGTCTTTCTCATTTCATATAATTATGGAAAATAAGACATCATGGTCGCGTTATCTACATAGCCGATAACATTTGAAAATAACAAAATATACATACTATAAATATCATGATTAGAGCCTTAAGCAGGTTGTATAGGCTAGCCGCTGCGGAGACATACGTTTCATTCATTACGTTATTGCAGTCACGCATTTTATAAATATTCACGACATGATCTCTGTCTTCACCTTTTACTCTTTCATTGAAATCTTCTACAGGAAAATATTCGCCTCTTCCATTAACTCTACAATTATTATAATACTCGTCTGTTATGTCCGAATTCTCGATGATATGAGTAAATCCGCAGAAATCATTCTTCATTAGAGACAGAGTACTGCAATATTTTTTTATGTTTTCATTTGTGGCGTATATACCTACGCACGTGGCTTGCTTTTGTGCTAAAGATACATCGCAAGATTTTTTTTCTTTTTTCTTAAATAAAGACTCCCACGAATTTTTTACATTAAAACCATGACAATACTCAGAAAATAAAATCGTCATCATTACTACCAAAATGGTCAGTAATTGCATTGTTCCTTTATAAAAATAATTTCAATTTATTTAATCAATCTGAAAACGTAAATCAACCAAAAAATATAATAAACCACAATAAAACACAAGAACAGGCACAAGACAAAGAGACAGATATACAAATGGACATAAACATGTAAAACGCTAGTAATTACTTACTCAGTGTAAACATGGATATAAATCAATATAAATATACCTGTCATAGAGAAAATAGAGACAGAATAGGAGAGGGACCTTTGTGCAGCTCCTATAAGCCCTTCTCTATGGTACCTACCTTCGTTTTTGGTGGTTTTTGCTTCGTTCATTTCAAAGAGTTTTTATTCTGAGGCTCTCGCCGATACAGTGAAGGAATGAAATATATTCGGCTGTGGTCGCTTTTTTGGGGCCCGGTCGCTGCGGACCGGCGGCAAAGTGGATGTAGTCTGATAAAGTGTGAATGTCGATACTTACATACATACATATAATCACGCCTTTATCCCTAATGGGGTAGGCAGGCAATCCTTGTATTACAAAAATATTTCAACAATATGGGTTTTCCTATGACAGCAGAAACGATAGTTCTCTTATCTTCAATAGATGTCTGTGCTTTTAGTTCATTAAAAAAACATGGCTGGTTGACCGATTAACTTAAAAATATACAACAATACTTACTTACTTCGTTGGCTCAGCAACCCGAAGTGGATCTTGGCCTCCGACATTAAAGTGCGCCATTCTTCTCTATTCTGTGCCAAATCTGACAATACTCAACTCTCAGAATAAAAACTCCATGTTCTATTTATACTTGCAATTGTCGGCCCTTGGTGAAACCCCATATTTATAATGTTGTTATTAAAAACACGTCTTATACTTGAACAGATATACATGGCGAGTGTGAGTCAAAATGTTGGAAGGGGAAGACCTCGACAGACGTACCGCGATCAAATCGGGGACGTTCTAGGGAAAGTTCAGGTCAGGAGTACCGTAAACCGACGAGCGTGCATGAAAAGATTGATGAATGTGAATGAATCGAAAGAAGTTTGCAAGGATCGTAGCATAGGAAGGATGTGGTCTCTGCCTACCCCTGCGGAAAAGAGGCGTGACGTTATGTTTGTTTGTATGTTGTACTTGTTTCACTTAATCCTTGTACTCTTTGACTCATCATTACCCAAAAGAATACGTCGTCGGGTCAGCCCAAAGTAACCAACTTCAAAAAATCGCCCCATCAACCCACATCAACCCCCGTTAACCCATATGCTGTCTGACAGCTCCGAAGAAGTTTTCCAGGCAGTTTTGGTTTAATCTTCGTGTATATATAAACTTTATACCCTTTTCCTGTAAATCTTTGCTTAACATTATTACAAACTAGCTGTGCCGGCGACTTCGTACGCCCGGTTTGTATGGAAAACACGCTTACGCGGATCCCGGTCCTACACGCAGAGAAGCGTTTTCAGGATGTTCGGCATTGCGTGTTTTCCATACAAACTGGGGTATTTACTCAATATTAGAATGGTTTGCGAGATTATTTCTAACCTAGACTGGACACCAGGTAATAAAAAAACTCAGTCAAATAAAAAGGGATAATAATAAAGGTTCCGAACAACAAATTAATCTCTAGCGAAATGTGTCTGATTGTAATTCTAACTAAGTTGCGTTTAAATGAATTACTAGAAAACAAACACAAAACATGTAAACAAATAATTACATAAATAACTAACAAACACAAACTTTCTGAAATTATAATTTTTTCACTAAATTTATACTTTTTAGAACTAAAATCTAAAGTTCCCATGAAAATTCTAAACTTGTGAACGAAATACTGAACTTCCAGCTGCACATGTACTGCTACACTATTCGATTTCTTTCTAACTTCATTACTAGTTCTAGTTATAAAACATATTATATTTTTACTCTAAATTTTAATGAAAATTCGTAAAATGATTGAAAAAAAAACAGTCAGAAAATTAATTTACGCTAAAATCTACAAAACTGTCGCGAACTACCAAGCGGGGGGGTCAAGCGGAATCGGGAGGCGCAGTTCTAGGCGATAAAAAAATAACATCCCTCCATACATGTTAGGTTAGAACGATTACTCTTTGAATCGAACGAAGTGAGCGGCCGATCCGCGGAAGTGGAAGGGGTAAAATGGAAATTAAACTAGAAGAAAAGTATTTCCTTCAGTAAATAACGAAATAATGTACACAACTTTCAGTATTTTTTTATCATGTGAATAATGAATAAAATGGTGTATCATAATTTGTGGTAAAATGGAAATCAAGCTAGAAAAATAGTATTTCCGTCAGTACGTTACGTATTAATTTGTTCGCAATTTTTAGTTTTGATCATGTGATAAATGAATAAAATTAAGAATCATAATTTTCGGTGAAATAGAAACTAAGCGGGAAGAAAAGTATTTCCGACAGGACGTTACGTATTATTTATACGCAGCTTTTAGTTTTTCAGTCAGTCGTTACTTTATTTTTAATTCGCACAAATGTGGTCAACAAGTAAGTTATTAAAACAGTACGTGGGACACTCAGAAAGATTTGCGACAAAGATTTGTAACACGTGTTACAGCCCTGATCTAGCACCGTGTGACTTCTTTTTATTTCCAAAAATAAAAAATCAGCTCAAGGGGATACAATTTTCGTCGCCGGAAGATGCGCTGGCTGCGTTCGAGCAGGCTGTAAACGAGGTGTCTACGGCGGACTGGAAAAAGTGTTTTGAAAACTGGTTCCGACGCATGAATCTTTGTATAGAGGCTGGAGGAGAGTACTTTGAAAAGATTTAATAAAAATATATGTACCTGTAGAACAATTTTTTTTAGTGTCGCAAATCTTTCTGAGTGTCCCACGTACTGTTTGAATAACTAACTTGTTGACCACATTTGTGCGAATTAAAAATAAAGTAACGACTGACTGAAAAACTAAAAGCTGCGTATAAATAATACGTAACGTCCTATCGGAAATACATTTCTTCCCGCTTAGTTTCTATTTCACCGAAAATTATGATACTTAATTTTATTCACCCAGGAGTTTGACTGGTGTGCTCTCCAGGAAGTCCCTCGTTTTGAGCGCGGTGTGTGCAGGCGCATTGCCGTGGTGGAGCAGTAGTCCGCGGAGCCCTGTGTTTGGTCGCTTGTTGCTCACAACAGAAAAAACTTCTGGTAAACATTTGGTAGTATACCATTCGTCGTTAATGCTTCTTTGATCTCGTAAGGGAATTGAGGCCAAGTGGCCAGTCAAATTAAAAAAGCTGGCGATCAAAATCTTCCCCCCGCTTCGAGATCGCTTCACTTTGGTAGGCGTTGGTTCATTTTGAAACACCCAAACTGTCGACTGGCGCTTGGTTTCTGGATCGTATTGATAAATCCAGGACTCATCACCTGTTACGATGTCGTAAATACGCCGAGACGAGCCTGCTTCAAATTTGTTTAGCATATCACGGCACCATTCCACCCGGGCCTGCTTCTGAGCGTCGTCGGTGAGGTAGTGCGGCACCCAGCGCGATACTATCCTCCTCACGCGAAGATGCCCATGTAGAATCTCGTGAACGCTTCCCGATCCAATCTTTAATATGTGCTGAATCTCCTGATATGTAATTCGCCTATTATCTTGGATTAAATTTTTCACTGCTAGCACGTTTTCTTCCGTAATAGCCGTCAAAGGGCGACCGCTTCTTTCTTCATCCCCCAAGGTTGGTCGACCGCGCCTAAATTCGTTATACCAACGATACACGGTTGCCTTGGAGGGGCTTTCATCCATAAATGCCATTTGAAGCCTATCGAACGATTCATCCGGTTTCAGGCGACACTTGAAATCGTAAAAAATCGTAATAAATATATTCTGAGTGGCCTGGTATATTTAGAAAAAACTTAATTTTGAATAAATTTTCGGAGCTTTTGTACTACCCAATAAAAAGTTCCTATTAGTAGTATCTATAATTAAGTATCTATTATTAGCGGTTAAAAACGACCGATTTTCAATGTTCTAGCTACCTCCTAAGTAACGAGGCGTGACTGTTTGTATCGTTACTTTGATTTTATATTATGTTCAGACGAATAAAAAAATATTAAATTTCCTGCCTACCCCCCGAAGTCAAGCAGCGTGATTTAAAGTATTCTTAGTTGCAACCCGGGTAACACACAGTTGAATAAAAAAAAGTCCCATCAAAATCGGTTTTGTAGTTTTGGCGTGATGTGGTAACATACAGACAGACAGACAGAAAGACAGACAAAATTTATTAAAAAAAGCATTTAATTTTTATATCGTTAATAATGCCTACTGCAATTATTTTTTTGTAAAAATATTCAATGTACAGACACAACCCTTCTAGAAATTTATTATATGTATGGACTTTTCATTTGTTTTTTTACTTTTACACCCATCCACTGCACAATAATTACGTGGTTTCGGCATTTCGATGAGTAAACGCGGGAAACGTGTGGTGCGAGCGCTCAGGCGGGCGTGCGGCAGCCCTTTGTCGGTTGTATCGTGGACGATACGCCGAGCGGTATGCATGTAACGCGTGGCCTTGAACGAGTGAAGGACGCCTACTTATAGCATTATCAGGGATTTTATACACATCATATCATACATAACACATAAAACATTTTAAATAAACCGAACGAAGTGCATCAAGTTGATAATGGTGTCGATTCACACAGCCCAATTCCTTAGCTAAATCTTAGTTTAAAATTTCTTATTTTAATTTTAAAATTACATAATGCTATTCAGGTGACCCCTTTATACTAAGAAATATTTTTTATTGACGTTTTATGTTGATTTTGAAGTTGTTAAAAATGACAATTGAATGATATGATTGAGCGGGGTATGTTTTTTAAGAAACGCTGGGCCTGGGCCTGTATTCACCACCCAATCGACTCAATCGATCAATTCTGTCGCAACCAAAGACAATTTTTTTTAACACACACACACACACACACACACACATAAATCACGCCTTTATCCCTTACGGGGTAGGCAGAGCGTTTAACGCCTCGTAAAAGGCGCTTTCGCCACGTCTGACAAGAATTGAGGGCAATTTTAGATTGTAATATGTATTGCTATAGTGACAGGTTGTCAGCCCATCGCCTAAATTACAATACACTGTAACCCTCAAGTCCCTTTTGCTGACTTCAACAGCATGCCCGGGAGGAAGGGCAGCTGGAACATTCTATGTTTTTCTATCTCTCCCAGTCCAGCATGGAAGCATTTTTTTTTAAAAGATTATTATTTGCATGTAGTCATTTCTACTTTTCTCGACACTGAGCCGGTATTCACAGATCCAAGTACGGGCTATGCCAAGTAATTTGGATCCGATGCTATGTTTGTGGGTGTGGTTGGAATATTGTTGCGTTTGCGTTATTATTATTATTATTACTAGCCTACTGTGTCCCACTGCTGGGCAAAGGCCTCCCCTTCTTTCTTAAAAAGATAATTATGAAGAAAAAAAATGGCAGATCTGTATCTGACGCCCCTTCTATAAAGAAAATTTTTGCTTTTCTTGTACTTGACTCTTGTATTGAGGTTTTATAAAAGATAACTTTGTTCTCCAAAATATTTTGAGGATTTGCTTCACTTGGTTGCTAGCTGTTCCTCCCACCAAGGAGAATCTCCCGGCTGGCTTGATTCTCGCCGCGGTGAGAAGTTCCTCACAGTCAAGAAATAGTCAAACCACAGTTGTATGCTCGACGAAGCTGGTTGACCTAGTCGCGGCGAGTTCCGACAAAGAAGTTTCGAATGATCACATCAGTAAAACGCGGTGACGCTCTTTTTGAAGGCAGCGGATTAATACAAACATGGATATGTATCGACTAGAAATGTATTTGGGAAGAACTTTGCCTTGAACTTGACTTTGTGACCGAAACTAGTATTAGCAGAAAAGGTTGGGATGTTGTCTGTTTATCAAATAGTAAGAGCATGAAGTTGTAAGTAAGTTCTATGTCTTTCTCTCGGTCCATGTCCAGCAATCATTAATAAAATATAAAAATAATTTCAATAGAGAATGGGATGTGTCTATATAAGGGAATGAGAACAGACCACATGAAAGGTAGGGACAGCACTGATTCTTGTGATTTTTTATCCTGTGCTGTAGATAACTGTTGCTGTCATTTCGTTCGTCTAGTTCTGATTGTAGTTTGCATTGTCCTATCTTCCATTAGTTTATGTATTAGTTTTTTTATATATTGTGTATTAGTTTATTTTACAATATCTATGTAGTAGCTTGTACTTAGTTTATGTATTATATGTAATGTAATGCATTTAGGATACATATTTGACTAGGTTCGCACTATCCCGCTTACCGCTACGCATTTTTCTTTCACCCAAAGGTTGCCTGGTTGTGTTGTATGATTTGTATTCTTACGTGCAATAAAGTATTTTATGTTATGTTAATTTCAAGGTTATTCCGAACGATGGTGCAGCAGCAAGACGTTAACTGCAGCTAGCTGCAGTCAGCTTTTTACTAAATACACTTTAATAATCTATTTCTGTTTCAGTAACCTAATGCTAATAATATTAATTCTAGGACTCAACTTCCTGATATCATCATACAAGCAGGCCAGTTCACAATCCGAGACAGCCAATCCTGCCGAGTAAGGGCTCATACCTAAAAGGCTGGATCTACTGTGTGACGACTGTGGCTGACACAACTTTAAATGTGAATATGGAAGACACAGTTGATTGGATCAGCACTGCAATTTTTGTACCAGTATTCAATTTTATTTAAATATTTTTTTAATGAAAAAAAAAATTCTTATTATTTTTGTTCCCTTTACATGAAAATTACCTTAACATGCAGAGTTTCATTTCCCTGCCCCAAAGTCTATACTCTACCTGGGAAAGATAACTCTTAAGGACTTAAACAATAGTAAAAAATAAGTCATATATTTGTATTTGCGACTGATCATGTCCTCAGTGTCCTCACCCAGCAGTTATAAGTTCAGGGGTTATGAGAGGTATGTGGTGGACTACAGTAAATAAAACAATAATAAAAAATAGGATAAATAATTTTATTTGCAACGAGTCTCACCGACCTTGTTCATAGTGATGTGTGATATACTGCGGAGTTGTAAAAGGTGCGGTACTAATTGTCTTTTTGTTGTTTGATTTTGAGCATTTCCTTTGATATATAATTTGATATATATTATTCTTCCATGCTGGACTGGGAGAGATAGAAAAACATAGAATGTTCCAGCTGCCCTTCCTCCCGGGCATGCTGTAGAAGTCAGCAAAAGGGACTCGAGGGTTACAGTGTATTGTAATTTAGGCGATGGGCTGACAACCTGTCACTTTAGCAATACATATTACAAGCTAAAATTGCCCTCAATTTTGTCAGACGTGGCGAAAGCGCCTTTTACGAGGCGTTAAACGCTCTGCCTACCCCGTAAGGGATAAAGGCGTGATTTGTGTATGTGTGTGTGTATGTATAATATGAACTGTAACTCAAATGGTGTCTTCTGACTAACTTTTGCTTCTTTTGTTGCTGTTTTTCTGAAAAAATACTGAAAATATGATTGTTTCAATGTTTCTTTTCCTATTGGACAAACAAAATAAAAGTTAGTTTAAACCTAAGGCAAGAAATGTAATGATTGTTACTTTCTCTAACCATTCCACATGAAAGACACAGAAGTTCATATTACTTAGTAGAAAATAAATAACACCTTTTAGGTACCACCTTTGCTACAGCGGTAAGCTGCTATGGGATTAGAAGTTAACGGATGCCGGCATTATTGGTAAAATTAAACGCAACTCTCATATCTTACTATGGTAGGTGCAAGCTTGTATGTAATCCTAGGAATTAACCAGCATCATCTCACTTTTATTGCTATTTATACATAGATACATACATATAATCACGCCTTTATCCCTAATGGGGTAGGCAGAGCGCAAACGGCCCAAACAAACGTCGCTCCAACACGTTTGACAAAGTTTTAAGGGTCATTCAAGATATATTTGTAGGCATATTGCTGTAGTGACAGGTTGTCAGCCTATCGCCTAAATTGCAATATACAGAAACCCTCCGATCCCTTAGTTGGTTTTTACAGTATGCCCGGGAAGAAATGCAGCTGGTACAATTTATGTTTTTCTCTTGCTCCCAGACCAGCATGGAAGATTGATTGCTATTTATCTCTCAGATAATGCCTTCAGTAAGGGTATTTTGGCTCATGATCTGGACCTTGTTGTTTTTAGCTGACTTCAAAACAACACGCAGGCTAAATATTATATGCTGGCAACTAAAAAAAGTTAACTGATGCAAATTCGAGAGAAAAACAAATTGCACCCTGTACATTTCTTACCTTTTTGCAGCTCCAGTACCGATTTATTCGGCGACATTTGTCACAAAATAACATTTGGATGGGCCTGAGTATCCTGCAGCACTAGTTTTTGATTGTGAACGGAAAGACCAGAAATCTGGTGCAAATTAGAGATAAATTCAATGACAAATGCTTATTTAGCACATTATTGTTTCATCTTTCTGATACATAACCAACCACAGCCAACACATACCAGGCCACTCAGAAAGTATTGCGATAAATAGTTTTTATATAAATATGGCAGACTGGCCGGTTAGAATCTTTTTTGAAAATATGATTACTTGTAAGTAAAAATATGTGTGTTCCATTTTCAAAATTTCCCTCCACATTTTTTGCGAGCCAATTCAAAGTATCGTGTCTTACTGAAAAATGGATCTGCGCCGGGAACATTTTAGAGCTATGATTTTTTACGATTTCAAGTGTCGCCTGAAACCGGATGAATCGTTCGATAGACTTCAAATGGCATTTATGGATGAAAGCCCCTCCAAGGCAACCGTGTATCGTTGGTATAACGAATTTAGGCGCGGTCGACCAACCTTGGGGGATGAAGAAAGAAGCGGTCGCCCTTTGACGGCTATTACGGAAGAAAACGTGCTAGCAGTGAAAAATTTAATCCAAGATAATAGGCGAATTACATATCAGGAGATTCAGCACATATTAAAGATTGGATCGGGAAGCGTTCACGAGATTCTACAAGGGCATCTTCGCGTGAGGAGGATAGTATCGCGCTGGGTGCCACACTACCTCACCGACGCTCAGAAGCACGCCCGGGTGGAATGGTGCCGTGATATGCTGAACATATTTGAAGCAGGCTCGTCTCGGCGTGTTTACGACATCGTAACAGGTGATGAGTCCTGGATTTATCAATACGATCCAGAAACCAAGCGCCAGTCGACAGTTTGGGTGTTTCAAAATGAACCAACGCCTACCAAAGTGAAGCGATCTCGAAGCGGGGGGAAGATTTTGATCGCCAGCTTTTTTAATTTGACTGGCCACTTGGCCTCAATTCCCTTACGAGATCAAAGAAGCATTAACGCCGAATGGTATACTACCAAATGTTTACGAGAAGTTTTTTCTGTTGTGAGCAACAAGCGACCAAACACAGGGCTCCGCGGACTACTGCTCCACCACGACAATGCGCCTGCACACACCGCGCTCAAAACGAGGGACTTCCTGGACAGCACACCAGTCAAACTCCTGGGTCACCCTCCTTACAGCCCTGATCTAGCACCGTGTGACTTCTTTTTATTTCCAAAAATAAAAAATCAGCTCAAGGGGATACAATTTTCGTCGCCGGAAGATGCGCTGGCTGCGTTCGAGCAGGCTGTAAACGAGGTGTCTACGGCGGACTGGAAAAAGTGTTTTGAAAACTGGTTCAGACGCATGAATCTTTGTATAGAGGCTGGTGGAGAGTACTTTGAAAAGATTTAATAAAAATATATGTACCTGTAGAACAATTTTTTTTAGTGTCGCCAATCTTTCTGAGTGTCCCACGTATTCTTCTATTATTTCGCCAAAAAGAACGCGGTTTCTCTTAAGATAATTTTAAGAAGCACGAAGCACACATAAGTCCTTCTTCATTCTTACCTTAAGTGACATAAAATAAAGAAACAAACGTCAAAAATGTGACCGCCAGAATAGCTTTTGCACGCTAACGTTAAAAACATCTGTTCGGTATTAGAATTAAAATATCGCTCCCCTGAATAGCAAACCGTGTTCTGACGTTCATATTAAAACAAACAAATATTATTATTATTATTTTAAATACATATATAGGCGAGCATTTGTCCGCCATCTCACCTGGTGGAAAGTGACGATGCGGACTATGTTGAAGCATACTCACTTATGTAGTGCCTATTCACTCTCGCCTTGAAAAGGCCCAGGTTATATTGTTCCGGAAACAGATCCGCCGGCAGGGAGTTCCACTCCTTAGCCGTTCGCATTAAGAATGTGGAAGCGAACCGCTTCGTGCGAATTTGTGGTATATCCACGACATAAGGGTGGAACCCCTGTCCACGCCTCGTGCTCTGGAGATGGAAAGGGGAGGGGGGTATAAGGTCATGAAGTGCTAACGCGTACTCCCCGAAATGTATCCTGTAAAATACCGACATGCACGCCACTCTGCGACGGTGCTCATGGTTCTGTAGTTTTGCCTCAACCAGTGCTGAGTCTCCAATGAGCTTCTTAGCACGTTTCTCGATTGAGTTTAGGCAGCCAGCTGGTATTTTGCTGAACCGTCCCAAAGGTGGCAGCAGTACTCCATACACAATCGGATTTGAGCTGTGTACAACTGCAATAGCTGTCCCGGTGTGAAGTATCGCCTCACCTTCGAGAGGATACCAAGTTTTTTGGCAGCTGTTGTGGCCAGAGACTCAATGTAACGTCCAAAGTTCAAGTCGGACGTAAGGCTCATACCAAGAAGCTCAAGATGGTCAAAAATTGGTACGGATACATCCCGGAAAGTTGGAGCCAGGTTAAAAGGACTCCGTTTTGTCGAGAATAGACACGCCTGGGTTTTGGATGCGTTGAACTTGACGAGATTGGCATCGCCCCACTCGGATATCACCCTTAGCGATGAGTTCAGACGATCCACTATGGACTCCCGACAAGACTGGATTGTTTCACTGTTGGCCCTTGCACTGGACAGATATCTGTCAACAACCGTGCTGTCATCAGCGTACCCAAAGGTATCGGGTGTCAACATGTCGTTGATAGCAGGAATAAGGTTGCAGACAGGACAGAACCCTGAGGAACTCCGGTATCAATAGCCTGTTGTCCGGAGGAGCAGCCTTCAAAGACCACTTGTATGGATCGTTCACTCAAGAAGTCCGAAATCCAGTTGCAAAGGCCAGCAGGTAACCCGTAGGCGGGAAGCTTGCCAGTAAGGCTAGCGTGCCAGACCCTGTCAAAGGCCTTGGAGATATCCAGAGACACGGCAAGTGCTTCACCATGTCTCTCGATAGCCTCGCTCCATAAGTGAGTGGCATGCACGAGGAGGTCCCCCGTCGATCGCCCTCGGCGGAAGCCGTATTGGTGATCGTTAAGGAGATCATTATCCTCAAGGTATGCCAGGAGCCGATTATTCAGTACACGCTCCATAATCTTGCAGAGTATAGAGGTTACCGATATGGGTCTATAGTTGGCAGGGTCTGCTCGACTACCTTTTTTGGGTACAGGTTGCACATTTACAAGCTTCCACGATTTGGGAACAACACCAGTCTCAAGTGAGAGGCGGTACAGGCGTGTCAACACCGGAGACAACTCAGGCGCACAGTTACGCAGGACGATTGCAGGGATACCGTCAGGGCCACTTGCTTTATTCACGTCTAGATTTCGCATGGTTTTAAGGAACTCTTTTTGCCGGATGCGTACGGCTGCCATAGAGCAGTCGACACGAGGTAACGGGGGTGGTATTTTACCTGCGGCATCAAGACGCGAACTTTCCGCAAAATACGAGGCAAAAAGATTGGCTTTCTCCTCCGCAGTATGAGCAAGCGACCCATCAGGTCTCTGCAGAGGCGGTAAAGATGGCTGGCAGAAATTGGTTTCCACTGCTTTCGCAAGCGACCAGAATGCTTTACTGCCAGCCGGATAGGAAGCAAGCTTAGCGCCTACTCGGCCTATGTGGGCGAATCGAGCCCTGCGTAATTCCTTTTTGCTTAACTTGGTGGCTTTGTTATAGTTTAGTTTCAGATCGCGAGTATTCGGAGATTTGCGTGCACGAGCATCAGCCCAAGCAAGGAATGCGCACTGTTTCTGCGATTCCGCGCAGTTACAGTCAGCATTAAACCACGGGCAAGCTTTGCTACCAGTAGGAACATCAGAGAACGATATGAAATACTCCATACCCTGACGTATGACTTCTGTAATAGCATCCGCGCAGCTCGACGATTCGCCTGAAGAAAAACAGTCCTGCCAAGGATACGAAGCAAAGAAGTGGCGCATCTCATCCCATTCTGCTGACCTGTATCGCCACACCCGTCTTTTACCACAAGGGCCCTGATCGGGTGGTGAATACACTGATACAGATTTCACCAGACAGTGATCTGAGGTGCCCAATGGGGCAGAAACAGACACAGAGTATCGGTCTGGATCGGTAGTCAGCAGAAAGTCTAAGCAGTTGGCTGTATGAGACTCAATATCCGGGACCCTTGTTGCACAGCTGACAAGCTGCGAGAGATTTAGCGACAATGCAAATTTGCGCGCCTCTCACCCAGCATGATCGGTCTCTAGGTATGGGAACAACCACTCTTTATGATGAGCGTTGAAATCCCCCAGGATGACTAGCTGCGCTGCCGGGTCTCTCTGCAGAGCTTCATCAGCACCTTTACTGAGGTGTTCAAACAGTTTGGTTGTCTCCGTGTCTCCACTATGCGAGCGATAGACGCAAGCATACACATTTTGACCTACACCAGTATCGACCAGTACCCACAATACGGAAAAACTTGGTGCCTCAAGGTTCTTGAGACGCTTGATGCAAATGTCATCGCGAGCGTACACACAGACTCCGGCACGAGGTAGAAACCTGTGTTCTAGTGTGTAGCCGGGATAGCTGAGGTACGCCGCGTCAGCCGGACAATTGATCTGCGTCTCAGTGAGGAACAGCAGATGCGGTTTTTCAGTCTCAAGATGGTGATGGACGGGGTTGAGATTTGAGTGCAAGCCTCGAATATTTGAGAGGTGCACTTTAAGTGGGAGGACGTGCAACCTCTGTTTAACCATTTTCCGTTTTTTGAGTGTTTTCATAATTGGTGAAAAAGTGAATAGGCAGGAGGAAGGCAGTTGTACGAGGTACCGCGTTGCAATAAGCTTTGAAAATGAGCTGATTGCAGCCACACGCAAAGATAGCTGGCTTGGAGACCACGGGGACGCCCGAACCCCCCCGGGGATTGCCACCTGGTCCTCCCATCCGGTCGCCAACCGGCAAGGTGAAGCATCCCGGGATTTTTCGTGAGGTGGCAGGGCAGCCTTTCGCGGGTGGCTTTCCCGCTACTTGGGCCCTCAACTTCCTACGGTCGGCCAGCGGAGCACCGTGCTTCGGATCCCGCTAGCCTCCAGAACCAGCCACGCGTTGTCGCAACAATCAGCCACTCCGACCTGCTACATGCCGCGGTACTACTTATTCTAAGAAGAATTAATATTAGGATGCCTGTGAGAATCGACACCAATATCACTGAATATATTACAATAATTAATAATACATACATACATATAATCACGCCTTTATCCCTAATAGGGTAGGCAGAGCGTAAACGACCCAAACAAAGGTCGTTCCTATAGATAGATTTGTAGAGATTATTTATATATTAGCAGCATTTCCTCCCGGGCATGCTGTAGAAACCAGCTAAGGGATCCAAGGGTTTCTGTATATTGCAAGTAAGGCGATGGGCTGACAACCTGTCACTACAGCAATAAACCAACAAATCAATCTTAAATAACCCTCAAAACTTTGTCAGACGTGGCTAACGACTTTTGTTTAGGTCGTTTTTGCTCTGCCTACCCCATTAGGGATAAAGGCGTGATTATATGTACTTTCTTTGAAAACACAAGAAGTGAAGTTTACAGAAAGGTATGCAAGGGCGAACTTATCTCTATGAAGAAATCTATTCCAGCTAACCCACTGTCCGTGGAGAGAATGAGAAACATTTTAAGGGCAAGACAAATACAATGCAACGTAAACTATATTTTTATAGATAACTGACCATCTTTCTATGTACCCTGTTTAATGGTGAATAAACGATAATCTTATCTTATCTTATCAAAAAAATAAACAGATATACGAGTACTCAAAATCTTCTTCTTAGCGAGTGGATTCTCGAGTCGAACAACGACTCTAAATAAAACGGTAGCTTAATTTCGCCTCGAGCAGCTGGGTGGCGTATTAGATCAGAAAAGAGCTGCAAAGCAGGGCGGGCTTGAGATCGATCCTCATCGCAGATAGATATCTTAAAAAAAAATCTTTGCTTTTATTTTTATAACGGAACATTTAATTGGAAATAGTTTTTTTTTTCTTTAATTTTAAGGCATTATTTTACGGTCATAAAAATTACCTGTATTTAGTGGCTAGAATAATTATAAAACTTTAAGATTGTTAGTGGCCGAATTTAATTTTATTAATTACGAACCCTTTTGTTAAATAAAATTATTTGAAAAATATTTACGTGCATCATAACTTTCAGAATTTGAAACATATTTAATAACATGTACCAACCTGCATTATCGCTGTTTAATTCAAAAAGGTAGGTAGGTAACCTGTTTGAATTAAACAGCGATAATGCCAACTGCAACCCGTCAGTTGAGCCAGTTTGGTACACGTTAGCGCGGGGGACCGGAGGTTAGGTAACCTTTCAAATCGACGGTGGGAGTGCTCATTCTATAGTGATAATACTTGACTTTTTCCAGGAAGATTTGCCAATATTTTCACTATTGTGTAATTATCCGTGTTTTCGAAATATTCCTATTAATTTTGCGAAGATTAGAATCATCAAATCTTCCGACAACACATATGTACATTTGCATGTATGCACACAATTTACCACAGATAATTGCGTCTATATTTCAACGTTTCTATCATACTGTACAGCCAATATTATTTATGAGCGGCATCTTCCCTCTCCGGTTACATCTTAACGATGCGGTTGATTGGTGGCTCATGTAAGGGTATGGGTACCGTCTTGGCGAGTGCGATATTTAAGATCGATCAACGATAGATCGGTTTACTGTAGACCGACAGAACTGTAGGTCGACTCACTTTATAATTTATAACTAGCTTTCCGCCCCGCGGTTTTACCGCAGCTAAAAGAGTTTCCCGTGGGATCGAGTTCCCGCGATAAAAAGGTGCCCTTGTTCTTGATCAGGTTATTGCGATGTAGCTATTTGTATGACCATATCTAAAAGAAATATTTTATTTCTGGGTGAGTGTGATATATTTTCAAAGTAAAACGCTTATGTGCTATGCACGCACAGTGTACGTTGCTTTCTAACACGTAGTAAAATATGTTTTTCAATGGGTTCAGTAATTTTCAAGCCCAATGATAATAAACACACATACATACAACATTTTATTAAATTACTAAAAAAAGGCTAACTTTAAATATATTGTGTGTCATCGAAAATGAAGGACGTTTTTTCATACCCAACTTCCTCCGCCTTTTCACTCCTTTCGGTATGAAATTTTAAAAAACGCTATAACACAAATTCTATATTTTTTATTATAATCCCAAATACAAAAAAAAAAATCCTTCTTTCAAAATTAAAGGAAGTAACGTTACAAAACAAACCTCCTGATTCTAGCTTAAATAGTTTAGGCTCTGCTTTGATGAGTCATTTCGTCAGCTCCACCCTTTTAGGGGTGTTATTTTCAAAAACACTGAAATGCGTGTCCATTGTTTTTTAATCATTAGCTTAAATCCAAAATTGGAAGATAGATATATAACTTCAAAATTTACATATTTTCATAAAAAATTACATACTCCTATTTATCCCTTTGGGGGTCGATTAGCTAGCATTAGTAGTTAAAGCTCTGCGTTGATGAATCTGTCAGTCAATAAGGACAAACGATTTTATTAGTTTAGATAAAGAAGTGATAAAAAAACTACATAATTGAAAAACAACAGGGACCGAAAATATACACAATTATTGGTATAAAACATTACACACATCTATCCATTCCTTTACAACTTTATTAAAGAATTTATAAAAAACTACAAATCATGCCTAGCTACATAACCGCAGCAGGTGTCACGTACATGTTGCCAAAAGACCAGACTGATCTTCAGAATCCCGCTAAATATAGTCCGATTACATGTTCACAAACCATATACGGTTTGCTCAGTCATCGACACTGAACAACTTCCACCAGGATTTATTTTTCAGGAAGTGAAAAAAAATGTCTTTTCGATACAAAATGTCCTACTCGATCACACAATTTGAATGGAAAATCCTGGTGAAAGTTGTTAAGTGTCGTTGATTGAGCAACCACTATCACTTTGCGGGATGCTGTCCCTTACACCTGGTATAATAAATAATCACATCTTGCCTTACATCCGTCATCTACAAACACATTACTTACAAAACAGCAGAAATGGTGCAGAAAATTCAGCCAGGGATGCATAGAGTAGTTAATCATACATTTCTGTAATTTTGAATCAAGTCCAGTAGCAGAAGAAGAATTTATACAGCATATACATGGACTATAAGGAGGCCTTTGATTCACCACCACACTCAAGGCTGTTAAAAGTATTACTTTACAATATCCACCCAACAATAGTAATTTTCTTACAAAAAAACAATGGAAAACTAGACAAAACAACTAAAACTGAATACTCCTACTCTAACAACAAACAAAGTTACGATCAAAATACAAAGGGGCAAGGGCATATTGCAAGGGGACGCCCTCAGTCTGCTTTGGTTATGCCTAGCCTTAATACCATTATCAAATGCATTAAACGCCACCAATATTGGATATCCTTTTGATTACGCTAGTATTATAACTGAACCCCAGACAGAGAAATCCAAATATAACCTTAATGACCAATTATATATGGATGACATTAAACTTTACGCTGTAAATGAGGATGAACTTCATACATGCGCAGAAATCACGGATTCTTTTTTAACTGACATAAAAATGGACTTTGAAATTGACAAATGTAAGATAAATTCAGTTAAAGATGGGCAGACATATAAAAATCACTACCTACTACAATCAGGGCAACGATTAGATCCACTCGACGACAATAGAGCATATAAATATTTAGGGTTTCACCAATCAAAGCAAATACACTACAAATAAATAAAAAGGAGCTTAAACATCAGTTTAAACACAGACTTAATTCTATAACCTTCCTTACAGTCTAAAACGTAATTAAACACGTACTAACATACTCTTTTGGTGTTATCACCTAAGCGCCAAAGGATCCATTACAATAGTCCTGGATCCGGACGAGATCTTCATTCAAACAGCGATCAAAATTAATATAGTCTTCATCTCAAACAAGAGTTGATGAAATATAATGTCGATCTTACTATTTTTCGCTCTAGTAATAATTCCCTATTAAGTGATCTATATTGTCGATTAACCGTAAATCGTTCTATCGTTAGTCGACCATAAGGCTCGTATTCATGAAGCGATATCAAACTTGAGAGCAATATTAAGTATGGAATTGACAGGCTAGTTTGTACTGAAATGACATTTCTGATACGAACTTAAACTCGCTGTCACTCATGACAGCTGATTATAAATACGGCCCCTCCAAACCGTGAGGGCATTGATATCGTACAGACAGCTTCTTTGTTCCCCGTACGAATTTATGGGAAAGGGTATACGTGTGTTAACGTTAAACACATAATATGTTTTGGAAGAGGTAAGATAATCAAGCAAAAGTTAGGATTTAGTTGCGAGATGCATTATTCCGTTTAGTCGACGGTTTAGCTTTTCGAAATCCATTTATGTTTGCGATTGTACAACTTATCTATGAAATATATGGAAATACCCCGATAACAAAAGATGTAAATTATTATAATATAATGTTGTATTATTCTAATTATGATAATCTGCTTAAAGTGACCATATTCTAATTCATATATCTGACAATTGTTTTATAAGTTTCACATAATCGAGTTAGAAAATATCTAACATATAATATTGACTGTAAAATTGAAAGTATACATACATACATACATACATATAGTCACGCCTTTATCCCTAATGGGGTAGGCAGAGCGTAAACGACCTAAGCAAAGGTCGTTCCGCCACGTCTGACAAGTTTTGAGGGTTATTACAGATGATCATGACGTATATTGCTATAGTGACAGGTTGTCAGCCCATCGCCTAAAATTGTAATATACTATAACCCTCGAATCCATTAGCTGGTTTTTACAGAATGCTCTGGAGGTGATGCAGCTGGCACATTCTATGTTTTTCTTTCACTCCCAGTCCAGCATGGAAGAAATTTGAAAGTATGTACTACTTAGTTATTTAGTGGTAAGCATAGTTAATTGGGTGCAAACGTGTTAGGTCTGTGTACTTGAATGTGTAATTTATAATAAACGAAATGAAGTGAAATGTTCAGTGTCACTAGCGCTTTCTGATGTAATATATTTTTTTAGATCTGGAATGCCTCATGTGGAACCCTAAGAGCACAGCTAGACAATAAGAGGTATCGAGATACCAATATTCCGAAATTTACTTATCGTGATTAGCATTTTTTGTTTATATTGTACATTAGCATTATTAGTTACTCTGTGGTTTATGTAATAAAAATCGAATAAGGATTGAAAAAAACTTGCAGTTTTCTTAAAAAAATAAAACTTCTGTTAGAAGAAATTATCAGTATGAGGCAACAACACGGGCTGAGATGAGGGGTGCTTGAACTTCTATATCTATACTAATATTATAAATACGAAAGTAACTCTGTCTGTCTGTTTGTTTGTTGAGAGTTTGTGAATGAAGAACTGAAGCGGATGATGAAGGACGGCATAATAACCCCAGTGAAGCATTCAAGATTTTCAATTTCTATACCCAAAGGTTGCCTGGTAGAAATTGCTGCTTTAGCAATAAGGCCGCCTATATTGTACTGTCGCGTTTGTTCCTTTTTATTTCTGTTGTATGTGTTTCTTTGTGCAATAAAGAATTTTGTATTGTATTGTATTGTAAGATGGGCCCCTCCGATAACCAACCCTCTGAAACCTGATGGCAAAGTACGGATATGTGGAAATTACAAATACACGGTCAATGCATCTTGTGAAGCTGACAGCGATCCATAACCTACAGAAAATGAAGCATTTTTCCAATTTTCTGGTGGAAAGTATTTTACCAAATAAGATTCACAACATGCTTATAATCAGGTAAAGGTAGATAAGGAAACTGCTGAGCTCCTGACACTGAATAGTCCACTCGGATTAATGAGGATGAATTCTTTGGCTTTTGGTGTCCATGCAGCACCAGGAATTTCAAAGGCTGATTACATCAACACTGGCCAACATTGAAGGTGTAGCCTGCTTATTGGATGATGTGGTTGTATGTGGTGCAATCATGGCTGAGAATGATGAACGATTGAAGCAGGTACTGCAGCGGTTTTGATGAATTGGGCCCCGAATTGAATAAAGAAAGAAAGAAATGCGTTTTTGCTGCAAAGACAGTCTCATTTCTAAGTTATGAGATAGATAAAAATATAATTTATCCAATAAAAGAAAAAGTTGAACAGATTTTAGAGAAACCGGCACCCAAGGATAAAAGACGTCTCAAAGCATTTTTGGGTCTGTACAACTTCTATGAGAGATTTATTAAAGAGAAGACAACTACCCTGCAACCTTTGTACAGATTACTCAAGGAGAAGATGAAGTGGCAATGAGGCCCTGCTGAGGAGGAAGCATTTAATGATCCAAAACGATTACTCACCTCAGATTTGACATTGGTTCATTATAGCTTAGAGCAGGAATTGTATTTACTGTGTGATGCTATGGTGTGGGTGCTGTCCTGGCACACAAAATGGCTGATGGCACAGAAAGACCCATAATGATGAGTTCAAGAACAATGGCAGATCACGAGAAAAGATATTGCCCAAATAGATAATTATGTATTAGGCAGTATATAGTGGGGCGCAAATTTTCTATTTGCACCGATCTCAATTCCCTGTTAAAAATATTCGGACGAAATAAACCTATTCCTGAATTGATTTCGTCAAGAATGCTAAGATGGGCATTGACTCTAAATGCCTATGATTATGACCTTCAGTACAGACCTGGCAAAGACTTGGGAAATGCAGATTGTTTGAGCCGATGGCAAGAAGAGTGGACAAGGAAGAATGTGTTGAAGATGTTTTTGTCCTGTGCCAGACTGATACAATGGGAATTAACTCAAAACAAATTGCAATTTTTTTTATTTTGGAGTCGATGTCAGCCAAGCATTAGCAATGTCTTGTCTATTGTTATCATATAAATACCTAAGTGTCTTCGCTATGTGTTAGACGTTTGTTAACCATAGCTGGCGACGACTGCAAAATCACTACATAGTATAAAATAAAGTTGCTTTCTCTGACCCTATATCCCTATGTATGCATAAATCTTTAACACTACGCAACGGATTTGATTGCGGTTTCTTTTAATGGATAAAGTAATTCAAGAGGAAGGTTTATATGTTGGGCTGGTGTCCAGCTGAAGCGGCGCGATACATGCATAATATAGTAGAGAAACACTGATAATTTCCGTGCGAAGCCGGGGCGGGTCGCTAGTTAACAATAATTGTATAGTATATTCCACAAAACACCTCTGAAGGCGGCTGCTTATTTTGTTATTTTCTACTTCCCATGCCATCTCATGCAGAAGTCTGGAAGCCTGAAAAGTAACACTCTAGTTAAGCTGTCAGTTATATTATAGTCGCTCTCTTCGTTTGTGGGATTTCTTTACATTAAAACCTTTTAGTTTCGAGTTTGAAAAAGCCTTCTTGATGTTGGACTTGAGCATGCTGGACTGGGGACGAAAGAAACACATAGAATGTGCCAGCTGCATTTCGCATGCTGCAAAAGCCAGGTAAGGGGTCCGAGGGTGTCAGTATATTGTAATTTAGGTGATGGGCTGATAACCTGTCACTACAGAAATATACCTACAAATCTATCTTAAATGACCCTAAAAACTTTGTCAGATGTTGCGGAACGATCTTTGTTTTCGTCGTTTACGCTCTGCCTACCCCATTAGGGATAAAGGCGTGATTATATGTACGGTATGCACTTGATAAAAATAAGAAAAGGTCATGCATTCTAGTGGTGATTTAAGCTAAGCTAAATTAACATATCTCATGGTGCTGAAATACAGCCAGGTTTCAATTCCCCTTTTTTATTGAAATCCAGAAGTTACAGTTTAGAAACTGGTGATTCCCAGTGTCGCTACCCACCTTTAAATTTTGATTCAGACATCACGTACGTACGGTAGAACTGGCTCGTGCCACCTGAAACTAATTCAATTGGATTTGAACTCCGACTCAGTTCCACAACTCTGGGGCGAGAAAAACCTCAATTAATAAGGGAATTACTGTTACAAGTTAGCTGTTAGATAACTTACTTGCAGTTGGAACTGTTAGTGAGGAAAACAAAATTGTACCTTTTATGAACTAACCTGTACCTGGTTGAACTGAGAGCGATATAAATATATTACAGAACTAGCTGAGCCTGCGACTTCGTACGCCTGATTTGTATGGAAAACACGCAGTGTCGAACATAATGAAAAAAAAAAAAAAAAAAAAAAAAACTTTATTGAACAGGTCCATTACAATGCATTATTAAATAACTATGACAACCACACTAGGCGACGCCTGTATCGTGGACGCCAAAATTACATTATTTAGTTTGCCAAGAGGACACAATCTATTTAATCACAATAATAAAAAAACAGTTAAAATATTTTCTGATACAAAAAGATTTTTTTATAATAAAACAATCAAATTAATTTAGTTAATAGGAATTAATTATAACAAATTCATTAAATTAAAATAAGGTGTTAAAAAGAACTCAATCTTGTGGAATTTATCAGAAGAAAATAACTGTAATAATAATAGTAACTCATGTATAAATTTATGAATAAATTTAATTTAAATGACATGCATCGGACTAAAATAACTAGAATTTTGGTGTGTATGAGTGTGTGTGTTTGTGTGTGTGTGTGTGTGTGTGTGTGTGTGTGTATGTGTATGTGTGAGTATGTGAGTGAGAATGTGTGTGAGTTAGTTAACAAGGTGAACTGAAGTGATAAATCTTAGGATAAAACATTTAAAATTTCTTCAGTTTTAGTATATGTCCATGTCATAATTTGTTTGGTAACGATTATCTTGGTTTCGTATAACGATATATCCTTGATTTCACATGACTTTACAATTTCATTGAATATATGCGGAAACATAAAGAGCGAAAAACGTCTTGCGAATGATGTGCTAGTTCTCTGAACTGGTGCTCGAAATACTCTGCATTTCAAAATCTTTTTAAAATTTGGCGAGTTCATAATAAGTTTTTGAGTTGTTAAAACAGCTTTGATTATGTATAATCGTCTTACGCTCAGTAATTGTGTTTCAGCATATAATTCTATGGTTGAAAATCTGTACGGTTTTCTAAAAATTACCTTCAGCATTGCCCTCTGTGCTCTTTCCAATATTATAAGATTAGTAGAAGTAGCCCCTCCCCAAGCCTGGATGCCATAACATAACACTGACTGGCAAAGTGATATGTAGACGGATTTTCGCAGTTCCCTATCAGCAGCTTCTCGAAGTGGTTTCATCACATGGATTAGCTTTCGTGTTCTTGTGGCAACGAGCTGTATGTGTTCCCTAAAGGACAATTTGTTATCTACAATGATGCCAAGGTATCTGACGGAATTAGCATTCTTTATTCCTGGACAGTTGCAAGTTCCAGGATACAGGTTATTGATTAAAGTATCACAGGTATGTACAATAATATCGTCGTACGAATCTGTAGACGAGGGCTCTGTCTTATAAAAACACAAGAACTTGGTTTTGGTGCTGTTAAGTGTCAGGAGATTTCCGTCAAGCCATTTTGCCACTTGCGCTATGCCCATCTCTGTTGTCTTGCGACACTGTTCCCAGTCGACATCGTTGAAGAGAATAGCAGTATCGTCTGCATAACAAACTATCTCTGCGTTTCTCAAACGCAGTGCTGCCATGTCGTTTATGTATACCAGGAACAATGTCGGTCCGAGAACACTTCCCTGGGGGACTCCAAAGGATATATCGCTTAGGCTGCTTGTGACAGAATCAATTTTGACACACTGTTTTCTTCCAGTCAGATAACTGTGAAACCACTCTAAAGCAATACCCCTTATGCCAACGGCGTTGAGCTTTTTTAGTAATATAGGGATTGAAACTGAATCGAACGCTTTTGCCAGATCCAAAAAAGTGCCGATACAAGATCTTCCGTGATCAAGGTGGCCAGCGATTCTATTTACAAGATCCGAGACAGCATCTTCGGCTGACTTGCCACGACGAAAACCATATTGGTTGCAAGCCAACAACCCCTCTTGTTCCAGATATTTTACAAGGCGGTTACTAACGATTTTCTCCAAAATTTTCGAGAAAGCTGACAGCAGTGATATCGGTCGGTAATTGTCAGGTATCTTCTTATCACCTCCCTTGTGAATCGGTATGACCGTTGCAATCTTCCAGGCGTCAGGCACTATCCCTGTTGACAGACTCTGGTTAATCATAACAACTAACGGCCCTATAATATTGTTTTTTGCCAACTTAATTAGACGGTTTGTAATGCCGTCCAAACCAGCAGCACTATCCGCATTTGAACTTAATATTATGGCCTCAATCTCAAAAGGATCAGTTGGTTCCATAAAGAAAGATTTATTTGATAGGGTGGGCGGGATAACATTATTTGCTAGCATGTCCTGAGATATATTCAGTTTCTTTAATATTTTACTGGCCAAAGTCTGCCCAACCGAGGCGAAAAAAGTATTGCAGTAGTCAACCGATTGACAAGGGGAGTTTTTGGTTTTAGTTAATTCAATAGCATTATTAGACTTGTTTTTCCTGTGTGTAATTGTGTTTATTGTTTTCCAAAGTATCTTAGGTTGGTTTTTATGCATTTCTAATAAATTTTTATCATAGTTAGTTTTACATTTACGGAGAAGTAATATGTAGAAGTTACGGTACCTACTGTATATAAGTTTCTTTATCTGATTTTTTGGATCAAATCTAACCTCCAAATGGAGTTTATCACGTAAGCGAGAACATTTTATTAAACCCATTGTCATCCAAGGTTTGAGAATGACTTTCCTACGACTTGTCGTGATAAGTTTAGAATGAGCGTCAATGATGTTTGAGACAATTCCCTGAAAAGATTCATTTTGCTCGGTTACATTCTGAATGCTATATAATTTAGACCAGTCCACGTTACTTAATTCTTCTACGATACATTCATAGTTTAAACGTAATCTTTTCCTAGGAGGATTGGTAGGCTTTGGTGTTGATAAGCTTGTGATCCCCGCTAAGACAATGCTGTGATCGGACACTGTAACCGGACATACAACCGTTTCTATATTACCTCTGCCCTTGTAGAAAACGTGGTCATGACAAGCATCAATCCTAGTTGGTTTATCCACTGCTTGCATCATGCCCAGCTCTGCCATCATACTGAGATACTCTGATGCTTCCTCAACTTTTTTGGTAGGGTTGTAAATATTTATATTAATATCTCCAGTTACAACGAAGCAAGCCCTTTGATTCAAGCCCTTAATGAAGTCATGCGTAGTTGTCAAAAATGAATCGAGGTTTTTAAAGGAAGGGGATCTATAAACAGCTAGTAATGTGATAACATTCGGGATGTCAACCACAATGCAATTACAGTCCTCGATACTTGGCTCAAAAGAATGTGCCGTCCAACATTCCCTTATATACACGACAACTCCACCCGATTTGTTGATAAAGTTTGTTGAACAAACAGGTACATAGCCTGGAATGAGAGGTTTTGTTGAATCAGGTTTTATCCAGCACTCCGTAAGAACCATTATATCAAATGCAATATTAAATCTATGCAAGATTATTAGAAAACTATCTAAATTACAGGTTAGACTACGTATATTTGCGTTCAGTATTTTTATTGAGAATAAGTTTAAAACCTCATGGCAATCTTCAGCTCTAGTTATAGCGTGGCATTTTACTCCGTTTTCGTTATCAAGAATTTGAATGATATTATGTGTAGTCATCATTGTGTAAAACGATTTTAGCTTTGATTATAGTAAATACAATTCGGAATGTAAAATGCCACTCTACTTTATATATGGTTGACGTATGGGTATTTCGTGAATAAACAGGTATAGTTAGTAGTGTGTGTTGTGATTGTAAGTGTAAGTGATGTATGGTTGCAGCGTAAGATTGAGAGATTGTGCGAATTATATACTCAGTTGCTTGCAGGAGCAGGCGCAGTTGGTGGAGGTCCCATATGTTTGTCCAGATCACAAATATTCTGAATTTGAATTGCTGGGCTTCTGTTGATTTCTGTGGACTCTGATTTACGAATGAGAATGGTTCCATTTCGTACCCAGCAGAAGCGAAAACCGTAATGTTGTGCACGTGTTCTTGCTTCTCGAAATAACAGCCGGTTCTTTTTTGTGAGCCGTTCGTTGAGAAAAAGCTTTGCTGGTGAACCGCTAACAATAGCTTCAGAGGTCAAACTCTTTCTAACTTTGGCAGCACGCAGCAACTCGTCTTTCTTCGCCTTCCGTATGAGCTTGACAACTATCGTGCGGGAATTCTTATCTTTCTGCTGTTTTCCATTGCCTTTGGGACCTGTTCTCGTTATATCATCTACATCAGATTCATGGAGTTCAACGTTTAGCTTTTGTGAAACTGCCAAAACTATATGCGTCAGATTTTCATTGTTAAGTTCAGGCACACCACAAATTTCAATTTCATTTTTTAATGAGATCTGTTCCTGTATGTTCATTAAGTTTTGCATATGTGTGATGGTTTCCTTGAGTTGGTTCATCTCTACATCCTTGGATTCCAGATTTTTCTTCATATCTTCGGTATACAAGACGTTTGTGGCTGTATTAGCAGCAAGCTCTGATTTGATTTCCTGCAGTTCCTGTCTGAGCAAGTTAAGATCTTGATTTTGCTCTTTCATAGACTGAACTTCTCGCCTTAGTGCAATGATTTCTTTAATTAAATCAGAAATACAAGCATCTTCCTCAATTTCTCGCGTACCACCTCTCGAGCCACGTTTTATATTAACATTGTTGTAAGAAATACTGTTATTTTGCTCTAAGTTACGGAGTGCAGTGCGGACTGGTGTGCTCGTATTGCCGCGCTTTGGATGAGAACTTTTACATTGTGGACATTCCCATACACTTTTGGATTGATCAGTTAGCTCATCAAATGTTTCTAATGATATTTGTAGACAAGGCAAATCGAATTTACCATTGCATAAAGAACATTGCATGAATTCAGGGGATTCAATCATGGTTCCGCAAGCACCACAGTTGTTAGACATCTTCGCTAATGTTTGAGTATGTTCCGAGGAGTATGATGTAAACAAACAAGCAAGGCGCTGTCAGAAGTTTGAATTTACCGCGCAGCGCTATAGCAGGCAGACAGCGGAGACGGCGAGCGGAGCGTTCCGATGCGGTGAGTCACAGCAGCGAGCGGTTTGCGGGTTGGCGTAGGTCAGTTATAACCAATATATTTAAATAACTCACTCACTGTTTTCTGTATATCTTCTGTGTTCTTTAAGATATCACAACAAAATTTTCACCACTTTGTACCTCAAACTGTGTACTATATGATTATTAAAAGAACTATCGTGAACTATCACTTTTTTCACTATTTATCGAATAATTTGCCGAAATCAAACAATATAGATGTGTCCTCTAAGAGTGTCGGATAAGGAAGGGAATAATGAAAACGCTAACCCGCGCGCGGAAGCGTGTTTCGCATTGTCTGATCTTTATTTTTGTATGGAAAACACACAAACTGGGGTACTTACTCAATATAAGAATGGTTTGCGTAATTATTTCTAACCTAGGCTGGACCCCAGAGAATTGAAAAACTCAGTCAAATATTAGTCAGGTGGCGTGATTATTTGTATCGTAACTTTGAGTTTAAGTAATGCTCAGTCAAACAAAAAAAGTTTCATCAAAATCGGTGAAAAATGACTCCATTTCAATTTAATACCTAGCTCCTAAGTCATGAGGCGTATTAATTTGTTTCGTAACTTTCATTTTAAATAATGCTTAGTCGAATAAAAAAAGTTCCATAAAAATCGGTTAAGAAACAGCCAAATTTCAATTGCCTGCCTACCCCCCTAAGTCAGGTAGCGTGCTTAAAGGTATCCTAAGTTGTCCAGGGTAACACACAGTTGAATAGAAAAAGTCCCATCGAAATCGGTTTATTAGTTTTGGCGTGAAGTGGTAACATACAGACAAACAGACAAAAATTCTAAAAATAATCGTTTTGATCTTCATATCGTTAATGTTGCTGCAGTTATTTTTTTGTAAAAATATTTAATGTACAGACACGACCCTTCTAGTGATTTAATATATGTATAGATGTACCAGCCGTCCCTCATATTTCGTAGAAGTCAGAAAAAGGGATTTATGGGTTACATACAATGTATTGTAATATTTAAATTTAATGTAAATTGATTTATTAAAGTAATTATAATTTATCAAAGTACTATCTGCCCCGGCGAACTTTCTTCCAATTTGGAGGCTATAAATTAGCAAATTTAAATTAGGTTGTTTTTTTACAAGGATAATAAGTTACAATTTAAAAAAAGAGGAGGCTAGATATACCCAAAACAACGTTAACAGTCTTGATATATTTTAATTGATTTATCTGGTTTTACCGAAAAAAGTATCACCAGATTACAATAAACGCAAACTTTAGTTTGCCCTCCGTTTGCACCAACGTTATCCCGCTGAGTCTTCCAGTGTTTTCGACGTATTTCTACAAAACCTGCGTCCCTTTACGTCTTACACGTCAGCAAAAACATACGCGGCGTCCAAAATCAGTTGTCACTGTTATTAATTTAGTTTTAAACAACTGAATAAATTTACAAATCCGGTTTTCTCAATTAACTTTAATTGTTGGAGCTCATTTCTATTGTTTATGTAATTTGACAGTTATTTCTACACGATTTTAGTTATTTTCTGTAATTAATCAAATGAATTACACAATTCTACTAGTGAGATAATTTTGTTAGTGTAAAACCTGTATATAAATATAATAACTAAGTGTAATCATCACTGTGTGTGTGAATATAAAACCACTATGACAATAAGGCACCTTTACATGCCAAATTATATTTTATTTATATTTAATTTACACTTATTAATGATTAATTTAGTTTCTTGGTAATAATAATTTGTGTCAACTGTGTTTTGTACATTTAGAAAACATTTAGCTTGACTTTTCTACGTATTATCGTATTATTATATTTGGTAATTTTTATTTTGCAAATTTGAATGGGTTTTTTCTTTATTTAATTAGATAAAACATTTAGTTTGACTTTTGCAAAGATTGTATTTTCTTGTTTTATATACTATACTATGACTATTTATTATTTTTATTTATTTAAAATACTTAATATTAAAACAATTTAGTTTTAATAAATAAATACTTATTATATTAATTATTGAAGATGTTAACATACATATTTAGCTATTTATTTGTTTATTTTTGTAGTTTGTTTAGTATTATATTTATATATAGTTATTATACCGTTTAAATTAAGGCCTTCGGGCTTTTTGCCCTTTATAAATGGAGGGCAATGAGAAGGCGGCCAAGCCGCCCGATAAAGATCCTTTGCCAATGGATGTGGATTCCAACAATAGAAAGCGTCCTGCTGATGATAAGGACCCCATTCCTCCTAAATAGGTGATTCAGAACTCTGATGATGCTCATGCGTCTTTCTCACATCTATAAACATCCTTCAATGGAAAATGACTCAGTTCTTTACAACTCGGATGATAACGGACCCTTTGTTGTCCATGTATTCCAGGAATCTGATTCTCCGGATTCATCAGTCAGCTTAAAACCCAATAAACTTTGCCTAATATTTAAACGTAACGAGGTTCAAAACATAAAACGAGGTGGAATTCAATCAATCGATAGAAATCGTATTGTAGTTCAATTTCATAACGCTGAGGCAGTTTTTATCCCATCTTTATAAAACGCCACAAATTAAAAGCGACAATTCCATCGTATAATGTATCTCGCATGGGGTTAGTAAGAGGTGTACCGGTTGTATGCAGGAGTTTGTTGAGGCAACCGATTTAACAGATGATTAAGGTAGAATATTGAAAGCTCGCCGTATAAACCGAAAAGTCAAAGAAGAAGATGGGAATCCAAAGTGGATTCCAACACAAACAGTGGTTATTACTTTTGAGGGACAATCACTCCCGGAAAAAAAATGCATTTTATACGGCACTTAAAGTCGGCATCTATAACTTAACTACAATCCAATGTAATAAATGTCTTAGGTACGGACATGTTATGTATCAATGTCGTTCTGATGCAAGGTGTTACAGATGTGCCGGCAAACATCCTGGTGATGACTGAAAAGTCACCCCTGACAGGGCTACATGTCTTTATTGTACGGACAGACATTTCGCCAATGACATGTCTTGTCCAGAATTCAGCAGGCAGTCTCGCATATGGCATGTCTCAAGAAAATATTTCATACGCAGAGGCGTCAACCCCTTATCCACCGTCGCGTAGATCATACGCTGATATGGCAAGAACCATGTTTTCGACAACACAATCATCACAAGGGCTTCCGGCTTCTTCTCCTGTTCTCACTCAAGTACCCCTATCAAGACCTTCACCTTCATACAGGAAAACTAGTCATAGGTCTCTCACTCCTTATAGTCCCCCATCCTTCCCTGGTTATGATCAAAAAGCTCATATGGAGATTATTAGTGAGCCTAGTTCGGTGCTTTCTAATGGAAATGCTTTAAGACCTATTGAGCAAATGACTCCTACTTCTACTTCTTGGTGGGACGGCTGCGATGCACGCAGACGGGTGATCAGCTCCTGATGTTGGAACCATTTCACCCAATTCCCAGTGGTGGAGCACTGGGTTCACCGGTGCTCCGTCAGCGTCACCTCCTTGAATCTACCGGTGGCCCTGCAGAAGTGCAGAATGTCTAATAAGGAAATGTTTTCTAAGTCCTTTGTCTCTAGTTTGTCAGTTCCTAAGTATTCCCATCTTGGCAGTGAGTAGCTATGACATTCGGCTAAGAAGTGGAAACTACTTTCCTCCTGTCCGCACTCAGGGCAATTTGGGTTATCTATTAATCTCATAATGTGTAGGTGTTTGTTCAGTCCGCAATGTCCTGTCAGTAACCCTACCAAGAGTCTGATATGTTTTTTACTAAGTTGTAGTAATCTACGCGTTTTTCTAAAATCTAGGCATTTTATGAAAGTTTAGATTGTCGACAGGACTGTAAGTTATTCCATCTACTGTTACTATCGTTTTTAATTTTTATATTAATAACGCCTTTTGTTGTTTGGCCTGGAATTGGTAGACATGGTTCAGGGCCCATAAAGGTTTCATCTGCCCCGGTCCTGGCCAATTTGTCTGCTATTTCGTTTCCTTCATTGTCTTGGTGCCCTGGCACCCAGGCAATTGTGATACTAGTTTTGGTACATAATCTGTTTAGAGTCAGTTTGCATTAATTGACTAATGCAGAGGTTGTACAGGTTTTGTTTAACGCTTTTAATGCTGCCTGACTGTCGCTATAGATTATGACTTCTGGTGTCAGTTCTATATTTTCTAACTCGCCGGCGCACTCCAGGATGGCCTGCACCTCAGCCTGGAAAACGCTGGCGAATTTTCCTAAAGGTATTGTTCTATACAGACGTGGCGAGTTTTCTATGTAAATGCCCGCCCCCGATAATTTGGTGTTTTCTTTCCTAGATCTGTCAGTGTAACAGATCGTTATCGGGTTGTCTGTGTGAATTTTCTATTCATCTCTTGAGCCTATGTGTATTCTGTACTTCTTATCAAAAATATCTTGTTTCTGTATCAAATCGTTGTTTGCAAGAATCATCGAGATATTTTGTCCTATCACCGAGTCTATCTTGACATGCCCTTTGTCCAGATGGTTACCTTTCCAAGATTTAAATAGGTACTTCGACCCCCTTCTCTTTGATAGTTTGGTCTCGGGTATCCCGATACCGCAACTTCCTCTTTTTAGATCTGCTGAGTTGGATTTGATCTGATTTGGTCTGCCGCAATTCCTCCTCCAACTCCCTGGAATTGCCTGCTCGACTCGAGGTCTGCCGCAATTCCAGGCTGTATTCTAGTGTGCGCGTAGAGTCGTCGTCCCCAGAGTACGATGGGACGATAGCTGTGGTGGCATCATCCAGCGTTTGACTCAATGGTGCCATCACAGCGAGAGATTCTCCGCTTGAGGCGGTACCCTCCTGGGGTAAATTAATTTTTCTATCCGCGCTGTCCATGAGGGACTAAGGGGTGCGGGGCTGCCGCAAGAGGTGATACGAGTCACATCACAATATATCTAGTCCAGTATGATGCGCCCCTGGGGCCCTCCACTTTTATCTGGGCTTGGGACCGGCACATCAGGCTCACTTGTGCCACTTGGTAAACCAAGGTAATACAAGGGAGCCCGCTGAGGCAGCGTTAAAATGACTCCTAATGATGACATGTTTACTTTGGCCTTTAAGTAGGTAACCAACTTAATTGCCAAATGGAAGAAAGAAGCCCTTCTACTTGTAAAATTAACTGATTCCCTTTACTCCGATGGATCCCCCTTCTCCCACTCACTTCCTTCAGTGGAACATAAAGAGTATTAACTCTAAAAACACTGATATAGTTTTTCTTATTAATAAGTATAATATTGCTGCCATCTCTGAGACTTGGCTTAAGCCTGGATGTCGTTTTAGATTTCCTGGGTTTGCCTGTCTTAGGGATGATAGGAATGGTGGCTATGTAAGCGCTGTTTTGTTAATAAAAAGAAATCTTCCGTTTACTGTAATTCCTTTTCATCTTCTTTTTTAGCAAAATAATGATGTTGCTGCTTAAATATCTAATATTAATTTTATATATATTTATATTCCTTACTAGTATAGTTTTTTAATAGTATAGTATTATATTATCTGTGGTTTCGTGTCTCCCTTCCCTCTCATCTCCTAATTCCTTCTCGGCCCTCCTTTTCTGTCATACAACGCATATTTACTCTCGCTACTGCTTAGCGAAGTCGCCAGTTTTACCACTGTAAATTTCATTATAAGGATCGTCAAAAAGACCTACCGATTAAAAGCTCTGTATTTCCACCTACTCCTTAGTCTCTTACCTACTGAATGAATCGCGACATAATTTTCCTCTTTGTTTTCCGCTGATCTTTAAAAACTACGCGTGTTGCAGATAAAAAAATATATTTCCTTTAATATTTTTATCCAAAACTTAAGAAACTGCATAAACTTTACCACGTACACACTAGTAACTAATATCGCGAACAAGAACATTAAAGAATCGTCGAACGGTATCAAACTGCGATCTACCAGTTCTCGCCTTACTATGAACCATAGACAGAGAATACTGGAGACAACAGTTAGTATCCTAGAGAAAAGCCCTACTTACATACTGAACTTTATTCTAGATTCGACCGGCTAAACCTAAAATAAAATCAATCTGTCACTTTCCGACTAAAAACATTAATTACAGGAGATCTATTTTCTCCGGTTTTTTATTTATAGCCGGTTGTTTTATGCGTTATCTGTATTTTTCTTTCATATGATATGGTGGATAAAATTGAGAGAAATACTGGAAAAATGTGCAAATCCGCATGAAAATCAAAAATAGTTAAATTAAAGAGTATAAATCGCCCGTCCTTTTTCTATTTTATTATTTTGAAAGTGACAGATAGATTTTAATTTTAGTTTTGGCCGGTGGTATCTCGCACCCATTTTATCACTAAACGGCGAACACCTCGTTAAATATACTAGTAAGTAGTCGTTGATTTATCTACTTACATAAAAGAAACATATCATAACAGAGGACCTAAACAAAGGTCGTTCCGCCACGTCTGCCAAAGTTT
This sequence comes from Scrobipalpa costella, assembly GCA_949820665.1. Classification (NCBI taxonomy): domain Eukaryota; kingdom Metazoa; phylum Arthropoda; class Insecta; order Lepidoptera; family Gelechiidae; genus Scrobipalpa; species Scrobipalpa costella. The sequence continues at coordinate 850,142 of OX463314.1, forward strand.
TAAGGGTTATTTAAGATAGATTTGTAGGTATATTGCTTTAGTGACAGGTTTTCAGCCGATCGCCTAAATTACAGTATACTGAAACCCTCGATTCCCTTAACTGGTTTTTACAGCATGCCTGGGAGGAATTGCATCTGGCACATTCTATGCTTTGCCTCGCTACCAGGCCAGCATGCATTTGCATGCATTTATTCAGCAAGCATTTATTATAAAATATACTACTCAATTCAGTTTATACATTACTCTACAATTTGCTCAAAACCTTGCTCCCACATGTATAATAACGGGAAAGGAATGAGATCGGATCTATGTCGGGGTGAAAGGGACAGCGTCCCGCAAACTGATACGGGTTGCTCAGTCAACGGACCTGAACAACTATCAGCAAGATCTTTTTTCAGGAAATGAAGAATATATTTGATTTTCCAAACAAATTGTCTGAACGAAGTGGACATATTGTATGGAAAAGCCAATTATCTATGGCGCTTTGTCTATGGCACCTTGTACAATGACAGGCAAACGTTATTGTCTCTCTTCTAGAATCGATTTTCAATATTTACCGCCCGTTTTGTGAGTACTAGATACTTAAATAAATATAATCACGCCTTTATCCCTAATGGGTTAGGCAGAGCGTAAACGACCTAAACCTAAACAAAGGTAGGTTTGCCACGTCTGACAAAGTTTTGAGGGTTATTTAAGATAGATTTGTACGTATATTGCTGTAGTGACAGGTTGTCAGCCCATCGCCTAAATTGCAATATACAGAACCCTTAGATACCCTCGGATCCGTTAGCTGGCTTTTACAGCATGCCCAGCAGGAAATGCAGCAGGAACATTCTATGTTTTTCTCTCGCTCCCAGACCAGCATATAAGAAAAAGAGACACAATGCTTGTCTTTAATAAGATTTAAAAAATCGACAATCCCTAATATACTCGAATAAATGTAATTTGTAACTTATGACCTTAGATTGATGCAATTTGTATGATTTTAGTCTAGATTTTAGATACAAAAATAACCCTCAAAACTTTGTGAGACGTGGCGGAACGACCTTTGTTTAGGTCGTTTACGGTCTGCCTATCCCATTACTAATGATAAAGGCGTGATTATATGTATATATTCTACATAAAAAAAAAATGTTTTCCTTCTGAATGTAATCTGTCGCAGCTACAATCCTTAATGTTACAGAGTACAGCGTCTATAGTTTCATAATGTTACAAGTCTGTGGTCAGAATCTCCCCTTCGCGAACTCACGTGCAAGAGATAAAAACTGAAAACTTTAAGAAGCAATGTTCAAATAATCGGTTCGTTAGATGTTTCTGGAGATTATGGAATTATTGTTTAACAGTTTTATGTGTGTCGGTTTGTAAATCGACTTTTGAGCAGTTGCTGGTTTTGGTTGGTAGGTATTTGTTATCTAGTATTCAAGAGCCTGATGGTGTAGTGGATAGGGTCGCTGCCTGCTGAGCGGGAGGTCGTGGTTCGAATCCCACCACGTACCAATGTGTTTTAGGTTTTCGAATTTCATTTGTACGTTTATTCGGCGCTATTTCCGTGCTTCAGAAGGCACATTAAGGTCCCGGTTAATATCGTTTAATACCGTAGCTATCAGTCGTCGGTAGTCTAAGATTATGTCTGGTTTTCCTTCTGGGTTGCGGAGGTCAGATAGCAGCCGCTCCGTGTAAAAACCAGTTCCCTCGTTTAATCCCCTAGGTACGTGAGATACGGGGTACGGCTTGGGAGATAATGATAAGGTAACTAGTACTCACAAAACGGGGCGGTAAATATCGATAATCGATTCTCGAAGAGAGACAATAACGTTTGCCTGTCGATATACAAGGTGCCATAGACAAAAAGCGCTCTAAACAGCCGAATTTGGGGTGGGATGGGATCTACTTCCTAGTAATCCACCCCGAGCAACGGCAAAACAGGCTTGCCTGTAAATAAGTCCAGCTGAACTATCCCAACAAAGCGGCGGTAAGCTCCGCAAGAGGCCGCCTGGCTCGTAACCACCCTCTCACCGGAGTCCGGCGCCGAACAGCTTGCTGTGTTCCGTTGGTGCGTGAGATTGCCAGTGCCATAACAGGCATCTTCTGGGTGAGATCGCTCCATCGACGACTCTGTCACGGTCATCCCTGACAAACCCATTTCTAATAAAAAAAGAATTTAGCCGATGCGTAAATATAATGTTTGGCCCCTTGCTGTACAACATTCTAGCTTTATTTTATATTTCTTTTTGCTAGACGAATAATCATTTTCTTTTATTATTTGAGAACGTTTTGTATGCAGACTGCATTCTATCGAAAATTCTACTTTGTCTGGGGTGCAGATTTAATGAAAGACGCGATGAAGCTTGTTGTCAGATATTTAAGATGTAGTTTGTATTGTACATTGATTGCACAATGGTGTGATACGATTTATAGTCACAAAATACAATTCAAAATACATTGCTTCAACATTCACTCATTCCTATATTCTCTCTTTTCGGTCCTAACATTTGCAAACGCAAGCAATATCTCCAAACGCCAACAATGACCGCTACGCGAAGTCTTTAAAGTATCCACTAGTATGGATTAGGTGTTTTTAAGTTCACAATGTATTTTTTTAAAGGCAGAATGTGTTTTTTTTTTAAAGGGAATGAATAGAATGTGCGCATGTCAAAGGCGCCATGCGTATTTAAAATGACAAAATATTATGGAGTAATCACAAGTTTTTTTCTAGTATTGTTGTTGTAAAATGTTGCAAAATGAGAGAAAAGTACTATACTTCTCTCAGCTGAAATAGCAATAATAGTCTCGTTTAAGACCTCTACTGCTGTGTTTTATTCCTTTTCTTTCTATCTCGTAGTTATGTACTAAAGATGGCAAGGAGGGGACAGTCTGCCAGCAAGTGGACGGCAGTGACGGCGTCAAAGTCAAAGGAGGCGATCCCTCCCTCGACGGAGGGGCGGCGCGGTGCGCATCGTCGTAGAACGCCTCTCCCCCTCCCATTGCAGATAGGGAAGGAAGAGCGTGTGGACGTCGGTGTCATGTCCGTGGGAGTCATAACGGTGTCAGTGGAGTCGTCTTCGTCGAGGGCAGAAGGCGCGGAGGGTCGACAAGACCCTGTGCCACCGCACCCACGGCCCGCAGGAAGTCAATATTCATCGCTGCTTATGATGAACTCCTGCAGAACACGCGTGACCGGTGCACCCGCGTCAGCCGCTTCACTTGGGCGGGAGGGGGAACCATCCTCCCCGAGCCCGAAGCTATGACGTCTGCTGCGGTGGTGGGGTCAGAATACCTTCCCCGCCAAAGCCGACAAACCTGGGGACACCCGGGAGTTACTCCGGGCGCCCCCTACCAAAGACGCAGGTTTCTGTGCGACGAACACAGGAAATCCGGCCGTACCCCCGACTAACCGAGGAAGGTGGAGCGTCGCCACCAGTTCCCTGCCGTAGAGATTACCACACCCGGCAAAGTGCCAAAGTGTGGGTCCCGGGCAGTACGCTGGTAGGCTTCGCCCGCCCGCCGCGGCGCAGGAGTTTTTAGCCGGGGCTAACGAACGAATTAGTGCGCAACTAGAGCCGGTTGGCACCCCCAGTTGCGCACAAAAACAACAAAAAAGGCGAGACGCAGTGGGTTTCGGGCTGAGCCCGGAAGCAGGGGAGGTCGACTAAGCGAGGAGGGCGACTCACGACCTCCGATTGTCCCCTTGACAGGCCCTTATTACATCCGGTAGACTGTAGCGGGTGTGGGGCCCCGGGTAACTTCCAGCTGATAGGTGATCCGCCCACCGCACCGCGAGGATGTAGTTTAGGGCGAGACGCATGGGGGGAAGTGGTAGTACCACGTCAAACACCCGAGGGTGGCGGAAGTAATTACTTTCGCCGACTACCCTCAACAAAAGTTGGTGATGGTAGACGGAGAAAACCTAAAAAAAACAACTCACCCTCGAATGAGATTCTGAATTTCGGACGTGCGGGTACTCAACGTTACGTTCCACCTCGGCCAATCCGATAAAATAAGAATGACGGGTCGTCGTTCTGTCATCTCTCACTCGTCAAAGGCGTGTGGGGGGGGGGGGGGGGGGGCGTTTTAGACTTGCGACTCTTACGGCGGTGTTCCTCACTGTCCTTCACTAAGGAACAGGTCGTGGGATCTGGCTATTCAGCCGGTGCCATCACTAGGTGGTGGTGGCGCTGCGGAGTTCTGGTGGGTGTGGTGCGTAGTGCGTGGATATGACAACGGTGATCCGGTTGGTGGGCCTCCTTCCGCGAGCAGCTCCCGTGGTAGGGCCCTGGACCTTATGTCTGGTGGGCGGCTATGTAGAGGGGCGATATTCTTGATGTGATCGTGCGAGGAGTCGTCTGCACGCTCGAAACATCGTTTTCGCAAGGCGGCTTATAAAAGCGTCCAGCCCTTCGTGCTGCAGGTCCCGATAAAGGGTGGTATTTCGCACGATGCGGGGGGCCTTTGCTACGTTTCGGAGGCTTTTGTTTTCCTGGGCTCGTAATCTACGCCTGTTTGGCTCTGAGACCAAGGCATAAAAATAAATAAAATTAAATAAAATGTTTCCGGCGCGGCATATGTGAGCCGCGGCCGGATGTACGTTTTGTAAATCCCCAGCTTCGTGCTCGCGGGAAGGCGGGAGTCGAGGACTGGACGCAACTTGGCTCTAGCTGCCTTCACCTGGCCCACCATTGGCCACGTGCTAGCGCATTGATAGCTTATGGTCAATGATCAGACCTAGGTATTTCACCGTTTTTGACCATGTCACTGGTTGTCCTTTAAGTACTAACGGCTGCAGGGTGTTCGGGTTGTTGCAGGCCGTGACCATCGCTTGGGCTTTGGTCACATTCAAGCTCAACCGCCACTTGGAGAGCCATGCCGGCAGAACGTCCAGGCTGAGCTGCAGGTATTTGGTGGGCATGTGTGGACTAATTGAGGCACTCAGATAGGCCGCATTATCCGCAAAGAGGGCCAGTCTTGTGTTTCCCAGGCAAGGGATATCGGCTCTGTAGATGGCGTAGCAGATGGGAGACAAGCAGCTCCCCTGCGGTACGCCAACCAGGATTCCTCTGGGTTTGGATAGGGCGTTCTCCATGGCTACCTGGAAGCGAGCTTCCTGGAAGGGCGGCTTCCAGGAAGCTCACTACTATCTTGACCACTCTTCTGGGTGTGGATGTCAGTGCGGGTTTGTACAGCAGGCCCTCGTGCCAAACTCTGACAAATGCCTTTTCCATGTCCAGCATTATGGCGACGGCATGCTCTCGCTTGTTGAGGCCCATCGCCATGTAGTGCAGGACACGAGTCAGCTGAAGGGTCGTACTGTGCTCCGCGCGAAAGCCGAACTGCTCTGGGCGGGGCGTGACGTGCAGTTGGAGCTTTCCTAGCAGGAATCGTTCAAACACCTTGGAGATGGTGCTGAGAAGGGTTATTGGACGGTAGCTCTCTGGGCGTTGGATGTCCTTTCCGGGTTTTGGGAGCACGATGACCCGGCCATGTTTCCAGACGGTTGGGAGCTGCCTGAGCCTGAGCGTAGTATACCGTTGAACAGTCTAGTCATCGCCGCGACAGCTTGTCTTGGCAGGTGACGTAGGGTTGCGTTCGGTATTCTGTCCGCACCCGGGCCTTCCGTAGCTTCGTTTTGTTTAGTGTTCGCTGCACTTGACTGGGGGAAAAGAGCATCGCGTCTTCTCCTGCGTCGAGTGGTGCTGCGAAATATTCTCCAAGGTGCCTCTCAACTGCGGTGACGTGTTCCTCGTCGTCCGTCGGGTTTGGCACGAACTGGCGTTCCAGGCACTCAGCGAAAATCTCGGCCCTATTTTCAGCCTTGCATTGCCCTGGGATGGGAGTCTTCCAAGGGCCTGGTGGGTGGCGTTGTGCTTGCCAGCTGTCGACAGAGGCGGTGAACGGAAGGGACCTCTTCCTCCACCTTTCTCAGGTGGTCTTCCCAGCTTTCGGCTGCGTGGTTGGTGAGCTCTGCCCTGACTCGATCAATCAGCTCGTTCAGCTTGGTCTTGAGAGCAGGGTACGGGGTATGCTACCACCTTCTCCTGGTCTCTCGCTTCTCCTCGATTAGTTCCTGTATCTGGGCTGGCAGCGGCTTTAGCCTCTCGCTAGCCGAACTGGTGTGAGATGATGTCTCGATACCGACTTTGATTGTGATGGTCAGCTCACCTGTGGCTTCCTCAACATCTTGGGCAGTCACTATCGGCCTTGGTGTCAACGTCCTTAGGACTTTGCTCGCAAAGGTCTCCCAGTTGGTGCGGGTCCTGGGTGCCGGTAGTGCCACCCGAGTCTGAAGGTCGGATAGCACTAGGAGGACTGGTCGGTGGTCCGATGGGAGGTCAAGCAGCACTTCTTGGTACGGTGGTGTGCGTAGGCCACGATGTATGACGATGTCCAGCACGTCGTCCATGAGTGGGCTCCTGGCGTCGTGGCGTGTCACCTCTGTTGGCCCGCTGACGTCATAGTCGTGGTCCAGGCAGTCGCCATATAGAGCTTTCCCTGATGCGTTGCAGGTGCCACTGTCCCAGGCCGTGTGTTTCACGTTCAGATCCCCCGCGATGATGGTAGTTGCGGGGGACTGCAAAAGCCTGCGGACATCTTCGACCTGGAGCATGTCGCATGGCGCCTTGTAGGCGGCAAATAATCTGAGGTCGCCATATTGCAGTTGCACACCGAGTGTGTAGATCGACTTGAGATGTAAGTTGCCGATGGGCTGGTGTATGATAAGTTTTTACACCAGCACTGCTAGCCCCCGGTATGCGCTGCCATCTACGGGTGAGCGCTCATCCTTTCTATAGGTGTGGTACCTTCAATGGGTTGACTGGCCGTAGGTGCATCTCGCTGATGATTGCCACGTCCACATCCTGTTCCTTCAGGAAGAGTTTCATTAGTTTCACCTTCTTCCTGATGCCTTCGGCATTCCAGTTGACTACTTTCAAAGCCTTAGCCATTTCTGATCTTGTTGGTGATGGCTGCCTTGAGAGTTACGGTATTTATGCGCGCTCCTGCAATGGAGGCGGTCAGCACCTGTTGTAATTTCTCCAGAATGTGGAGGAGGTCATTCTGAAGCTCTGGTTGGCGTCCTGTCGGTGCTGGCAGTTCTCCTTTGGGCTTTGGTGTGGTCTCGAGTAGCTGCTGCTCGGCGGCCTTAGCCTTCCTCCCTTTGCCGCTTAACTTGGCCTTCTTTTTTTGCCCGCTAGATCCGCGGGCAGGGAGGTCATTCGCAGCGGCCATCAGAGTTGACCCTGCCGATTCTTGCACCGTGTTTTGCACCACTGACACTCTGGGGGCTCCCAGTCCAGTGCGTGGAACGATGCCAGCTTTCTTATTTCTGGCCTCTTTCTGCCACACGGGACAGCTACTGTTGTTCGCCGTATGGGGGCCATTACAGTTGGAGAATGACGGATCAAAAACGGCCCGTCTTTTATATGTTCCCGCCTTCTTTGCCTGCTAGCGGGCAGGTAGCGGGGAGCGTGGCGGGCGGACTCCGCGCGGTTGTCAGCGCTTAGATTCAGACGGTCTTTATTTATTTTTCTATCAAATTAACACAGAATTACAATATTTCTTACTTAAATCTAGGTAGAAACTAATTATGATCTAATTGGAAAAAAAAAATGTAACGGATTCTTATAAGAAAAATATGTTTGGAAACTCTAGGTGACGTAACTTGAAACCGAAAAGGACTGTCTAAAAACTGGCAAAAATACTTGTTGGGATACATTTTCCAGTTGGAATCTGACTAAAAATTAGGTCTAGCTACTTTTGGTAAAATTCTAGAATTTTCCAACAAGTAAAACGGGCGTCAGAAGGACTTAGTTTTTTTTTGTATGAAACTATGCAAAACTGTTAAGATATGAACTTGACACAATTTCTAGGTCTTAATTTAATTTTAGCACGTAGAAATATAGGTCTCTTCAGAGTTTCATATCGATATCTTAAGTATTAAAAACGAAAATGTCAAGCTTTGCGTACGGCCTATACAATCTAAAAATATGTTCCGATTTAAAAACAGCACTGACGGCTTATTACGCATGTGCGGAGGCGTGGCTTCGCTACGGACTTATCTTATGGGGACCAGTACCAACGCAAACTTTTCATTCAACAAAAAAAATGCATTAGGATTCTATCTGGTATAAAATGTCCCTAAAGCTGCAAAACTTTAATAATTAACACTCCCGTCACTTTATATATTAGAAATGTCCCTACTTGTGCGAAAACACGAAAATCTGTTCATCAAAAATAGTCAAGTACAAAACCGCAATCTTCGCTCAAAGAACCGCTTACTTGAAAAACCTTCAAGGCTTAACAATTTTGGAACCAGGCCTAATTCGACAGCAACAAAAATATATAACCAACTCCCTCAAAGCATCACATCAGAAACGAAAGTATCCACATTCAAAAATAAGCTGAAAGAACTACTCGTACATAAACACTATTATAGCGTGGACGATTTTTTAAATGATAAATCATTAAATTGAGGCATAAGTCATGACATTTATAAGTTAAGAGCGTAATAACTTAAACATTTATTTATTTTATCACTGATATAATGAATGAACTATTATTTTTTATTTTTTCTATGACTATTGTGTAAAATTAATTTAAATTGAAAATGTTTATTGTGATGATTAGTAATTATTTTGAAATTTAATTAGAAAATTGTATAAAGTATGCAGCACCCTCGCCCGGGTTTATATGAGAGACTAACTTATTTATGTAACAACTGTGTACCTACCATATGATTGCAGAATAAATAAATTAATTAATTAATTAACAGAGACATTGGACGAAATGTAAAATCTACAGAAATTAGGTTTTTAAGTGACCTAGGTCTTAGCGAAGTTAGTTATCACAGTTTTTAAATTAATGTAACTTGATTCTAGACACGTTATAATATTTACCTATAGGCTGAAGGCCGTATTTAACGATAAATCTAGATTTAGCACTTACAAGTATTCAGTCTTAGGTTTTGCGGGAACTGTTCCTACCAGGGCCATGAAATTAACAAGGTAAGTTTTAAAAAATAATGTGAAGCTATTGAACATAGTTTTATCGTTATAATTGCACAATAGAAAAATAATATAAAGAAAATAACAATATCCCGGAGTGGGCGTTTGTAATGGACACCAGTCGCGCGTGTTGCGCTTAGTCAAAAAGTGAAGACATACCTCGACATTGAAAACTATGTGCAATTGGTATGAAATTATGATTATTAGTAAATATAAAATTAATAATGGAATAATAATTAAATCTAGGTGTCCACGTGGGATTGCTTAGCCTAGTAAAATATAAATCTAATAAGAAATTGTAACTTATCCTACGTAATAAAATGTCTGGGCTGATCGCATTTATTAAAATGACATGAAAAATAATAGTAAAATAAAAAGGGCAAAAATGTATGAAATGATTTATTACTAGCAGTGCCCGCGACTTCGTACGCCCGGTTTGTATGGAAAACACGCAGTGTCGAACATACTGAAAAGGGCTGCATAGGAGCGGGATCTACTAACCGGGGCGCGGAAGTGTTTCGCATTGTCTGATCTTAGTTTTTGTATGGAAATCACGCTATCGCGCGCGAGTTAGCAGATCCCGCTCCATACAAACCGGGCGTACGAAGTTGCGGGCACGGCTAGTAGTAAATTATATTTTTTTTTATTTCGGTTGTATGTTTGGTCAATGAGTGTAGAAAGAATTTTGAAAGGTTGATTCCTGTAAGTTCTATACCTATGTAATTTTAAATTTATTCTGTTATTATTGTAATTACATTTTTATTAGCCATGTTATTTATATTATTTGATATTCTTTTAATTTTTTTTTTCTTTGTTGCTATTGAGTGTACCTTTGTAACGCCATGGATTTGTCTGTAATGTTACAATGTATAAATAAACAAATATATAAATAATATTTGTACCATCCTTGCTTTGTACGCATCACAACTTAGAAACGTAACAGAAGAGTACCCTGAGAGGCACCTATTTCATTACTACTCCCCCCTTTATAAATAATTTTTCCTCCGCAAGTTTCCACGACAATTATAATACCTATAATTGTTAGTACCTATCAATTTAGAGCTTGTTATTTAATATAATCCAACGCGAGTATTATCATGGCTATGGAAGCTATGGAATGCTGAAACTTCATAACCTGGTTCTGCGAACCGCACGCATTGGCTGCCTCACGTAGATACGGGGTTCATATTTAAATACATTGCTGGTTTGAAAGGTTTACTGAATTGACTTTGAACTAGGGCTTTGCAGCTATATATTGCTTAGTTTAATATTAGCTTAATCCTAATTCTAATTCTTAGCTAGCGCTATCACTTTCTTAACTTTGACATTAGAACAGGATATCAAATAAACACATGACTTTGACATTCATAATCTGACATAAGGTTGCTTGTTTGACGTAAAATAAGGAAGCATGCTCTATGCTCAGTTCTTATTTAAAGTGTCTAACGACAAATTACGAATGCCAAAGTCATGTGTTCATCTGCTATCCTGTTCTTATGTCAAAGTTAAGAAAGTGACAGCGCTAGCTAAGAATTAGTTAAGGAATAGTGCGTCCAGAATTGCCGCCATTGACTGACTGACTATACGGGGTGTAAGGGACAGCTACAAATTGTGTTCATTTTGTATGCGAAGGTCAATTTACTTTTTCATATTCTGAAAGAATTTCTGGGTAATAGCTGTGTTCAGTTTCGTTGACTGAGCAACCTCTATCAGTTTGCGGGACGCTGTCCCTTATACTCGGTATATTCTGTGGTTATATGAAGCAAGTTATATGAAGCCAGTATATTCTGTTTTTATATGAGCTAAAAATCTGTGTTGCTCTCTTTAGGCAATAATACACTGAGCTCTGACCCTCTGTATCGCTTCAAGACACATGTAACTGAATTTATAAAGTGTGTTATTTTAATTTTTTCATGTTTATGTCTCTTACTTGTTTTTTTTTTATTACGTGTGTGATGATTTTTTGCCTTAAACCTTTTATCTATCTATCTATCACAAGACAGATCAATCGTGCATGAAATATCCGACATATACCAGCTGACTTAGCAACGATTTTAAAACACACCAAGGAGTCCACTGACACATGACTTGTTGGAAAAGCTGCGTCTAGCCTTGAACGTGATACGACGGATTTTCATGATCTACAAATCTTCTATTCCTAACTTTGTTAAGGAAAGAAATACATGATTTTTTAGTAGTTAAAGGTTGAAGCCAATTGTCTTAGTGATGATGGCTGGGAAAAGGGTAGCGACCCGCCAAGTCGGGTGTTGTGACCAGGGCACCGAAGGCCAACCGGACAAGTTTGGAACTTGTATATCTGCAAATCGCTGAGAAACTTCGATACTGCGTTTCAGAATTTGTGTTTCTTGATGTGGCACCATCGGTTGGCTTAAAATTAATACACTAGTTGCTAAATAAAACTGATTAGTACTTATAACTATCCGATTTTATCCAGTAAGCCAGCAATGTGTAATCATTAAAAAGCGCCTGTCATAAGTAGCAAAGCAAAATGTCACGCAAGCAACTATGCCGAACTATTCGGCGCTTGGAGGGATACCAACTATCTGCTAATGGGAGTTCCCCCGTAATCGAAACTATCTACCAAGTCCAATATCGTAGTTTTGTTTCCTAGTTTTTGAGTATAAATTACCGTATTGTGGATTTATGCGACATATTTCGGACGTTTCAATTTTGGCGGGATGAAAGGGGTAAGCCTTATTGTAGGTTGTTGTGGTGTATGAAGGTAGGTTTGAACTTGTTATTTGAATTATTAACACGATTTGTTTTCAATCTGAAATGATAGTCAGGAATATTTCATAACCACGAAAGGGAACATTCAATATGAGGTATGAAACTAAATAACATTCACATTTTTATTTCCTAGAAGTTTTTTTTGTGAAAGTTGTTTAGGTGCGTTGACTGAGCAATCCCTTTCAGTTTGTGAGATATGGTCTCTTACACCCTGCATAATATCAATAAAATCCATACTAACTCTGTCTGACTATCTGTCTGTTTGTTCGTTGCTCTTTCACACCTAAACGGCTGACCGGATTTTGATGATATTTGCTATGGTGATAAATGATAACCTAGTGTCGGACATAGGCTACATAATCACCCTACTATACTTTGGGGTGGGTAGTAGGCAGGGAGCTGAATTTATTAAGTGGTTTTAATAGTGTTTGATGGGACTTTTTTGTTGAACTGAGTGCTACCAAGAAACACACTAAAGATATAAATGCAGTGACAAAAGTTTCAGGATGGAGGGTAGGAAAGGGAACAGAAGCAACTGGAGCGAATCATGGACAGGAGGAATGGATGGGAGGACTGGACAGATATGATGACTGTTTAGGGACGCGTGTGGCAGGTAGGACAGGGAGAACGTGTGGTAGGTACGTGAGGAACGATAACGGGAGAAGGGGTTTGACCCTACTTTTACCGCCACAATTGTCACGTTTTCGGAACTGACCCACAAGACGCTGCAGATAATCACGGGTGGACGAAGGATAAAAAAAAACGACGCAGACGAAGTCCCGGGTAAAAGCTAGTCACTACATAGTATAAAACAAAGTCGCTTTCTCTGTCCCTATATCCCTATGTATGCATAAATCTTTAAAACTACGCAACGGATTTTAATGCGATTTATTTTAATGGATAGAGTGATTTAAGAAGAAGGTTAATATGTATAATACATGCATAATATAGTAGAGAAACACTGATAATTTCCGTGCGAAGCCGGGGCGGGTCGCTAGTTGTATTATAAATTTTAACGAATACCTACGACGCGTGAATCGTTTGTTTGACCAATTCGATATATGCCATCACGTTTGCACGTCAAAACTAAACGGTGTATTACTAAGCGGTGTATAACTTCCTCCGTGGTCTAGTGGCTAGTGCCATGGACTTCTGATCCGGAGGTCCTGGGTTCGATTCCCAGGGGGGAAACATAAAGTTGATATTTGAGAATTTATCACTTTGTGAATTTTTCCCCAGTTTGGTTAGGACATTGCAGGCTGAATCACCTGATTGTCCGAAAAAGAAAAAGATTTCGTGCTTCGGAGGGCACGTTAAGCCGTCGGTCCCGGTCGCTGTCTTTGATAGTGGTCGTTACTCAAACCATGTCAGAGGCCTGATAGTTGTGCTACTAGGCGGTTTAAAAACTCTGACACCAGGGTTCATCGGGTCGATAGACTCAATAACCCACTCGACAGAAGAAAAAGACAGATCACAGGGAAATTCATGCATCTCGAATCACCTCGATCGATCGTCCGCTCTTTCCGAAATGTGGCTACATCCCTGGGGTTCTATTCCCATGAGGGTCCCATAATGTTCATAATATCACTTTGCGAGATTGTTTCCGGATATGTAACGAATATGCAGGCTGAATTATCTGATTGTCTGACTGGCATTATGGCCTAAACTGAGAAGGCTAGGAAGGCTAGACTTTCCCTATTGGGTTTTAAAGTGGTTCCATAAAGAAGATAATCATTTCACTTTATTTTGTTTTTTGATCTTAGCATTTCAGTAAAATTAATTCAAGGCTGGTTAAGTATAGTATTTCAAACTCGATTTAAGAATTAAAATAAACAAAGTTTCATGTCTTTCTATTCTAAACACATTTCAAAAATATTGTGCCAATGATACGTATTGGCAAATTACTAAAACAACTATTTAATTGTCGTCATGTCTTTATATTATACTTTATACTTTTTATTACCTTACCTACTGGAATGGGAGTGAGAGTAAAACATAGAATGTTCCAGCTGCATTTCCTCCCGAGCATGCTGTAAAAACCAGCTAAGCGATTCAAGGGTGCCAGCATATTGTAATTTAGATGATGGGCTAACAACCTTTCAGTATAGCAATATATCTAACAATCTATTTTTAATAACTCTTAAAACTTTGTTAAATGTCGCGGAGCGACCTTTGCTTAGGTCGCGCTTACTAGGTCGCTCTTCTAACCCTATTAGGGATAAAGGCGTGATTATATGTGTCATATCTAATTGCTAAAACTTATTTTAAAAACAAGATCTTCGATTAAAAGACATGAAACTTTGTTTACCTTTAAGCTACTTTTTTCTGAGGAAAATACAAACACTAATAAAAAAATATTTGAGAAATATTTTGCGAATCGAAAGGTAGCTCAACAAACATCTTTGAATTGAGTTTGTACTAATATTCTTAGACCCCATCCAGTTTGAAAGATTTGAAACTCTTAATCTCATTATCTAATTTATCAGGGTTTCGTATCAAAGCAACGATAGACGCGCGTGTAGCAATAAAAGCTTCGTACGGGGCAGGTGTCGTCAGCCTTTGCGGTAGAGGGGTATCACTACATAGTGTAAAACAAAGTCACTTTCTCTGTCCCTATATCAATTCAATACTTTATTTATAAAATAATAATTTAACACGTCACATAATGCATTTTACTTATAAGTTATAACACAATTACAAAATTTGATTTAGAATTAGTCATGTCAAGTCATTTTAAAATACAAGATAATTAATTTAATTTATACATTTTCATCTATAATGTCAGGCCTATCCCTATGTATGCATAAATCTATAAAAATCTACCCAACGCATTTTGATGCGAATTCTTTTAATGGATAGAGCGATTCAAGAGGAAGGTTTATATGTGTAATACATGCATAATATAGTAGAGAAATACTGCTAATTTCCGTACGAAGCCGGGGCGGGTCGCTATTGGTTTTAAAGCAACAAATCCTACAGTCAGTGAAGTGTACCTATCACTTCTTGTTAGCGAGTGGATTCTTGAGTCAAACGACCCGAAGAACCCAACCTATCACTAATTTATATCCTACACAACACAATCTATAATTAGGTTTAAAGAATATTTTTTGCGTCTGAGATATATTAAGTTGAGAACACAAACTAAACATTTCATACTAAACAAAAAAAAAAATTTGAAATCTAAAAAAGGTTAGAGCTTTTGATTTTCAAGACGTATTTAATACTAGCGACTCGCCCCGGCTTCACACGGAAATTATTCGTGTTTCTCTACTATATTATGCATGTAATATACATAGAAACCTTTCTATTGAATCACTCTATCCATTAAAAGAAACCGCATCAAAATCCGTTGCGTAGTTTTAAAGATTTATGCATACATAGGGATATAGGGACAGAGAAAGCGACTTTGTTTTATACTATGTAGTGATTTGATAACTTCGCAGAGCTACGACGTAGGTAATCAGCTACAAAAGTGAAACATTTTGCTAGGTCTGTAGATGGCATCATCAAAGGTTTCTCACGTAGCTTGTTTAGCAAAAGGTTGCCTACCCCTGCCACGGAGCAATGATGCACGTCTGCGGAATCCTAATAGAAATCATTATGTTTTAACACCGCACCCGGAATAATTGGAGGAGGCTGCGGCCAACGAGCCCAACGTGTGTGGACCAAAGGGAATATCAATGGGGATCGGAGCCTCCATGCTTGCTAGTATATTCTAGAGTAATGGTAATTTATTCCATGCTGGCCTGGGAGCGAGAGAAAAACATAGAATATGCCAGCTGCATTTCCTCCCAGGCATGCTTTAAAAACCAACTCAGGGATCCGAGGGTCTCAGCATGTTGTAATTTAGGCCATGGGTTGACGACCTGTCACTACAGCAATATACCTAGAAATCTATCTTAAATAACCCTCAAAACTTTGTCAGACGTGGCGGAACAACCTTTGTTTAAGTTGTTTACGCTCTGCCTACCCCATTAGGGATAAAGGCGTGATTATATGTATGTATGTAGGTTTAATTTCGTAGTTTTTCCTGGAAATTGGCTTTAAAATATCTGAGATTAATTTGATTGTGCACCGAAATGATTGTGTGTGTTTGTTATAATATGTGAATGAGTGTATGTGTTAAAATAATGTTGTTTTATACATACATTTATTCGTAATACTAATATAAGTAATTACATCACGATTTTATCCGTAATAGGGTAGGCAGAGCGTAATCGATCTAAACAAAGGTCGTTGCGCCACGCCTGACAAAGTTTTGAGGGTTATTTAAGATAGATTTTAGGTATATTGTTCTGATAGGAAAACTCGCCGTCACTCATGAGAGCTGATTATAAATACGGCCCCGAGAGCACGTCTCCGAAACCAGGCAACACCATTCTGTGAGTCCATTAGCCACTGTTTCGAATGCACTAAATTTACACCCGCCCCTTCAGGGGCTCCCCTAAACTAAATGGCGACCTCATCAATCAAAAAAACATTGCTCACTGGAAACACAATCAATTGAAAATCTGGTTGATCAGATTGAAGAATAGGT
Organism: Scrobipalpa costella; assembly: GCA_949820665.1. NCBI lineage: Eukaryota > Metazoa > Arthropoda > Insecta > Lepidoptera > Gelechiidae > Scrobipalpa > Scrobipalpa costella. The sequence goes on from OX463314.1 coordinate 866,426, forward strand.
ACAGTTTTTTTTAAGCATTATAGATTAATAATTAAGTGTTACAGATAGCAAAAATGCTAAAAGTGGCCGTTTTTCGGAAATTTTATATCTGTAACTAAAACAAACTATAAGTTGCAACTTTGTGAGGTTCTAAATTACCTTTATAGCATTTACCTAAGTCTGACATAAATTGCCCTCAATTTATGTCAGACGTGGCGAAAGCGTGTTTTAGGAGGCGTTTTACGCTCTGCCTACCCCGTAAGGGACAAAGGCGTGATTTTATGTATGTATGTATGTACCTCAATCTGATCTACCGGATTTTCGATTAATGGCGTTTTCAGCGAGTAATGTTTTTTTAACTGATGAAGGCGCTGGCGTGCCCTGGGGATCCCCTTAATCTCGCTCCACTTTCTTACACATCTCACTGCGTTGCTCAAGAAATGGTCTGTGCTTAGTAAGAGCACAGTAAAAAAAACAGTACAGTCTGCTCCAAGGCCTTAAATATTATGCCACTTTTGTAATTTCGTTATTTTTGAGCTCAACATAACTGCCTTCGCGGTCTATGGTCAGAACCATGGGCTTACGGTCGGAAGGTCTTGGGTTCGATTCCCAGGGGGGAACACAAACTTGATATTTGTCAATTGATCACTTTGTGAGGTTTTCCCCAGTTTGGTTAGGACGTTGCAGGCTGAATCACCTAATTGTCCGAAAAGAAAAAGGATTCCGTGCTATGGAGGACACGTTAAGCTGTCGGTCTTATCGCAGTCTTTGATAGTGGTTGTTGCTCAAACCACGCCAGAGGCCTAATAGCTGTGCTACTAGGCGGTCTCAAATCTCTGACACCAGGGTTCATCGGGTCGTTCGATCGAGGATCTATTCGCTTAGAAGAAGAAGAAGCTCAAGATAGAGACAACGATCGAGCGAGCTCTAGCATGCTGTTTCCATACGCTGAATTTAGCTGTTTGGCATCGTATTTTGATAGTTTAGTAGCCTTCTATAAGGAATGAGTACTTAAGAAGATGTTTGAAAGTTGCGCCCATTATCAAAAAAGTAGGAGGAAATCGCCTTGCGTAGTATGTCCGTGTTATGCGGAGGGTTGAAAGTCATATAGGAAAAAGGGTAATGAATCTGAATGTGGATGGATATGTTGGGCGAAGACGACCAAAGAAAAAAATGGATGGACTGCGTGAAAGATGATATGTCTAAAACAGGTTTAAGTGTTGAACTGACGGCTGACAGGGATGAATAGAAAAAGAAAGCGTGCGCCGACCCCAAGTAAATGTGATAAGGGCATAAATTATAGTAGCTTGCTAACGCTAAGTAGCTCATGCAGCCGGACTTATCGAAGGCAAGTTTGATGCTGTTGCCTGGGATGGAATTTTCATTAATCAAACGCCTGCTCTGATGTTTGTATATTTTACATACGTACATATATACATATAATCACGCCTTTATCCCTAATGGGGCAGGCAGAGCGAAAACGACCTAAACAAAGGTCGTTCCGCCACATTTGACAACGTTTTGAGGGTTATTTAAGATAGATTTGTAGGTATATTGCTGTAGTGACAACTTGTCAGCCCATCGCCTAAATTATAATATACTGGAACCCTCGGATCCCTTAGCTGGTTTTTACAGCATGCCCGGGGGGAAATGCGGCTGGCAATTTCTATGTTTTTCTTCCAGACAAGCATAGAACGTAGAAGCTGTATATTTTACCTTCTACTGTGGCCAGACCGTTTGGCTAAGTGTAACGTGTTACTTAAATAGCTTTTATATACGTCTTTTAGGTTTTTTGTGATGTTATAGATTTATTACGCTTTTATTTAATATTTGTGTGATAAAATTATATTGTTCTGTAAAATATTTTTTATCTATTTGTAAAAATAATTTCAGTTCCATCAATGTTTAAATGGACCGTAAAACGGACGATCATGCGCGTCCTTAATTTCATACTAAGAATGGAAATTAAGTTATTTATTTCAGAGTTTAAGAAGTTCTCATTTTATGTTTTCAGTCTGTTTGAAGGTTTTCTCTGAAATCAAGTAATAGTCTGACATCTGATTTTACGGTGTTCCATTTCGAGTGTGAGTAGGTACGTAGTAACTTGATTCTTAGATAAAAAAAAAACAACAGTTTAGATAAGTTGCCACGCTTGGCAGGCAGAATGGCAAGCGCACTGCAATGCTTCTAATCTTGCCACCCACTAAGTCAAAGTAAAAGCCAAATCATTTATTTCCAAATAGACTCGTAAGAACACTTTTAGAAAGTCACAAGCGAGTCTGTTACAAAGAAAATTATATCTGTGTCACAAAATAAAAATATATCACAATAAAGAAGAAGCATGAGAAACTAACATTTTCCCCTTCGTTTTGAAGAAAACGGTTCCTGAAGAACAAAATATAACGTGTTTTTATTTAATATTTAAAAACGAAATTTATTATATCTTACTTGCTACGTCGGAGAAAATTGCTACAGCATTTGGATTTAAATCATTCTAATGCAGTTTATTAGATAGATAATATTTTCACGTTCGTCTAAAATTATGGATCCGTTTTCCTTTTATTTATTTTTTGTCGTTCTGTTCGCAGAATAAAACTCTGTCCAGAGAGTCATAATTGGATAATTAGGTAATTCAACCACTGAGGCGTATGATAGGTCATAGGTACGATTTTCATATAATAATAGTCCTCCCACCGATTTCGGTGATGGCGGCCAATCTCCCGGAGATGGGCCAACTGCGCAGGACTTGTTTTTAGTGCCCAAGTGTTTGCGCTACACACAGGTGCACTCTCTGTTCCCTCAATCTCTTATTCTGATGGGACAGACTGACTGACACGACCAGAGAGAATTCAGGCGCAGGACCGACTATTTACATGCCCATCCGACGGCATGGATCATCTTACTTTTCAGACAATCAGGTGATCAGCCTGCAATGTCCTAACCTAACTAGAAACAACAACACAAAGTCATTGTCCCCCGCCGGGAATCGAACCCGGGACCTCCGGGTCGAGAGCCCATGGCTCAGACTGCTATACCACGGAGGCAGTTAAGATTTTCATATAATTACCATGTTATAGTACTATACTGGATGTGAGAGACAGCGTATACCGAAAACTGAAAGGGATTTCGTAGTTGTTTAGTTTCATTGACTAAGCAACCCCTTTCATTCGATACGCTATCGCTTACACCTGGTATGCCTGTGGAAATTGAACCCAAGACCTCTACGTATATCAAAACCACAAGACTCAGACCACTAGCATATTATCAAATTCATGTCCTTGCGAGTACTAAATTCTTATACATTCTAAGATTTTCCATACAAGCGAGTACAAAGTAGCTAAGAAAATACACATAAATATTTTATTTTTCTATCAGCTCGCCACAGAAAGCTTGCTCATTTTCGATGCAAATGCGAACCCGAGTTGACATTGAGAAAGAACCAGGGGATTTGCAATACTTGGAACCGCCAGATTCTGTATAACGGGTCGAACAGAATTTCACACACGAAGATACGTACGTACAAATAATACTTAACTTATATATAATTGTAATACTATAATATCCCCAACTCAGATTTAGAATAAGGTAAACAAATTTCATGTATTTTTATTCAAAAACACATTTCAAAAATAAATGATACGTGTTGGAAAATTTGTTAAATTACTAAAACTACTATTTCATAATTTTGTCATACCTAATTGCTTAACTTATTTTAGAAACTAGATTTTCGATTAAAATATATGAAACTTTGTTTATCTTTATTCTAAAACCGAGTTGAAAATACTATAGCAGATCCCGCTCCTACGCGCGGAGAATCGTTCTCAGTATGTTCTACACTGTGTATTTTCCATAGGCATACGAACTCGTGGGCACAGCTAGTACTTATAATATTCTTTATAATATTGAGTGGGTTTTTGGGTGTATATTTAAATGCCTGAAATATATGACTATTTATTTATTTATTTTATTTAAGCCAATATATGACCTGAGGAACTCTAGCATCAGAGTTTTTAGATGTCCTAATATAGCACAGGTATCTTAGACCTCTGTATCTTTATCAAATATACCGAAATCTTGACTGAGACCTTTCAAGCCGTGTTGCTCTAAGACTGAGACCGACGATTAGCGTGCTTTACGAAATCTTTTTTGAATTATGTAAATTTTGAAGGTTTTTCTAATTTTTAACTAGTTAGACAGTAAATCAAAATTTATAATATTGACGTATGTATTCAGAATTCTGATAAACTACTTTTTACAAAGTCGCTTTTCCATGTACAATGTACATTAAATAGAAATATTAACTTTATTTTCTGTTGATAAATGAAAACATAAAAAAATATCTTATAATGTTTTAAGATCTACAGATCTTTTAGTTTGTTCTATTTTCTACAGAGTTAATGTATTTGGTAACAAGAAAATAAATTAAGAAAAATAAACAAAATACGATTAATATAAAATAAACATGGGGCATTTTAAGTAGTTATTCCACATCATTGAAAACTTGGAAATCTGGAAATCACTTCAAGAGTAATTAAATTAAACACATTTCACATCATAGCATAACAAACACGTTCTACATTATATGGTCATATTTTTCTGCTGCTCAAATTCTTTGTTGTATATTTACAGAAGCAGATAGGTGAATTTGAGTTGCTCATTTTCATTATCACCACACTCTGCCATGATGTATAAGAGGACCATATTGAGCAGTTCTCTCCGGACAAACAGATGGAGGATTTCGGTTTATTTCATAGAATATATCAGCACCTACGACTCCAAAGCACGTCTGAGCCAAACCTTGCGGTACTTTTTGCCCGCGCCAATAATTTGACCATTTAGTTAAAGACGCTTTTGCAGCTTTTGACCATTGTTTCCGCAAAGATATCTTCGACATTTTTGACCACTTTTGACGCAAGTACATCTTCGAATATTTTGATGTCTTCTCAGCTACAGATACAGTGGAAAACTTGACTCGTTCTGTCGATTGCCGAATCTTGTGCACTTTTGGCGGTGATCCCTTCTGTAAGACATTTTTTTTAGGGTTGGTATGATAATGACACGCAACATGATTAACATGAAAGTTTTTTATAACTCTAAGTGTACTTTGAAATATTGTTGTCATTATTTTGGTACCTTAGCATCGGTTCTAGTCTAACTGCAGTTAATTGTTAGGTATATCAACTAAAGTAAATGTTTTAATTTCAATATTTTGTGAACTTTCAACTAATTCTAAAGTTTGGTATAATTAGTTTTCGTTCAATATATTTGAGTTTCATTTACGAGGCTTTTTAGGTTTCTTTCTTCGAGGACATATGGGTTCGGGTGGTTTTTCGTTAACCGGTACTGGTTTAGGACAGATCTCTCTTTTTGGACACTCAGGTGGTTTCGGAGGCCACTCAACTTTCTCTGGAGGACATTTCGTCCTATTTATCATTTGATTTTCTAAGACACATTTATAGGAAAATGAATAAATAACACTGTTATTAGTGGTCTTCCAAAGTATAGACATTATTAGCAAATCTGGTTTACATCAGCCATGCTTTACACATTTCTGCAGGCTAAAGAACTATACATTGTGGAAATTGTGAAACCGAGGATAATAAATATTTTCTTGTCTGAATATTTTTACATACTATTTCTTTTCGTAATTATTTACAAAAATATGTTTGTTTTTGCATCTTGCATTATCGTTTGACGCAGAAAATGCCAAACACAAGCCAAAGAGAAAAAAGTTTTGAATTACATGTAGGTTTTGCACTTACATTTTTCTCCAGATGAAAAAAATCTTACCTTCCATGATGGACTGGGAGCGATAGACCTTCCCTGCTGGACTGGGAGCGATAGACCTTCCATGCTGCACTGGGAGCGATAGACCTTTCATGCTGGACTGGGAGCGATAGACCTTCTATGCTGGACTGAGCACGATAGACCTTCCATGCTGGACTGGAAGCAATAGAAAATCCTAGAATGTGCCAGCTGCATCTCCTTCCAGGTATGCTGTAAAAACCAGCTACGGGATTTGTTGTTGTTTGTTGATTTCAGTGTATTGTAATTTAGGTAATGGGCCGACAACCGATGGGCCGTCACTACAGCAATATACAGATTTATCTGAAATAACCCTTAATACTTGTCAGACGTGGCGAAATGACCTTTGTTTAGGTCGTTGACGCTCTGCCTACCCCATTAGGGATAAAGGTGTGATTATATGTATGTTTGTATGTAAATAAAATCTTGTATTGTATTCTGTTCAAATTCTTTTGTAAGCTTGGTGGTTCATCAAATAGAAAATCAAATGATTTTTATCTCATTGCCCACATCATCACAACACACAATTCAAAGTTTGACAGATGGCGTTAGTCGCCAGTCGTTAGTTTTCGGCGGAGCGGGAGACGTATAGCGCGAAGCAATATTGTACGTGACTGTACCTGATACGTGCGCGTACTGGCGAGTTTAAAAGTGGCATTACTCTGATACTGAACGCTTAAAGGGGTTCGAGAGCTGCGACAGTGGCGCCATCAGTTTTAATTTTATTGTGCCTGAAATACAAACAATTTCATGAATATTTTACGTTTGTCGACAATCGCAACTAATGCTCCATTTTAACATCCATAATATAATAATTCACACTAAACATAAAAGCTACGTATTTCGAATGTGCTACAAGTAGCCACATTTGCTTTTATTATGGATAATAAAATGGAGAATGAGTTGCGATTGTTGCCAAACATAAAATATTTATGAAAATGATTGTATTTCAAGCACAATTATTTTAATTTGATGGCGCCAGTGTCGCAGTTCTCAAACCCCTTTAAAGTCTTTGACAATTTCTGAAAGAACACTTACTGAAATACAAGAGGTAACTTTAAGATATCTTACCCCTCTCACAGAGTTACTTTATGGGTCCCAGATCGTTCAACATAATCATGTTATTTTTAATTTATTTTATTTTTATTTAATAGGTTACAGATATCAGACCAAAGTGTATACTATAATAATAAAAACTTACTCATATACAAACCTGTTATCCAATTAAAACTATACACAGCTTTCACTTAAAAACATACAGAGATAAAACGTTAGTATTTTTTAAACATATTAGTACAAAAAAAGGGATAAAATAAGATAAGTATTGTGAATAATTAAAACAAATTTAAAATTCTTGTTGAATTGAACGTTTGAATGAAGCAATATTAGATTCGAAAATATCAACATGAGAATAAATTTTATTATAATAACTGCACATTCTTATTAATGGATTATTTTTTGAAGTATTATAATTAGAAGATGGAAGTGCAAATAGCTGCGGTGTGCGCATAGACCGAGTGGGAACCTTGAATTTAACCTGCTGTAGAAGACGTTCACTAAACCGACCGTCTAACACTTTATGTAGTACCAATAAATCTAAAAACCATCTCCTTTGCTCCAAGCTGTTGAGATTAAAATGTTTAATGCTTGTATTTATCAAGGTCACTCAAATTTGATACGAGTTTTATGTAGAGTCTTAAGTTGCCTGTCGTACTCAGTCTTATTTTTAGTTCCAACTTAGGTACGATTATTTATAAACGTTATATTTCAAACTAAGAACGCGGGCGCGCACTCTATATGCGTTCCTGAGGACGTATCAGTTAATTGTGGTCTAGAGGTGAATTAAGTATGGATTATGTACGTGGGACACTCAGAAAGATTTGCGACACAAAAAAAAATTGTTCTACAGGTACATATATTATTATTAAATCTTTTTAAAGTACTCTCCACCAGCCTCTATACAAAGATTCATGCGTCTGAACCAGTTTTCAAAACACTTTTTCCAGTCCGCCGTAGACACCTCGTTTACAGCCTGCTCGAACGCAGCCAGCGCATCTTCCGGCGACGAAAATTGTATCCCCTTGAGCTGATTTTTTATTTTTGGAAATAAAAAGAAGTCACACGGTGCTAGATCAGGGCTGTAAGGAGGGTGACCCAGGAGTTCGACTGGTGTGCTGTCCAGGAAGTCCCTCGTTTTGAGCGCGGTGTGTGCAGGCGCATTGTCGTGGTGGAGCAGTAGTCCGCGGAGCCCTGTGTTTGGTCGCTTGTTGCTCACAACAGAAAAAACTTCTGGTAAACATTTGGTAGTATACCATTTGGCGTTAATGCTTCTTTGATCTCGTAAGGGAATTGAGGCCAAGTGGCCAGTCAAATTAAAAAAGCTGGCGATCAAAATCTTCCCCCCGCTTCGAGATCGCTTCACTTTGGTAGGAGTTGGTTCATTTTGAAACACCTAAACTGTCGACTGGCGCTTGGTTTCTGGATCGTATTGATAAATCCAGGACTCATCACCTGTTACGATGTCGTAAACACGCCGAGACGAGCCTGCTTCAAATTTGTTCAGCATATCACGGCACCATTCCACCCGGGCCTGCTTCTGAGCGTCGGTGAGGTAGTGCGGCACCCAGCGCGATACTATCCTCCTCACGCGAAGATGCCCTTGTAGAATCTCGTGAACGCTTCCCGATCCAATCTTTAATATGTGCTGAATCTCCTGATATGTAATTCGCCTATTATCTTGGATTAAATTTTTCACTGCTAGCACGTTTTCTTCCGTAATAGCCGTCAAAGGGCGACCGCTTCTTTCTTCATCCCCCAAGGTTGGTCGACCGCGCCTAAATTCGTTATACCAACGATACACGGTTGCCTTGGAGGGGCTTTCATCGATAAATGCCATTTGAAGTCTATCGAACGATTCATCCGGTTTCAGGCGACACTTGAAATCGTAAAAAATCATAGCTCTAAAATGTTCCCGGCGCAGATCTATTTTTCAGTAAGACACGATACTTTGAATTGGCTCGCAAAAAATGTGGAGGGAAATTTTGAAAATGGAACACACATATTTTTACTTAAAAGTAATCATATTTTCAAAAAAGATTCTAACCGACCAGTCTGCCATAAATAAAAACTATTTATCGCAATACTTTCTGAGTGGCCGTGTGTTTTACGCCATTTTGGGTTATTCCGTCGTCACAATAGTTTTGCTTACAGGGTTCACAGATGAATTCCGTACAGTACACTAATAATAACGATCTTATTATCATTTAGATTCTTCTTTTGTCGTGAAAATTTAGAGTCGATCGACCCGATAAACCCTGATATCAGTGTTCAAACCACCTAATAGCACAACCTATAGGCCTCGGACATGGCTAGTGTAACGATCACTATCACGACAGCGGCCGGCACCGACGGCTAAACGTGCCCTCCAAAGCACGAAATCCTTTATCTACAAGACAGCACACCTGCTGTCTTAATCACCATTCAGCCTGCATTGTCCTAGCCAGACTGAGAAAAATCTTACACTGACTAGGGAACCCCTATCAGTTTGCGGGACGCTGTCCCTTACACCCGGTATTGAATAATAACAACTTTCTTTTCCCCCTCTGGGTATCGAACCCAGGACCTCCGGATTGGGAACCCATGGCTCAGACTACTAGACCATGGAAGATAAATTAGTAATTTCCCTACTGCCAGAATAATAATATTAATAATTAATTGTTTCAGTATTTTTTTATAGGGAAAATAAAACTCACAAATACCAACCCATTTTATTGCACTAAAGAAATACAAAAACGTACATACCTACATATATTTTTTTGTAATAAATACTTAAAATTAAAAATAACAGTTAAAGGTTTATTGATTCAGAAACATATAGCACAGTATAACAATTAATGGTTAATTGATTCTTAACTTAAATTACAAAACACATAAACTTGTTTTATTAAAAAATATGAAGTATATTTTTTATCATAGTAAAAGATATGCATATTTCACATTTATTGTGTAAGTTTCAATAAGCCCGTCAGGTACCTATTGCAGCAAAACAAGGTATGAGCAGGAGTCCTTGTTCTTCAATTATAATCTGAAAAGCAAAACCAAATTAATATATTATAAGGGAAAGGATAATGACAGATTTGTTGTGTTGTTTGTTGCGTTGCATTCATAGCACCACCAGGGGCCATGTATTTTTTAGGATTAATGTGTAAGTTTTTTGTCAGTTTATTATAGATGTTCAAGATTTTTGAGAGAATAAGTACATAATAACTTGCTACTTACCTACTTTAGCTCAAATCATTTTGATATTCTGTGATTCTGTATTTCTAATAAACCTTTTTTGTTCCCATTGAAACAATCAATGAGTTTTTGAGACAGCAATTGTAGATTTTCCACCTAAAAATAACAGAGATTATTGTAATATATTTGACACACACAATGGCCAGACTAAAACACAAAGAAAGAGTGAACTTCAGGCGGAGGGGCAAGACCTGGAATAAGACTTTAAATAGGAATTTAATTACTCAATTTGGGTTGGCTTTAGTAATTTCCGGCAGGAGTTCTTGGATTATTTTGGTGTCAATCGATTACTTGTAATTCACTTAATCAGTATCTAACGGGTTCTTATGCGAAAATGCGTAGTTTTCAAGATATTTCAATTTTAATGTTTGAGGTTAGGTTGCAACACGTAACATTGAAAAAGTAACACGAGTTATGTTAGAAAGAGACAGGACATAGCAAATTTTACGGCTTGAACAGTTGTGTTATCTCACTCTATCATTCTTTTTGTCTGTTGGGTGGGCCAAATGTCAAGTTTCATATGCCGGAAAATAACTTAAAAAATAAAAGTGGAGGAAAAACAAAAACAGTGTTATTGTTTATTCCATTCTCGCTTGCGTTTGTGGAATGTTCTCCGAGTTCTCTTGCTCTGTTTTTGCGACATTCAGTGCTCTCCGACGACCCGGCTATTCTTTTGGACCCTTGTTTTGCTTATCGTTGACCCCCTGCGTGTTTTTTGGACTTAACTGACAAAACTAATTCAGGGCACCCCGACACGGATAGGTTAGGTTCCGAAGGCTAAGGCGGGAACGAAGCGAGCGCAGCGAGCGGAGAGACCGTCTTAGCCTTCGGGGTGTTAGGTATTTTTTTTATTGCCACCCGGAGAGACTAGTATGAAAGAACCAACTTCAGGGCACCCCGACTCGGTTAGGTTAGGTTCCAAAGGCTAAGGCGGGAACGAAGCGAGCCCGCGAGCGGAGAGACCGTCTTAGCCTTCGGGGTGTTAGGTATTTTTTTTATTGCCACCCGGAGAGACTGTAACAACCCCCCCCTCCTACCTACCTACCCTAATATTAATCGATATGTGAAAGGAAGTGTGAGAGAGGTGTGGAGGAGAGGTAATAATGTGGAGCGGAGAGGATGAGAGGAAGGGAAGAGGAATGGGCAGAGTGGCTCATGAATGTCTAGTAATAAGGTTACAAATATGGCTCGTGATCGTGATCGTCTAGTATTATAGTTAGGACCGTACGTTGTGTAATGAAATTTATAAAAGTAACCCAAATCCTTTAAAGTGGTAGTGGGATGTCATAACTTAGCTCTCTTTAGGTTCTCGGGACAACATGGGGACAGTGCGCAGCGGGATAACGGAACCTCCGATTCCAGCTCCAACCATTCGCTGGTAGAGGATTTATGTGCTCGCCAACCATCAACGAATGAGATTTACTTCAATTACCAATTCCCAGACACTAATAAAGACAGTAAATAGCCTAGGAACTTGTCCTTGATGCAAAACCCATCATGCGAGCCCCAGAAAAGGAAAGAGGAGGCACTTCTGTGCCCTCCAATTGGTTTTTGTTTTTGGCCAAGCCTCAGGCCAGAGATAAGTGACAGCGCACTTAGGAGTTTTGGAACGAGTCCAGATTGATGAACAGCATCATGTAAAATATAATTAATTTGAGCTGATTTATTGGTCAGCCAACCAAGACAGAGCAAGTCATGTCTGATGTAATTTGTAGTAAGTTGTGATGTCCAATTGAGAAACATTGCCTCAACAAAGGTTTTATAAATTGTTGTCCAGCTATGCTGGAAGCACCGACTATGAAACTGCACCAGTCATCGATCTCCACTTATGATATGCACATCCAGGAGTCAGTAGAATAGATAGGGATGCCGAAGCTAGTCCCAGATAATATAACAATCATTCACACCGCAAGCCATAGATTCGTTGTAGATATAGGAGTGATAGGCAAGAGCAAGTAGTGACTGATTGTTAGACTTCTTTAGTGCAAAATAAACTTCTGTGATCTAAATGCTGTTACAGACATATCGAATGCTAAGATGTAGTATGTGATGGAGGTTTGACCATGGCTGATACCATGTCGCTCAATTGACATCAAGTCAAGTAGTATTTCAGTAGTATAATGGCTTGTCAAAGCCAACTGACCATAAATCAGTCATATAAAATCCACATAAAGTGAATGAATATATAATTTTAATTCCAGACCCGTTCCAGGGTAATTTGAGGTTGTAGGTAGGATACAGATAACATCATCCCACATTCCATGCTGTATTGGTTTGGTAAGTATAATGAATACTCCCATTAGGTAATTGGACCATAGTCCCAATCAGTTGTAAGTATAAAACCCACACTTCAGTAGGTATATTATCAAAGATAAACTTTGTCAGTCTGTAGAACAGGATCATCAATTGTATAAAACCTACATAGTAGGTATCAGAGGTGAACGTTCCCACCAAGTTTGTAGCTGGTGTTCTAGAGTCTAGAACATACATACATATAGGATCATGAATCCAATAAATGTTTCAAAACATTGTCCGTTGAACATATTTCACAATAAAGTGAATATAAAATCAATTCAGTATCCACTGCCAGAATAAGCATATAATATAAGTATGAATGACTCATACACAGGTATTAAATCCACAGTTAAGTGAATATAAATCAGTTCAGTAGTTTATTTGAGATGAATAGTTAAGTATTTTGTCTCCTCTGCCAGGATAGGTAGGTATGAACAATTCATACATAGATGTAGTTATAAAAACATAGAATGTATTAAAATAATTTATACATTCCACTGCTGGGCAGATCCTGAAACATTAGGATGATGCTTCTCTTCTTAAAGGAAAGGTAAGGCAGGAATTTTGGTAAAGGGAAGGGAGAGAACTACCTACCTAAACACAAACTAGGATCCCAAATAGCTACCCCCACCTACTTTCCTAGATATTGTCCTAATTCTTATTTATTATTACCTAGGTTAACCTATCCATCTAAACCTACCCCTACCTAACCTACTCCTACAATGTACCTAAACTGCCTATTTACCTAACCGCTTAGCTGTGTATAAATTATGTAGTTGCATGCTAAACCGACCTACAATCCTACATATATCTCATTAACCGTACCTATCATATAAGAAATATTGGAAATTATATATATATAAATGAATAGAACGGCCTTTGGCAAGTATGAAATATCATAAAAAAGGATTGTTAATTGAACAGGGAAAAACCTTGTCAATAAACAAAGTCTGAAGTGGACAAGATAATTAAATAAATGTAGAAATGGGAAAGTAAATAAAACACAATGTAAATTTATTCAAGAATACCTAAGTAAATAAATAAAAGCATCATGATTTGATGCAAGAATACCTTGTGTGTGGGTTTACCCATCCTTTAGAATCCTTGTAGTTGGCACTCCACCAGCTCTGCAAGACTCCACTGTCAGCATCCTCCACTCCACCATGTAAAAGAACAGCTGATCGTAAGGTCACCGCCCTTCGTCCTCCACAGGAACAACTGATGGCACCAACATCCCACCAAAGTAGGTCTCACGGTTGCCTCCCGGCTGCATACTCTCCTCTTCTCTTTGATGTGTACACTTTCACTGGTAAAAGTCAACTAAACTTCAAGTAAAACTAAACTTCCACTCAAACTAAAACTCCAGGCCAACTAAACTTCTCCCTGCTCGGTCCCAGCCGCTATTTTCTTCCACGGCGTCCTTCTCCATCTCTCGTCGCCCCCGTCTCCCCCAAGTTCCAACAGCATTCCCCCTTCTCGAGCCCCCCGACTGTTTTATCTTCCCTCTTATATCCCATTTTCTTGATAGTTCTCCCATTCTCCTCCAGATGGCACCGCGTGTCCTTCTGGTTCTGTGTTGTCGACACCTATCTTCACAATATCTGCACACAATCCAAATACTCGGCATTTTATTATTATTAAGTAATTATAAAATGCTTATCGTATATAGTATGTGTAGATAAACCAATACCACACAATAAAACAATTAACTTACCTCATAAAATATAATCTTTATATTTTTCAATCTGGCATAACACCTATAATTTACTTCAAATTGAAGTAATTTCAGTTCGATCTGGCTACAAGTAGTAGTTCTCTACTCAATCAACATTAGATTGGCATTAGTTTTTCGTTTATAGTGATTCTCCTACCAATCTGATAGATGGCGTTACTTGTATTTTAAAACAGTGATTTAGTCCCGAATAGCAGAAGCTAAGTCTATTACAATCGCCCCGATTTTTGTGAGAAAAATCGTGTTTTAGATCGAATGGAGTAAAATTTTACAGATATGTTTTAAATACAATAAGATTTCAAACAGATGTCGCCCCCAAAATTCTATGAAATTCGATCAAAACCGATTTTTCGAAGAAAAATCCACTAATAAAATAGAAAATCAGACGTTCCTATGATAATTAAATATGAAAGCTATTGCCCCGCCCCCATAGTAAGTGAATCTTATTACCTAAAGAAAAGATAACATAAAATATGAAACCTATACCCATAAATAACTAGGTGTATAAAAAAAACACAAATCCTGAAACTAGATCGCCCCCTTGATGAACGAATTTTATTATCTTAAGGATACTAAACACTTCTGATTCTAACCATATCTAAGTTGAAAACTAAGACCCGCCCCCAAAATCTATAATTTTGTAAAACTTTAATTCAGGAATTGTTAAAAAATGTTTTCGTAAATGTCCGGATAAATATTCTTAAAATTTTAGAGTGAATTAAAATTAAAATTAACATTGGGCATTGTTGATAAACTGTTCATTTGAATACCTATCAACTCTAGGTAAACAAAAATTTTGATAAGATTAATTTTAGATTAGAAATTACTTTGCTAATATCCCTCTTAGTGATCCGAAGTACCAGCCTGCTTTCATAAAACACCCAAATAGGTTAAACATATCTGGCTAAAGCTTAACAATGCAGATATTTAATTGAGAAAATTTAATCAAGCATTTAAGTCAAATTATCATCCCTACTTTACCTATTCCATCCATAGCAAGATACGAGTAGTAAAATTATTATATTACTAATTCTACCAGTTCGTATCAAATCCATGCCATTTGTTGTGTGTAAATAATTTGTAAAGTCTGTAAAGGTACTTTGTCAGAGTAGATGCTTGCAAAGATACCTCGAATAACGATTCTACAAAGATCCATAACTAACCATTGTGCTTAATTAGTCATTTGTCCGCAAAATCGCTACAGAAGTAAACTCAGAGTGTAATGAGTTGATTTGATCCCCAACTATGCCCAACACAATAGTTGAGTCTAAGCAAATAACAACCAAAAATTATAAGATTCCAAAATCTATTTACTACCCATCAAGTGTGGATGGAGTTAAAACATATTTTTATTTATTTTAATACGTTGTTAAATAGATGAAAACAAGCCAGGCCCCAAACCATCTTGAAGGCATTGTAGCAAGTTAATAGAGAATGTTTAAAACATTCTAAAATCTAATATCTAGTTCTCCTCTTTACTTTAACTATTTATTTACGCCAATATGCTAAAACAGCTATTTCGCTAAACTTTACGCCAAAATAATAAAAGAGCCTTTACGCCAAAATGCTTAGAGACATAACGCCAAAATTCCAAACACAACAAACTTACTGGATTTTATTTATTCTGCAATTACGCCAAATGCATAAAAATAATTAAGTCTCTTTTGAATACGCTATCTGCTTGCCCTAAAAATAAAATTTACGCAATTGCAAAACTATCTGGAAATGCTACGCAAAATCTGCTAACCTAATAACTGTTACACACTAAACTTGAAATACGCCAATGCACAAAAATACCTACATCTTCATAAACAATCTATCAACCAACATGCCTCCATGAATATCTTTTCCAATACTATTATTATTCATGAATATCTTTCCTATTACTATTAATATTAATTTATTTATATCCAGACTTTTACAAAAATATATCTAATAAACATTAAATTATTACTTTAAATATTGAACATTAGAACAAACTAAAAAAACTGAAAGTTTTAATTGCCTTATTTATTGATTTTTTATAATATTGGACAATAACCTGATAAAAAGCTTTGAATTTATTTATTTTATTAAAAGTGTTAATTTATTTAGTAAACTCAATTTCTATTAAGATATCTCAATACTCAACCAAAAGGAAAAGACTAAATGAAAATAAAACTAATATTCAAATTAAAACATAAGGTAAATAAGCTGTTTATACTATCCATAGCAGCCATTACTTCCATGCTGGACCGGGAGCGAGAGAAAAACACAGAATGCGCCAGCCGCACCCCCCCCCGATCCGAGGGCCTCTGCACATCGCAACCCAGGCGACAGGCCGACAACCCGTCACCACAGCAATACACCCACAAATCCATCTTAAACAATCCTCAAAACTTTGTCAGACGTGGCGGAACGACCCCTGCCCAGGCCGTTCCCGCTCCGCCCACCCCATCAGGGACAAAGGCGTGACTACATGTATGTATGTAGCAGCCATTAACTATACCATAACACCCCCATATCAAAAAGAATGTTCAAAATTATTATGATAAAACTCATTCTGATGATTTAAAACTCTGATACCAATGAAATTTAAAAGGTAAATACTATAGGATTATTCCAACCCATACCAATGATACTTCCGCAAACAATCTAAGTAGTAATAAATAAAATCAGTTTGAATTTAAGATGAAGCTTTCTTATTTGTTCCGGAATATGATATTAGCCAAAGACCGTTCCAAAATGAAACACAAAATCATATAAAGGCTGTTGAAATCAAAATAAAATATTGCCGCCATTTGCACAGATATATTACCAAAGCCGTCCTATTAAACAATCAAAACAAATTCTATTAATTAAACAAGTATTCTGTTAGCCAAAGTGAAATATGCATTATCCAACAAATTTAGGATGTAATTATAAAGAAATGTTCTATCTTTTTGTCCTAGAATGAAGATACTATGCTATTAAATAGAATTGCATACGCAGAATACCTACTTCTAGTTGTCTTTTGAATGAAAACTCAGTTAAACTTGTTGGAAAATGACCTATCATAAAGTACCTGAAAATATTTCAAAACATAGGTAAAGTAATAAAAAACTTTCCTTCTAGCTATAGGCGACTTACGTGACAAAATTTCCTGCGGGGACTTGGCACTTTCACTATTTAAACACCGCATATAAACACACAAACACACGTAAACTTTTTCCACTTGATTTTTTCACTTGTTGTCCCCGACAAACACTAGGAAACTTGGTGTTTAACTCGGAATGAACGCTCGCGTATTCTAGCGTACAAAATGTACTACATATATTACGAAAACTAGAATAAACTATTGAGTCAAATTATTTTCAAAAGAACTGTCAAAACTTTTCTCAGTTTACCTGAACCTCACGTAATTAATTATATGAAAGACAAGGATAAAGCAATCAAATCTACTAAGGAAAACAGTATTTCTATCTCTCTCGGACGTTTTTAGTGTTTGAAGTTTCGATCAATCGATTGAAGATCGATTGACGTCAAGCAAAATTACATTCAAAATTCAACAATTAATTCTCAAGATTTTCGTGTTTATATTATATTTTACCCGTAAAATAGATTAGAAAATGAAACAAACAGAATTATTTTAATCAAATATTTAAGTATTGTATAGAAAACAAATATACTAAGTCAAAACTATTTAAAATGTCAAAACTTTACGTTAATGAAATAAATATCTGGTAGTAGAGCATAGGTTTTGAGCGCACCCCAGGTGTCAACATTAGTGTTGGCATAATAAGCGGATTTTCCCTAATTGTGTGGAATTCATGCTGGCCTGGGAACGAGAGAAAAACATAGAATGTGCCAGCCGCACTTCCTCCCGGGCACACTGCAAAAACCAGCTAAGGGATCCGAGGGTTTCAGTATATTGTAATTTAGGCGATGGGCCGACAACCTGTCACTAAACCTTCAAATCTATCTCAAATAACCCTCAAAGCCCTATCAGAGGCGGCGAAACGACCCCCGCCTAGGCCGTCCACGCTCCGCCCACCCCACCAGGGAAATAGGCGCGACCATATGCATGCATGTATGTATGTGTGGAATTCATAAAGTGTAAGCTAAACAAAGATATCGAATTGCGATACTTTTTTTTTTTTAAATATAAAAAAAAAAACTTAATTAAGAAATTAATCATGCCATTACCAAGTTACTTGAAAAAAGTGAGAAGTTGACTGATAGAATGTTAAACTATATGAAACCTAGCGAAAAATAAAATGGAAGCTATGTACTGATACTGATATTTATTTATGTGCAAAAATGCTATGTTACTTGTTATTTGAGATGAATTACCGAATTATCAAAACATTGTTCTGAAAGGGTTTTGATTAAATAAGTGATAAAATAGATATTGTCTTTTCTCAAGGAATAATAAGTTATACTTCCCAATTCTATTTAAAACTAACATAAATAATACCTAGATATTAAGATAACTATTTCCTGACTTTGTTCTTAGTTATATAACTTGTAACTTTTAAAATAATTTATAAAGATAATTCTAAGGGATTTCTACATTGAAAACTGGCAACACAGATTTTCTAATGTCATTTTATATCATATGTTGAATGTTGATAACCCAATCTATTTTCTTTTCAGAGCAAATCCCACCTATTCTAATCCCTAAACTGAAGTCTTAGTGTCCCTATCCTACAGGTTCCTAGCCAGCAAACGGCTGACGCACACACCTCCCGCCGTCGCACGACCCAAGAAGTCCCAAGAAGAGAACATCAGAGAGACAACCCACTTTGCAAACCACTCTCCGTTTCAATGAGCAATGGACCAAATTATGATCCTGCGCTCACGGCAAC
Organism: Scrobipalpa costella; assembly: GCA_949820665.1. Taxonomy (NCBI): domain Eukaryota; kingdom Metazoa; phylum Arthropoda; class Insecta; order Lepidoptera; family Gelechiidae; genus Scrobipalpa; species Scrobipalpa costella. The sequence goes on from OX463314.1 coordinate 885,359, forward strand.
AATTGTAACAACCCCCCCCTCCTACCTACCTACCCTAATATAAATCGATATGTGAAAGGAAGTGTGAGAGAGGTGTGGAGGAGAGGTAATAATGTGGAGCGGAGAGGATGAGAGGAAGGGAAGAGGAATGGGCAGAGTGGCTCATGAATGTCTAGTAATAAGGTTACAAATATGGCTCGTGATCGTGATCGTCTAGTATTATAGTTAGGACCGTACGTTGTGTAATGAAATTTATAAAAGTAACCCAAATCCTTTAAAGTGGTAGTGGGATGTCATAACTTAGCTCTCTTTAGGTTCTCGGGACAACATGGGGACAGTGCGCAGCGGGATAACGGAACCTCCGATTCCAGCTCCAACCATTCGCTGGTAGAGGATTTATGTGCTCGCCAACCATCAACGAATGAGATTTACTTCAATTACCAATTCCCAGACACTAATAAAGACAGTAAATAGCCTAGGAACTTGTCCTTGATGCAAAACCCATCATGCGAGCCCCAGAAAAGGAAAGAGGAGGCACTTCTGTGCCCTCCAATTGGTTTTTGTTTTTGGCCAAGCCTCAGGCCAGAGATAAGTGACAGCGCACTTAGGAGTTTTGGAACGAGTCCAGATTGATGAACAGCATCATGTAAAATATAATTAATTTGAGCTGATTTATTGGTCAGCCAACCAAGACAGAGCAAGTCATGTCTGATGTAATTTGTAGTAAGTTGTGATGTCCAATTGAGAAACATTGCCTCAACAAAGGTTTTATAAATTGTTGTCCAGCTATGCTGGAAGCACCGACTATGAAACTGCACCAGTCATCGATCTCCACTTATGATATGCACATCCAGGAGTCAGTAGAATAGATAGGGATGCCGAAGCTAGTCCCAGATAATATAACAATCATTCACACCGCAAGCCATAGATTCGTTGTAGATATAGGAGTGATAGGCAAGAGCAAGTAGTGACTGATTGTTAGACTTCTTTAGTGCAAAATAAGCTTCTGTGATCTAAATGCTGTTACAGACATATCGAATGCTAAGATGTAGTATGTGATGGAGGTTTGACCATGGCTGATACCATGTCGCTCAATTGACATCAAGTCAAGTAGTATTTCAGTAGTATAATGGCTTGTCAAAGCCAACTGACCATAAATCAGTCATATAAAATCCACATAAAGTGAATGAATATATAATTTTAATTCCAGACCCGTTCCAGGGTAATTTGAGGTTGTAGGTAGGATACAGATAACATCATCCCACATTCCATGCTGTATTGGTTTGGTAAGTATAATGAATACTCCCATTAGGTAATTGGACCATAGTCCCAATCAGTTGTAAGTATAAAACCCACACATCAGTAGGTATATTATCAAAGATAAACTTGTGTCAGTCTGTAGAACAGGATCATCAATTGTATAAAACCTACATAGTAGGTATCAGAGGTGAACGTTCCCACCAAGTTTGTAGCTGGTGTTCTAGAGTCTAGAACATACATACATATAGGATCATGAATCCAATAAATGTTTCAAAACATTGTCCGTTGAACATATTTCACAATAAAGTGAATATAAAATCAATTCAGTATCCACTGCCAGAATAAGCATATAATATAAGTATGAATGACTCATACACAGGTATTAAATCCACAGTTAACTGAATATAAATCAGTTCAGTAGTTTATTTGAGATGAATAGTTAAGTATTTTGTCTCCTCTGCCAGGATAGGTAGGTATGAACAATTCATACATAGATGTAGTTATAAAAACATAGAATGTATTAAAATAATTTATACATTCCACTGCTGGGCAGATCCTGAAACATTAGGATGATGCTTCTCTTCTTAAAGGAAAGGTAAGGCAGGAATTTTGGTAAAGGGAAGGGAGAGAACTACCTACCTAAACACAAACTAGGATCCCAAATAGCTACCCCCACCTACTTTCCTAGATATTGTCCTAATTCTTATTTATTATTACCTAGGTTAACCTATCCATCTAAACCTACCCCTACCTAACCTACTCCTACAATGTACCTAAACTGCCTATTTACCTAACCGCTTAGCTGTGTATAAATTATGTAGTTGCATGCTAAACCGACCTACAATCCTACATATATCTCATTAACCGTACCTATCATATAAGAAATATTGGAAATTATATATATATAAATGAATAGAACGGCCTTTGGCAAGTATGAAATATCATAAAAAAGGATTGTTAATTGAACAGGGAAAAACCTTGTCAATAAACAAAGTCTGAAGTGGACAAGATAATTAAATAAATGTAGAAATGGGAAAGTAAATAAAACACAATGTAAATTTATTCAAGAATACCTAAGTAAATAAATAAAAGCATCATGATTTGATGCAAGAATACCTTGTGTGTGGGTTTACCCATCCTTTAGAATCCTTGTAGTTGGCACTCCACCAGCTCTGCAAGACTCCACTGTCAGCATCCTCCACTCCACCATGTAAAAGAACAGCTGATCGTAAGGTCACCGCCCTTCGTCCTCCACAGGAACAACTGATGGCACCAACATCCCACCAAAGTAGGTCTCACGGTTGCCTCCCGGCTGCATACTCTCCTCTTCTCTTTGATGTGTACACTTTCACTGGTAAAAGTCAACTAAACTTCAAGTAAAACTAAACTTCCACTCAAACTAAAACTCCAGGCCAACTAAACTTCTCCCTGCTCGGTCCCAGCCGCTATTTTCTTCCACGGCGTCCTTCTCCATCTCTCGTCGCCCCCGTCTCCCCCAAGTTCCAACAGCATTCCCCCTTCTCGAGCCCCCCGACTGTTTTATCTTCCCTCTTATATCCCATTTTCTTGATAGTTCTCCCATTCTCCTCCAGATGGCACCGCGTGTCCTTCTGGTTCTGTGTTGTCGACACCTATCTTCACAATATCTGCACACAATCCAAATACTCGGCATTTTATTATTATTAAGTAATTATAAAATGCTTATCGTATATAGTATGTGTAGATAAACCAATACCACACAATAAAACAATTAACTTACCTCATAAAATATAATCTTTATATTTTTCAATCTGGCATAACACCTATAATTTACTTCAAATTGAAGTAATTTCAGTTCGATCTGGCTACAAGTAGTAGTTCTCTACTCAATCAACATTAGATTGGCATTAGTTTTTCGTTTATAGTGATTCTCCTACCAATCTGATAGATGGCGTTACTTGTATTTTAAAACAGTGATTTAGTCCCGAATAGCAGAAGCTAAGTCTATTACAATCGCCCCGATTTTTGTGAGAAAAATCGTGTTTTAGATCGAATGGAGTAAAATTTTACAGATATGTTTTAAATACAATAAGATTTCAAACAGATGTCGCCCCCAAAATTCTATGAAATTCGATCAAAACCGATTTTTCGAAGAAAAATCCACTAATAAAATAGAAAATCAGACGTTCCTATGATAATTAAATATGAAAGCTATTGCCCCGCCCCCATAGTAAGTGAATCTTATTACCTAAAGAAAAGATAACATAAAATATGAAACCTATACCCATAAATAACTAGGTGTATAAAAAAAACACAAATCCTGAAACTAGATCGCCCCCTTGATGAACGAATTTTATTATCTTAAGGATACTAAACACTTCTGATTCTAACCATATCTAAGTTGAAAACTAAGACCCGCCCCCAAAATCTATAATTTTGTAAAACTTTAATTCAGGAATTGTTAAAAAATGTTTTCGTAAATGTCCGGATAAATATTCTTAAAATTTTAGAGTGAATTAAAATTAAAATTAACATTGGGCATTGTTGATAAACTGTTCATTTGAATACCTATCAACTCTAGGTAAACAAAAATTTTGATAAGATTAATTTTAGATTAGAAATTACTTTGCTAATATCCCTCTTAGTGATCCGAAGTACCAGCCTGCTTTCATAAAACACCCAAATAGGTTAAACATATCTGGCTAAAGCTTAACAATGCAGATATTTAATTGAGAAAATTTAATCAAGCATTTAAGTCAAATTATCATCCCTACTTTACCTATTCCATCCATAGCAAGATACGAGTAGTAAAATTATTATATTACTAATTCTACCAGTTCGTATCAAATCCATGCCATTTGTTGTGTGTAAATAATTTGTAAAGTCTGTAAAGGTACTTTGTCAGAGTAGATGCTTGCAAAGATACCTCGAATAACGATTCTACAAAGATCCATAACTAACCATTGTGCTTAATTAGTCATTTGTCCGCAAAATCGCTACAGAAGTAAACTCAGAGTGTAATGAGGTGATTTGATCCCCAACTATGCCCAACACAATAGTTGAGTCTAAGCAAATAACAACCAAAAATTATAAGATTCCAAAATCTATTTACTACCCATCAAGTGTGGATGGAGTTAAAACATATTTTTATTTATTTTAATACGTTGTTAAATAGATGAAAACAAGCCAGGCCCCAAACCATCTTGAAGGCATTGTAGCAAGTTAATAGAGAATGTTTAAAACATTCTAAAATCTAATATCTAGTTCTCCTCTTTACTTTAACTATTTATTTACGCCAATATGCTAAAACAGCTATTTCGCTAAACTTTACGCCAAAATAATAAAAGAGCCTTTACGCCAAAATGCTTAGAGACATAACGCCAAAATTCCAAACACAACAAACTTACTGGATTTTATTTATTCTGCAATTACGCCAAATGCATAAAAATAATTAAGTCTCTTTTGAATACGCTATCTGCTTGCCCTAAAAATAAAATTTACGCAATTGCAAAACTATCTGGAAATGCTACGCAAAATCTGCTAACCTAATAACTGTTACACACTAAACTTGAAATACGCCAATGCACAAAAATACCTACATCTTCATAAACAATCTATCAACCAACATGCCTCCATGAATATCTTTTCCAATACTATTATTATTCATGAATATCTTTCCTATTACTATTAATATTAATTTATTTATATCCAGACTTTTACAAAAATATATCTAATAAACATTAAATTATTACTTTAAATATTGAACATTAGAACAAACTAAAAAAACTGAAAGTTTTAATTGCCTTATTTATTGATTTTTTATAATATTGGACAATAACCTGATAAAAAGCTTTGAATTTATTTATTTTATTAAAAGTGTTAATTTATTTAGTAAACTCAATTTCTATTAAGATATCTCAATACTCAACCAAAAGGAAAAGACTAAATGAAAATAAAACTAATATTCAAATTAAAACATAAGGTAAATAAGCTGTTTATACTATCCATAGCAGCCATTACTTCCATGCTGGACCGGGAGCGAGAGAAAAACACAGAATGCGCCAGCCGCACCCCCCCCCGATCCGAGGGCCTCTGCACATCGCAACCCAGGCGACAGGCCGACAACCCGTCACCACAGCAATACACCCACAAATCCATCTTAAACAATCCTCAAAACTTTGTCAGACGTGGCGGAACGACCCCTGCCCAGGCCGTTCCCGCTCCGCCCACCCCATCAGGGACAAAGGCGTGACTACATGTATGTATGTAGCAGCCATTAACTATACCATAACACCCCCATATCAAAAAGAATGTTCAAAATTATTATGATAAAACTCATTCTGATGATTTAAAACTCTGATACCAATGAAATTTAAAAGGTAAATACTATAGGATTATTCCAACCCATACCAATGATACTTCCGCAAACAATCTAAGTAGTAATAAATAAAATCAGTTTGAATTTAAGATGAAGCTTTCTTATTTGTTCCGGAATATGATATTAGCCAAAGACCGTTCCAAAATGAAACACAAAATCATATAAAGGCTGTTGAAATCAAAATAAAATATTGCCGCCATTTGCACAGATATATTACCAAAGCCGTCCTATTAAACAATCAAAACAAATTCTATTAATTAAACAAGTATTCTGTTAGCCAAAGTGAAATATGCATTATCCAACAAATTTAGGATGTAATTATAAAGAAATGTTCTATCTTTTTGTCCTAGAATGAAGATACTATGCTATTAAATAGAATTGCATACGCAGAATACCTACTTCTAGTTGTCTTTTGAATGAAAACTCAGTTAAACTTGTTGGAAAATGACCTATCATAAAGTACCTGAAAATATTTCAAAACATAGGTAAAGTAATAAAAAACTTTCCTTCTAGCTATAGGCGACTTACGTGACAAAATTTCCTGCGGGGACTTGGCACTTTCACTATTTAAACACCGCATATAAACACACAAACACACGTAAACTTTCTCCACTTGATTTTTTCACTTGTTGTCCCCGACAAACACTAGGAAACTTGGTGTTTAACTCGGAATGAACGCTCGCGTATTCTAGCGTACAAAATGTACTACATATATTACGAAAACTAGAATAAACTATTGAGTCAAATTATTTTCAAAAGAACTGTCAAAACTTTTCTCAGTTTACCTGAACCTCACGTAATTAATTATATGAAAGACAAGGATAAAGCAATCAAATCTACTAAGGAAAACAGTATTTCTATCTCTCTCGGACGTTTTTAGTGTTTGAAGTTTCGATCAATCGATTGAAGATCGATTGACGTCAAGCAAAATTACGTTCAAAATTCAACAATTAATTCTCAAGATAAGATAAGATAAGATAAGATAAGGCATTTATTTGCAGAATACATGTAAATAACAAAAGATCTTAAAAATAAAAAATAGCATCAATGTATTCGACCGAATAATCAGTGTGCAAAATTTTATGACAATCATGCATGAGTGTCAATATAGTTAGTCCCTTGGGTACTATTACAACAATTTAGAGTTTTATTTTTTATATAAATAATAATATTAGGAGTAACTATTACCTAACTACTAAGGAAATAAATTTAGTTTACAAAATTCACTAATTGAGTTAATAAAAACATTTATACAGAAATAAGTAATTGAAAAATAAATTAACGTTAACGGTACCCATAAGTTAAATATGGTATCCCACATACATGGATCCTTCTTTGGATTCCAAGTATTGCTTTACAGAATAAAAACATTTATCCATTAACCATTTTGTAAGATGGTTTTTAAAAGGGGTTAAGGACAGTCCTTTAATATAAGTCGGCAAATGGTTGTATATTTTAACTGCCATATAAACTATATTTTTACAAAATATAGCTGTTTGGCAAGATGGTAAAAAATAGTCATTTCGGTGACGTGTTGGCCTGTCTATTACTTGAAAATTCTTTTTAAATATTTCTGGATGTTGTCTGACAAATATACAAATATCTCTGATATAAAGACATGGCAAAGGCAAAATGTTTAGGTCTTTAAACAATGGTACACAAGTTTCATCAAATAACGCGTTGCACATCACCCTTATGCACTTTTTTTGAATCAAGAACGCTCTATCAGCATGTACAGAGTTCCCCCAAAGGATAAGTCCATACGAGAGAACTGAGGATACATATCCATGGTATGCTGTTAATGCTGCATCGAGTGACACTGTTGACCTAAGGCGTTTTAAAGCATATACAAATCTTTCTAATTTACTGCACATAATAGAGATATGTTCCTTCCAATTGATATTTTTATCAATGGTTATGCCCAGAAATTTAGTTGAGTTTACCTGTAGTAGTCTATTGTTGTCAAAACTGATGTTAAGAGGGATTGGTACTACATTATATGAATGAAATTGTATTGCTTTTGTTTTATTTATATTTAATTGTAATCTATTAGTATGCATCCACTGAACAATATCCGCTAAACCCTGGTTAATCTCTCTTTCAAAATCATCTTTTTTATTACATTTAATAACAAGTGTTGTATCATCTGCAAAAAGTATGGTTTTATGAATGGTTGCATTTGAAAGATCATTTACGAACAATAAAAAAAGCAGGGGCCCCAAAATGCTGCCTTGCGGCACACCACGAGTATTGGTTCTATAATTTGATTTAAAACTTAATTTTGACAGTTGGTTCTTATTTGTAGTAATTTTTGATATCTCCGTGCACTGTTTCCTATTTTGTAAATAACTGGTAATCCACTCATGTGCTTTTCCGCGTATTCCATATTTGTCTAATTTGTTTAACAAAAGGACATGATCAACTAGGTCAAAAGCTTTACTTAAGTCTAAGAAGACTGCTAAAACTGGCTTTTTGTCTCTTATGCTCTCTGTTACCGTTTTAATTAGATCAAAACAAGCTAGAGTAGTTGATTTTCCCTTTTGAAATCCAAATTGATTTTCTGTAAGAATTTTATTATGTGAAATAAAGCTATAAAGTCTACTGTACATGGCTTTCTCAAATATTTTAGAAATTATGGGTATGAGTGTAATTGGCCTATAGTTGTTGGGGTCTGATCTATTCCCATTTTTAAAAAGTGGTTTAACAATAGAACATTTTAATTGCTCAGGGAAGCAGCCTTCTTCAAAAGATAAGTTTATTAAGTGTGATAAAATATCACATATGAACGGAGAGCAAAGTTTTAAAATTTCAGTATTAATGTTATCATATCCTGTGGATTTGCTATTATTTAGACACATTATGATTTTATTTATTTCTATTGTGTTTGTTGGACTAACAAAAATTGTATTTATATTTATATTTTTTATATAATTATTGGAATTGGTATTATTTATAGTAGGCATTTGTATGTTTTGTAAATCAATAAAGTGATCATTTAACGTTTTGCAAATATCAATCGGATCAGTAAAAGTTATGTTATTATGAGTAATTTCTTCAATTTCTTCAAATTTACATGAATTAAAAATATTATTTTGGATAATTGTCCATGTAGATTTGCACTTATTTTTACTGCTTTTTATATATTTATTATTATTATGTTTTTGTGAATGAAACAAACAGCTTTTAAATATTTTAGAGTATACTTTGTAGTTCGCTTTATGTATATCTTTATTTGTTTTTGTGTTTTTATATTGAAAGTAGAGGTTTCTTTTAGTTTTACTAGATTTTTTTAAGCCATTGGTAATCCAGCGTAGTTTATGTGTTTTATTATTTATTTTTATCTTTATTAGTGGGAAACATAAATTATAAAATAAATTGAATAAGTCATAAAAGCTATTAAAAGATTTCTCAAAATTATTGTTGGGATTAAAAGATTCAGTAAATTTTAAAGCTGATATACAATCTATAAACTTTTTAATATTATCTTTGCAATAATCACGCCTGAATTCAAACCAGGTTTTCTTTGTAAGTCTATATTTGGTATTGAATGAGAGTGTTTGTGCTGTTTCGTGATCTGATAATCCTAGTTTATGTAGCTGGGCGTGAACATTATGGCTGAAATTAGTGGCAAATTGGTCAATGCACGAATTTATTCTCTTTGGATCCTTTATGTGTATTTTAAAATTATGATTATTTAAAACTGCTAACAAGTATTCTGATGAGTAATTTTTCTTTAATATATCAATATTCCAGTCTCCACAGATAACAACTTTTTTATTTTTATTTTTTGTAAGTAATGACAATAACTTATTTAGTTGAAACAGAAAAAGATTCACATGGGATTTCACTTGTTTAGGTATACGATAAATACATACAACTACTAAATTGATGCCTTTTATTTCTACTCCTGAACATTCGAATACGTTTTTAATTCCTAATTCTTTGATACACTCGATAGTTTTGAATTCTATATTTTTTTTTACAAATATACAAGAACCACCTCTACTTACATCGCGTGAATATGAGTTTGCTAAAATATAGTTTTGAAGCCTTACATGTTGTTCGGAATTTTTAGGAATGTTAGTCTCACAAAAACAAAGTATGTCCAAGTCGTTATTATTTTGCATAAAATCGTTCAAAGTAAGTTCTATATTATCTAATTTATTGACTAAGCCAGCAATGTTTTGATGAAAGACTGTTAGTTTATTTGAATATAATTTAAAAGAATTAATATTTGTTTGGTTCTTAGTTAATGAGGTTTTAACGAAAAAGCTGTTTACTAGGCGAAAAGTGAAGAACTGGTTCGGATATTTTTTGGCTAATTTCAGAAATTACTTTATTATGTTTTTGGGGGCAGTGTGCAACGTTTGTATTTATAGATGTTTTGTAAGTTTGTGTTTGGATTGGTAAAAACTGTTTCTTATAGTCAATAGTGTCAATTAGAAGGTTAATGTCCTTACACGCCCTTTTATAGTCTTGTTTGATACATTTATATGGCTCTAAAAAATAACAATTAGAAAATTCGCTGCATAATTTTTTTAGCATCTGGTTCAAAGTGTGTACATTAAAAAAATTGTGTTCACGAATACCCAATATGATAACAGTTGACTTGTCTAGGTATTTAATTGCTGCTGCTAGTTCAAATAACAATTTAGTTGGGTTATTTTCATCTTCTCCAACAGATAGAATAACGTGATCAGCGGTATCTTTTTTTAAATTATAGCAGTCTTTAAGTAGTTCACAACAACTTGCGTATGGTTTTGTGATAGAAGAAACAGAATAAGATTCATAACGCGAATTATATCTTGATTGATCCAAACGTGACGCCAATCCAGTCACTTGTTGCCCTCCAATGATGTGAATGGTACGCCGCTTTTTACTCGTTGAGGTGTTGGGTTTTGGATTCGATTTCTCAACATGATTATTGACATCATTTGAATTAGGTAGTGACTCTATTTGGATAACGTTTAGATCCAAGTAGCTTTGGTTCATAGCCAAGTAATTTTCAGATATCAGGGAATTTTCTTGTGTCGCTTTTTTGCTGGGTCTCTGGTTCTTTTTTAAAACTTTCATCTCCGTCAGCTCTTTTATTTGTATCTCTTGTTTGCTTATTTTCATTTTTAAAGAACAGTTTTCTAACAGTATCTTCTCGATCTCATTTTCTGCAGCTTCCAATCTACTCTGTAAACTGATATTTCTTTCCTTAATTTCTTCCAAATAACTGCTCCTGTTGATGTTTGTTTTGTTAGTAGGTGTCATGAAGTTTAAATTTTCATCATCACACAGTGTGTCGAAGGAGTTACTCGTAGGTATATTAATAATATCCTGTTTGTTCCGTTTATCTACATATTTGAAACATGGTGAGCTAGAATTGTTTTCTGTTGCCTTTCTTGTTAGGCATGGTACACATCTCCATCTTGCTTTATGTTCTGCTGTTAAAATATTATATCTGGGAGAATCAACTTTACCACAGGTCGCATGGTATTTCTTTGTGCAAGACGAGCATGTCAGAATTCGCCTTTCATTGTCATTTATAATGTTCTCACAAACTGCGCAATTTGTCGCCATTTTGTGCTTTAATATTAGTAAAATAAAGTTTGTAAACTTAGTATGCATCCATGCTAAATTGCTCAAATCGCCCTCTATGGTACCGTTTGAATACTTGTTGGTTCTAGATCAATGTAGACAGCTATCGTAAAGAAGTACTTTTTCACAGCAAGAGATGGCGCTGTTAACAATAGCACTGTTCAAGAGAATGTAGTATACATATTTTTTTAAATTATGCAATTTTAAAGCAAATTAACACAAAAAGTAAGTTAAAAAAAATCTTTATAATTTTAAGTAATATACCAGCACAAATAATCCCGAAATTGTTATTAGTATTTCACTCAAAAAGTTCGTTACGTAGAGAGGTTTTTTCACAGTTTGAATTTGTTATATGGAAACATAAAATCAAATATTGTCTTGGAATCGTTGAAAAGATAAGAGGAAAAGAGTTTATAACTTTTTAGACACACTATTTTACACCAAAATAACACATCAAGCACTGTAAAGTATCTGTAAAGAGTTTTATTGTTTGTTGTAGTTTGTTCACGTAGCGTCGGTTTTTATGTTACGATTTTGACTGAACTAGACGATAGTATGTTTGGATAACGACCACTGATGTGATTTAACACATAATATTTTGAAAACAGTAAATTTTGACGTAGTTAAGATAAAATAATCAAAGAAAATGAATTTTATAAAAATGACTCTACAAAATGAAATGTTTACTATAAAGCGCCACCTGGCGGAAAAAAAAAAGAGATCAAGATTTTCGTGTTTATATTATATTTTACCCGTAAAATAGATTAGAAAATGAAACAAACAGAATTATTTTAATCAAATATTTAAGTATTGTATAGAAAACAAATATACTAAGTCAAAACTATTTAAAATGTCAAAACTTTACGTTAATGAAATAAATATCTGGTAGTAGAGCATAGGTTTTGAGCGCACCCCAGGTGTCAACATTAGTGTTGGCATAATAAGCGGATTTTCCCTAATTGTGTGGAATTCATGCTGGCCTGGGAACGAGAGAAAAACATAGAATGTGCCAGCCGCACTTCCTCCCGGGCACACTGCAAAAACCAGCTAAGGGATCCGAGGGTTTCAGTATATTGTAATTTAGGCGATGGGCCGACAACCTGTCACTAAACCTTCAAATCTATCTCAAATAACCCTCAAAGCCCTATCAGAGGCGGCGAAACGACCCCCGCCTAGGCCGTCCACGCTCCGCCCACCCCACCAGGGAAATAGGCGCGACCATATGCATGCATGTATGTATGTGTGGAATTCATAAAGTGTAAGCTAAACAAAGATATCGAATTGCGATACTTTTTTTTTTTAAATATAAAAAAAAAAAACTTAATTAAGAAATTAATCATGCCATTACCAAGTTACTTGAAAAAAGTGAGAAGTTGACTGATAGAATGTTAAACTATATGAAACCTAGCGAAAAATAAAATGGAAGCTATGTACTGATACTGATATTTATTTATGTGCAAAAATGCTATGTTACTTGTTATTTGAGATGAATTACCGAATTATCAAAACATTGTTCTGAAAGGGTTTTGATTAAATAAGTGATAAAATAGATATTGTCTTTTCTCAAGGAATAATAAGTTATACTTCCCAATTCTATTTAAAACTAACATAAATAATACCTAGATATTAAGATAACTATTTCCTGACTTTGTTCTTAGTTATATAACTTGTAACTTTTAAAATAATTTATAAAGATAATTCTAAGGGATTTCTACATTGAAAACTGGCAACACAGATTTTCTAATGTCATTTTATATCATATGTTGAATGTTGATAACCCAATCTATTTTCTTTTCAGAGCAAATCCCACCTATTCTAATCCCTAAACTGAAGTCTTAGTGTCCCTATCCTACAGGTTCCTAGCCAGCAAACGGCTGACGCACACACCTCCCGCCGTCGCACGACCCAAGAAGTCCCAAGAAGAGAACATCAGAGAGACAACCCACTTTGCAAACCACTCTCCGTTTCAATGAGCAATGGACCAAATTATGATCCTGCGCTCACGGCAACAATTGTAACAACCCCCCCCTCCTACCTACCTACCCTAATATAAATCGATATGTGAAAGGAAGTGTGAGAGAGGTGTGGAGGAGAGGTAATAATGTGGAGCGGAGAGGATGAGAGGAAGGGAAGAGGAATGGGCAGAGTGGCTCATGAATGTCTAGTAATAAGGTTACAAATATGGCTCGTGATCGTGATCGTCTAGTATTATAGTTAGGACCGTACGTTGTGTAATTAAATTTATAAAAGTAACCCAAATCCTTTAAAGTGGTAGTGGGATGTCATAACTTAGCTCTCTTTAGGTTCTCGGGACAACATGGGGACAGTGCGCAGCGGGATAACGGAACCTCCGATTCCAGCTCCAACCATTCGCTGGTAGAGGATTTATGTGCTCGCCAACCATCAACGAATGAGATTTACTTCAATTACCAATTCCCAGACACTAATAAAGACAGTAAATAGCCTAGGAACTTGTCCTTGATGCAAAACCCATCATGCGAGCCCCAGAAAAGGAAAGAGGAGGCACTTCTGTGCCCTCCAATTGGTTTTTGTTTTTGGCCAAGCCTCAGGCCAGAGATAAGTGACAGCGCACTTAGGAGTTTTGGAACGAGTCCAGATTGATGAACAGCATCATGTAAAATATAATTAATTTGAGCTGATTTATTGGTCAGCCAACCAAGACAGAGCAAGTCATGTCTGATGTAATTTGTAGTAAGTTGTGATGTCCAATTGAGAAACATTGCCTCAACAAAGGTTTTATAAATTGTTGTCCAGCTATGCTGGAAGCACCGACTATGAAACTGCACCAGTCATCGATCTCCACTTATGATATGCACATCCAGGAGTCAGTAGAATAGATAGGGATGCCGAAGCTAGTCCCAGATAATATAACAATCATTCACACCGCAAGCCATAGATTCGTTGTAGATATAGGAGTGATAGGCAAGAGCAAGTAGTGACTGATTGTTAGACTTCTTTAGTGCAAAATAAGCTTCTGTGATCTAAATGCTGTTACAGACATATCGAATGCTAAGATGTAGTATGTGATGGAGGTTTGACCATGGCTGATACCATGTCGCTCAATTGACATCAAGTCAAGTAGTATTTCAGTAGTATAATGGCTTGTCAAAGCCAACTGACCATAAATCAGTCATATAAAATCCACATAAAGTGAATGAATATATAATTTTAATTCCAGACCCGTTCCAGGGTAATTTGAGGTTGTAGGTAGGATACAGATAACATCATCCCACATTCCATGCTGTATTGGTTTGGTAAGTATAATGAATACTCCCATTAGGTAATTGGACCATAGTCCCAATCAGTTGTAAGTATAAAACCCACACATCAGTAGGTATATTATCAAAGATAAACTTGTGTCAGTCTGTAGAACAGGATCATCAATTGTATAAAACCTACATAGTAGGTATCAGAGGTGAACGTTCCCACCAAGTTTGTAGCTGGTGTTCTAGAGTCTAGAACATACATACATATAGGATCATGAATCCAATAAATGTTTCAAAACATTGTCCGTTGAACATATTTCACAATAAAGTGAATATAAAATCAATTCAGTATCCACTGCCAGAATAAGCATATAATATAAGTATGAATGACTCATACACAGGTATTAAATCCACAGTTAAGTGAATATAAATCAGTTCAGTAGTTTATTTGAGATGAATAGTTAAGTATTTTGTCTCCTCTGCCAGGATAGGTAGGTATGAACAATTCATACATAGATGTAGTTATAAAAACATAGAATGTATTAAAATAATTTATACATTCCACTGCTGGGCAGATCCTGAAACATTAGGATGATGCTTCTCTTCTTAAAGGAAAGGTAAGGCAGGAATTTTGGTAAAGGGAAGGGAGAGAACTACCTACCTAAACACAAACTAGGATCCCAAATAGCTACCCCCACCTACTTTCCTAGATATTGTCCTAATTCTTATTTATTATTACCTAGGTTAACCTATCCATCTAAACCTACCCCTACCTAACCTACTCCTACAATGTACCTAAACTGCCTATTTACCTAACCGCTTAGCTGTGTATAAATTATGTAGTTGCATGCTAAACCGACCTACAATCCTACATATATCTCATTAACCGTACCTATCATATAAGAAATATTGGAAATTATATATATATAAATGAATAGAACGGCCTTTGGCAAGTATGAAATATCATAAAAAAGGATTGTTAATTGAACAGGGAAAAACCTTGTCAATAAACAAAGTCTGAAGTGGACAAGATAATTAAATAAATGTAGAAATGGGAAAGTAAATAAAACACAATGTAAATTTATTCAAGAATACCTAAGTAAATAAATAAAAGCATCATGATTTGATGCAAGAATACCTTGTGTGTGGGTTTACCCATCCTTTAGAATCCTTGTAGTTGGCACTCCACCAGCTCTGCAAGACTCCACTGTCAGCATCCTCCACTCCACCATGTAAAAGAACAGCTGATCGTAAGGTCACCGCCCTTCGTCCTCCACAGGAACAACTGATGGCACCAACATCCCACCAAAGTAGGTCTCACGGTTGCCTCCCGGCTGCATACTCTCCTCTTCTCTTTGATGTGTACACTTTCACTGGTAAAAGTCAACTAAACTTCAAGTAAAACTAAACTTCCACTCAAACTAAAACTCCAGGCCAACTAAACTTCTCCCTGCTCGGTCCCAGCCGCTATTTTCTTCCACGGCGTCCTTCTCCATCTCTCGTCGCCCCCGTCTCCCCCAAGTTCCAACAGCATTCCCCCTTCTCGAGCCCCCCGACTGTTTTATCTTCCCTCTTATATCCCATTTTCTTGATAGTTCTCCCATTCTCCTCCAGATGGCACCGCGTGTCCTTCTGGTTCTGTGTTGTCGACACCTATCTTCACAATATCTGCACACAATCCAAATACTCGGCATTTTATTATTATTAAGTAATTATAAAACGCTTATCGTATATAGTATGTGTAGAAAAACCAATACCACACAATAAAACAATTAACTTACCTCATAAAATATAATCTTTATATTTTTCAATCTGGCATAACACCTATAATTTACTTCAAATTGAAGTAATTTCAGTTCGATCTGGCTACAAGTAGTAGTTCTCTACTCAATCAACATTAGATTGGCATTAGTTTTTCGTTTATAGTGATTCTCCTACCAATCTGATAGATGGCGTTACTTGTATTTTAAAACAGTGATTTAGTCCCGAATAGCAGAAGCTAAGTCTATTACAAGACTAGTATGAAAGAACCAACTTCAGGGCACCCCGACTCGGTTAGGTTGGGTTCCGAAGGCTTCTTAGCCTTCGGGGTGTTAGGTATTTTTTTTATTGCCACCCGGAGAGACTAGTATGAAAGAACCAACTTCAGGGCACCCCATGTTGACCTTTGTCTACTTTGACCTATATTGACCTTGGACCTTTGTTGATCTTCACCTTTGACATCTGAAACTTTGACGACCAGGACCTATGTTGACCTCTGTTAACTGTGACTTTTGACCTTTGATCTCTGTTGACCGTGCCCTTTGACGTTTGTTGACCTTTGATCTCTGTTGACCTTGGCCATTGAACTCTGTTGACCTCGACCTTTGTTGACCTTGACCTCTCTTGATCTTGACCTTTGCTGACCTTGACCTCTGCAAGCAGGTGCTTTTCCCACGTAATTTTTCTCACCCTGAAAACTCCCACATTCCCACCGGGGCCCGAATGTGTGTCGGGGGGCTCTTGGACCTGGCGACCTTTTTTTTAATAAGCGGTAGCAATTTTCAGTGTGGGGTGACCTTTCTTTTAATAAGCGATAGCGATTTTGACTAACCTAACCTCAAACCGCGCCATCGCTGAGTTGTTTTTTTTTGAGATACGTTCAATTTCAAGTTTAAGTAAGTAAGTAAGTAATTTATTTTCCATAAGAAATTACAAACATTTGCTTATAATAATTTGTTTAGCACAGAAATAGGTCCAGAAAGTTGCATGCAGACAAATAAGACAGCGGACCCTGCACTAAGCATAGCCTGTATCGCAGGGTCCAGAGAACGATTATACAATATAAATAATTTTGTTCGGACTTATCCAAAGGTTATAAAATAATATAAAATAAAGATAACATAATTTTGATGTTAGGTAAAAGGTAAGGGTTGGTACTATACTATAATTAACTTAATTATTAATAAGGTAAAGTTTATATATGTCGGTGTGTCATGCGTGCTCGTGGGTGTGGGAGTGTGAGTATGTATGTTATGAGTGTGGGCGCGTGTGTGTATGTGTGTGTGTGTGTGTGTCTATGTGTGTGTGTAATCGTCTTACAATGCAGTTGGCATAATGTCTTCCGTTTTGTCATAGTTCAGACTCAGCAACCAAGTCTCAATTTTACTTTTGGCTTCCTGGGGGGCCATGGTTTTAATCGGGAGTTTCTTACAAATCTTGTTATACAAGTATGGGTAAAGATAATGTGGGTGACGTTTGGCAAATGTTGTTTGAACTACCGGTACGCGAACTTTAAAAATTCTCCGCCTTAGAAGCGCTTCATACTCTGGGGAAGAGCGGACTGCCCTGTGTTTTGCAACTGCAGCTCTTAACATGAACAACTGACGTACCCTCAGTACTTTGCTTTCGTTGTATAGTAAATCAGTAGAATACCTGAAGGGTTTTCGCAGCATGACCTTGAGTATAGCCCTTTGCGCACGCTCTACCTCTATGAGTATTGTTTTAGCCGCCCCTCCCCAAATTCCTATACAATATAGGATTATAGATTGTGCGAGAGATTTGTACACCAATAATAAAGTGTCTTTCGAGGCCGAATGTCTTAAAGATTTCATGACATAGATCATTTTCCTCGTTCGAGAAGACAAAGCTGAGATTTGAGGCCTGAAAGACATGCATTCATCTATCATAATCCCTAGGTATCTGATGGTAGGGGCTCGACCTATGGGTTTGCAGTTACACGTATAATTTACACTGTTACGAAGCAAGTGTGGGCATCTGTTAGAGTGGAGTTTTAATTGTCTTGTAGGTGGTTCTGACGCTTTGGTTTTATAAAATGCAATATATTTAGTTTTAGCGACATTTAATGTTAATAAATTCTTATCCAACCAATTAGCAACAACTCCCAAACCTGATTCAGCCAGTCTATATGTTTCATCCCAGGAATCGCCTCGAAACAGTATAACGGTATCATCTGCGTAGCAAATCACCTCCGCACTAGGTAAGGTCAACTCTAATAGATCATTCATGTATATAATGAATAGTGTCGGACCCAAGACGCTGCCCTGTGGAACGCCAAAATCCTGAGGAAGCATTTGGCTAGATGATGTGCCCACTTTTAAACATTGTTGTCTATCTGTAAGGTAGCTTAAAAACCAATTAAGAAAGTTATTGTATACATACAGTAATTTTCATTAAAATGCACAAAATATTGATATATTTACATTTTTAAATAAAATAATCTTTATTATATGATATGTGCAATAAAATTAAATACCTTTTGAATTTTTGAGATAGCATAAAACGTGAAGCGGATAAGACGTGCACAAGAAGAATACAAATTAGGTACATGAATAGTAAATAAGGATGTACCTACTTAATTATACTATACTACGATCATACAATGAGTAAATAAATTATAATACCTATAAACATATAAAATTCTCTATATAAATATAATACCACGTTGCAATGCAAAACATAAACTTTTCAAAGTGAATGTTTCTCCGTCAAATTTGGGTTTTTATTCGCCTTTAAATAGATTAATGAAACGTTACAACGAAATTAGTTGCCACGCAGATATTGATGTTTTCAGGGATAGTATTCGCTCATCAATCCTAAAAAAATTCTACTTTACATATAAACCTTCCTCTTGAATCACTCTATCCATTAAAAGATTTATATGCATACATAGGGATATAGCAACAGAGAAAGCGACTTTGTTTTATACACCATCTTCACCTATAATTGGTTTGGCAATTAGCTTATTTTTTTTTATGTATCCTCTATGCCTGTATTGTTGCTTACTCTGTTGGTGATCAATATAATAAAATAAAAAAAAATACAACCTCGCTTTTCAGTGTCACGTACCAAATTGCTTGCTGCTTGCTTTGCCGTTTACCTGAAGTTGCTACTCATGGTTTGAAAGTCAAGTCTACACTTGCGGAATACGTCTGGGTGCAGCTTGAATAAAAACATATTGGTGTTTAAAAAAAAGAATCTGTGCTTTAGTATAACTTTCGTGGTAGATTTTGGTCGTTTGCGCTCTGCCTACTCCATTGGGGATAAAGGCGTGATTATATGTATGTATGTAGATTTAACATTCCATGGCTGTTCTACATCCAAACATTCATGTAATCACGCCTTAAGAGCATTAACGACCTTGCCGTGGTCGTTCCGCCAAGTCTGACAAGTTTTAAGGGTTATTTAAGATACATTTGTAGGTAAGTATATTGCTGTAGTGACAGGTTGTCAGCCCATCGCCTAAATTACAATATACTAAAACCCTCGGATCCCTTAGGTAGTTTTTACAGCACGCCCGGGAATAAATGCAGCTGGTACATTCTTAGCTTTTCTTTCGCTCCCAGTCCAGAATGAAAGAAATGGCTGTTCTAGGGAGTAATATTTAGTAATAATTTAGAGTTAGTTAAATGCTGAATATTTCTTATACTAATTTTCCGACCGCAAATTTACCCTCAGTGAGATTTTCCATGGGAATAAAGTATTTTGCCATGGTAAAAAATAAAATCTCCTTAACCTTAAATCTGTGCCAAGTTTCATACTGAATCGTTTATTTGAGGCATGATTGAGTAACAAACTTTCGAATATTCCGATCATATTATTTTCGAGCATAATATCTTGAATGCATCTAGTATTGCCTCACGATTGATTAAAACATAAAACTACTTGAGATTTCTAAAGCGATTGAAAAGCGCCTCAGCGATTGAATTAGCAATGTTGGCAGTGAATGCGCAGTAAATAAATCGAAAGCGCCTGATGAAAACTTATGAGCAAACTGTTCAATATTTTAAAACACCGCCTGCGTCATGACGGGGCTCTGTGAAGGTAAGTTGAGTGAGTCTCTAGCTGTGTTGTAATCGCCTTTAATTAAATTGCTATATTATGTCGAAAAAGGGATCCGGGTTTCTATATATTGCAATTTAGGCGATAGGCAGACCTCCTGTCACTACAGCAATATACCTACAAATTTATTTTATTTTTATTTTATTTTATTCAAAAGACGAACACAACAGTTAACAACCAAATAAGAACAATATAACAATATGTTAAGATTAGATCCAGGCGGCTAACCAATTTAGTGATCGTACAGCTATACATGCAGCAAACTATGTTATATAATTTATAATAATGAATTATAATAAAAGAAGTGGGGAATATGGAGCTGTGAAAAAATGAACGCAATTATTCATTTGAGGAAACACGGGATACAGTTTTCTTGTGACCTCCAAGGCAGACTTCTTAAATCTTGAATGACTGGAGTTGAAAATGTCTATCGGCTTAAATCTTTTATCTTAAATAACCCTCAAAACTTTTACGACGTAGCGGAACGACCTTTGTTTCGGTCGTTTATGTTCTGCCTACCCCATGAGGAATTAAAAGTACGAGTATTCTAGTTCATAAATAAGAATGCTAGAAAATCCGGACGTACATAAAGGTGTTTTTATCAGTAAATTTGACATTCCTTCTAAACTATTAGGAGCGCTTTTACGGTTGCTTCGGGAAATTATCCGTATTATACTTACATACATACATATAATCACGCCTTTATCCCTAATGGGGTAGGCAGAGCGAAAACGATCTAAACAAAGGTCGTTCCGCCATGTCTAACAAGGTTTTGAGGGTTATTTGACATAGATTTGTAGGTATATTTCTGTAGTGCTGGTTGTCAGCCCATCGCCTAAATTGCAATATACTGAAACCCTCGGATCTCTTAGTTGGTTTTTACAGCATGCCCATGGGAAGAAATGCAGCAGGCACATTCTATGTTTTTCTTTCTCTCCCAGACTAACACGGAAGAATCCGTATTATAATAATCTAAAAACATAACATAGATTGTTTAAATCCGATTCGTAGTTTTTATGGAACTAGCATTTTTGTGCGCTTTTCGCACATTTTTAACGGACGTAAGCACCACGCTGTAGCACGCGTTGATTTTTAACAATATTGTAAGGCATTATGGGCGATGATTGCATATCTTCCAATTCTTGGGTCATCAACAGCCAGATGTTCTTGGTCTGCTGGTACGGGCCTTTAGGGTTTCCCCTGTGCCCGGTCGATGTGGGTGGCTGGGTGGGTGTAAGGGTGGAGTCGGGCTTATTTGTTTTTTTTTGCCCCCTCGCTACCCTCGGTGCTCACCCAGCAGGCTCGTCTATGCGGTCCGGTCCGATAGTGGTGGTGGTGTTGGAGGTGCTGGGCCCGGTGTCGGGCTCCGCAGCAGGTCGCGTGGAAGCGGCTTCCTCTGGACCGGTGGGCGGGAGTGAAGAGGCGCGATGTCATCATATCGGCATATCTTGAAATCTACCTGCTCATCTTCCGTTGGGTTACACCTTAAGTTCGAAGCTAAAGCATATTTCTATTATTCACTAGTAAACGAGGCAAAGTGTAGTTCCAAGCAAACCCTTACATAAAACTTTAAACAGTTCGCGAAAAGTGCGATTATCAAAGTAGCCGAAGAAGTGGCCCCTTGCACAAACGGGTGTTCATTATTTACTGAACATCTCCGCGAAGTTTCCGGAGTTTCTTCACGTTTCACAACTCTTAACTACTCCAGATAAAGCTCTTCCAATTAATTAGACCAACTTTCAATCTATGTTCAGGAATTAATTAATTGTGGAATAACTGGAAGAGAATTGTTCGCTGTTTTTGCGATGGATGGGGAAGCAGTTTAAGTCGTTTTTGAGGTTGTGAGTGGGGTTTTTGTGGATAACTTCGAGAATCATTAGCTTGTCTTTCTCAGTTGTAAAACTGTATTTAGAAGGAAATTTTCATGGAACTTTCTTGTAGAATTAAGACATTTTGAGAATCCTGTACTTTATTTACACAACGAATCTGAAATTCGTTAATGGTGCCAATTTTTAATTAAATATGTTTATTTTCATTCAAGTTAATAAGTAAATGAATCAAACAGACTTATTAAAAAGAAAAAGAAGTTTATTAATACAAAGAATAACATAAGTAGTCTTAGTATTTAGTCAGAAACTTCCATCTTCCGCGAGGACAAATTCCTCCATCATGAATTCTTTGTATTCAGCTACAGAGCATAGCGGAGTGTCTATCCGCTCTGTTGAGCTAAGTTTCGAAAAATCAACATCGAACAAATCCTTGTGTGGGTCAATAGTAACCATGGACTCGAACCTATGGCCCCACAGTATATCGTTTTCAGTATAACTAGATCTTGCTTGGATAGGTTGACCAGTTGTCTCAATCACTCCTTCAAAAACTACTAAAATTTCAATTTTCCCGCAAATCAAGTCTGCAGCAGACACATTGTATAATGGACTGTACTCATCAATGACATGTACAACCTGCAAAGGCCATACAAAGAAAGCAGATTCATTTCCATCCATTTCAGTTTTTAGTTCTATCTGCTGATTTTCTATTAATTCACTATTGCTGTTCATATAAATAACATACGCCATAGCTTTGATATTAAGAATACGTGAATACCGAATATCACCAACTCGAAAAACCAAACACAAATTATTGTCTCTCATATAAACTACACTACACTTACTGAATAATATGGTCTGTGTCCTGGCTTTCGGTCTAGTTAGTTTAGCAAACAGTATTCCGACCATGAATGCTTGGAATATGGAACTGAGTATACACTGGAAACACATAGTTATTATTGCTTCAGGGCATTCGAGTGTTATGGATCTAGCGCCATAGGCGACTGTAGTGTGGACTTCCACACTGAATAAGAAAGTGGACGTGAACCCGTAAATGTTTTCGACGCAAGGGGTCCAGTCGGAAACATTCTGGACTGGAGGTAAGTTTGCCTCTTCTAAATCTCCGTGCTTCCAGGCGATGAACCAATATAAGAAGCCGTAGAAGAGCCAGTCGAAAGTAAACGCTAAGAAGAAGCCAAATAAGGTCCATCTCCACCTGGCTTCGACGAGTGTCACGAATACATTCTTGATAAGGAACTTCTGTTTGTTTTCACTTTCAATGTTAAAGATGCCATTTTTGAAGACTATTCTTCTGGAGGACTTTCGGAGCTGATTTTTGTTGTTGTATGTTCGTCGTGTGTTTGCTGAAAAAGAAAACTCGAATGGAATCAAAATGTTTATAGACATTATACAAAAAAACTTAATGGCACAGTTTCTATTAATCTTTAATTCAATAATGCTCGCGTGGTAATAAATTATCGGATACAAAATGTAAGCAAAACACATTCTACAATTTATAGTATTCATAGTAGTTTGATATCAAATACGTAAAGGTAAATATTTAGACCAACCAGCTGTGATCTATTTCTATTCAATATAACTATACAACTTATTTAATTTGTTGTTACGGAGATCAAACATATTTTATAAATAAAAAAAAGAGACAAAATCAAAAAGATGGATTTCTACGTGCCAAAAATAATAGTTTTTTTAAGTATGGTAACCGGTTCAAGCTCGCTTCTCGCCACTAGTTCCATCTGACAAAATAAACTTTTACATTTTACGAGTAAACAATTATCATTTTTATACTCACTTTTTCGTGGATAATAAACACCAGGAGTTAAAATAACACTAGAAATACTATTATCTTGTGATAGTTCGTCTTCATTAAAAAACACATGTCGTTCTTTCCTTACATCACTTTCATCTTTATCGCCTTCCATTTTGTTTTCTTCTATACAATTAACTATTTTTATTTCATTATTAATATTCAAAACAAGTTACGTATGACATCAAACATTGAAATAGTTATAATTACGACTGACATTAATAGTGAGAGTTCTGAACACATTACAGATAAGTGATGTTGCGTTTATTTAATGATTATGATAAGAAGAAACACCTCTAACTGAATATTTAAATACATTTAAATACTATGCAAATAATAATTCTTTATTTAAATTTTACGTTGTGGCTTGCTGTGATGAGGTCATCCAAAATTAACTTTGAATTTACTTTAAAACATTTCCTATATTAGGTACCTGTTACTGATTTCGTTTCTTGATTCTCTGACGTTGGTTTCTTTAAAATAATACTTTTTATTTTTTTTATGAGATAACATTTGAAGCATTTCATAATGATTATTTATTTATACCAAAATGTCAAGTACATAAAATAAAAATGGCAAACTAAAAACTAAAATAACTACTACAAGTGCAATCTTAGTCAAACAAACTGCCCCGAATCGTACCTCGTGGGAAGGTACTCATTACACTGGCAACATTCGTTGGATATCCAACGAGATGTGCTGTACCAGATACGACTTAGCGCAGGATTCAGATCCGTTTTGTTTTAACCGCCACCCATTTCAAGCCCGCGACATTTAAAGTCACCTGTGTAATATATATCAAAATTAGAGGCACTCAATACTAATGATCCTAAAAATGCTTCCCTGGGGAAGAGTAAAGGGGGGAACGAAACAAATCTATTGCTAGCGTCACACTGCCTTCTCTATCAAGTAAGTAATGAAACATTACCTTCAAGAATAAATTGTTTAGAAAACATCTAGTTCCGTGTCCAGGTAGAAAACGTTATATCCTACATTTTTAGATTATGATTTAAATGTATATCAATTATTTCAATCGAGGGAAAATCTAACCCCAAAAATTTATTTGACTTGCCTTCACTCATTTCATATGTTGTATTTAGATATTTATTATTTTTAATGAAATATTTATAAATATTCTGACAATAAAACCAGAAATTTCCAGAGTAAACTAGTAATTGTATGTAGACGTTTCGTAGAAATATTAGCTGTAACTATATTTATACTCGATTTTGGTGTCGCAAAAATGTTTTGTCAAATAGTTTATCTCATTACACCCGCCCGAGTGACAATATCTTTGTTGTTTAGTGCTTTTAAAAAAAATGTGTTTGCTCTTGACTCTAGACATTAGACCAGGAATGACCGTGACAGAGTCGATGATGGAGCGAGCTCACTCAGAAGATGCCTGTTATTGTGCCTGCAATCCCACGCGCCGACGACGCCGACGACGAACACAGCAAGCTGTTTGGTGCCGGACCCCTTTCGGATCCTACCAACGCTTTGTTGGGATCGTTCAGTCGGACTTATTCAAAGGAGAGCCTGTGTTGCCGTTGCCCGGGGTGGACCACTAAGAGGTAGATCCCACCCTAATCTAACCTAAACTATTTTTGGGCCTTGGACTCCCGATCCGGAGGTCATGAGTTCTAAAATAATAATGAATTTTGGATTCGCAATTAACACACAAGAAAGATGATTTCATGATTCAGAATGTATAGCCATCGGCTCCATTCCTGAGTTCCAGTTTTCATCACTTGGTTAAGCAGTAATAATAATGAGTCCTTTCTGCCGATGCGAAGATATATACGATCCATACATACATACATACATATAATCACGCCTTTATCCCTAATGGGGTAGGCAGAGCGTAAACGACCTGAACAAAGGTCGTTCCACCACGTCTGACAAAGTTTTGGGTTATTTAAGATAGATTTGGAGGTAGGTATATTGCTGTAGTGACATATTGTCAGCCCATCGCCTAAACCACAATATACTGAAACCCTCGGATCCCTTAGCTGGTTTTTACAGCATGCCCGGGAGGAAATGCAGCTGGCACATTCTATGTTTTTATGAAGATTATACGATATTTATGAATTACGATACACCTGTCAAAAACTATTGGAAACCCGTTTAGTACCTATACCCAACCTAAATAAAATGGCGAACGCAAATTTCTATGTCAAAGCTAGAGAAACTATTTCCTAAACCCGAGGTACACCACTTTACGCCAAAGGAACGTCCTGCGGGAAACACCGGGTGAAAAGGGATTGTGACAGATGATAGGCAATCCCTCGCATTGGGGATGTTTGTCATTCTATTAGCAAAGAAAACATATGGAGAACTTCGGCTGGCCTAGGGTAGGAACTATTAAGTAGATTTAGACCCATTTTAGCACATTGTTTTGGTCTTGACTTTATACTAGTAGGGACGGAGATAAATTCGATGATAAAGCATAAAGTAAACTAGAGATAATGAAATTCAATTTTTTTTTGGTGTTAGTCTATAAGTATCATTTATATACATGTCGATCTAAGAAACATCTGTTCACTAATTTCCCGCTCAGGGCAAGAGTCGCGGTATCATAAATGGCTAATGCGTTGGAACGGTATTCCAAAGACGCCGGTTCAAACCCTGTCTGCATACTTACATCCCTTATGGGGTAGGCAGAGCGTAAACGACCTAAACAAAGGCCGTTCCGCCACGTCTGACAAAGTCTTGAGGGCCATCCAAGAAAGATTTGTACGTATATTGCTGTAGTGACAGGTTGTCAGTCCATCGCCTGAATTACAATATACTGAAACCCTCAGATCCCATAGCTGGTTTTTACAGCATGCTCGGGAGGAAATGCAGCTGGCACATTCTATGTTTTTCTCGCACTCCCAGTCCAGCATGGAAGATCCCTGTCTACGGTGTAATTATTGCAGGTTTATTATTAGCAAAAAAGTTAATACTCAAATAAATTGACACAACATGTCTGATGGAGTCAAATAGCAATCTATTGATAAGAGTTGCTACCTCATAGATAAAAATGTTGTATTAGTACTTAAATAGATATTTCTTTGCTTTTATCTCTGACGTCCACTAAGATTTGGTAATTTGAGTCATTCTTTTAAATATATTAATTCTTACTCGCTTCGTAAATCGCGGTGTCACTCATGCAAAATACAATTATTTTATTTTTGATGGGTAAAAATCTGACTCAGAAAAATTCTAGGATATAGTAGTTATAAATTCAAATCTGCATACTGAATATAGTCTAAATATGTTCAAATGTTCATCTTTTTTATAGTTACAGAGTGACAAACACACACAAAAAACAATCAATATTTTTTGTAAGTAGTCTTCAAAATTAAATGTGCTAAGTATTAAAAACGGACACCGCATTTAATTTTAATAGCAGTAGAAAAAGAAAGCAATATTTAAATCATTGATCACCTATAATTACAAAGTACTGGCTTAACTGAAAATTAAAGAATTAAACTTCTGTAATTCGTCACCTGATAAAGATTCATGGGTGCTAATTTATCAGTATGATTATGATACTATTCGGGGCAATATTATAAAATTTTAAATTACAATGTAATATTACTAAAAAGCTAGTGTTAAAACAATATTCATATGCCTTCGTTTAGCGTATTATCAATCTTGACACGCTGTTTGGAGTGTGCATCAGAATAAGTAAATAGAAGAAAAAAACTGTAAATGTGCTTTTAAGAGACCAACTGAAGCAATCCACACAAATAAAACATATTCCTCTTTAACGTATTTGTTTAGCGTTATGCAATTAAATGGACTGAGCATAGGGGCGAGATGGATATGTTAAAAGAGGTGGTTTAAATAAATACCTAATTTCCATGGAAAACCTCATTTAGCCCTCCTGGATGAAACCTCAAGGTAGAAAGCTACAAATGACTGTTTTAGTGTATTGGTTTATAACGTTAAATATATTACAAATAAATATACTTACAAATCTATCTTGAATAACCCTCAAAACTTTGTCAGACGTGGTGGAACGACCTTTGTTTGGGTCGTTTACGCTCTGCCTACCCCATTAGGGATAAAGGCGTGATTATATGTATGTATGTATGTTAAATATATTTATCTTTTATGGACAAGCTAAAGTCATCCACACAAAGAAAACATCTTTCTCTTCAACGTATTCTTACCCGCTATTTGTGTAGCGATGTGTAATTAAATGGAGTGAACACTGGGCCGAGATGGATCCGAAAGCGATATTGGTTTAGTGAATTAGTGAGCTGATCGTAATGGATATTCTTAGGTTAGGTTACAATGAATCACTTCATTACAGAAATCAAAAATGATACATACTTTCATATATTACTTCCATGCTGGACTGGGAGAGATAGAAAAACATAGAATGTTCTAGCTGCCCTTCCTCCCGGGCATGCTGTAGAAGTCAGCAAAAGGGACTCGATGTTCCTAATTTTACTATTAGCTATTTATTTAGTTGCTTATTTTATTAAAAATAAAGAACAAAAACAGTACAATTGTTTAAATAATATTATGGTATAAATTGATTGCTAAATAAGTGTAATTGTTGGTGGCCGGGCTGCAGCGTACACGATACACCCCGGCCACAAATGCAAGGGTTTTACAGCATTATGTAGGGAAGTACAATTAATTTGACTATTGGTACAACAAGAACAATAAAAGAACATACTATTAGAGCAATAATTTATGAAAAAAGTTGTTGTGGCCGGGTTAGGACGCAACACTTAAGGGACTCGAGGGTTACAGTGTATTGTAATTTAGGCGATGGGCCGACAACCTGTCACTATAGCAATACATACGTGGGACACTCAGAAAGTTTTGCGACACTAAAAAAAATTATTCTACAGGTACAAATATTTTTATTAAATCTTTTCAAAGTACTCTCCACCAGCCTCTATACAAAGATTCATGCGTCTGAACCAGTTTTCAAAACACTTTTTCCAGTCCGCCGTAGACACCTCGTTTACAGCCTGCTCGAACGCAGCCAGCGCATCTTCCGGCGACGAAAATTGTATCCCCTTGAGCTGATTTTTTATTTTTGGAAATAAAAAGAAGTCACACGGTGCTAGATCAGGGCTGTAAGGAGGGTGACCCAGGTGTTTGACTGGTGTGCTGTCCAGGAAGTCCCTCGTTTTGAGCGCGGTGTGTGCAGGCGCATTGTCGTGGTGAAGCAGTAGTACGCGGAGCCCTGTGTTTGGTCGCTTATTGCTCACAACAGAAAAAACTTCTGGTAAACATTTGGTAGTATACCATTCGGCGTTAATGCTTCTTTGATCTCGTAAGGGAATTGAGGCCAAGTGGCCAGTCAAATTAAAAAAGCTTTCGATCAAAATCTTCCCCCCGCTTCGAGATCGCTTCACTTTGGTAGGCGTTGGTTCATTTTGAAACACCCAAACTGTCGACTGGCGGTTGGTTTCTGGATCGTATTGATAAATCCAAGACTCATCATCTGTTACGATGTCGTAAACACGCCGAGACGAGCCTGCTTCAAATTTGTTCAGCATATCACGGCACCATTCCACCCGGGCCTGCTTCTGAGCGTCGGTGAGGTAGTGCGGCACCCAGCGCGATACTATCCTCCTCACGCGAAGATGCCCATGTAGAATCTCGTGAACGCTTCCCGATCCAATCTTTAATATGTGCTGAATCTCCTGATATGTAATTCGCCTATTATCTTGGATTAAATTTTTCACTGCTAGCGCGTTTTCTTCCGTAATAGCCGTCAAAGGGCGACCGCTTCTTTCTTCATCCCTCAAGGTTGGTCGACCGCGCCTAAATTCGTTATACCAACGATACACGGTTGCCTTGGAGGGGCTTTCATCCATAAATGCCATTTGAAGTCTATCGAACGATTCATCCGGTTTCAGGCGACACTTGAAATCGTAAAAAATCATAGCTCTAAAATGTTCCCGGCGCAGATCCATTTTTCAGTAAGACACGATACTTTGAATTGGCTCGCAAAAAATGTGGAAGGAAATTTTGAAAATGGAACACACATATTTTTACTTACAAGTAATCATATTTTCAAAAAAGATTCTAACCGGCCAGTCTGCCATATATAAAAACTATTTATCGCAATACTTTCTGAGTGGCCTGGTATTACAATCTAAAATGTCCCCTTAATTTTTGTCAGACGTGGCGAAAGCGCCTATTACGAGACGTTAAACGCTCTGCCTACCCCGTAAGGGATAAAGGCGTGATTTATGTATGTATGTATGTATGTACTTTCATACATAAATAATCACGCCTTTATCCCTGATGGGGTAGGCAGAGCGTAAACGACCTAAACAAAGATCGTTCCGCCACGTCTGACAAATTTTTGAGGGTTATAGATAGATTAGTAGGTATATTGCTGTAGTAAATCAAATAATGTCATGTATGGTGAATGTTATTATCAGGATTAAAAATAAACCCAATCAACTTCGAATTAGACACTTTAGACAGACCTAAAAGCCTGAGAGAGGTCGAGGGCACAGACTTTTTTTATGAAAAAAAACCGACATTACGAATCCAGCATGTTAGCAGGTGGTTACGGTGGACCTAGGCTTTCGATGTTACAATAAAAAAAAGTGCTCCTTTTTTTGTTTTGCAAACAGCTTTGAGTCTGTACTAACATAGTAATAGTAATAATGTCGTAAAATATGATAGTGTTTGCGACACCATTAGCCTGGCATTTATCAAATCGTCTGGTAAATGGCACCTAGGCAAAATGTATTTGTAATTAACGAAATGTATTTGTAATTCTCTCTTTTTTCTATTCCAAGTCCAAAAAATTATAAAATATGAAACTTTTTGATATAAACGGGGTGTAAGGGAAGGTCATTATGTATGGGAAGATCATTTTTTTTCATCCCCTGAAAGAGTTTTCTGATGAAATTTGTTCAGTTTCATTGACTGAGAAACCTCTATCAGTTTTCGGGACGCGGTCTCTTACACCCAGTATTTTGTTTCTTTTCCTTTATATGGCTTTGCAGAAAAGCAATTCGGCCAGTGTAAATTGCGAAAGAAAACTAGCAAGTAGGCTTCCTTTCTTCGTGAACGAGTTATCCTAGCTTATTTTTTGTATCACAAAGTACTGCAACATAGCGGTCTCCCTCGCTATTATGCCCGTAATATGAAAAGAGGTAATGACATATGAGATCCTTGAGCAACACAATACCTAATGTCTGGTTTGTCAACCATGGAAATGAAATTCTTATGGTAATGTTATATTTTGCTTTGGAAAGATGCTGGCAAGTTTTTTTTTATGTTACTGGAAGATGAATAAATGTTTCCTATGAATTTGGTAGGTACAATTTACTTTTGAAGAGAGAGCGCAAACTGAAAGGGGTGGAAACTGAACAACTTTTGCAATAAGCATTGTCTCCAAAATAGCCCAGTAAGTGATCACTTATGGTTTTTTGAAGCTAGATTAGAAGCTTCTGGCTTTATAGTTTTTGTTATTAATTTTATATATTTTATTTGATTCATAATTTTAGTGACAGGCTAACAACTTGTCCTAAAACAATGTACTTACAAATCTATCTTAAATAACACTCAAAACTTTGTCAGGCGTGGCGCAACGACCTTTGTTTAGTTTGTGTACACTCTGCATACCCCATTGGGGATAAATTCGTGATTATATATATGAATGTATGAAATTGTGGTGATAAACAAAAATAAAGAGATGTTTCAGTATATATCCAAATTATAAATGCTATAAATTTTAGTAAATACTTACAACAAAATTAGCTGAAGACGTAGTTTTCATAGAAATAATAATTAGCACTAATTCACATAATTCCAGTTCAAACTTATCCAAACGATATTAAAGTAAAAGTTTCCGAGTAATACAATTATGATGAAATGTTAATCAAGCGAGAGTTTTCAAGAAGGGCAGTTTGTATATAATTTGTGCTCAGAAAGTTAGGGTCCAGGACACTGATTTAATTGTAACGGAAAGCGGGACAAAATAACGGTTTTAGAAACTTTGAAATTTAAAGTTCCTTCCATGTTGGCCTGCGAGCGAGAGAAAAACATAGAATATGCCAGCTGCATTTCCTCCCGGGCATGCTGTAAAAACCAGCTAAGGGATCCGAGAGTTTCAGTATATTGCAATTCAGGCGATAGGCTGACAACCTGTCACTATGGCAATATACCTACAAATCTATCATAAATAACCCTCAAAACCTTGTCAGACGTGGCGGAACGACCTTTGTTTGGGTCGTTTACGCTTTGCCTACCCCATTAGAAATAAAGGCGTGACTATATGAATGTATGTATAAAATTGAAAATTCGGTTTAAAAAAATTCTGTTTTTTGAGCAACTTGCTGGCCGAAGGTCGATAAGAAGAAGAAGCAGCGTACTGTGCTTATTGGTTTGATACTTAATTTGCCTACACACTTAAATCCCATAATTTTTATTCAAAATTTGATTCAATTATGTTGTCAAATCTGACCAAAACATCACATTTCTAATTTAAAATTTGTCCTCAACATTATTGTAGTAAAATCGCACAACATTTAGTTTTACTAATTTGTATACATACATACATATAATTATGTCTATATCCCTAATGGGATAGGCAGAGCGTAAATGACCCAAACAAAGGTCGTTCCGCCACGTCTGACAAGGTTTTGAGGGTTATTTATGATAGATTTGTAAGTATATTTTATCTATTAATTTCTCTGATATATAACATAGAGTATCCTATCTAATGTAGCATATATTATGTATTAGTTTATCATAAGATATGTATCAGTATATTTTTTTATTGAAATATTTATTTAATAGTGTGTAAATATTGTCTAAGTATTATATGTAGTAATATGCACTATCCCGCTTTCTGCTTGTACAATTTCTATACCCAAAGGTTGCCTGGTAGAAATTGCTGCTTTAGCAATAAGGCCGCTTATATTGTACTGTCACGTTTGTTCCTTTTTATTTCTGTTGTATGTGTTTCTTTGTGCAATAAAGAATTTTGTATTGTATTGTATATTGCTGTAGTGACAGGTGGTCATACATACATACATACATATAATCACGTCTTTATCCCTAATGTGGTGGGCAGAGCGTAAACGACCTAAACAAAGGCCGTTCCGCCGCGTCTGACAAAGTCTTGAGGGCCATTCAAGAAAGATTTGTACGTATTTGCTGTAGTGATAGGTTGACAGCCAATCTAAATTACAGTATACAGAAACCCTCGGATCTCTTTGCTGGTTTTTACAGCATGCCCGGGAGGAAATGCAGCTGGCACATTCTATATTTTCCTTTCGCTTCCAGGCCAGTATCACTACTTCAAAATGTTCATTTATTTATAAAAAGGAAACCTATTCATCACTAGCCCGAAGTTGGAGTATGAAAGTTCTAAGATTTGGATAGCTGACTAAGTAAATGAAGGCTCACGTAATTTGCCTGCCGATTTGGAACACTAAGTTGCAAATTTAGGATAGTGTTGGATTTTGTAATAGTCGCGGCTAAACCCTTTACGGTGTAGGCAGAATGCCAACGTCCTAAATACCCATTTTCGACTTGTGTTACTAATTTCGAGAGTTATTTTATTTCAGAGAGAATTATGTAGTGGTTTATGAGGAAACTTGAATACGTAAATATTCAGAAATTTATCTTCCATTCTGGCCTGAGAGCGAGTGAAAAACATAGAATGTGCCAGCTGCTTTTCCTCCCGGGCATGCTGTAAAAGCCAGCTAAGGGATCCGAAGGTTTCAGTGTATTGTAATTTAGGCGATGGGCTGACAACCTGTCACTACAGCAATACACCTACAAATCTATCTTAAATAACAATCAAAACTTTGTCAGACGTGGCGGAACAACCTTTGTTTAGGTCGTTTAAGCTCTGCCTACCCAATTAGGGATAATTATATGTATGTATTTCTTCCATGCTGGTCTGGAAGCGAGAGTACATAGAATGTGCCAGCTGCATTTCCACCCGGGCATGCTGTTAAATCCAGCCAAGGAATCCGAGGGTTACAGTATATTGTAATTTAGGCGATGGGCTGACTACCTGTCACTACAGCAATATACCTACAAATCTATCTTAAATAACCTTCAAAACTTTGTCAGACGGGGCGGAACGACCTTTGTTTAGGTCGTTTACGCTCTGCCTACCCCATTAGGGATAAAGGCGTGATTATATGTATGTATGTATGTTATTAGAGGGACATGATAAAAGAATTAAGATAAGGTAAACATCATCATCATCTCCCTACCCTTATTCCGAATCTCACAGGGTCGGCTACCTAATCTAGGGGATTGAACGAGGGTACTGGTTTTTACACAGAGCGACTGCCATCTCACCTCCGCGACCTAGAAGGGAAACCAGACCCAATCCTAGATTAGGTCAGAGTTTTCAAGCCGCCAATGCTTAGAACTGGCCTCTGATATGGCTTAACGACTTATATCTACGGTATTAAACGATATTTACCGGGACCCACGGCTTAACGTGCCTTCCGAAGCACGGAAAAAGCACCGAATAAACGTACGTATGAAATTCTAAAACCGAAAAACACATTGGTACGTGGTGGGATTCGAACCACGACCTCCCGCTCAGGGGGCAGCGGCCCTATCCACTACACCATCGGGCTCTCAATTAAGATAAGGTAAACGTGTAAACATAAAATTTTAAATTTTTCACGATATTAATTTAAGAGTCCTTATTGCATAAAACAATGCAATGACCACGTAAAAGACTTTGCAACTAAGGCCCGTATTTGTACAAAAGGACTTATCAAATCCGTACTTAATATTACTCTCAATCTTGAGATCGCTTTATAAATACGAGCCTCATTATCACATGAGTAAAAAAAACCTCTTTTGAAGATATTTTCATAGAATCATATTATCGACCGCTAGACCTAGGTGACTCAAATAATAATAATGTCTGACGTCTTCATTGTCACGATCCATTAATTTTCCGCTCTTTTCATCGCTATTCATTCGTTCAGAATTGCCAGCTGAACAATAAGTCGGTCCGAAATGTTCAAAGAACCGAATATTTTGATAGTAGGACTCTAATTTTCGTTTTATGTATCAGTACTAGCTGTTCAATTTAACTGCCTCCGTGGTCTAGTGGCTAGTGCCATGGACTCCCAATCCGGAGGTCCTGGGTTCGATTCCCAGGGGGGAAACACAAAGTTGATATTTGAGAATTTATCACTTTGTGATTTTTTCCCCAGTTTGGTTAGGACATTTCAGGCTGAATCACCTGATTGTCCGAAAAGAAAAAGATTTCGTGTTTCGGAGGGCACGTTAAGCCGTCTGTCTTTGATAGTGGTCGATACTCAAACCATGTCAGAAGCCTGATAGTTGTGCTACTAGGCGGTTTTAAAAACTCTAACACCAGGGTTCATCGGGTTGATAGACTCCATACCCACTCGACAGAAGAAGAAGCTGTTCAATCCTGGGTTCACCTGCAGCTAGATTTTTAATTGACTTTACCCGGGGTAAAAGACGAATTTATAGCATTTCATGCGATAAATCAAGCATACCTTACCTATTAAGAAACAAATTACTTACAACCAAAAAGGTCCAGAAGTTATTACGTACACGGCAGTAAAATTGTCTTGATTTTACCAACATCTTCAAAATTCTTAGTTTCTATAATATTTCCAACACAGTTTCAGAATAAAGGTAAATAAAGTTTCATATCTTTTATTCGAAGATTCTGTTTCTAAAATAAGTTTCAACTATTAGATATGACAACATAATGAAATAGTAGTTTTACTTAGTAATTTAACTAATTTACCAACACGAGTGGTTTATTTTTAAATATGTGTTTTTGAATAAAAAGACATGAAAGTGTTTTACCTTTATTTTAAACATAGTTACATTAAGTTAACAAGTGCCCATAATTAAAATCCTGCCGACTCCAAGAAAATCATAGGAGAAAACAGCTTTCCAAATCTGCTATTCAAACGCTAAAACCTTTGTGCGAATTTACTTTTAAATAAAATCACGGGAGCGCAAATCCGCGCAACCTCCAAAGAACACCAAAGCAATATTTTATTTAAAACCCCATATCCACCGCGGTGGGGCTGAATTATCTGTCCTCTGCGTTTAACGGCCCCGAGTCTAAACTCGTGAAAAATCTTCGTGAACTTCAGCCGTAAAGGAGATTCCCAAGTTAGGCAGTTCACCGTGACACTTATAATCCGGACCTTTTATAATTCTGGCAGATTTGTTGAGTGCTTCAATTTTACCAGGCTAGCGACGGTAGATAGATTTTTGCATAGCTCTTGCAGGGTTTTGAATTTCATTGCTGGAAATATACGTGTACCGAGGTATTTGCTTTTTTTATTTCTATTGAAATTTGAAGATTCCCAAGTTATGCAGTTCACCGTGACACTTATAATTTGGACCTTTTGTATTTCTGGCAGATTTGTTGAGTGCTTCGATTTTACGATGCTAGCGACGGTAGATAGATTTTTGCATAGCACTTGCAGGGTTTTGAATTTCATTGCTGGAAATATACGTGTACCGAGGTATTTGCTTTTTATTTTTATTGAAAGTTAAAGATTTTCAAGTTAGGCAGTTCACCATGACAATTATAATCCGGACCTTTTGTATTTCTGGCAGATTTGTTGAGTGCTTCGATTTTACGATGCTAGCGACGGTAGATAGATTTCTGAATAGCACTTGCAGGGTTTTGAATTACCTTGTTGGAAAAATACGTGTACCGAGGTACTCGTGTTTATTTTTATTGAAAGTTAAAGATTTTCAAGTTAGGCAGTTCACCATGACAATTATAATCCGTACCTTTTATAATTTTGGCATATTAGTTGAGTGCTTTGATTTTATGAAGGGGCTAGCGATAGTGGATAAATTATTGCATAGCACTTGTAGGCTTTTGAATTTCCTTGTTGGAAAAATACGTGTGCAGAGGTACTCGTGTTTTATTTTATTTAATGTTAAAGATTTCCAAGTTAGGCAGTTCACCGTGACACTTATAATCCGGACCATTTATAAATCGATTTTACGAGACGGCGATTGTGGATAGATTTTTGCATAGCACTTAGGGCTTTGAATTTTCATATGGAAATTATATAATTTAAAGATGATGATCATGACTTTCATGTGAATTTTACATCCGTGAAATATTAACAGTTTTTTTTTTGCAGACTTCCAAGTTATGGAGATTACCGTGACACTTGTTTATAAGTAATCCGGACTTTTTATGATCCTGGCAGATTTGTTGAGTGCTTTGGTTTTACTATGGAAACAACTTGATTATTGTTTTTGTTCTGGATTGAGTTTTCAACGTTCTTATTTTCCATTGTTCTTGCTGTTATATGGTTCCCCATATGATTCATATAGTCTCCTATTTTGAGTTTATCTATACTCCATAATAATTTAACCTTGAGATTGAGAACTCAGAGTTGAGATTCGGAAAACAGGGCAAATGATCTTCCACGCTGGCCTGGGTGCGAGAGAAAAACATAGAGTGTAGGTACCAGCTGAATTTCCTCCAAAGCATGCTGTAAAAACAGCTAAGGAATGTAAAGGTTTCAGTGTATTGTAATTTAGGCGATGGGCTGACAACTTGTCCATACAGCGATATGCCTACAAATCTATCTTAAAATAACCCTCAAAACTTTGTCAGACGTGGGGAAACGACCTTTGTTTAGGTCATTTACGCTGTGCTTACCCCATTAGCGATTAAGGCGTGATTATATGTATGTAATTTCACAAAATGATTTTCTAAAGCGTCGCCGACCTAAATCCTATGTCTATAATAAAATCTAAACAAAGTGTGTACTTGTTACTAAATAAAGCTTAAACTTTTAATCAAGTCTGGCGTAAAAGCAATATTGTGAGATAAATCATAGTTATAATAATGTCAAGATTTCTAGAAAACGTCAAAGTAGCTTATCAAGTTATCTTGGACATACAGATTGGTTTTTGTATTCAATGTGACTGTTAAAAGTGACCTCGTCTGGAGATTGTCTAAACTATTGTCTTGAATCTTTAATCAAAATTGCTAATTTTGGCTATGCTGGCAGAGAGTCTGGTTACGCAGAGGGGCAAAGGACAGTATTAAGTATGGATTTGACAGGTCATAATTTACTGAAATAACATTTCTTATATGAACTCAAACTCGCTGTCGCTGTCAGTCTCAAATGCTGATTCTAAATACCGGCCATAGTTACGCAGACCTATGGACCCCGCAGAGTTCAGTTGGTATATTTAAATGATGGATCTAGGTAAGTTTTATTTGTGGATGTTACTTTGTAAAAAAAATATTTAAAATAAAAAATAAAAATATGTATTAAATACACTAAATGAGCTGAAACTATTTTGCTTACCTTTAACATTAAATGTGCTTTCAATCAAAGATAATACTTCCCACAGAAACTGCCTCAATATGTTTTTATTTTCCACGGAGCGGTTTATGTTTTTTCGGCGAGATCAACGTCGTTTATTTATTATTATGTAAAAAAAACTAATATATACAGCGTATATGAATAAGGTTCTACAAAAAAAAGCAAAAAAGTCACAGATTGAAAAGCTTATTTAAAAGTGGACTTGTGACATGGCGTGGTGGGTACTTCCATGCTGGACTGGGAGAGATAGAAAAACATAGAATGTTCCAGCTGCCTTTCCTCCCGGGCATGCTGTTGAAGTCAGCAAAAGGGACTCGAGGGTTACAGTGTATTGTAATTTAGGCGATGGGCTGACAACCTGTCACTATAGCAATACATATTACAATCTAAATTGCCCTCATTTTTTGTCAGACGTGGCGAAAGCGCCTTTTACGAGACGTTACAGGCTCTGCCTACCCCGTAAGGGATAAAGGCGTGATTTGTGTGTGTGTGTGTGTGTGTGGTGGGGAGAGATTTTAACATTAATAAGTTAAAAGTATTTTTAAATTTATTCGCAGGCCAAATAAAGAACGAATAATAAAGTTATTAAGATTAAAACATTCTTTTAGATAAATTAAAGTGAGACGGTTTACTGCAAAGTTTTGAGAATGACTTACAATTTAGGTGACGGATAAAGTTTCATCGAAAAGCTTTAATTTCAAAAATTTAAATATGATGTCGTAATAGGCACTTTACTTTACTTCCATGCTGGTCTGGGAGCGAGAGAAAAACATAGAATGTGCCAGCTGCAAATCCTCCTGGGCATGCTGTAAGAACCAGCTAAGGGATCCGAGGGTTTCAGTATATTGTAATTTAGGCGATGGGCTGACAACCTGTCACTACAGCAATATACCTACAAATCTATCTTAAATAACCCTCAAAACTTTGTCAGACGTGGCGGTACGGCCTTTGTTTAGGTCGTTTACCCTCTGCCTACCCCATTAGGGATAAAGGCGTGATTATATGTATGTATGTATGTAATAGGCACTTATCTGCTTATTTATTTATTTACTGTTTATTGTACACAAGTAACATGAGAAAGACTACACAGGAATAATAACACAACAGGTACAGCTTATTTCTACTAAGAAATTTCTTCCAGTTTACCTACGGAAGTGAGATTTAAATTGAGAGGCAAATTAGGCGTGCAAAAATAAAGCATAATATTAAAATAATACCAGAAAATTATAATTGACATAAATAACAAATTATATATATATATATACTTAAAATCATAATAACGATATATACATGAATATCATATAAATACATATATATATACATACTAATACTATACGGATAGATTTATAAGATACGTAATCTTATTCAGTGACTTCTCAGAAATTGGTAATAATAAACAATAATACATAACGCTTAAATACACTATTATTATTTTAGACACATCATGGATGATAAAAGTAATTTTCGAAAAGTTATATTAGTTTTGCATAAAATAATAACACTGACTTGCAAAAAAAAATAAATATGATAGTCAGCGACAATATGGACATGCAGAGTACCTACAGTCAATGTCAATTTTTCCTGTGTTCCATTCGCACAGGAAAAATTTAAATTGTCAGTCGTGTGTCAGAAAATAATGATCGGTAGAATGCATTCCTCCTGACTCTTGCTTTATTTCATAAATAAAATGTGTGTTTTACAACCATTTCTTTCATGCTGGCCTGGGAGCGAGAGAAAACCATAGAATGTGCCAGCTGCATATGCTCCCGGGCATGCTGTAAAAACCAGCTAAGGGATCCGCGGGTTTCAGTATATTGCAATTTAGGCCATAGGCTAACAACCTGTCACTGCTGCAATATACTTACAAATCTATCTTAAAATAACCCTTAAAACTTTGTTAGACGTGACCGAACGACCTTTTTTTAGGTCGTTTACGAGGAGCGTAATATGTATGTATTTATGTTATATAACAAAACAAATATAACAAAGTTATATATGTTATATAACAAAGTTACATACTTGTTTTTATTGCTACTAGTCTGTACTTTTTCGCATTTGGATTACTTTTAAATGTAAGCTACACAGTTAGGACTCATCATCACTTAGCCTTAAATTAATTTCACACTCTTGATATTTCCCCGTAAAGGAGTACCCTATACATCACCGTTTATTTTCCCAGGTCCAAGGCTTAATGCCTGGTATTCACTGGGGATTCAATTAGCATCCAGTTCAGGTGTGAGTCAACCGGTTTCATCCAGTTTGAACCGGCGGTAACCGCGCCCCGCCGGAAATTTCCGGATATTTCTAGAAATTTCTGGGAATTCCGCCTGCTACGTGCAGGTTAATTTCATTTGGAAGAGCAAACGCGGCGAATATTATTACTTGACTTATTTTAACTTGTTTTGGGTTGGCACTTGCTGTTCCCTTGTTTCGTGTAAATTACTTGCAAATTTT
The DNA here is from genome assembly GCA_949820665.1 of Scrobipalpa costella. Taxonomy (NCBI): domain Eukaryota; kingdom Metazoa; phylum Arthropoda; class Insecta; order Lepidoptera; family Gelechiidae; genus Scrobipalpa; species Scrobipalpa costella. The sequence goes on from OX463314.1 coordinate 926,038, forward strand.
TGACATACGTCTCTTCCAGAGAATGTCTGCATTACGACTATGGCCTACTATTTGTTTTGTGTGATAATTCAATGTTGCTAAAGAAATTAAGATAACAAAATGTAAATTCGGTAATTTGTAATTCTATAATGTCATGATTCTTTTAAAAAGGGTTAATAATAATGAAAACCAGTGAATGAGAAATAAAAAAATAATATATTGGTGGGATTTGAATAAAACGAACACCCACCTTCAGCTTACAGTAAAAATAAAGAAAATACACACAAAAAAAATAACCGATAGAATATTCTATAACATCTAGAAAATCTTATTAAAATAAACCTCTTACAGCAGACCTACGGAAGTGAGATTGGATTGGATTTCATCTATGTTATCAAAGACTAAATTAGGTATATTTATAGATGTCGTAGGATGATATGATAATTCGAATCTTCGCGAAAATCCTTGGGGCGTCTTACTAGTAAAAGTTAGGATTTCTGCGAAAACTTTCCTTGTTCTAGTAGCATTTGATATTCTCATGATATCCTTATCTCTGATGGACTAGATTTTACATACTGATATAATCTTATATTCTGATTGGCTAGGGAGATGATGATGATGAGTTAAAAACCATGCGTTTGTGCTTGACATTTTAAACGGTACCCAATCACAGCAGATCCTGTGTTGGGTGCGCTAACCGACCAATCAGCGTTCGTTTTTCTGTTTCAACGACAGAGAGTTTTCTCGCAAAAAAACTGTTTTTACATTAAGATTTGACAATGGTGTCACATACATACAAACATACATATAATCACGCCTTTATCCCTAATGGGGTAGGCAGAGCGTAAACGACCCAAACAAAGGTCGTTCCGCCACGTCTGACAAAGTTTTGAGGGTTATTTAAAATAGATTTGTAAGTATATTGCTGTAGTGACAGGTTGTCAGCCCATCGCCTAAATTACAATATACTGAAACCCTCGGATCCCTTAGCTGGTTTTTACAGCATGCCCGGGAGGAAATGCAGCTGGCACATTCTATGTTTTTCTCTCGCTCCCAGGCCAGCATGGAATAAATAAACAACTGCCTTCATGGTGTCACCATTAAATAATTATCCGTGTTTTTTGAAAAATCCTGAAGATTTTCGCGAAGTTTCGAATTATCACATCATTCTACGACATAGACACAACAAAGATCCTCACACCACGGTTAAGCAACATCGCACCAATATTCCAAACACAGTTCCAAAGCAGTTTACAGTTACGAGATCAGCTGGACCCAACAAACTAATTGACAGCAACTATCCGAGTTCCACTGGAGTTGGAAACTCTATAGGAATTATTATTGGGTTGCCAACTATGTTGCCGCTCAAATTTTGATTGGAGTTCAAACATAATGGGGTAACTGATCGACCTTGTAAATAGAAATTGAAATAGAATTGAAGCTTCTAGCATGATGTACCTAAAATAAAAGACGAATGATGCTTACAGAATGTAGGGTAGGTAGTGCATCAATATTTAGAATTTTGGGATTAGAAAACTTTAATCTTGAGCTGAAAATGAATGCATAGTGCTTTTGAAAAACTATAGCTATGTATGTATATCCAACTTATACATACTGTAATTATTGTAGGTTCTATTTTTATTCTGATTCTGCCATTTCACCAAACCGAGATTAAGAATGTTTTTCACAAATAATAGCTTAAACTGATAAATTAACGACTACTCACTTATTATTTAATGAAGGTGTTAGACCTCTACGTTTCGACTCTTTACGAGAGTCTTCTTCATAGATAGTGAAAATCACACGACATCGCCCGCCGTGTGTGATCTTTGACTAACAAAAACAAACAAAGTGAGTAGTCATTAATTTATCAGTAAGTAATGCAAGCGAACCATATGGGTACACCTGACGCTGCATATTGTACTTTATGCATTTTATGGCAAGACACCGGACAACTGCCTCCGTGGTCTAGTGGCTAGTGCCATGGACTCCTGATCCGGAGGTCCTGGGTTCGGTTCCCAGGGGGGAAACACAAAGTTGATATTTGAGAATTTATCACTTTGTGAATTTTTCCCCAGTTTGGTTAGGACATTGCAGGCTGAATCACGATTTCGAGCTTCGGAGGGCACGTTAAGCCGTCGGTCCCGGTCGCTGTCTTTGATAGTGGTCGTTACTCAAACCATGTCAGAGGCCTGATAGTTGTGCTACTAGGCGGTTTAAAAACTCTGACACCAGGGTTCATCGGGTCGATAGACTCGATACCCACTCGACAGAAGAAGACCGGACAACGAAACTATGAACACGCGCGCGAGCCTGCTGACTTTGCTAACGACGACATGACGCGCATCCATCACGCCATCGAGCCACGAGGTGCTGCGACAGCGCATCGAAGCCCCCGGATACTTCGGGTCCTTTCGACACTTCGGTACTAGCATCGTCCGTGGTCGGCTCTACGTAATTTTAATTTTACTTTGTAACTTAGACGTAATAAAACTTTTGTGGAACTTTTGAATAAAGTTTATGTTTCAAATATTTTTGTATTTTTCGGGATTCTCCGGCAGTCGCTTTCGTCACTGGCGCAGACGGTAGGATTCTCGCGATCGGGAAAAGGACATTTCGAGTGAAATTAAGGACTAAAAATCGAAAACCGTGAAAAACTTGGTGCTGTACTGTGCGGCTGACTGTTTGCTGCCCGAATTGGCTTGGCATTAGAGAATCATTGATTAATAATTTTGCAGATCAGAGAGATGAAACTGCTCTTTATAATGTTCTTATAATAGCAACGCAGGGAAATAAAACCCCACAAGAGTATTACGATTGTTGCCAAAACAATGAATACCACAACACTTGTTCGTAATTACAAAATACACAAAATAACAAAATTCTTTATTTAAGTACATACATACATACATACATAAAATCACGCCTTTATCCCTTACGGGGTAGGCAGAGCGATAAACGCCTCGTAAAAGGCGCTTTCGCCACGTCTGACAAAAATTGAGGGCAATTTTAGATTGAAAAGTGTATTGCTATAGTGACAGGTTGTCAGCCCATCGCCTAAATTACAATACACTGTAACCCTCGAGTCCCTTTTGCTGACTTCTACAGCATGCCCGGGAGGAAGGGCAGCTGGAACATGCTATGTTTTTCTATCTCTCCCAGTCCAGCATGGAAGGACGTATTAGGACGTATTTTATTTAAGTAAATTACCGTTTACTTACAAACTAAGGGATGGAGTCTCCTAGTAAGCAAACATTTGCCTGTGTTGGGAGGCACGGCTCTTCCTTAACTTATAATATTTAAACCTGTAGTTAAACTATTTACTAAATTTAAAACATTATTATTCTTACTTTTGTGTATTTATAAAAAAATAGTATGCCTAAGTGTACAAGGTGTGTTTGTGTGAGCGTGTGTGAGCGTGTGTGTGTGTATGTGTATGTGTGTGTATGTGTGTTGGGGTGTGTGTGTGTGTTATGGGTGTGGTCATTTGGTGATAAAATAACAGATCTAAAAATACTCATGACCAACGAACTTCTCCATCTGCTAATCGTTGTATTCACCAACAAGAGCTCTGCCTAACAAAAAGCAACTTTCGTAGCACCAAATTTCCATCATTGTTTCTGTACCGAAAGCCGAAACAGTGTGTTTCGTCGATAGTTTTAAGAGCGCGGTTATCGAGGTGTAATTGCCGCAATCTTCGTAATGGCGTTGCTGCCGCTTGCTGCCGTTCGTGCCGACACACAGACACTGTATGTATAGACAGACAGGGTCTGCACTGAGGCCTCGGTACTTGGACTGTGGGGCACTTAGGTGGGGCTGGATTAGAATTGCATTCCCGGGGACAAAGGGGAACAACCAGGTAGCATGCCCCTATGTTTTCTGAAAGATAATGCTCTTTTAACTTCTTGCCAATCAACCTTTCAAAGTATTTGCATTTTTACTAGCATACAATCTGAACGATGATATCAAATGGCGACACCGTGACTTTTGCCTCCAGAGATATATCGGTTTATTGTAATATTGCGCTATCGAGGGACCCGCTTGTTGCTCCAGCCGCCTTTTTACCAAAAATATTCGAAATGGGGGGTTTTATAGCCTAAATATTTAAGTGTTAAATAGCCTAAATATTTAAGTATCTTACATTCTGGACTGGGAGCGAAAAAAAAACAGAATGTGCTAGCTGCATTTCCTCCTGGCAATGCTGTAAAAATCAGCTAAAAGATTCGAGGGATTTAGTAGGTATATTGTAATTTAGGCGATAGGCTGATAACCTGTCACTACACCAATATACCTACAAATCTATCTTAAATTACCCTATAAACTTTGTTAGACGTGGCAGGACGAACTTTGTTTAGTTCGTTTACGTTCTCCCTACCCCATCAGGGATTAAGACATGATTATATGTATGTATGTATATTTAAGTGTTGTTAAACTACCACACCACGCATTTAAGGGTTAAGTAATACAACTTTTGGTCTACAACTCCTGACGTCTATAACTTTACCAGTCTATGTCGCTACCTGATACACAGGTTAGCTAGTTGTGTTTGATATATCATTCGTGGTTGGAAAGATTAATAGCTTAGGAATGAGCTAGATAGCTATTAACCCTAGTATTATGGGGTAGTTTCTCTGTGTAGTGTACCTACTGATGCAGACGTTGCGGCAACTTGATTATATACCTGATTAACTGTGTTTGAAATGGTAAACTAGGTACAATTTGAAACAAGAAACTAAGCACTTTCTTCCATGCTGGACTGGGAGAGATAGAAAAACATAGATTGTTCCAGCTGCCCTTCCTCCCGGGCATGCTGTAGAAGACAGCAAAAGGGACTCGAGGGTTACAGTGTATTGTAATTTAGGCCATGGGCTGACAACCTATCACTACACATTAGCAATACACATTACAATCTAAAATTGCCCTCAATTTTTGTCAGACGCGGCGAAAGCGCCTTTTACGAGGCGTTTAACGCTCTGCCTACCCCGTAAGGGATAAAGGCGTGATTTTATGTATGTATGTATGTATGTAACTAAGCATAAGGTACGAGTGGGTTTTGAAACTGTGACCATTGACTACGATGTTCAGTGCTATTGCTGCTAAAACACCTAGTGATATTTTTGGTCTCTGAACAGGATAGACTTTGATCAATGACCATGGACTCAAAACACGCAAAGTGCAAGTTTCTCATGCTTCTTCTTTAATGTGATATATTTCTATTTTATTTTGTGACATAGATATAATCGCTACATAGTATAAAACAAAGTCGCTTTCTCTGTCCCTATATCCCTATGTATGCATAAATATTTAAAACTACGCAACCGATTTTGATGCGGTTTCTTTTAGTGGATAGAGTGTTTCAAGAGGAAGGTTAATATATATAATACTTGCATAATATTGTGGAGAAACACTGATAATTTCCGTGCGAAGCCGGGGCGGGTCGCTAGTATTCTTTGTAATAGACTCGCTTGTGACTTTCTAAAAGTCTTCTTAGGAGCCTATTTGGAAATAAATTATTTGACTTTACTGTTTAGGTAGGCCAAAACGAATATAAAATGTTGGATCAAATATCTGTTGAAGTTCGCGGTCGATATAATGACCATTTGTGGGGTAAATAGTAGTTTTAAAGTATTCTACAGAGGACGTCTTTCGTTTGAACCACCACCACTGTCTAATAAACATGAAACCATCTAGTTAATTAAAATTCATCTTATATATATATACTTTATTGCATAAACACAAAAGAAATGTAATTTACAAATATAGTGTGCAAGGGCGAACTTATCTCTATGAAGAGATCTCTTCCAGCCAACGCAATGGTAGTAAGAGAAAGTGAATAATTCTGAGGGGACAAGAAAATGCAACATTAACAGAGACTTATAAAAAAAAAAAATACTTACATACCTATACATAGAATAAATACCTACCGTATATTACTATCTTAAATAAACATACATATGTACTAAACAATATATTGATACATACATATACGAATAAACTACATAAATACATACATCAAAATTGTTCAGATAAGAAGTGCTCTTTTAATCTTTTCTTAAAGACATTCACTGAGGTCAACATCTTCTGGGTGAGCTCGCTCCATCGTCGACTCTGTCACGGTAATTTCTAACCTAGTGTCTAAGGTCAAGAGCAAACCCAAAAAAATAAGACATTTCTATGAAAAAAAATGATTATAAAGAAAATGTTTCAAAAGTTTTTTAGTTTGAAAGAAAAATCTCTACGACTGGAATGAAAATTCATCTATTTTATACCACACAGTACTATATCAATTTCTTAACCCCAATACGTCAGGCCAATAGTCCACTTTGCGCACATATTTGCACAGATAAACGAGTGTGTGTCGTATCTCGCGTACGAATCGCAAAAGAGAGGGTCACTGTCTTGTAACGATCGAATAACGAATGGTCGAACAACGATTGCCCGAATATTTCAATGAAGGATTTCTCGAGTGTTTGTCATACCTATAATTTTGCGATTCATACACAAGATATTATCTTGTGTACGAATCGCAAAACTGATAGTTATTCGGTGTAGTAATGATTAGTCAAATAATGAATGGTCATACAACGATTACTCGAAAATTTGGTCGCGGTATATTATGTGTACGTGTATCTCGCGCATGAATTGCAAAAGAGAGTTTTTCGATGTAGTAATACGAAAGGTGGAATAAAGATTGTCCTAACAACGAATTGCAGGATTATTTCGTGTACGAATTGTAAAAATCCGAGTGTGATATCGATTGGTCTGTCTTTCATCAATGATGATTCGTCAATTTGACCTATTTTATCTTGAACATCATTTAATAAAAGTTTAATAAAGTGATTATCAAATTAATTTTTTTATAAACCATCGCATCAGTTTCATGAGAGACCATTTAATGACAGGACATTTAATTATTGCTCGATAGACTCGATACGCACTCGAAAGAAGAAGAAGAATTGCTGTTCGTATCTTTGATTCTGCAATTTGTCTCTACGATTGTTTGTGTTCGTATTGTTTAGGTCTTATTTACAAAATAATTATTCAAACCGTTTTAAATTCAATTTTAATTTTGTATTCCGGTAAAAAGGAATTATCAACATTCCATTCTTAAGATCAACACAATTTAGCCTTTGTTTAACAGCCCTTACTTTTAAACTATTTTCTAAAAAGTAGGTAGGTAAATTGATATTCGAACAAACGTTTCCCATAATGTCCTTCAAGTTTCAGATGGATAGAAATAGAGTAGAAGATCGCAGGGACCTCGGACAAATTCTTATCCCCTAAGTAAATATCGGGAACTATGTTTGCCGAGCCCCAGTGAGGGTTTAGCTTCCGTGTAAAGAGAGCTTTATATAAAAGTTATGAGTACTTTGTTTTAGGAATATTGAAGGTTTGCGGTGTCTTCGCCTTTCTTGGGTAGAGTGATATTTTAATGCTATTTTGGTTAAAGAGTTAACTAAAAAAATAGCGTACTGTTTTTATTATTCCTTTTATGTAATGAAAATTGCATGCTGGACTGGGCGGGAGAAAAAGACAGAATGTGCCAGTTGCATTTCCTCCCGGGCATGCTGTAAAATCAGCTAAGGGATTCGAGGGTTTCAATATATTGCAATTTAGGCGATGGGCTGACAACCTGTCACTACAGCAATATACCTACAAATCTATCTTAAATAACCCACAAAACTTTGTTAGACGTGGTGAAATAACCTTTCGTTTTATGTCGTTTACGATCTGCCTACCCCATCAGGGATAAAGGCGTGACTATATGTATGTATGTATCTACTGAAAATGCAGGCGATGTAGTAATCCATATTAATATTTAAAAAAAAACTAAAAAATAATCTAAATTATTTGGATGCTTGATCAATGGCGTTCATGTTTTGAATAATTGTTCAAGTGATATTTTCACTGTAATTTAACTTGTTATTCTTCAAATCATTAATTCTCTTCCATGCTGGACTGGGAGCGATAGAAAAACATAGAATGTGCCAGCTGCATCTCCTCCCGGGTATGCTGTAAAAACCAAATACCTAAGGGATTCGAGGGTTTCAGTGTATTGTTATTTAGGCGATAGGCTGACAACCTGTCACTACAGTAATACACAGATCTATCTAAAATTACCCTCAATACTTGGCGCAATGACCTTTGTTTGGGTCGTTGGCGCTCTGCCTACCCCATTAGGGATAAAGGCGTGATTATATGTCTATGTCATGTATTCTTCAAAAATAACCTTCCAAAGAGAATGAAACAGACAGTACCTGTAAAGACTGTTGCATGCTAATTTTATCTACCAACATCAGCCATTAAGTAAAATAAAATAGCCGACTCAAGTTTCGGCGTCGCACAATTAGGTGCTGAACGCGTCCGAATTACCGTCAGGAATAAAATGGCATAAACAGGGAGATAACGGAAATTATTTTGAGGGCCTTCAGAAAGGTGGGCGTGAATTCCAGGATTCGTGCTGCATCACATAGACATAGACTCAAATTTATTTAACTTAATGCACAAAAATGTTATATGGGCGGACTTAACGCCAAAGGCATTATCTACCAGCCTACCTTAGTTAGTATGAATTTGATAGGCTATTTTGTACTGAAATGACATTTCTGATAGGTATGATGTCAAACTCGCTCTCAGTCTCAAGTGCTGATTATAAATACTGCCCTAGCATTTCTGTTAAGACGTGCGCTCGCTGCGCTTATAAGTTCTGTGACGTAAGTCAGTCTTTTTATTAAAATCTAAGTTTTATTATTTGTGGAACTTTATACATACACACACACATAATCACGCCTTTATCCCTAATGGGGTAGGCAGAGCGTAAACGGAACTTTATAACTGGCTTAATTTTTGTTACTTTGTCACCAAGTTACCTTTCTTAAGGTAAGGTAAGGTAAGCCCACCATTAGTTAAAAATCATAATTCACTAACAACGCATTAAATCGAAAAACATGTCCAACAAAATCAAGTTATAGTAATTAAGATAATATTGAATTTTATAAAAAAAATCCCGTTGGTGGCAATGAATCGCTAGTTTATAAGGTTCTAAATTATCTTAATTACTATAAATTGATTCTGTTGGACCGGTTTTCCGATTCACTACGTTTTTAGTGAATAATATTTTTTTAATAATGGGGGCGCCACTTGGCTAGTATCGTCACCTTAAGGGGCTTCCCTGGGCTAAGTGGCGCCCTCATCAGTCAAAAAATCATAATTCACTGAAAACACAATCAATCGAATATCCGGTAGATCAGATTGAGGTTAATTCAATTCAAATTCAAAATCTTTATTTCAGAAATCATAGTTCCATAGTAAATTAGTAGTTTATCTTAATCTATATTAGTCACACTCAAGAATAGGTATTATAATTCACCTGTACAGTTTCACTTATTCACAAAATATTTCAATTAAATGTCATAATTTAGCCAGAATAAATAAAATAAAAATATAACAATAAAATGATAACATTCAAAATCACAGAAACTATATTATAAATTAAATTATATTATATGTCATGAAAAACGAAACAAAATTTTAAATTACAATGTCATGTCAAAAGGAATAAAATTGAAAAATTACTATTAAATAATACTTATTAATTAATTACATAATTAGATCGAAACTAGCCTACCAATACAGCCGTCCAGCGACTAGCAATGGGACACTCGAACTTACCTCCGATTGCTCTCAGGATAGTATTGGAGCTGCCTTGTACTCTGCTCATCAGCGACGCCACTTTCTTGCGCATGATCGCGTGGAAACCGTCGGTGTGCGCTTCGGCAAACATGCCGGACGCACTGCAGAAACGCGGCAACCCCAACAAAATCCTAAATGCATTATTGTATTGGACTCGCAAGGCGCTGTAAGTCTTCTGCGTATATCTCACCCAGAGGCTGCTCGTATAAAAAGATTGGCAAAATGCTTTAAACAGAGTTATCTTTACCGCTTCTGTGCAACGAGCAAACCTACGGGCAAGCATATTGCTTCTGACTGTCAGCGCCCTGCGTTCCCTCTCGATGTCTTTGTCATCCTTCAGGTCTTCCGTAACGACGTGTCCCAGGTATTTGAACTGTTTAACTCGCGTCAAATCAGTTCCATACAGTTTGACCGGCGGGACAATCTGCGGAGTACTGCTGCCAGCGGCGAAGACCAGGAGCTCACTTTTCTTGGTATTATACCTCAAACCATGAGTGATGGCGTAGGCTTCACACACTTGAAGCAGCCTCCTGAGCGCACTGATTGATGGGCTCAACAGCACCATATCGTCTGCATAGCTGATGTTGTTGACGTTAACGCCATCGATGGAACATCCCGCGTGCATGCTGCTGAGCTCACGAATCAGCTGGTCCATATACAAGTTGAAGAGTTTTGGAGACGTAAGTCCCCCCTGCCTCACGCCACAATCCAATTAAAGCAACTTACAGTTCGTTACAGTTACAGATAGAAAATTTGCGAAAAACGTCCACTTTTAGCACTTTTGCTATCTGTAACTGCAATGAACACAATTTTTTAAATTTATAATGCTAAAAATAAATTCCGATACCTATACTTCAATCTGATCTACCGGATTTTCCATTAATTGCGTTTTCAGTGAGTAATGATTTTTTAACTGATGAGGGCGCTGGCGTGCACCAGGAAGCCCCTTAAGAAAATAAAATAAAGCGTCTCCATCGGATCGTAGCTCAGATCACCCGTAGCGTTTAGGCCTACGCTTCGTAGGGTTATCGTAGCCTAGTTGTGTTAAATACAATACAATACAAAATTCTTTATTTCACAAAGAAACACATACAACAGAAACACAAAGAAACAAACGTGACAGTACAATATAGGCGGCCTTATTGCTAAAGCTGCAATTTCTACCGGGCAACCTTTGGATATAGAAATTGTACAAGCAGAAAGCGGAAATAAATTAATAGATGTAGCTTATTTAAATTTCCAGTGAAAGATTAGTTGAAATTAACTATACGGAGTGTAAGGGACAGCGTCCCGCAAACTGATAGGGGTTGCTCAGTCACCGGAACTGAACAACTATCAGCAGGACTTTTTCCAGGAAGTGACAAAAATATTATTGGTTCTTCTTCTGTCGAGTGGGTATCGAGTCTATTGACCCGATGAACCCTGGTGTCAGAGTTTTTAAACCGCCTAGTAGCACAACTATCAGGCCTCTGACATGGTTTGAGTAACGACCACTATCAAAGACAGCGACCGGGACCGACGGCTTAACGTGCCCTCCGAAGCACGAAATCTTTTTTCTTTTTCGGACAATCAGGTGATTCAGCCTGCAAAGTCCTAACCAAACTGGGGAAAAATTCACAAAGTGATAAATTCTCAAATATCAACTTTGTGTTTCCCCCCTGGGAATCGAACCCAGGACCTCCGGATCGGGAGTCCATGGCACTAGCCACTAGACCACGGAGGCAGTTATAGTTATAATATTATTGGTTTTCCATATACATAAAAAAAATCCTGGTGATAGTTGTTTAGTTTCGTTCCCATTCCACCCGGTATAAAGATTTAATTGATAATGTTTGTGGTTTTGTACCATACTTATATTTCTACGCAGTTGTCACATGAATAACCACATAAGGTTTCGCTATGTTCGATATGGACTCAAATTTGAGTCAGTATATCATCTCCATCATCTCCTTAGCCTTATCCCGTATCTCACTGGGTCGGCTTCCTAATCTAGGGGATTGAACGAGGGTACTGATTTTTACACAGAGCGACTGCCATCTGACCTCCGCAACCCAGAAGGGAAACCAGACCCAATCCTAGATTAGGTCAGAGTTTTCAAGCCGCCAATACTTAGCACTGACCTCTGATATGGCTTAACGACTAATATCTACGGTATTAAACGATATTAACCGGGACCAACGGCTTAACGTGCCTTCCGAAGCACGGAAAAAGCGCCGAATAAACGTACATATGAAATTCGAAAACCGAAAAACACATTGGTACGTGGTGGGATTCGAACCACGACCTCCCGCTCAGGAGGCAGCGGCCCTATCCACTAGACCATCGGGCTCTCTATTTGAGTCAGTATATACAATCTACAATTTCTTCCAAACTGGCCTGGCAGCTAGAGAAAAGCAAAGAATATGCCAGCTGCATTTCCTCCCGGGCATGCTGTAAAAGCCAGCTAAGGGATCCGAGGGTTTCGGTATATTGCAATTTAGGCGATGGGCTGACAACCTGTCACGACAGTAATATACCTACAAATATATCTTAAATAACCCTCAAAACTTTGTCAGACGTGGCGCAACGACCTTCGTTTAGGTCGTTTACGCTCTGCCTACCCCATTAGGGATATAGGCGTGATTATATGTATGTGTGTAATTATAGGTACGGCAGAGTGTGAGAATCTTTAACTTGGACTTTTAGGCCATTAGAAGACCGTGATAGACTTCTACGAGATAGATAGCTATTGTATACCGCCTTAAAGATTTCATAGCCTTCTTAAACACAAAATATTACCCTTGGACTGCCCAACTACCCGTGTTTACGTTAATTTGCCCAATTACAGGCGGCTGCCGTTCTTCAGCAATTTTTCCCGCCTCTAGTCGTAGTCCAGGAGCCGGCGTCGCTTTTACGAGCTATCTCGGAACCTAATTGCTCCGAGGTTATCGCCGCTATGAAATTTTAAAGGAAATAATATTTTTGTGGCGGCATAAAAGGCGCTTTGCTCGTAAGTATTTTTTGTACATAGAATAGGGTATAATATAAATAAAATTAACTCTCTTCGAAAGTTTGTTCACTTATCCATATTATTATATTCGTATCAAATATGTGTTCTATTAGACTCTCCTACAAATTACTTTACAGCTATTCAATTCTATTCAATTGAATCTTCATCTCCCTAGTCTAATCCCGTATGTCACTTCAATTGAATATGAGTTACATAAAAAGTATCAAAATAAAATTAGCTTCATGTCACGTTAATCATAATTTAGAATTATGTTTTTAATTATGTATTTCTATGGTTTACGTAGACCGCAGTACCATTTATTATTGTCATCATTATGAAATTCCCAGAAATGAAATTAAATATTCAAATGTTCCTCAAACGGCGAGATAGCGTTTTACCGGCATACCCAAATTGTACAATGGCCCCTTATCAGTGCCTTAGGGTCAGTTTACACCGGGACGCAACGCGACGCGGCGCGAGAAGCTGCTTTAAGTTGCAACTTGTTGTACAATTAAACCATGATATCTGTAAATCTGTCAGTCAATGGTACTAAACTGAAGCGATTACAGACGCTGACAGATTCACAGATATACAGTAAAGTGAAACCATGATCACTTTGAACGTGTCACTGACATTAATTGAAGCAAATACAGCCGCTGACAGATGCACACTTATCATGTTTTAAATCTACTACGAATTAAACGCAACAACGCGATGAATTTCTGAGTTCTTTCAATGATTTTTTGCATTGTAAAGTTTTACCTCTATATTGTATCAAGGTCTGAAAAAGTGCGCGCTGAGTTGCGTCTCAGGTCGCGTCGCTTCCAGGAGTGAATTGACCCTGAAAGTCGGAAAAACAAAATTTTCCCCTTTTATGTGTCAGGAAATGGATTTACGGCTGAGGTGCCTAATTGAAATTATCGCTCAAAGTTTAACATTTTGTGCACTTCGTTATCTTCACGGTTTAAACCTGGGGTTGGGCCGGTTCGGTTGGTTTGTCAAAGGTTATATTTACGTTTGTTATTATTAAGGTGTATCCCAACGGCAGATGAGCAGTGCAGCAGTTTCGTTCGTGGCCGCGTCAAATATGTGCGAATAACACACAAAAAAGCTAAATTCATAAAAACTGCGAGTCGGATAAAAAAAAGCTTTGTTGCGATTTTAGATAATCATAATTTGGTCATTTTGCCGAACGAACCGTGAAAGCGCTCCTACTAGTTTAGAAGAAATAACAAATATACTGATAAAAACAGCTTTACTTCGAGATTTGTTTAGCATACTTATTTATGCAATATAATATTTTCAGATAATGCAATTGCATATTTTTTTAGAATTTTCCAATGATTTGTTTAGGAGAATTAAGCTCTAAAAAACAACCATTTTATGTTAGGAATCACCTTAAGTACTAGTAGGTAAGGCGCCCTAATTTAGGGTAGGAACGAGCCAATATTATGAGCTGATAATGATGATGATAAAAAAAAAACCACGATCTCACTCATAGCCCCCACTAGGATTCCCTGTATCGGGGTGCCATGGACATTCACAGAAACAACCACAAATAACACCCAGAAACAGACATTTAAATTCATCATTCATATGTCTGCCCCGGCCGAGAATCGAACTCGGGACCCTCTGCGTAGCAGGCAAGTACCTACACTGCCAACTAGGCTACGCGGTTCGTCAAATGATGATATGGGAATTCAACCTCCTCTTCTCCCGTACTACTGAGATGATATTACCGATTTTATAGACACACTTGAAGCGACTGGTGAATTTGCTTTTGCCTAGGTGTATTTAAAAAAATAATAATCTTCCATACTGAACTGAAAAAAAACATAAAAAAAAAAACATTTTCTCCCAGGCATGCTGTAAAAACCAGCTAAGGGATCCGAGGGTTTTAGTAAATTATAATTTAGGCGACCGGCTGACAACCTGTCACTACAGCAATATATCTCCAAATCCATCTTAAATAACCCTCAAAGCTTTGTAAGATGTGGCGGAACGACCTTCTTGTAGGTCGTTTACGCTCTGCCTACCCCATTAGGGATAAAGGCGTGATTATATGTATTATCTTCTTAATTTCACGTAGACCATGATTGAATGCGAAGCATAAAATCGCCTTTCATGGAGGGAGCTGTAAGAGGCCTATGTCCAAAACTGAACAACTAATGGCTGAAGATGATGATTATGCTGACTTTTGTACTTCTATACGCCTAGCACAAGAATCGAACTTTGTAGCCAGTAAAATTGGCGCCAAGTTTTTAATTTAACCCCTGATAAAGGCTCCGTCCGCTCGACTGAAATCCGTTAATTAACAAATTGTTACTTTGATCTATAACCGTTTTAGGAAACAGGATTATCTTTGTCAGATGGCTTACAAAATAAGATATCATTGTATTCATCAGTTGCTTTTTGGACAGTTACATTTTTGTGCCTTATGCAGAAGAGACGTCGGGCTCTTGGGGGTCAGAGCAATTGCAGTCCGTCTTCGCGAGGCTACTGGTGACCCCAAATCTATAAGTTTTTTGGCTCAACTAAGAAGTTTAGCGGTCCAAAATGTTGCCAGCATTTTGGACAACATGCCTCGAGAAGGGCTTAAAACATTACTTTATTTGTAGATAAAATTTTAGATAAAAAAAATTGTCGTATGAATTAGTATTTGTTAATTAAAAAAAAAATAGGTGTATTTTACCGTACCTTTAAAATTGTACATACAAACCTACGAGTACATATAATGACGCCTTTATCCCGAATGGTAGGCAGAGCGTAAACGACTTGAACAAAGGTCGTTCCACCACGTCTGACAAAGTTTTGAGGGTTATTTAAGAAATATTGATAGACATATTGGTGTAGTGACAGGTTATCAGCCCATCGCCTAAATTACAATATGCTGAAACCCTCGAATCCCTTAGCTGGTTTTCACAGCATGCCTTTGAGGAAATACAGCTGGCACATTCTATGTTACTCTCTCGCTCCCAGGCCAGTATGGAAGTTAAGTTTAAAATTGTTATTGTAATAAATGAGATTATACAGTTGTAACAATAGTAGATTTTACGACAAGTGCACAAAAAGGGTCATTCTTGTGCGAGATTTTTAGCTGCCCGAGCCCGCAGGGCGAGAGCTGATGTTAAAGTCGAGGACGAAAATGATTTTGTGCAAGAGTTATAAACTCTGCTTTTCACTTCGATTGCAAAGTAAATTGCGGAAATTCTTCAAAATATTGCAAATACCATTCATTCCCGCCATTTATCTTTTTAAATCTGTTGGCATGAAACGTGGAGTGGAGACCTATACAGCCTACTTATTCTGTCGAGTGGGTATCGAGTCTATAGACCCGATGAACCCTGGTGTTAGAGTTTTTAAAACCGCCTAGTAGCACAACTATCAGGCCTCTGACATGGTTTGAGTAACGACCACTATCAAAGACAGCGACCGGGACCGACGGTTTAACGTGCCCTCCAAAGCACGAAATCTTTTCCTTTTCAGTCAATCAGGTTATTTAGCCTGCAATGTCCTAACCAAACTAGTTTGTGTGTAATATCAAGTTTGTGTTTCCACCCCGGGAGTTGAACCCAGGACCTCCGGATTAGGAGTCCATGGCACTAGCCACTAGAACACGGAGGTAGTTTACTATTAAATTAAGTTACAAAATAATAAATTAAAATAAAGAATGGTCCTGAAATTATTATTATTATATCGTTTTATGACATAAAAACGCTAAAGACAAATAATTTAAAGTAAATTTGATAAAATAACAAGTTCTATATATACAGGTATGAACTTTTTATTTTGTTTGGCAGTGTGGTCTCATATTATTTGCTTTAGAAGAAATGCAATTTATGAATAGATACGTTTGTGCTCTCGTGCGCAAAATACAATTTTGTGCAGCCTACACTCTACACAAAATGGGACATTCCGCGCATGAGAAGTGAAAATACATTTAAATTGCAATAAAACTTAGCACACATTTCTACATACCTATATGAAGTTGCCTTTTTCCGGAGTAAGTTTTTACTATCTTATTTATTTAATCACTTATTGCACACAGAAACATATTAAAAAAAACAATAAATAAAAATACATAGGACAATTACAAAGGCAAAAAAATACAAGAGGCACCACACTAAATATAAATTTCTTACAGCAAACCTACAGAAGAGAAATGTCATCTTCCTACCATAATCAGGTGCCAAAGAAATAGCCTGCTGAGTTCTGTTATTGAAAATAAGGAATCTCCGTCTTTAGCCCCCGATCTAGACTGGAGTCTAATGCAAACTCATTCCCAATAAAAATGGTAAGTTAATTAACAACGTTATACAACCAAACCCAGACAGAGGGCGAATCACAAAAGGTCATACCCTTGTTTTATGCAATTCATAATTTCCTCAACCATACATTGCTTCCGTTCACATTTTCATTATTCCGAGAAAACGTACGATACCACGCAGTAATTAAAACATACTGAAGAAGAGCGAATAGAAATAATAAAGTGAGTTCTATCCAGGATAGAGGTTCACAAACTGGGCAATACAATTCACGGGGGCAGAAATTATACCTAAACTTTCAAGCTATCTTTGGTCACAAAACAGATGTCTAACGTCTCAAGTCTATGATTGCAGATTTGAAAATGGTGCATTTAAACATTTAATAACGATTTATTGTTAAAATAAAAGAACATTTTATTTTATTGTGATTTTGATTCCTGACAGTAATACGCTTTCTAATGTTTGCACAACTGTAACAAATTCTAATATAAGTAATGATATGGAATTTTTGTTGTATGGTTAATTTATTTATTTTCGAAAAGCTATACTGAAAGTAACGTTTGTAAACAATTCTTATACAAATGACTTGCGCATTTTCAAGAAAAGTATGTATGAGGTGTCCTCAGTTTGATAACCTCTGGTCTTGAATGAAACTGAACAAGAACTTACAAAAACATTCCTACAGACATTAGAAACGTACTCCGTGTTTTTCTTTTGGACTTCCGTGAACGGTATTCATTATAATAGTAGATTTCTGTCCCGCAGTATTTGCCTTTGTCGTTTTTGTAATCTGACGCGTATGCGGATGATTGTATAATTGGAAAATTAAATGGAATACGGACATGATATTTTTATTATCTTTTAAACGGTTTTGCAGAAGAGGTTTTTTGCAGACCGCAGAGAATGCATTCGAGATAGGTAGACGATAAAGCAGAATATAATTTAATTTTTAACCCTAAAATACAGAATCCGTCGTTTGGCACAGGATTAGAATATTAACATTCTATATCTATATATCGTTCCTATAAATAAGTCCGGTTGAACGATACCAACAAAGTGGTGGTAGGCTCCGCAAGTAGCCGCCTGGCTCGCGACCACCCTCTCATGCTGTATTCTGCCTGAGATTGCCAGTGCCATAACAGGCATTTTCTGGGTGAGCTCGCTCCATCGTCGACTCTGTCTTGGTCATCCCTGATCTAGTGTCTAGAGTAAAGAGCAAATATATTTTTAAAAAAAGTCGTATGTACTCATACATACATATAATCACGCCTTTATCTCTAATGGGGTAGGTAGAGCGAAAACGACCTAAACAAAGGTCGTTCCGCCACGTCTGACATAGTTTGAGGGTTATTCAAGATGGATTTGTACGTATATTGCTGAAGTGACAGGTTGTCAGCCCATCGCCTAAATTGCAATATACCGAAACCCTCAGATCCCTTAGCTGGTTTTTACAGCATGCCCGGGAGGAAATGCAGCTAGCACATTCTATGTTTTTCTCTCGCTCCCAGGTCAGCATGGCAGATTCGTAGTCGTATGTGAAATGTCATAAACGCCGATTAAGGGTTGTTCTGGTAATTCTAGAGATCGGGCAGTAGCGTTCTTCACAAAATGAAAATAAATATGAGAAGTTAGAAATTAACACGTCATAGTGAACGTCAGCGAGATCTAACCAAGTACTTAGTTTAAAAAAAGAAAAAATATCGCACTGTGTACGCCAATCCGTCTTCCAAACCAAGCGTGGTGAGTACGGCAAATATTGTGAAGTGGGCTCATGTCCAGGAGTCCAGCACTGGGATAGGTTATAGATTTTATAGTTAATAATTACATACATACATACATCACGCCTTTATCCCTAGTGTTCCGCCATGTCTGACAAGGTTTTGAGGGTCATTTGAGATAGATCTGTAGTTATATTTCAGTAGTAACAGGTTGTCAGCCCATCGCCTAAATTGCAATATACTAAAACCCTCGGATCCCATAGCTGATTTTTACAGCATGCCCGGGAGGAAATGCAGCTGGCACATGCTATGTTTTTCCTTCGCTCCCAGTTTAGCATGGAAGAAATAATAATAAATATTAATTTTTGATCGAAAGTATATAAGCTTAAATGCTTATATACCAGTCCAGTCTTAATGGTAAATATGTACCAGTCCTAATCAGCTATGTCGTGTCGTGTTATCGACGGACGCCGACAGTGATGGATCGCGTCTTCGTTCTAGAAACTCTACTGATATTAGTATGGGGACTGATTCACAAGGTACACTGCTTTTGGAGATGCAATGGCGTCGTTTCTCGCGACATAATCCTAATTCGAATTCTTAGCTAGCGCTGTCACTTTCTTAAGTTTGACATAAGAACAGGATAGCAAGTAAACACATGACTTTGACATTTCTTGTTCGACGTAAGTCGCTTTAAATAAGAACTGAGCATAGAGCATGCTTCCTTATTTTACGTCAAATAAGCAGTTTTATGACAAATTAGAAATGTCAAAGTCATGTGTTTATTTGCTATCCTGTTCTTATGTCACATAAGAAAGTGGCAGCGCTAGTTAAGAATTAGAATTATGTCGCGAGAATTGACGCCACTATCTAAAATAGGCATATTGCCTGGGTGGCTAAAAAAATATACTTTTATACTTAAAACTGCTATTTATTTCTACCATAGCAATAAGGCCGCCTTCATTGTACTTCAATTTTTATTTCATTTGTTCTCAATTCCTATTGTTTTTGTTATATGTGCAATAATAGTCCTCCCACCGATTTTCGGTGATGGCGGCCAATCTCTCGGAGATGGGCCAACTGCGCAGGACTTGTTTTTAGTGCCCAAGTGTTTGCGCTACACACAGGTGCACTCTCTGTTCCTTTAGTCTCTTATTCTGATGGGACAGACTGACTGACACGACCAGAGAGAAATCAGGCGCAGGACCGACTATTTACATGCCCATCCGACAGCATGGATCATGTTACTTTTCGGACAATCAGGTAATCAGCCTGCAATGTCCTAACCAAACTAGAAACAACAACACAAAGTCATTGTCCCCCGCCGGGAATCGAACCCGCTACCTCCGGGTCGAGAGCCCATGGCTCAGACCGCTAGACCACAGAGGCAGTTAATGTATATGTGCAATAAAGAATATATCTATCTATCTAAAACTGATTATGAATACTGTGGATCTCATTCATCATTCTCAATAATCGAGTTAAAAGTATAGAAGTTATTGATTTTAGTAGTCAATATTTACTGGAGAGTGACGTCATAACCCACTATTTTCATTCAAAAAAGCGATTTTGACATTTCGTAAAAAGTTGCTGATTTGACAGGTGGCAAAAACCATATTGTTCCTATCTTATGAAATGTAAACTACTTACTTCGAAGCTGGTCTCCAAGACGTACTTAAACAGTCAGTAGAACGAACTTGAGGGATTCTATTAGGTACTTCTGTTTTGATTATAAACACAGATCTTTTCGAATGTTCAAATTATTACTGAAATAGTTCTGAGTTACGTGGGCAATGTTCCACGCAAGTAATATTGTCTACCAATGTCAGAGGACTATATTTATCTAATTAGGCTGTTTTTAATATCATATCCAAGATCGTACTTTGACTCAAAAACCTACTCAATAAGATGAAGTAGTCTAATCCTCTACTCTAGAGGTTCTTCTTCTTCTTCTGACGAGTGGGTATCGAGACTATTGACCCGATGAACCCTGGTGTCAGAGTTTTTAAACCGCCTAGTAGCACAACAAGTAACGACCACTATCAAAGTCAGCGACCGGGACCGACGGCTTAACGTGCCCTCCGAAGCACGAAATCTTTTTCTTTTCGGACAAACAGGTGACTCAGCCTGCAATGTCCTGACCAAACTGGGGAAAAATTCACAAAGTGATAAATTCTCAAATATCAACTTTGTGTTTCCCCCCGGGAATCGAACCCAGGACCTCCGGAACGGGAATCCATGGTACTAGCCATTAGACCACGGAGGCAGTTACTCAGAGGTACAATCTTCATACTCCCCCGCGTCCCCTATCAACTCGCACCACCGGCTATATCGTTTTCATTTACTAAGCAAACATTGAACCGAAACTTTTCTATTACTGCTATTTGCTGGCGACTGACAAAATTGGGGAGCCACGAGGAGACGACCGGTCAAGTGGTTTGAGAGCCATCTTCTGAATCGTTGGCAAAATTCATATTTACAAGAAGAAATTCACATTTATAAGTGCAATTTAATTTTAGCATATTTTCCCATGAGGTAAAATGTTTTTCGAGGTTAAACATGTTTTTTTAATTTTATCATTATTAAAACTATATATTTTCTTTTTTTCTATGCTGAACTGGGAGCAAGAGAAAAACATAGAATGTTTGCTGTAAAAAACAGCTAAAAAGGATTTAAGGATTTTTGTGTTTTGCAATTTAGGCGATGGGCTAAAAAAAACCTGTCACAAACAGCAATACCTACAAATCTATCTTAAATAACCCTCAAAACTTTGTCAGACGTGGCGGAACGACCTTTGTTAGGGATAAAGGCGTAATTATATTTATGTATGTATTATTAAAACTTATTTTTATACTAGCTGTGGCCGCCTGGTTTGTATGGAAAACACGCAGTGTCGAACATACTGAAAACGCTTATCCGCGCGTAGGAGCGGGATCTGCTAACCCGCGCACGGAAGCATGTTTCGCATTGTCTGATCTTTAGAACTTTTCAGTATGTTGGACACTGCATGTTTTCCATACAAACTGGGAATGGTTTGCGTAATTATTTCTAACCCAGGCTGGACCCTTAAGATCGGTTAAAAACGATCAGAGTTCCATTCCCTGCCTACCCCCTAAGTCAGGTGGCGTGATTATTTGTATCGTAACTGTGAGTTTAAGTAATGCTTAGTCAAACAAAAAAAGTTTCATCAAAATCGGTTAAAAACGACCGACATTCAATTACCTACCTACCTCCAACGTCATGAGCCGTGATTATTTGTATCGTAACTTTGATTTAAATAATGCTCAGTCGTATAAAAAAGTTCCATAAATCGGTTAAGAAACAACCAAATTTCAATTTCCTGCCTACCCCCCAAGTCAGGTACCGTGATTTTAGGTATCCTGACTTGCAACCCGGGTAACACACAGTTGAATAAAAAAGTCCCATCGGTTCAGTAGTTTTGGCGTGATGTGGTAACATACAGACAGACAGACAGACATTTTTTTTTTTTTAAGTTTTGGTCTTTACATCGTTATTATTATTTTTTTTGTAAAAATATTCAAAGTACAGGCAGAACCTTTCTAGAGATTTATTATATGTATAGATTTTTGTTATATTGATTTCGTTCGTTAATTACGAATCATAATTTAAAATAATTATGATGGGAAAATTGGGAAATTAAATCTAATAACCTAGAAAGCAATGATGTCACGGTCACATGGTTTATTTACCTAACATATATATTTTATTACTTAAGAACCCTAAATGGCACAGGTACACGTAGTACATAATACATACCTATGTATTATGATACAAACTTGTATACAAGTAACTATTAGATTAAGGTGATAACATAATTCCTTCTGGAAAAGGGTTAAACAACAAGGACAGACATTACTTCCATGCTGGACTGGGAGCGAAAGAAAAACATAGAATATGCCAGCTGCATTTCCTTCCGGGCGTGCTGTAAAAACCAGCTAAGGGTTCCGAGGGTTTCAGTGTATTGTAATTTAGGCGATGGGCTGACAACCTGTCACTACAGCAATATACCTACAAATCTATTTTAAATAACCCTCAAAACTTTGTCAGACGTGGCGGAAAGACCTTTGTTTAGGTCTTTTACGCTCTGCCTACCCCATTCGGGATAAAGGCGTGATTATATCCATGTATGTATGTACAAACATTATTAAAAAACATCACAGGGTGCCCCTCAGAATCATCCGTATAGACCTCTGCGTTGATTATCTGTCAGTCAAACGGTTTACACTCTTTTAAAATGCAACTTGGGTCCGGAGTTCGATCCCTGGCTTGACATTTTTGAATGGCGTGTTTTTTTATTTACGACTATGTTTCAGAGCAGCTTGATATTTTTTTACCCAATTTTATAGAGTTGTTGTATGCTATAAAACAAAACCATACAATGTAGCGAAGTGACAATTCGTAAATAAAATAATATATACATCCATATTATCACGCCTGTATCCCTAATGGAGATGGCAGAGCGTCAACGACCTAAACATTTTTCAGGGTTGTTTAAGATATATCTGTATATTGCTATAGTGACAGGTTGTCAGCCCATCGCCTAAGTGACAACATACTGACACCCTTGAATCCCTTAAATGGCTTTTACAGCATGCCCGGGAGGAGATGCCGGCACATTCTTTGATTTTCTATCGCTCCCGGTCCAGCATGGAAATATTTTATTCCTATTCCATTTTATTAAATAATTTATACTAAATCTTTACTGTACTAATATTATAAAGAGGAATGATTTGTATTTTTTGTTTGTATGTATGTTGTAACGAATATACTCAAAAACGGCTGGTCCAATTTCAAAAATTCTTTAACCATTGGAAAGCTACGTTCACCTTGAGTAACAAAGGCTACTTTTTCCGCGGGAAAGTACATCATTCCTACGGGAAAACTTATTTAGCAGCGGGTGACACCGCTGACAGAAAGCTAGTTGGTGATATTTTTAGAGCGTAAACTATCTAGTACGCGTACGCGTGTTATTAGGTTATTCTTCCATGCTGGACTGGGAGCGAGAGAAAAACATAAAATGTGTTAGCTGCATTTCCTCCCGGGCATGCTGTAAAAACCAGCTAAGGGATCCAAGGGTTTCTGTATATTGCAAATTAGGCGATAGGCTGACAACCTGTCACTACAGCAATATACAAATCTATCTTAAACAACCCTCAAAACTTTGTCAGACGTGGAGGAACGACCTTTGTTTAGGTCGTTTACACTCTGTCTACCTCATTTGGGACAAAGGCGTGATTATGTGTGTGTGTGTGTGGGTGTGTGTCTGAACTGGGAGCGAGAGAAAAACATAAAATGTGCGAGGTGCATTTTCTCCCGGGTTTCAGTTTATTGCAATTTAAGCGATGGGCTGACAACCTGTTACTATAGTTATATACCTGTAAATCTATCTTAAATAAATATCTCACAAAAAAAACAGACGTGGCGTAATGACCTTTGTTTAGGTAAGCGCTGAAATTAGAATTAGAATTTAGAAATTCGAACATAAATTTTCGGATCAGCGCTGATTTGTCTTGGTTTCCGAGTCATTTACTAAACCCTTTTAAATTCACCTTTAACTAAATATTTATTATACTGATAGTCCTATACTTTGGGTCTATCAAAATACATCGAACGCTCTAACGTTAATTAGCAACATCGTTGGAAGACCTTAGATAGCAAACTCAATAATACCAAAACCACTAAGTGGACATTTCTACTTACTTTAAACCCATGCTTTAAACTAAAATTACCCACTTCTTCCAACACCTAAGTTTTCTGAAAGCGTTATTAAGTAACAGTTATTCGGTGTGAAAAATTAGTTAAGGCTAAATAACAGGTTATTAAGTCCTCTGCATAATGGCTGACACAAAAAGTACTTTTTAAATACTTCGCAACGCTTGCACGGAACCTAGGTGATTATGATGGAGGTTATATTTTGATACTAAAGTTTTAAACTTTTAAAAAATCTAGTTTTTTTTTTTTTGCAACGTGAGCGAGAGGTAAAAGTTTAGATTGCTCGTCATCATAAATGAGATTTCACTGCATTTATGATGACGAGCACTAAAAATTATCATAAGTAAAGATAATAAAACAAACTAGGCGTAAAAAAGAACCTACACGACCTCGATTTCGGTCTTCTTCTTAGCGAGTGGATTCTCGAGTCGAATAACGAGCCAAAGAACCCTGGTATCATAGTTTTCAAACCGCCTAGTAGTAGCACAGCTATAAGGCCTCTAACATGGTTTCAGTAACGACCACTATCAAAAACAGCGACCGGGACCGAGCTTAGCTTGCCCTTATCGGACAATCAGGTGATTCAGCCTGCAATGTCCTAACCAGACTGGGAAAAACCTCCAAAAGTGATAAATTGACAAATATCAACTTTGTGTTCCCCCCCTGGGAATCGTACCCTGGACCTCCGGATCGGAAGCCCATGGCTCTGACCACTAGACCTCTGAGGTAGTTTTCGGTAAATTTTCGTTGAACCATTATAAATGGATAACCAAACAAAACATACATCATAATTTAACTTTTCCCACGAAATTGTTGACCTGTAAATAATTAGTTAAATAACGCCAGAAACATTTGTAACTTAACAATGTAAGTTAGACTTAACATGATTTAAGAGTTTTTGAACTTAGTAACATGGATTCTTCCATGCTGCCTGAGAGCGAGAGAAAAACATAGAACGTGCCAGCTGCTTTCCTCCCGGGCAAGCAGTAAAAACGAAACCTAGATTATAATATCCTTCTATATTCTTCCATGCTGGACTGAGATTCTTCCATGCTGGACTGAGAGAGATAGAAAAACATAGAATGTTCCAGCTGCCCTTCTAAGAAGTTAGCAAAAGGGACTCGAAGGTTACAGTGTATTGTAATTTAGGCGATGGGCTGACAACCTGTCACTATAGCAATACAAAATACAATCTAAAATTGCCCTCAATTTTTGTCAGAAGTGGCGGAAGCGCCTTTTACGAGGCGTTTCACGCACTGCCTACCCCGTAATGGATAAAGGCGTGACTATATGTATGTATGTAGATTATAATATACTGAAACTCTCGGATCCCTCAGCTGGTTTTTACAGCATGTCCAGGAAAAAATGTAGTTGGCACATTCTACATTTTCTCAAGCTCTCAGGCCAGCATGGAAAACCAGATGTTAGATCTTTATTATAATAATTCTTTGACAGACAAAAATATTAGTATGGTATAAATTTGACACATTCTATTTTGTACCACTAATAAGATACGTACTCTATTTTGTACCACTAATAAGATACGAACTCTATTTTGTACCACTAATAAGATACGAACTCTATTTTGTACCACCAATAAGATACGTACTCTATTTTGTACCACTAATAAGATACGTACTCTATTTTGTACCACTAATAAGATACGTACTCTATTTTGTACCACTAATAAGATACGTACTCTACTTTGTACCACTAATAAGATACGTACTCTATTTTGTACCACTAATAAGATACGTACTCTATTTTGTACCACTAATAAGATACGTACTCTATTTTGTACCACTAATAAGATACGTACTCTATTTTGTACCACTAATAAGATACGTACTCTATTTTGTACCACTAATAAGATACGTACTCTATTTTGTACCACTAATAAGATACGAACTCTATTTTGTACCACTAATAAGATACGAACTCTATTTTGTACCACTAATAAGATACGTACTCTATTTTGTACCACTAATAAGATACGTACTCTATTTTGTACCACTAATAAGATACGTACTCTATTTTGTACCACTAATAAGATACGTACTCTACTTTGTACCACTAATAAGATACGTACTCTATTTTGTACCACTAATAAGATACGTACTCTATTTTGTACCACTAATAAGATACGTACTCTATTTTGTACCACTAATAAGATACGTACTCTATTTTGTACCACTAATAAGATACGTACTCTATTTTGTACCACTAATAAGATACGTACTCTATTTTGTACCACTAATAAGATACGTACTCTACTTTGTACCACTAATAAGATACGTACTCTATTTTGTACCACTAATAAGATACGTACTCTATTTTGTACCACTAATAAGATACGTACTCTATTTTGTACCACTAATAAGATACGTACTCTATTTTGTACCACTAATAAGATACGTACTCTATTTTGTACCACTAATAAGATACGTACTCTATTTTGTACCACTAATAAGATACGTACTCTATTTTGTACCACTAATAAGATACGTACCATTCTACCATCTGTACCGTTAGTACCTCCTAAGGTTTGATTTAATGCATGTATGTAAATTGAATGGGCATAAGAATTCAGCCTTGTCAAATTAGTCGAACATCACTTAGATAGCACACTTTTAAACCAATATTTAGTCGAACTCAAAGCAAATAACTTTGGTTTAGAAGCCACGTTAAAATGTAGACCTTAAATATTTTCTTAATACATATTCTATGAACGCGAAAGTTAGTCTGTCTGTTTATTTGTTTGTTTTAACCTTTACTTTGATAAAATTTCGCAGGCCGATAAATGTTATACCTAGCTATTTTTTTCTCATTCATTTTCATGCAGATACGTCACAACATAAACCTAATTTCAATGTTTGGGAAGAAGATAGGAAAATATGGCAAAACACATTAACTACTTTTTACCCTGGGAAATCCTTTATTTCCAGATAAAAGCTGTTTTTACTTGAGGTACAAATCAATGTGGCAGATTTCTCTCAAAATGTGACACTTAAGGTGTATCCCAACGGCAGATGAGCAGGTAGATTTCAAGATATGCAACCATCGCCCGTAAATCAGCGCGCGCTACGGCGCGGCGGTTACATCCTTGGCCGCGTCAAAAATGTGCGGAAAACGCACAAAGAAGCTAATTCCACAAAAACTACGAGTCGGATTTATAAAAGGTAATTTGAGATTTTAGATTATCATAATACGGATATTTTCCCGAAGGAACTAATAGAAGTTTAGAAGGAATATCAAATTTACTTATAAAAACAGCTTTACTTCCAGTTCTTTTTATCATATTTATTTATGTACTAAAATATTATTAATTTTTCCATGCTGGCCTGGGAGCGAGAGCAAAACATAGAATGTGCCAGCTGCATTTCCTCCCGGGCATGCTGTAAAAACCAGCTAAGCGATCCAAGGGTTTCAGTATATTGCAATTTAGGCGATGGGCTGACAACCTGTAACCTACAGATCTATCTTAAATGACCCTCATAACTTTGTCAGACGTGACGGATCGATCTTTGTTTAGGTTGTTTACGTTCTGCCTACCCCATCAGGGATAAAGGCGTGATTATATGTATGTATGTATATTATTAAATATTGCGATGCAGGCCATGGACTAACTTCTTGAATAAATATTTCTTTTAAATTTTCCAATGCCTGAATAATAGGCAAAATAAGCTCTTAAAAACAACCATTTGCCGTTAGGAATCACCTTAAACTACTTTTTATTAGGTATGGGAGAATTATTTAAACCACAAGTAAAACCACGAAGCAGAAATTCTACTCCTATGGTAATATAAAAGAGGTCAAACGCGGTAGCAGGTTCGACGGTTATATTTATTTTTTCGGGTTGTTAATACTGACATCGTTTAGGCGTTCTTACAACGTGCGACAAGGCTTTAAATGCACGTGGGCGAGGGCGCTGCCTAATATGAAGAACTGTCAAAAATAGCGTTGACAGTAAGTTTTATTTTATGTTTATACAACGGCAATCACTTCTATGCTGGACTGGGAGCGGGAGAAACACATTGAGTGTGGCAGCTGCATTTCCTCTCAGGCATGCTGTAAAAACCAGCTAAGGGATCCGAGGGTTTTTGTACATTGCAATTTAGGCGATATGCTGACAACCTGTACTACAGCAATACCTACAAATTTATCTTAAAATACCCTCAAAACTTTGTCAGACGTGGCGGAACGATCTTTGTTTAGGGCTCTTACGCTCTGCCTACCCCATCAGGGATAAAGGCGTGATTATATGTATGTATACAATGGCAACTAAGCATTCCAACTGATGGTGCAGCACCGTAGCCTATAACACCGACTACTATCCTACTAGATTCTAGTGAAATAGCAGAGTGCGTTGCACACCGTGAGACCTAATGTGGAATGTCTCTTGTGCCAGTAATTTTACTGGCTCCTTTGCCCTTCAGACCGAAACACAAAAGTGCGGACACTTCTGTTTGGCGGCAGAAATAATCAAGAGGGTGGTACTCTCCCAGACGGGCTTTGCACAAAACCCTACAACCTTCAACACCTTATAAGCAATAGTTCATTATTTCACATACATACATATAATCACGCCTTTATCCCTAACGGGGTAGGCAGAGCGTGAACGACCTAAACAAAGGTCGTTCCGCCACGATTGACAAAGATTTGAGGGTTATATAAGATATATTTGTAGGCATATTGCTCTAGTGATAGGGTGTCAGCCCATCGCCTAAATTACAATATACTCAAACCCTCGGATCCCTTAGCTGGTTTTTACAGCATGCACGGGAGGAAATGCAGCTGGCAAATTCTACGTTTTTCTTTCGCTCCCAGCCCAGCATGGAAGCTATTATTTAGCTTTATTTCACCACGCTCATAAAAAGCGTTGGCGGTCTTACATGAGCCCACTGCCTAAGCAAACATTTTTAGATTCAATAAAACTGGTCTTCGTATGAATAAATAATTCAAGGTATTTTGTCAAAGAGGTTGAACTGTGAAGTTTAGAAAAATATTAAGAGTTATTTTTATTTTATGACCAGTGGTTCTATAGATATTACCCTAAATTATGGAAATTTTTATATTATTCGTTTAAATAGGGTGTCAAGACCATATTAACTCTGAGGGTAAGAGCTTTTGAACCACTCAATAATATTCTACTATATTAGGTAGATGGTATATTAGCCCGATGGTGTAGTGGATAAGGCCGCTGCCTCCTGTGCGTGAGGTCGTGGTTCGAACCCCACCACGTACCAATGTGTTTTTCGGTTTTCGGATTTCATATGTACGTTTGCTTTTTCCGTGTTTCGGAAGGCACGTTAAGACGTTGGTCCCGGTTAGTATCGTTTAATACCGTAGATATTAGTCGTTAAGGCATGTCAGAGGCCAGTGCTAAGCATTGGCGGCTTGAAAACTCTGACCTAATCTAGGATTGGGTCTGGTTTCCCTTCTGGGTTGCGTAGGTCAGATGGCAGTCGCTCTGTGTAAAAACCAGTACCCTCGTTCAATCACCTAGATTAGGTAGCCGATCCCGTGACATACGGGATAAGGCTTGGGAGATGATTAGGTAGATGGTATCCAGTTTTTTTAGAAAATCCTGGCTGAATACTATGCAAAGAAAAAAATTGAAATCTAAGGCTCGTATTTATAAAGCGATTTTAAGATTGAGAGTAATATTAAGTATGGATATGACAGGCCACATTGTACTGAAATGACGTTTCTGATACGAACTCAAACTTGCTGTCAGTCTCTAGTGCTGTTTATAATTCTGGGCCTGAGTATTATTACCATGACGTAGATAATAGTCAAATCTCACTCGGTAATAGGTACAGGTATTGTTAACAAGAGTGTAGACAATAAGGGTAGGCAGAGCATAAAAGACCTACAAAAAGATCGTTCCGCCACGTCTGAAAAAGTTTTGAGGGTTATTTAAGGTAGATTCGTAGGTATATAGCCTATCGCCTAAATTGCAATATACAGAAACCTTCGGATCCCATAACTGCCTTTTACAGCATGCCCGAGAAGAAATGCAGCTGACACATTCTATGTTATTCTCTCGCTCCCAGTCCAACATTAAGATAATCGATAGCAAAAGTAAAAGTATCATAAAAAGATGCACTTATTAGATGGTGCTATTTTTAAATCAGGACCCTATTCTAGGGCATAATCGACGTAAACAAAGATCGTTCCGCCTCGTCTGACAAAGTTTTGAGGGTTATTTAAGATAGAATTGTAGGAGCATTGTTGTAGTGACAGGTTGTCAGGTCATCGCGTAAATTGCAATATACAAAAACCCTCGGATCCGTTAGCTGGTTTTTACAGCATGCCCGGAAGGAAGTGCAGCTGAGACATTCCATGTTTTTCTCTAGCTCCCAGTCCAACATGCAGATAATCGATGGCAGAGGTAAAAGTAACTTAAAAAGATGCACCACTTAGGCCCGTATTTATAATCAGCACTAGAGAGTAAGAGCAAGTTTGTGTTCGTATCAGAAATGTCATTTCAGTATGAAATGGAATGTCAAATCCATACTTAATATCGCTCTCAATCTTGAGATCGCTTTATAAATACAAGCCTTAGAAGATGCTTCTATTTTTAAATCAGGACCCTATTCTGGAGACACTCGCATCTGCCCTGCGCACGTGTTTGTCACTGTTTGTATAATTCCCGTGTAATGACGTGGGTGACGTGTTAAGGTGAAGTTACATTCTTTGCGTGTTTGTTCATGGTTGTGATTTATTTGTACATAATATCTTTTTTATTTAAGTGGAAGTATAGGTTTAATTTATTTTGTAATGATAGAGCTAATTAAAATTATTTTCTAAAAAAAACGAAAGAGTATTTTATCGTATAAAGTATAGTAAAAACGTACAGAGCGCAATTAGGTGTAATTTATTCGTTTTTTTTAAATAGTTTATAACTGACTGAAAATAATAAAAACACAGATGATGTTCCAGAGTTATGTTTCGTCAAATTGTCAGTATAAGGTTTTATTTAGAGGAAAGCTGACAACTTGTTGCTTAAAAAACCGTAACTTTTTTCTGAGAATACGTCTTAGTATGGCCGTTTACATTATAGCTAACGGCGTAAGTAGAGTACTTCTCCTTAACACGCGTGTCTCTGATTTATTTCCCGAGGCGTCCGGATGCAGTGTGCCATGACACTAACAACTAACAAGTTGTAGGTGCTGCCATCTTCATGAGTGTCCTAATTATGATAACCTAGACGCTACTTCGTAAGAGATACTGGCGTGACTATACGTTTGCCTCTTATTAAATAGAGTACTTCTCCTTAACACGCGTTGTTTCTTTTGTTGTTTACACTCTGACTACCCTATTAGCGATAAGGGCGTGATTATATGTATGTATGCTTCTCCTTAACACGCGTGTTCTCTGATTTATTTCCCGAGGCATGCGGGTGCAGTGTGCTATAATACTAACAACTAACAAGTTGTAAATGCTGCCATCTTTAGGCGTATCATAATTATCATAACCTTGACGCTACCCCGTAAGAGATACAAGCGTGACTATACGTATGGCTCTTATTAAATACGAGGTGCAAGGGACAGTCTCCCGCTAACTGAAAGGGGTTGCTTATTCAACTAAACTGAACAACTATCAGCAGATTTTTTTCAGCAAGGATAAAAATATTTTGCTTTCCCATACAAATTGTTTGATCGAGGTGGTAATTTTGTATGGGAAGGTATTTATTTCTGTTCCTGAAAGAATTTCTTGGTGACCGTTGTACAGTTTCGTTGATTGAGCGTGCGGAACGTCGTCCGTTACACCCGATAGGGTGCTTCTGCTTAACACGCGTGTCTCTGATTTATTTCCCGAGGCGTGCGGGTGCAGTGTGCTATGACACTAACAACTAACAAGTTGTATTGTAATATAAGTGCTGCCATCTTTATGCGTGTGCAAAACTGTTTTTTTTCTTTTGCTTTTTAAGCACTGTGTCAAAAAATATCAAAAAAGAATAACAAGCAGAACGTATTTTTTTTAATTAATTTTTCAGGTTCAATTACACTAATATCCATAAAACTGTATACTCTCAAGTAACAAAGGACAAAATGTATAATGATAGCTCAAATTATTAACACTTAAATTGAAATAAGCTTAAAATTAAATCACTGATAAAACTTACACCTAATTAAGTTTAACCACTTTATGCAAGTTCGTAAAGTGAATCAACTGAGCTCATTATAAAAGAGATTATAATCTTATTGTCTCCGAAGTTCAAAGATTAACTAACTTTGGACAAATCTCATAAACATCGGCTTTAAAATACAATGTAAAGCCTCTACAGTATTACAAAACATCAAAACGCAACCAAATCTATATTTATATCGACCTTCAGCCCATAAATTCGAAAAAAGAATAATCTCTCTAACCGTTAGTCACCGCAAGCGACTGGTTTGATTTCTACGTCATTGTGTATAAATTACAACCTAAAAAAAGAAAAATAAAAATTACAGAAGAAGAGAGCTTTGGCACGTGGGACAGAGCTGTAAAGCGCAAGATCTAGTGCTTTTGTATGCGTGAAATGCACTAGTGTGCGTGTCTCTGCAGGTATTTGGTTCGGAGCCTTCTCAGTTCCCTTCGGGCAGCCGAGCAGTTACCACGCCGCCGCCCGCCGCGATTTCAAATTTCGAATCCGAGTGTTCGATTCGATTAAAAAACGATTGATGAGAATTTGAAAATAAAATGACATTCGGATTTTAAATTGTGAATGATTTAAAAATAATGTTTTAATGAAATATTTTTAGAAGTGGCCCGTGTGAATTTGATTGACGTGAAATCAAAATATTGACTCTTATTTGATTGCTGTGTAAATAGAGAACTGAACATCGTGTGTTTAGTGCTTTTTTTTCTTTTGTGAATATTGTTAACGAAATAAACAACGCCGACTTCAAGTGGATTTGTATAGTGGGTATGGATGTCTGAATTTCAGTGGCACTAAATACGATTTGTATTTTGTTACTGGCATTAAGGATTTAGACTAACGTTATTTTGGTAAGTGTTATAATTTTACACAATCATGTCAATCGCAATAATTTAAAACATTATGATTGTATTTTAAACATAATTACGTTGGTGTTTTTTTTTTCTGTAGAGATTTTAGTCTTGTTTCTTTCAGTTGAGTATATTATTCAGACCTTAAATTACTTACTTCATGTAAGTAATTTAAATTATCTAGTTATTACAACGTTACAAGGGTCAATTATACAATTTTCATTTTTATACATAGAATATTTCATCCAATACCTCACATCGAGGCAGGGTTTCCTTTTAAATTATCGAATTTTAAGGATTTCGTGAATCAAATAAGAGATATGAATACTCATACAAGAAGAAAAATTTCTTCCTTATTTTTATATTTCATATTTTTCCTCAGAATGTGCTCATGCAATCATTTTTCATAAGAAAATTATTGCATTTATTTACATAAAATAACATTATATTGGATATTCCTGCTGTTATATCAGTTTAGCCATTATTTTTCTTGTTAAGGACTTGGTAGTGATTAAAATAAATGTTACTAAAGCTATTAAAATGTATAATTATTTTGTTAAGTAGGCATGTCATGTAAAGTCTAAAAAATTAAGACGTTTTCAATAGTATCGTCGAACACTACAATATGTATTTTTCAAGTCAAGTAGGTACGTAACAAATTAATAATAATTTATGTTTTATTGTAGGGATAAAAAAAAAATCTTTTTCACTCACAAATTTTTAAATCAGTATTTAGGGAAAAAAAATACATACATATAATCAAGCATTTATTCCTGATGGGGTAGACAGAGCGTTATCAACCTAAATAAAGGCAGAACGTAAACTACCTAAACACTGGTCGTTCCGCCACGTCTTACAGTTTTGAGGGTTATTTAAGATAGATTTGTAAGTATATTGCTTTAGTGACAATTTGTCAGCTCATCGCCTAAATTGCAATGTACAGAAACGTTCGGATCCCTTAGCTGGTTCTTACAGCATTCTCAGGAGGAAATGCTGCTGGCACATTCTATGTTTTTCTCTGTGGGTTGCAAAAATAGACTATTAAATATTTTTTAGAATAAGCTCTACTTAATAGAGTCTTCTTAGCGAGTGGATTCTCGAGCTAAACGACTCGATGAACCTTGGTGTCAGAGTTTTCAAAACCGCCTAGTAGCACAGCTATTAAGCCTCTGACATGGTTTGAGTAATGACCACTATCAAAGACGGCTTAACGTGCCCTCCGAAGCACGGAATCCTGATGGGTGAATCAGCCTGCAATATCCCAACCAAACTGGAGAAAATCTCACAAACACTGTTAAATTGACAAATATTCCTCCCCTGGGAATCGAACCCAGAACTTCCGGATTGAAAGCCCATGTCTCAGACCACTAGACCACGGAGGCAGTTAACTGAGTGCTAACTGCTAAGATTACAGTTTATATCAGGCAACTTTGGTGTAGAGTAAGCAGTAGATTTGCGATAGAGTTAACTTGCTGGCATTGCAAAATTACTTTAGGTCTTGCTCTCTACTCAAGGGAAATAGCAACGCACTAGTGCACTGGAAAAAAACTTGGTTAAATTGAGCAAGGAACTGGCACATCAAGTAATATACATACATATATACATATAATACTTCCATGCCGTACTGGGAGCAAAAGAAAAACATATGCCAGCTGCATTTCCTCCCGGGCATGCCCAGAAACCAGCTAAGGGATTCAAGAACTTTTGTATATTGCAATTTAGGCGATGGGCTGACAACCTGTCACTGCAGAAATATACCTACAAAACTATCTTAAATAACCCTCAAAACTTTGTCAGACGTGGCGGAACGACCTTTGTTTAGGTCGTTTACGCTCTGCCTACCCCATTAGGGATAAAGGCGTGACTATTTGTATGAATGTATATACATATTATCACGCCATTTTGCATGGACAAGCCATTTTTTTTTCTTCCTGAAAGAATTTCCTGATTGAAGTTGTTTAGTGTCGTTGAATGAGCAACTGCTTCAGTTTGCGGTTGTCCCTTACACCTGGTCTATACCTACCTAAGTGTTTATTAGAATAAAATAGTATAGAAAAACGTTTACACACATGAAAATATAATCTTTTTTCTTTAATGCTGTGATCTGTATTGCACAAGAATTGGAGCTGACTCAGCATTTGTTACAAGTTATATCTATAACCAGTAACACTGATATTCTGCCAGCACCGTAATACAGAAATAATAATACAATAATTATCGATTCTGTTTCAGTTTATTAAACTTCAAGTCAATATTAAATTCTCAAACTTAAACTAAGTCAAGGTGCACCACTTGTCGCTCTGCTTTTCAAACAAAGCGTTGAATTCGTAATACATTTTTAATTACGGTTATTTGAATATTGCGTACGAAATCACGAAATAATAGCTCCTAGAGCCCCATGGGACGTAAATTGGTTTTTGAATGGACAAGTTAAGACGCCATTTTGGGAACCCTTTTTAGATTCTTACACAGCTTTTGTGATTTGTACAAACTAGCCTGTCAAATCCATACTTAATATTGCTCTCAAGTTTGATATCGCTTCATAAATATGACCCTTAATGTTCTTAATGTAAAATACGTAATTGGAAAACAACAGTTTTGTATCCAACAATATTTTTTAGTTATTTTTTAAATATACTGATACGGTAATTTGAAAGTAAGTGCAAATAATATTTTAATCGTAACCATGAAAATATATTAAGTTTACCTATGAAAATGAACAACTTCTAAATTTCGATGTCTTTTAATAAAATATAATATGTGAATAAAATATTTTTAACTCCTATTTTAATAGTGTCAACGTTTAGGGTAGTCGTGTCATTTTAGAAGATCAAAATATTCTCTTTCATTATATTATACTAGCGACCCGCCCCGGCTTCGCACGAAAATTATCAATAATTCTCTACTATATTATGCATGTACTATACATATAAACCTTCCTCTTGAATCACTCTATACATTTAAAGAAACCGCATCAAAATCCGTTGCGTATTTTTAAAGATTTATGCATACATAGGGATATAGGGACAGAAAAAGCGACTTTGTTTTATACTATATAGTGAAGTATTATCATCAATATTAATTAGGAAATCGTTCAAGTTACATTTTAAACATATTTTTAAATTACCAAGTCAATAACAAAACATTATAACTTTAACTAAATTAAGTTAACTACAAAGAAATCTCTTGTTGTGGTTTTGTTCTCTTCTACAAATATTCTTGGAAATTTGATACAGCGCTGTAGTAAAAGCAGTTTGCTTAGTTTATTAAATTCTTTATTCTATTGTTCACAAAAGAACAAGACAACTTTACATAATGGCAGCTTCATTGAACCATGGCACGTATTTTAAAATTAATTAGTACGAAGTGAATTATTAGCTGACTTAGAAGAGCGCATTTTTTGTTATATGAGTAATATACTATATCAGCTGACACCTCCTATCGCTTTCTATTTCCTTTGAAACCTCGGTTAATTTGACCAAACTTTTGATATAAGTTTGATGCAAGGCAAATCACTGACCAGTTCTTTCTAGTAGGTAGGTTTCCCTTAGTTTCGAAAAGCTTTAGTACACTTTGAGTTTGCTTTCTTTTGTGTATACATACATACATATAATCACGCCTTTATCCCTAATAGGGCAAGCAGACCGTAAACGATCTAAACAAAGTTGTTCCGCCACGTCTGACAAAGTTTTGAGGGTTATTTAAAATAGATTTTTAGGTATATTGCTGTAGTAACAGGTTGTCAGCGCGTAAACAACCGAAGAAAATGTCGTTCCGCTACTTCTGACAAGTTTTGAGGGCTATTTTAGACTGATATGTGTAGCGCCTTAGTGTCAGCCCATCGCCTAAATTGGAATACACTGAAAACCTCGAATCTCTTGGCTGATTTTTACAGCATGCCCGAGAGGAGATGCAGCTGGCCCATTCTATGTTTTTCTATCACTCCCAGTCCAACACGGAAGCAACGAGGTAAACGCCATGTCATTTTGCGATTCCGGCGTATCGCGAGTTTGGTGTAGAGCGTGGGCTTGGTGCGAAGCGATGTGCCGTGATTTAATCGGATTGCACAGATGTCAAGCACAAGTTGATGGATGGATATTGATGAAAGTAATGATGATGATTAGTCTTTTTTTTCTCGTAAAACCAACATGGAAGTAAAAAAAAAATATTCTACATCCGTAGGCGGATCTACAGTTTTATTTTCAATTTTAATAGTAAATAAGATTTTTTTAGGTTAGATAATTATGATAATGATGAATCGTTTTAAATACATACATACATACATATAATCACGCCTTTATCCCAAATGGGCTAGGCAGAGCGTCAACGACCCAAACAAAGGTCGATCCGCTACGTCTGACAAAGTTATGAGGGTTATTTAAGATAGATTTCTAGGTATGTTGCTGTAGTGACAGGTTGTCAGCCCATCGCCTAAATTACAATACACTGTAACCGTCGAGTCCCTTTTACTGACTTCTACAGCATGCCCGGGAGGAAGGGCAGCTGGAACATTCTATGTTTTTCTATCACTCCCAGTCCAGCATGGAAGAAATCCATACATATATAAAATCACACCTTTATCCTTCACCAAACTAAGGACGCTCTGCCACATCTAACAAAGATCTGTAGATATATTGCTGAGATTTGTAGATATATTGCTGTAGTGCTTGCCACTTTAAATACCTAAGCTGATTTATATTTTAAGTTGAATTGACGTTTGAGTAAACTTATAACCGCTCGTATATAATAGCGTAGTTAGGGACAGAGAGCCTTCTTCTACTATCACTACATAGTATAAAACAAAGTCGCTTTTTCTGTCCCTATATCCCTATGTTTGCATAAATCTTTAAAACTGCGCAACGGATTTTGATGCGGTTTCTTTAAATGTATAGAGTGATTCAAGAGGAAGGTTTATATGTATAATACATGCATAATATAGTAATAAAACACTGATAATTTCCGTGCGAAGCCGGGGCAAAGGGAATAAATGAGAAGAATTAAGACAAAACGCACACGAAAATGCACTGAGTCACACCCTCCTTCGAAGTGGCCAATCTTAATAAAGTCCGCCATCTTCATTTCTTATAATAAAATCTTAATTGCTTCCCGCTCTTACCGCCATCTCGCAGATTTATCACGAATTAGCAAGGTAATAGTGGATGGGACTGGGGTCACGTAGATTGCTCTGTTTAATAAAGTTACCGCCTCCGTGGTCTAGTGGTCAGAGCCATGGGCTCACGATCCGGAGGTTCGTTTCCACGGGGGAACACAAAGTTGTTATTTGTATTTTTATCACTGTGTGAGATTTTCCCCAGTTTGGTTAGGACAATGCTGGTCGAATCACCTGATTATTTGGAAGAAAAAAAAACGATTCAGAGGGTACGTTAATCTGTCGCTGTCTTTGAAAGTGGTCGTTACGCAAACCATGGTCACTGGCCTGTTAGCTGTGCTATTAGGCGATTTAAAAAAACAGGTCAGTATTTATCAGGTAGATTGATTCGATACCCACACGACAGAAAAAGAAGAAGCCGGCAAAATGTTAGTTTATTTTACGTATGATCTAAATTGACTCAAAAGCACCTAACAATGAGGCAGAAAAGGTATAAAAGAAATTTGATTAATCTTCTTCCATGCTGGACTGAGAGCGGGAGAAAATCATAGAATATTCCAGATGCAATTACTCCCGGACATACTGTAAAAATCAGCTAAGGGATCTGAGGGTTTCATTATATTGTAATTTAGGCGATGGGATGTCATTCTGTCAGCAATATATTCGTACAGATCTATCTTAATCAACTCTCAAAACTTGTCAGAGGTGGCGGAATGGCTTTTGTTTGCGGCGTTGACGCTCTGCTCACCCCATTGGGGATATAGGCCTGGGGGTATGTATTTATTCGAGTATCTCAAAGGGCATCACAATGCAACTGCATTTCGAAGGGCTGACAACCTGTCGCTACTGTAATATACGTACAAATCCTTCTTAAATAACCCTCAAAAGTTTGTCAGACGTTGCGGAATGACCTTTGTTAGGGTTGTTTACGTTCTGCCTACCCCATTAGGGATAAAGGCCTGATTATATGTATCGATGTATGTATTTTAGAAGTAGAGTAAAATTTCTTTTTCAGGCGTAACCCTAAACCAGATATTACGCACTTGAGCGCTCTGACGAAAATTTCAATCAGAACGCAATTATACAGACCCTGTCTTTAATAGCTCGGATCGTAATTCTTCACTCAATTAAAACATCTACTTGTGAAAAATATTCTTTATAAATAGAGTGTTGCCCGATAGTGCAGTTGATAGGGCCGCTGCCTCCTGAGCGGCAGGTCGTGGTTCGAATCCCACCAGCGGCCGTTTTTCGGTTTTTGATTTTCATATTACGTTTATTTTACATTCTACATTTTAATGAAAATTCTACTATATTCTTCAATGTAATGACATACTATGGGATATCTTGCCTAAAATAAATGAATTTCAACAAAAAAAAAAGTACATTGTTTTCTCTATGCTTCGGAAGGCACTAAGCCGTTGGTCCCAGTTAATATAGTTTAATACTGTAGACATTAGTCGCTAAGCCATGTCAGAGGCCAGTGCTAAGCATTGGCGGATTGAAAACCCTAACCTAATCTAGAATTGGGTCTGGTTTCCCTTCTGGGTTGCAGAGGTCAGATGGCAGTCGCTCTGTGTAAAAACCAGTACCCTCGTTCAATCCCCTAGATTAAGTATCCAACTACGTGAGATACTTGTAAAAATATTCATTGGTAGACGTATCTAAATAAACATACACAAAAATCACGCCTTAATCACTTTTTCGATAGGGAAAGTTTTTTACATACATACATACATATAATCATACCTTTGTGTACCCTAATGGAGTAGGCAGAGCGTAAACGACCTAAACAAAGGCCTTTCCGCCGCGTCTGACAAAGTCTTGAGGGCCATTCAAGAAAGATTTGTACGTATATTGCTATAGTGACAGGTGGTCAGCCCATTGCCTAAATTGCAATATACTGAAACCCTCAGATCCCTTAGCTGGTTTTTACAGCATGCTCGGGAGGAAATGCAGCTGGCACATTCTGTGTTTTTCTCTCACTCCCAGTCCAGCATGGAAGAAAGTTTTTTTATGAGTCAAAATGAGGTTAGCCCTAAAATAAAAAGGATTTTTCAGATAACACCATGTATGTAATAATATTTCAACCATCTTTGCTTAATTTAAGGAGTTTAAAATAAAACTGTACTTTTGACGCAATAAAATTAGGTGTTTATTTTTATCTCTTTCACATTTTCTAATTTGGGAAATTGCCGGGACCAATTTCCAATTTGTTACGAATTAGGTATGTGTCAATTTAATTATGCTTCCATGCTGGTTTGGAAAAGATAGAAAAACATAGAATGTTCCAACTGCCCTTTCTCCCGGACATGCTGTAGAAGTCAGCAAAAGGGATTTGAGGGTTACAGTGTTTTGTAATTTAGGCGATGGCCTGACAACCTACAATAGACATTACAATCTAAACTTGCCCTCAATTTTTATCGGGCCTGGCGAAAGCGCCTTTAAAGAGACGTGTTACGCTCTGCCTACCCCGTAAGGGCTTAAGGCGTGATTATAATACACAAATTATTCCATACTTTGCACGTGTGC
This sequence comes from Scrobipalpa costella, assembly GCA_949820665.1. Lineage (NCBI taxonomy): Eukaryota > Metazoa > Arthropoda > Insecta > Lepidoptera > Gelechiidae > Scrobipalpa > Scrobipalpa costella. Next base: position 967,054 of record OX463314.1, read on the forward strand.
TCAAGCGAAAATTTTAATTATGCCGCAATAATACACAAGTCCATGTCTTTGATAGGATCGTATCAGATTTGACTCAATTAACATCATCCTGTGTCCTCGCACGTATTACCATAGAACATGTAATTAAGTAGAAATGGCTTTTAGTAAGGGCTCCAAGCTTTAGACTATGATGTTAAGACTATTAGTCGGATAGTTGGATATGATGTTCGAAACCTGACACATTTCACACTAAACTGTACTGAACAGCATTCATGATAATTAATGAACAACAGCAAAATTGCTCAAGTGTTTCTTGAACAGCTTTTTTTTTTCAAATTGAGCAAGTTTTTATCAATACAACTTTGTAAAGGAAAATTAAATTATTATTTTATATCAAATAAAACACTGAAGAGTAATTTTTAAGTTAGAAATACTTATTGAATGTTAATCACCACGATGTAGTAAGAAAATAAATATAAATATAATCACGCCTTTATCCCTAATGAGGTAGTCATAGCGTAAACTACCTAAACAAAAGTCTTTCCGCCACGTCCGACAAAGTTATGAAGGTTATTTAAGATAGATTTGTAGATATATTGTTGTAGTGACAGGTTGTCAGCCCATCGCCTAAATTGCAATATACTGTAACCCTTGGATCCCTTAGCTGGTTTTTAATAAGAACTACTTTGTAGTATACTTCCATGCTGGCCTGGGAGCGAGAGAAAAACATAGAATATGCCAGCTGCATTTCCTCCCGGGCATGCTGTAAAAACCAGCTAAGGGATCCGAGGGTTTCAGTATATCGTAATTTAGGCGATGGGCTGACAACCTGTCACTACAGCAATATACTTACAAATTTATCTTAAATAACCCTCAAAACTTTGTCAGACGTGGCGGAACGACCTTTGTTTGGGTCGTTCACGCTCTGCCTACCCCATTAGGGATAAAGGCGTGATTATATGTATGTATGTATGTACTTTGTAGTATGTTATGTCATAGCAGTCGAGAATAAACCCCAAAATAATATCGAATGCATAGGTCACCAGCGAGGATAATGACATTCAAAAAGTCAAGGCATGATTACAAAAATATCCAGTCAGTCAAGTCACACTTTGATGTTTAGTGACGTGCGAATTCAAGAATTAGCTGTATACATACATACATATAATCACGCCTTTATCCCTAATGGGGTAGGCAGAGCGTACACGACCTAAATAAAGGTCGTTCCGCCACGGCTGACAAAGTTTTGAGCGTTGTTTAACATATATTGTTGTTATATATTGCTGTAGTGACAGGCTGTCAGCCTGTCGCCTAAATTGCAATATACAGAAACCCTCGGATCCCTTAGCTGATTTTTACAGCATGCCCGGGAACAAATGCAGCTGGCACATTCTATGTTTTTCTCTCGCTCCCAGTCCAGCATGGAATTACTGTATACAAGTGTTTGAAATCTCGTTTGAGTAGTCACTTTCCTTATAATTTTAGTATTTCTTGACGATACGTCAAGAGCTTGCTCTCGGAATAAAAGCCTGTTCAAAACATCGTAAATTACTCAATTTTCCAATTTGTGCTAAATTATTGTTGAAAAGAAGGAAGTTCGATCTTGAAGTTTTTCATGACTGTTCTATTTACCTGTATTTCAAGTTCCTAAGTTCATAAGCTGGGATATACGTATGATACAGGTTTATGTGCATTAATTATGGTTGTATAATGATCAGTCTATCGATACTAATCGTATTTATCCGTGAACCGTGACAGTGTGAGTTAACTATAGATAGCTATTTGAATTTGTATGGAAGAAAAGTTTGTTTGTTTTTACAAGTGTCATAACAATAATGTGGGATAGTAGAGGTGGATTGATGCTATTCTGAGCTGGCAACGCCAGCTCTTTAGACGGATTTTAAAAAGTAACAAGTTTTTTGTCAGATGTGGCGAAAACTCCCTTTCATGAAGTAGCTGTAAACCTGTCTATCCCTAGGCGATACAGGCGTTACTATTATGTATCTGACATTAATGTGACAGGTACCTTAATGAACCCATCAAAACAGAATGCGGATCTAATCTTCTTCGAGACAGCTTTTAGTAAAAGAAATAAATCTTTTTCCGTGAGACTAGTATTTTATCTTTCCGAATACAAATTAATGCCCCTGTTAATATAATTTTAAAAGGCAAGAAACAAGGTGAGAAAAACGTCGTCACCTTTTCACAGAATCCGGCCTAATTTCTAACTAAGTTACGTGAAGGTAACAGGGCTTGTCACGTTTTTTTTACGTCGTTTTTTGTTGGAAAAACGTGAAATATCATAAGCCCGGGGCAGTCCCGGGATGAGGAGTCCCATTCAACACGAACTCGGTATAATAAAGGATCTTCCTGGAGGTTGTTCTCAAACACTCCAGACGTAATATTTAATCTTGATACATACATACATACATACGCTTTTATTGAGGTAGGCAGAGCGTAAGCGACCTAAACAAAGCTCGTTCCGCCACGTCTGACAAAATTTTGAGGGTTATTTAAGATAGATTTGTAGATATTGCCGTAGTGATAGATTGTCAGCCTATCGCCTAAGTTGCATATGCATTATCCATTTCATTCGGTTTTTTAACCTGTTTACCTGTTTTGATGTTTATATTTTCGAACTAGAGCAGATAATATTTTAAAAATATTTCACTGGTGATTTTTCGATTTCTATATACTCCTTGATAATATTTAATAAGTCAGGAAATAGACCACATTAGGCGATTGACTGACCTATCACTTCTGCATCATACAATCGTATCCAATCTCCCTAGAGTCAGTAACAAATGCTTTAAGGCCATTGATGTCCTCCTGTAAGCTTTGTTTTTTTAGTACGTAAGACCACTTTCTGCCTTCTGGATCTTAAGCTCACTGAACTCACATTTACAATGAGTAATTGCTTCTGCTGGAAGTCTCTGAGGAGGCGATTTTTTTTCCTGTTTTGTAAATAAGATATGGCTGTGATTCGCCACGGCTCGTTTGATGGTGATTGTGTACTTGGAGGGTAATATTTGTTTTCTACATTTTTTGTTAGAATGATAGAGATACAAGAAACAGTCGACATAAATTATTTCAGGAGAAAAAAAAACAAATTTGCCAGCTGCATATCCTCCCTAGCATGCTGTAAAAACCAGCTAAGGGATTCGAGGGTTTCAGTATATTGTAATTTAGGCGATGGGTTGACAATCTGTCACTACAGCAATATACTCGTACCTACAAATTTCTCTTAAGTTATTTAAACAAAACTCAAAACATTGTCAGACGTGGCGAAACGACCTTTGTTTAGGTTGTTTACGCTCTGCCTACCCCATAAGCGATAAAGCGTGATTGTATGTATGTACAAACAAAATAAATTGACCTTCCCTTATAAAATGACCACCTCGACCAGACCATTTTGTATGAAAAAGCACATTTTTATTTCACTTCCAGAAAAAAACCGCTGTTAATTGTTCAGTTTCGTTGACTGAGCATCCCCTATAAGTTTGCGGGACGCTGTCCCTTACGCCCAGTAAAGGTAGTAGATAAAAACAAAAAATTATAATTAAAACATAAGATGCATTATAATTGACATTACCGTTAAGAACCACAAGCAATAGATTATTATTAACTTATGTTATGTAGTCAAATGTTTTAATATTTTCGACGGCATTTACATATGGTCTCTGATGCTAATTATTTTACGCAATTTGTAAAAACTCGTCCAAACTCAGTTTTAATTTAATTTGTGTTGTTACCTCTAAATTAATATTAATATTTTGTAAGTAATCAATTCACTGTTGACCCAACACGTGACCTTATCTTGGATGAGATTCTGTGATGGATGTTTTTTTTATATCACTTTTAAATGGTAATTTTCGATCTCTGAGAATCATTATACAAGTTTGAACACCATTGAATTTTATTTGTTAATTGGTTATAGTGTGAAATTATTCGTTTTATTTAATTAAACTTAGTTCGCTACCCATTTAGGGTAGCGGCTATAATAAAATATGAGTAAATTTGCAGGCGATTTCAATAACTTGTTATTTCATTGCTTTAACACAACTGCGGTTTCGCCCGTCATTCTTCTGTCGTGTGGGTATCGAGACGATCGACCCGATGAACCCTGGTGTCAGAGTTTTTAAATCGCCTAATAGCACAACAAATAGGCCTCTCACATGGTTTGTGTAACGACCACTATCAAAGACAGCGACCGATACCGACGGGTTAACGTGCCCTCTGAAGCACGGAATCCTTTTTATTTTCGGACAATTAGGTGATTCGGCCTGCAATGTCCTAACCAAACTGGGAAAAACCTCACAAAGTGATAAATTGACAAATATCAACTTTGTGTTCCCCCTTGGGAATCGAACACAGGATCTCCGGATCGTTAGCCCATAGCTCTGACCACTAGACTGACAGCAGTAACTGCCTCAGGGCAGTTAACTATTATTATTAGTATTGAATAGCACATTGTGTTACAATTATAATTTTAGATTGAGATGGCATGGCAATTTTTTTTCATACTGAACAGATTCTTCATATAAAAATATTTCAATGGAAACGGAAATGCAGATAATGCTAAAATTGAACAAGTGTCATGAATATTGATGCTCATGGAAAATGGCCGCCTTCGATGCATTTTACGTATATATTTACGAATTGTAATTTATCTGTCGACTCTGATTGGAGAGGAAGTAATAAAAGTCTTAAGTGGAAATTTTGACGTGACTAATCAATATGACTATTATATGAATGAAAATGGAGGAAAATACTCATTATCTCACAGAGCGACTGCCATCTGACCTTCGCAACCCAGAAGGGAAACCAGACCCACTCATAGATTAGGTCAGAGTTTTCAAGCCGCCAATGCTTAGCACTGGCCTCTGAAATGGCTTAACGACTAATATCTACGGCATTAAAACGATATTAACCGGGACCAATGGCTTAACGTGCCTTCTGAAGCACGGAAAAAGCGCCGAATAAAGATAGATATGAAATTCGACAACCAAAAAACACATTGGTACGTGGTGGGAAAAAATAGGGAAAAATATGTAGCCGACAGATGGCGCCACATCAAGAAACACAAGTTCTAAAACGCGGTATTGATGTTTTCTCAGCGATCTGCAGATAAACAAGTCCAAACTTGTCCGGTTGGGCTTCGGTACCCTGGTCACAACACCGGACCAGGCGGGTAGCTACCCTTTTCCTTAACATCGTCACTAAGCCAATTGGCTTCAACCTTTAACTCCTAAAAATACTATAAGTCATTAAAGTTTTTGTTAAACACAGTGGCTAATCTAAAGGTTCAGGGGGTCCGAAGGAGTGGCAGACTGAAGACCAGATTTTTAGATGTGGTCTGAAAAAATCTTGGTTCCTGCGGAGTTACGGAGTTAGACACGTTAAAAGAGAGCGGAAAGGAAAGAGAAAACGAAGAAGGCAGACCCCAACATCAGATGGGAATAATAATTGCCAAGGAGAGAGATAGAGATATTAGAGTTATGTTAAACTTTAGAATTGGATGTTATTTTTTGGATAAAATAAATATGCACAATATGCACATGCCCGAAGATAAAATATCATCTAACTAGCGACCCGCCCCGGCTTCGCACGGAAATCATCAGTGTTTCTCTACTATATTATGCGTGTATTATACAAATAAACCTTCCATCACTCTATCCATTAAAAGAAACCGCATTAAAATCCGTTGCGTAGTTTAAAATATCTAAGCATACAAAGGGATATAGGGGACAGAGAAAGCGACTTTGTTTTATACTATGTAGTGATGTAGTGATAGTAACAGCCGGCTCGTGAATCATCAAGAAGTTTTTTAAAATTGGTACTTTAAGTATACCTAATTACCAATCAGCCGAAGTCTGGCTAAAACACATACCAATTCTGAACTCAATTACATGAATACCTTATTAAAACGAATTCGTCGAATTATTAGTATTAGAGCCAATTAGTGTAGAATATATAATTTCCTTTCGCTTGGGAGCCATAGAAAAACATAGTTAGAATGTGCCAGCTGCCTCTCCTCCAGGGTATGCTGTAGAAGTCAGCAAAGGGATACAAGGGATACAGTTGTGTTGGTGTGATGTGGGCCGACGATCTGCTACTATATCGGTACACATTACAATCATAAAATGCCCTCAATATTTGTCAGATGTGGCGAAAACGCCTTTTTCTACGCGTATACGCCTACCCCGTAAAGAATAAAAGTGTGACTTTATGTTCCAAAAATTCTGAGTATTATTGGAGCCAATTAGTGTAGAATTAATTATTTCGCTTTGACCTATCGGTATCTAATCATATAACTTTTAACAAGTTCATATTTTCATCTAATTACGCCAGAACTTTCCAGACTTTCCTTAATTGGCAGATCAAAATATTGGGCTGTCTGAACCATGTATTGTTAAGGGCCTCGCAATCACAAACAAGTTGTAATATCAGACAAGTTGCCTACATTTTAACCGTGGGCTTATTTATTTATATCTACACTAATATTATAAAGAGGAAAGATTTGTACCTATTTTTGTATGTTTGTAATGAATAGGCTCAAAAAGTACTGGGCCGATTTAAAAAAATCTTTCACCAATAGAATGCTACATTCTTCCAATTTGACAAAGGCTACATTTCATTTTGAAAAAAATTAGGGATTCTTGGTAAAATTTGAACAATGTAACCGAAGGTGTAGAAAAATGAGTCTTAAAATGTCTTTCGTCGAATGCGCTTCCGAAACTATTAGCGATAGAACAAAATAATGTACAACAATATTGAAGAACATCATAATGTCTACAATAAACTCCGCGGTAGCATATGTCCAACTATTGTAGTTATGTCACTACAACAACTTTTTTCATTTTCTTACCCGTGCGAAGCCGGGACGGGCTGCTAGTTTCATATAAAAAGGTAAGTATTGCCTACGAGTAGGTGCACTAGGTGTAAAAAAAATCTAATCAAACTTTAGCGTATGAACCAGTGACACTGAAAAACCATTCGTCATTGTTATATTTTCTCATTTTAGGCGTAAGCCTATGTTACTTTGGAAAATTAGTTCAATTTTACACGTAGTTAAATAATATTCTTATTAGGTCTAGTTCGATTTTTTTAAATATTTTCATTGATTTATTGTTTATTATTACTGTTGTAAAAATACTTAATTATAAAAATAAAAGGCAGTACGATGATGATGATAATAATTACTGTTATAAAATTGCTAAATTCCATGCTGTACTGGGAGCGAGAGAAAAACATTGAATGTGCCAGCTGCATTTCCTCCCGGGCATGCTGTAAAAAACAGCTAAGGGACCCGAGAGATTCTGTATATGGGCCCACAACCTGTCACTACAGCAATATACGTACAATCTAAATCTATCTTATATAACTCTCAAAACATTGTCAGACGTGGCGGAACGACCTTTGTTTATTTTGTTGATACATAAATAATACCCAAAATGCTTGATTTGATTACACAATTTATTTTACTAAAATGTTTAAATTCCGACTAAACCAACTACAAAGTGTATTTACTAAAGTAAGTAAATAGCTTTTAAAATAAATACACATATTGCCTGTGTGCCAACGTAATGTATTAAATAAAACAAGTATTTTAAAAAAGAATTCATACAACCCGACTGTATTACTACATAGTATAAAACAAAGTCGCTTTCTCTGTCCCTATATGTTTATGTATGCTTAGATCTTTAAAACTACGCAACGGATTTTAATGCGGTTTCTTTTAATAGATAGAGTAATTCAAGAGAAAGTTTTATATGTATAATACATGCAGAATATAGTAGAGAAACACTGATGAATTCCGTGTTTTATTCCGGTCGCTAGTTACTTATAAAAATATGTTTAATGCATTAATTGTTCCAAAAGTTGTTGTTGTTGAGCTTTATCATATGAATCTTAATGTTTATAAAATTTCCTTTTAACTACATTTATTTTGATACCCTACTCAATAGGTCAGGTCGAAAAAAAAATGACTACTTACAATTTAGCGCCTAAATTTCGCCATTTTAAAAACTGAAAAATGTTGAAAACTGGGTGCTTGAGAGCATCAAATTCCATCCAGCCGTTTTGGACATACGAGGTAATAAAGAAATATCAGTACATACATACGTACAAGATACACACGATAGACATAACCGTTTCTTGACAGTCGGGTAATAAGCGTCTTACAAAATATGAAAGGTCACAACACTAAGATTAAGCATATTTTTTTAAACTGTAGGATTAGGGTAAGTTATGTAAATTATGTAACATTTAATCGAATTTACATAAATAACTGGCCAATAGAATATTAACGTAATAGGTAATCTGGCACTCAGCCTCACCCCAAGCTGGCAGATTATAAATAGATATTCCAGTGATAAAAGATTTGAACTCTTTTCAGTCTGATGTCTGAAATGTTTTTGATTCTGCAAGTTTAGCATACATATAATCACGCCTTTATTCCTAATGGGGTAGACAGAGCGTAAACGACCTAAACAAAGATCGTTCCGACACGTCTGACAAAGTTTTGAGGGTTATTTAAGATAGATTTGTAGGTATATTGCTGTAGTGACAGGTTCTCAGCCCATCGCCTAAATACTGAAACCCTTGGATCTCTTAGCTGGTTTGTACAGCATGCCCGGGAGGAAATGCAGCTGGCACATTCTTTGTTTTTCTCTCGCTCCCAGGCCAGCACGGAAGTATTATAATATAAATCTAAATAATCTAATCATAAGTTTATTACGATTTCCCTACGCCCCCTCGTACGTCCCTGTAGGTTATAACAGTACATTTAAGTATAGGTTCTTTAGTTATGTTATTTATGTCGACAATACTAGAATAATTTGATAGCCCTCATAACAGTAGCAAGTTTCAATTTAGATTTCTGTAAATATAACAGTTCAATAGTAATTTCTATAATAATACTTTATTTTTAACTTTCCTTTCAATGTCACCTTATAACACATTGGAAGAAATACTTGTTTAAATACGAGCACACAAAGTAATGTGTTTATGACAGTAATGTTAAAAAATGAATGAATCAAGTTACTTGATAACCAAGTTCATAATAATTCAATTAACAAAATAATTGATCTTAACATTAACTTTGTTGTCTCAATCATATTACTTGATGTCATCTCCCTCATCTCCCTAGCCTTATCCCGTATCTCACGGGGTCGGCTTCCTAATCTAGGGGATTGAACGAGGGTACTGGTTTTTACACAGAGCGACTGCCATCTGACCTCCGCAACCCAGAAGGGAAACCAGACCCGATCCTAGATTAGGTCAGAGTTTTTCAAGCCGCCAATGCTTAGCAATGGCCTCTGATAGGGCTTAACGACTAATATCTACGGTATTAAACGATACTAACCGGGACCAACGGCTTAACGTGCCTTCCGAAGCACGGAAAAAGCACCAATTAAACGTACATATGAAATTCGAAAACCGAAAAACACATTGGTACGTGGTGGGGTTCGAACCACGACCTCCCGCTCAGGAGGCAGCGGCCCTATCCACTACACCATCGGGCTCTTAAATCTCAATCATATTACTTGATGTGCTCGTATGTAAACAAGTTCTTTGCTCAATTTAACAATTTTTTTTAGTGCATGATTAATATTTTTTTGTTTCTTTTATCTATTAAAGTGGACACTTATTGTTCATCATCACTTATCATTCATCACACATTTTCATCAATCTCGATCGATTGATTTGTATAATTAACCCCTGGTTTGAATTTAATAATTATGTTATCCACCGTACATCGATCAATCAGGCGATATAATCGATGGTTTGTTTACTAACTAATCAAATTAATTTGATTTAGAGCACGTTGGACTGATCCATGAGTGAGTAGGCGTTAATTTATAAGATTGGTTGATCAAGAAAACTTGTCCTGGCCTCAACTAGGGGGAGGGGATATAATTTGCCCTTCATCACTACATAGTATAAAACAAAGTCGCTTTCTCTGTCCCTATATCCATATGTATGCTTAGATCTTTAAAACTACGTAACGGATTTTGATGCAGTTTCTTTTAATGGATAGAGTGATTCAAGAAGAAAGTTTATATGTATAATGCACAGCATGTCCGGCAGGAAATGCAGCTAGCACATTCTAGGTTTTTCTCTTGCTCCCAGGCCAGCATGGAAGAACACTTAACAAGGAATACTGATATAACAACCAATGAAGGAACCCTCGTGAAAATAAACAGCCAACCAGCATCCTGGAATGAGATCAGAGACAGCTCGATTGACATACAAAGCAATACAGAGCGATGTTGAGCTATAATTGAAACACGGTTCAAACAAAACAATGATGAATCGATTAAATGTTTGCATTCCACTTTTGAGATCACTTTGGCTTTTGATACTGGGCAGTGTTTTTTTTTTCTATACGCGGTGTAAGGGACAGCGTCCCTTAAAACTGTTATGGGTTGTTCAGTCAACAAAACTGAACAACTATCATCAGGATTTTATTTTCAGGAAGTGAAAATAAAAATTTGCTTTCCCATACAAAATGTCTACCTGGATCAAACAATTTGTATGGAAAAGGCATTTGTTTTTTCACTTCCTGAAATAATTTCCCGGTGGTTGTTCAGTTTTGTTGACTGAGCAACCCCTATCAGTTTGCGGGACGCATTCCCTTATACCGGGTTTTTGTGTGCGTAGTGAGGTCAAAAAGATAAGACCCATATTTGGTGTCGCAGCCGTGGATTTAGTTTAGTTTTTGGAAACTAATTCTGTAGTCTATTGGTCTAGCTCTTGAGATCTTGATTCTCGGAGGTCATTTGTTCGATTTCCAAATACAGACTTAATGTTCTAAATTGTCTGATAATCAATCCGACTCCTTGCTTTAGATAGCTAGTCAAACCATCAGTCACCCAAAAATAACCTAATTACGGTAAACCTTACAAAAGCGTTAGCTATCATTTACAGATAGAAGATAATTTTCTAACAATTCAACTAATTATATATTTGAATGGTGTAAATAATAATACCTAACGTGTTTGTTCCCTTTACAATAACACACATAAAATATAACTAGAATCGAAGGGTTCAATTTAAACACACATAACATTACAGCCCAACAAAAGCCTCGCTGAAAATTATACCCTTCGTAGGGCCGATGTCAAAATTACACCCCTTTTCCGGGGCGTATGAAAGCAAACGAAAAGGGGTCAAGTCAGGATTGGAAGGGCCATCTGTCAATATTTACCAAGAGCCAGGCAATTCTCGTTTGAGAATGACCCCTTTATAATAATAGTTTTCTTTTTTTTATTAGCTGTGATATTATTTATATTGTGCCCTTTGGCTTTGTTTTTGGTTTTGAAGATGCTTTTGAATATACGTACTTACGTACATATAATCACGTCTTGATCCGTTATAGGTACAGCAGGAAATAAGAAACAAGCTCCCATACTAACTCACTTTTTTATTTATTGTTATTATTAATTCTAACACCTTAATCCTTATACTAAAAGTTTAAATTAGTTAAAAGCATATTTAAATTTTTATGTGAGATCTCCCTAGCCTTGTCCCGTATATCACACAGGGTCGGCTACCTAATCTAGGGAATTAAACGAGGGTACTGGTTTTACACAGAGCGACTGCCATCTGACCTCCGCAACCCAGAAGGGAAACGAGGCCCAATCCTAGATTAGGTCAGAGTTTTCAATTCAATTCAATAATTTATTTATAAAATAATATTTTTAAACGCCACATAATGCATTATACTATCCATTGTCCATTTTAATTACAAAATTTGTTTTAGAATTAGTCATGTCATGTCATTTTAAAATACAAGATAATTAATTTAATTTATATAATTTCATTTATAATGTCAGGCCTGGCCAAAACAAAGTTATGTCAACAATTCATTTACTGTAAAAAATGCATCAGCAATTTGTAAAAAAAAAACAACGTTTTAACTTTTTAACAAATGACCCAAACGTAGGAGTGTCCAGTATATCCTCCGTTATTTTATTATATACTTTAGGTCCAATTATTTTCAGGAACTTTCTAGATTTAGCTAGTCTAGCCGACGGTTGTTGAAGATCATTTCGGTTTCGCGTGTTGTAGTGGTGGGCATCACCCACCTTTGGGAACTGGTCAAGGTTATTGCGCGTGTATTTTTAATCTCAAGAATGTAAGTACTCGGTAAAGTTAATATTTTATGCTCAATAAATAACTGCTTTGAGGGGTGATCCCACGGCACTCCAGCGACAATGTAATTTGAAAGCTCTGTCTCGATCAGCCACCAATGCTTAGCACTTTCCTCTGACATGGCATAACAACTAATATCTATGGTATTAGCCGATATTAACCGGGACCAACGGCTTAACGTGCCTTCCGAAGCACGGAAAAAACGCCGAATATTTTATTTTCACGGCCATGGTACTACATGGGTTGCGGAGGTCAGATGGCAGTCGCTCTGTGTAAAAACCAGTACCCTCGTTCAATCCCCTAGATTAGGAAGCCGACCCCGTGAGATACGGGACAAGGCTAGGGAGATGGAGATGGATGGCCAAGGTACTACCTAAAATTTAATAAAATAATAGAATTTATAGGCAGAGAAATGACAACACCAAATAAAACGTTATTTAATTTAATTTTTAGTTGCATTATTTTTCATTTTTTTCCTTTTTCAAGTGGTCATCGAAGTAATTTTGATTTTCAAATTGAACAGGCTTAAACTCGTCGAGCATAACCATTCCAAATCGTACGCAGTTCTGGTCATGGAGATATGTTAATTTTAAAATCAATTCAACGTAATAATGCATATTATTTGAACAGATCTATGACACTATTATCCAAATCATCCTGGAGGGAAAAGTTTTCAAGTTAAGTGAGCATCGTTTTAAAATGTCACAACCTTGGCAGTCACAACCATAGTAAAATGTGACAAATTATCGTCACGGTTGTGGCATTAGTAATTTTTAAACGTATTTTCATAATTTTGCAATACTTAAGTTTAGGTCTTTAGAACTTATTTAGACAGTCTTAATCGACAGTAGTTTTTATATCTGATTTTATTTTGGCACTATCTTTTAATTATATTTGTGGTAACAATTGTAATAAGTTTTCCTCACATTATGATACGTAAAATATAATTAATATGAACTATGTTTTTACGATTTTGATGCCTATTTATACAATTGGACAACTGTGGCGCTAGCCTGTAATTATTGAAAGACCGCGGGGGAGGCCTTTGCTCAGAAGTGGGATCAAATAGGTTAGATATAATAATGTCTTTACTAATCCATTCCCAATTTTTTTTTACCTTCCCTCGCTTTGAGTAGCTATTCTACGGCTATTTGTCATTATTATGTCATGTGTTATAATAAAAATCATCAATTCATAGCCGTGGTGAACTAGTCACGTACATGGATTAATTTATCCTATAATTTACACTCATCACGGTTTAATGCAACCTCAGTCCAGTCTTTCAGACCGGACCGAGGAGGAAGCCTTTACCTAGAAGTGGCATCTAATAGCTCCGCTAGAATAATAAATAATTTACTCTAGTATCACAGCTATGACATTCCAGTGTCACATCCATGGTCTTATTGTCACAACCATGATACAATATGTCACAACCTTTTACAATAGTTTTTTTGTACTTTTAAAGCTAATTAACTTGATCATAATAATTAACGTAATACTTTTTTAATGTATTTTCGATATATTTTTATTTGAAAAAACATAAAAAAGTTTCGTGCTTGAACTATCGATTATGAGAACTAACCGCTGTTTCCGTCATCTCCGACCTTGACAAGTCAAGTAATTAGAAAAAGAGGTAAAACATTATAAACCAGAGCAATCGTTCAAACCTACCAAAAAGTCGCTGGAAAACCAATCTCATAAATTCCACAGCGGAGTAATGAAGGGACACGCAAAAAGTACGGATCAAAGAAATTTTGATCGCTTCTGGGAGCGCCAGCCGGAAAATTGATGGAACATGGCCGAGTCAAAGACATAGTTCCGACTTGGCTGTTTTGGATTTTCAAAACTGTGATCGCGATTGTCGTAACCAAAATAAATTGTATTTTGGTAGGTATATTAAAAACATAGTTTCTTTGATAGGGATGAAAGTAACACTTAATTTTAAACTTTCGCGGTTATTTTCTGTATGTTACAGAATCGAAATATCGGGAACTCATCAAATAATATAAATCGCGCTAAGAAATCCGTAAAATTCCTCATAGTTATAGGGATGAAAGTACAAGAAAAAATATGTGGTGGATGTGATGCTCTTAACTAAATTAAAAAGAAAAGAGGATTCAAAAATATCATCCAGCAGTAAGGTTGCATTACATTTTTTTTTTTAAAAGCAATTGTAGACTAAACGAAAACGAAAATAAATTCAAAAAATATTGTGGCGCGCAATTATTATTTTTATAGAATATAAACCCCAGTGACGTACCAAAATTCGACACTAGTTCTCACATAAATTATAATTAATGTCTTGTTTTGCCAGTTTAATTTAGGTTTAAGGTAACGAAACTAGCCAAGTGGCGCTCAAAGAAAAATTGCAAATAACGGCCATCAACGGTAATTTTTCCTCCTGTTACTATGCAACGAACTATGAATCGCTTATTTATAATGTTTTTGGTTTTTGGATTCACTACGTTTTTAGTGAATAATGTTGTTTTCCAAAAGGGGGCGCCACTTGGCTGGTATCGTCACCTTAAGAGAATATAAATTATATCTATTCCAACCAGAGAAGCCTAATTAGTACCAAACTTAGGTCAAGTGGGGTACCGTTTAAAGCCAAACCACATTAAAATTATTGTAAAACTAATCCTCTTACCGCTTTAAATTATTATCGTGAGGGTACATGCCCACCTTTTGACCCCAATTAATTAGCCAAAGGGGTCCATTTTAGTGATGGGAATGTTTTTCATGTAACTGATATGAGTAACAGTTTTATACGAGTAGCGAATCTGGTATAGTCCCAAGAGGTTTGTAATGAAAAAGTCAAAATGACAGATAAGAAAAGAACCAAATATAGAAACATTTTACCACATCCGGTACCAGTGATAATCAAATGACCTTGTCAAACGTGTTGAATTTGTAAAAGTTTTTTTTTTACATACATATAGCCACGCCGTTATCCAAAATGGGGTAGGCAGAGCGTAAACGACCTAGATAAAGGTTGCTCCGCCACGTCTGACAAAATTTTGAGGGTTATTTAAGATATATTTGTAAGTTGCTGTAGTGACTGTGTGTTTCGTTTGTTCAGATGCCAATATCTAATCAATGACATTTGTGAAACTTGATTCTATGATACTTAAAATAAATTTTATGGTTATTCTATGATACTTCAATTCAAGTATAAACACGATAACTTGAATAGAAGCTTTACGAAAGTCATCATCAAGAATAGTGTGTCTTTGCCAAACATTACGTAAGTACGTATTATGATATAAAAAAAAACATTTATTGGTAGCAATTCGTAGTTGCGCAAATCACGACTTCACTACATAGTATAAAACAAAGTCGCTTTCTCTCTCTCTTTATCCCTATGTATGCTTAGATTTTTAAAACTACGGAACGGATTTTGATGCGGTTTCTTTTAATGGATAGAGTGATTCAAGAGGAAGATTTATATGTATAATACATGCATAATATAGTAGAGAAACACTGATAATTTCCGTGCGAAGCCGGAGCGGGTCGCTAGTAACTAATATAAGTAGGTAAGTAAGAAGAAGGGGATGTCAACAATTTTAATCAAGGTTTAGTTAACCAATATGCTGAAAATCAAAGTATCAGCTGTACCAACTGTATTATAATACCTAGTACCAATAACAGGATACCGGTTATTTCAATACATCACTAAATAGCAAGGCTGATTAAAAGATAATGGGGGTATAGAGGAGGGTATACCACAAACGGCAGTTGTCCGCCATTCCTCTAAGCTGGATTCAGTCGCTTGCCTCTTTAGGATACACAAAGAGAATTAGCAAAACTATTTCATTCTATTTTTACCCATTAGGGTAAATAAGTTTATACAGAGCTTCTGTTTTTTTCGGCAGTTTGGGGCTTAATTCTAGGCCAGAGATGGTCGAGAACGCCTATTAAAGTAACTTACCTATTTTTTGGCAACAATTTTGATTAACTACTTAAGTAATATATTTATAACTATGTTGATTGCACAGTAAAAGAAAACGACAAGAGACACTAAGTGATGATTTTAAAAGCTGTCATCAGATCTGCCTTCAAGCAAAGAGTTAATAAAATCAAGTTGTTGTTAATACCAGTCATAAGCACGTCAAAACAGACATCAAAGAAACAACATGCTTACTTAACCACGTAACAAAATCTCAATGAACGACATTTCAATCAAAGTTAATTCTACAGATGTTTCGACAGAGATCGACTCACGCGCACATTATAAGGCGTGTTCGACTTTTGGCATATTATTATCTATTCAGCACCTCTATAATAACTATGTTACGCCATACACTTCGATATTGAAAATTGACAGCTTAATGGACGAGGAAAACTCACGTGTTTTTAAGTGATGATTATGAGGATTCTTTAAAGGCACATTTTTACTTTTAAGTACATGCTTTTACGGATAAGTAGTGTCGTTAATATAATGATGTATTTTTAACCAAAAGGTGTCGTTTTTAGTTTAGTTGTTGCCACTTTTGACGCGTTATTATTGTGTGAAATAGCAGAGTCAAAGTAACTGCCTCCGTGGTCTAGTCATCAGACCCATGGGCTGACGATCCGGGAGTCCTGGTTTTGATTCCCAGGGGGGAAACACAAAGTTGATATTTGTCAATTTATGACTTTGTGAGGTTTTCCCCAGTTTGGTTAGGAAAATGCAGGCTGAATCAGATGATTGTCTGGAGAAAAAAGATTCCGTGCTTCAGAGGGCACATTCCGCCATCGGACCCGGTCGCTGTCTTTGATAGTGGTGGTTACACAAACCATGTCAAAGGCCTGTTTAGCTGTTCTATTAGGCGGTTTAAAAACTCTGACACCAGGTTTCATCGGGTCGATCGACTCGATACCCACACGACAGAGGAAGAAGTCATAGTTAAAGTACTCCATCAGTACGAAGCAACTTGCTGTGTTCAATCTTCTTCTGTCGAGTGGGTATCGAGTCTATGGACTCGATGAACCCTGGTGTCAGAGTTGTTAAACCGCCTAGTAGCACAACTATCAGGCCTCTGACATGGTTTTGTGTAACTACCACTATCAAAGACAGCGACCGGGATCGACGGCTTAACGTACCCTCCGAAGCACGAAATCTTTTTCTTTTCGGACAATCAGGTGATTCAGCCTGCAATGTCCTACCCAAACTAGGGAAAAATTCACAAAGTGATAAATTCTCAAATATCAAGTTTGTGTTTCCCCCCCTGGGAATCGAACCCAGGACCTCCGGATCGGGAGTCCATGGCACTAGCGACTAGACCACGGAGGCAGTTGTGTTCAATGAAAATTGGTGTTTCAGAAATTGGTATTCCTATGGCTGGATGATACTTACACATTTGACCTTTAAGAACAAACGCCGTGCAAAAATAAATCAAACAAAAACCACGCAAAAACGAAACAGGTGGTTTAAATTAGGTTAAGTGTTAACCTGAAATAAACGAATGATGTCACGCCTTTAAACCCACAGATATTTTTTTATGGAAACAGAATTGTTTCCGGTATTTGATTGCTCTATAAAAATAACATCTACATTTTTTTCTTACGCCTCAACCTTATTTTTTTTTAAATCGTTTTGATCTTCACTCTTAGTCAACTAATGATCAATATCTGGAGTGAATTCAGCCGTTGCCATCGATTTTCCAAAATGTTGCCATTTTATCAATCCTTAATTATTCAATGCTCTATTTCATTCATTCTTTTCACGATACGATCAGTAATTAATTTAAAAAACGCTGAGTTTGTGTTTTTTTAAGTATATTTTTTTAAATGCGATTATTTCCTCTTCATTCTAACCTATGTCAGAAGACATCAAAAAGCCTAAAAGAATCGGCAAAAATTGTACGTATAGTAATTATAACTTTTTAAAATAAAAAGTCCTACTTTCGTGACAAAGAGATTAAACGGATGATCCAGGCCTATCAAATGATAACTGTGTAACAAATGAACATAAGTAGATTACAAGTTTCGCCATTACAACTCTACGGAAATTATTTGGAATGAACGCGAAATATTTTGGGTCGAAATTAACATAATCCGTATATTCAGTAGGCAAGGGTGAGGAGTAACTTTAGGGCGTTATAGTCCAGTCAATTTAGAAAATTCAATTCAATTCAATCCGTCGGTCCCGGTCGCTGTCTTTGAAAGTGATCGTTACTCAAACCAAGACAGAGGCCTGATAGTTGTGCTACTAGGCGGTTAAAAAAAATCTGACACCAGGGTTCATCGGGTCGATAGACTGGATACCCACTCGACAGAAGAAGAAGAATTCAATTTATTGCTTGTTTTCATGTACAGAGTTAAAGGTCTTAAATATAGGTATAACATGACATGAGTACATGAAGCCTGTTTAATATTGTCTTTAGTAGGTTAGGCATTGATTGCTATGGCATTGCATTATTTCAAAAATAAATAGTGCATTGTATTGTTAAAATAATAGAGCAGTCACGATTATATCTCATAACAGCCTAATAGATAGCGTTTTCGCCACGTCTGATAAAATTATGGGAATTTCTTCTTAGTCATATTTTGGATATCCGTAGATGAAGACTATATTGGGTTTCAATGTGTATTGCAATTTTGCCAAAATGTTAAAGCTATGCGTTTACATTCGGGTATAATATAGTATTAACTATAGATACGTGACTATAATGTATCTATGTATTTATGTAACTAGGTATATTATTAAGCTTTTCTGTATTTACTGCAATCTCAAACATTATTGTTTGGACTATAAAGGCTAACTTTTCGTTAGTAATATTTGAGTTCAACTGTTTAGAGATTTTTCGGCTTAACTTCACAGAGGCTGGGTTTGTGTTAGGCTTTCGTTTGTGATGTGAAGGAAAAGTCATTATGCTTTAAACATTATTATATAATTTAAGCCTAGGATGTTATCATATTGTATAAAGGAATATATTAAAAAACGAAATACACTTAATATAAGATTGATCAGTAATTAAAAAAATATTATAATTAAAATAGTATTTGTTAACAATGTATTCTTAACGTGTACGACTTATATTGAAGACAGAAATCAAGGCCGATGATTAAGCGTATTCTGCGAGCTATCGTGTGATCCAGTAGAGAAAACAATCTTCAATTACATACAGACATATAATCACGAGTTTATCCCTAATGGGGTAGGCAGAGCGTAAACGATATAAACAAAGGTCGTTTTGCCACGTCTGACAAAGTTTTGAGGGTTTTTTAAGATAGATTTGTACGTATATTGCTGTAGTGACAGGTTGTCAGCCCATCGCCTAAATTACAATATACTGAAACCCTCCGATCCCTTAGCTGGTTTGTACAGCACGCTCGGGAGGAAATGCAGCTGGCACATACTATGGTTTTCTCTCACTCCCAGTCCAGCATGGAAGATAAGATAAATCTTAAATTGGTAATATTTAATACCTAAACAAATTGTACCTCCAGTGGATATCAAACTCAAGCTTTAATTAAAAACCTTTGGATTGAGAGCCAAGGTTCAGACTAAAAGAACACATAGCCAGTTGAAATCGGCTGAAAACTTCCCTGGTTTAACTAGGACATATCCACAGACACTGCGATATTTGGTAAAGAAAAAAAAGGCTGCACCTCGTGTGGCTTTTGTGTACTACCGCTCGACAAGGCTTGAAATGAACATGGGCGGGGGCGCTGTGGTTTAAAGAGAAGTGTCAAATCTCAAGGCGGCCGCGTCAGTTGGTTTTTTGGCCACGTTCATTTAAAACGTGGTCGAACTCTACCGCTGCTGCATTTTCCATTCTGATTCTTTCACAGTCTCTGTGAAAGCGAACTTACTGCCTTTTGTTCGGTAGTTAGAGCTACTTTATTGGGGGGTATTGGGTTTATACCAGTTTCTTGTATTTGTGGAGTTTTGTTCTATTCAATCCATTTTTGGAAAAAAAAATACAAATCAAATCATGATGTAAAGAAGTAGGTCGTTTTATTACTTTTAATATTATACGTACGGCAGCCGCGGAAGATCAGCGTCTTAGGCCTACAACCTTGGTATTTTACATTTATATTTAGTTATAAACAACCTGTCACTACAGCAATATGCCTACAAATTTAAATTAAATAATATATATTAATAATTGAAATATTCCTCAAAACTTTTACAGATGTGGCGGAACGATCTTTGTTTAGGTCGTTTACGCTCTGCCTACCCCATTAGGGATAAAGGCGTGATTATATGTATGTATAAACAACCTTGTAACTTTTAAATACCGAATAAAGTGATTTCTTTTCTGTTTTATCGTAACATTTTCAAGGCAAAATGGAAACCTTTATGAGTTATACACTCAGCGCTCTAATTAAAATTAATAAAAGGACAGAGTAAAGTCTAGATAATATTTATTTAGGTTTGTCCATGAACGAGTTCTAGAATATTGTTATAATAACTAACTTAACAATCCTTTTCAAATAGACCTTGGATAACGTCTTTTTCCTAGTAAAAAATATTCTAAGGTTTCTGTATATTACAATTTAGGCGATGGGCTGACAACCTGTCACTATAGCAATATACCTACATATATATCTTAAATAACCCTCAAAGCATGGCTGAACGATATTTGTTCAGGTCGTTTACGCTCTGCCTACCCCATTAGGGATAAAGGCGTGATTATATCTGTATGCATGTAGAAATTATATTCTTTTTTATCGATACAAAGTCATGCTTTTAAGGCTGTATTAGATTCGTATCCAATTTGTATCTGAATTGGCCTTCCTGGTATGTATGACAGCTTGTGCAATCTTCTCCATACTTATCATACGGATATTTTCGTGATATGAATTGGATACGAATCTAAAAAGAATCAATACACAAACACCTTTATCCTTTCATACCTTGAATTTTATATTTGGACGTAATAAAACAAATTACCGGACATGTAGGTACAACTAGACCGAGAACAATATATTTAAAATTCATCATTCAAATATCTGTCCAAAGAGCCAGACCGGGAATTGAATTGAGAACGCTCTGTAAAGAAGGCAGATTACAATATGCTATGCGGGTCATCTATGAAAACTACACACGTAAAGGATTGACCCAGTTTCCTTATTTTTATGTAAAAATGTGATAAACAAGTCCACACGATCACAGTAAAGACAGCGACCGAGACCAATAGCTCAACGTACCCTCCGAAACACGAAGTCCTTTTCATGAGGAAATAGTGATTCAGATTGCATTTTCCTAACCAACATGAGAAAAATCTTCCAATGTGATAAATTAACAAATATTGGCTCTGGAAACACTAAGTAACTAAAGGAAACCCTTGGGAATCGAACCCAGGACCTCAAGGTCACAAGCTCAAATACACTAAGCCATGAACATATCAGTAGCATTTCAAATAGTTACAAATATCTTCCATGCTGGCCTGGGAGCGAAAGAAAAATATAGAACGTGCCAGTTGTACATCCTCCCGGGCATGTTGTAAAAACCAGCTTAGGGATCCGAAAGTTTCAGTATTTTGTAATTTAGGCGATGGGCTGACAACCTGTCCCTACAGCAATATTCCTACAAATCTATCTTGAATAACCCTCAAAACTTTGTCAGACGTGGCGGAACGACCTTTGTTTAGGTCGTTTACGTTCTGCCTACCCAATTAGGGACAAAGGCGTGATTATATGTATGTATGTACAAGAAGGTCCAAATAAGTTTTATTACTAGTCATGATGTGAGTTCTAGCCGTTTCCGTGACAACCAGTCGTATACTTGTTACAAACTTACGTAGTAACAATTACTAGTGTGAGTTACGTTATGTTACGTCGAAATTACAACAACTAAATAGCCAATTTGACTTTTTTGACTTACTGTTCTTTCGAGTTTGTGAAAAGCGCTTTGTTATTTTCACAAGCTTTTATTTAGCTTCCAAAGGGTTTCAGTATATTGTAATTTAGATGATAGGCTGACAACCTGTCACTTCCGCAATATATATACAAATCTATCTTAAATAATCCTCAGAACTTTTTCCGATGTGGCGAAACGACCTTTGTTATGGTCGTTTACGCTCTGCCTATCCCATTAGGGATAAAGGCGTGACTTATGTATGTACGTATGTTTATTTAGCTTCACTTTTAGTGGTGCTTGTCTGTACCTACTAAAATTTAAATACGTCCCGTACGTATAATATACAATACATACATATAATCACGCCCTTATCCTAATGTGGTAGGCAGAGCGTAAACAACCTAAACAAAGGCTGTTCCGCCACAACTGACAAGGTTTTGAGAGTTAATTATGATAGATTTGTAGGTATTTTGATATAGTGACAGGTTGTCAGCCCATCGCCTAAATTACAATATACTAAAACCCTCGGATCCCTTAGCTGGTTTTTACAGCATGCTCGGTAGGAAATGCAGCTGGCACATTCTATGTTTTTCTCTCGTTCCCAGGCCAGCATGGAAGAAGATATATTTGAATGATCGAAAATCAATCCTGCTAAATTAAATAATCTTGATGTGTTCCGTTGGTGTGTGAGAGTGCCAATGCTGTAGCAAGTATCTCCTGGGTGAGCTCGCTCCATCGTCGACTCTGTATTATTTCACTGTCATTTCTAACCCATACATACATACATATAATCACGCCTTTATCCCTAATGGGGTAGGCAGTGCGTAAACGACCTAAGCAAAGGTCGTTCCGCCACGTCTGACAAGTTTTGAGGGTTATTACAGATGATCATGACGTATATTGCTATAGTGACAGGTTGTCAGCCCATCGCCTAAAATTGTCATATACTATAACCCTCGAATCCATTAGCTGGTTTTTACAGCATGCTCTGGAGGTGATGCAGCTGGCACATTCTATGTTTTTCTATCACTCCCAGTCCGGCATGGAAGAATTAATTAACTAACCCATTTCTAACAAAATAAACCTAAATATTTTCAATCACAGACTACGTACCAAAACTTCACTCTGTCTTTCTCTCTCGTCTCTTATACATAAACCCCTCAAAGCATCTTCAAAGTAGATATAGGTGCGGCACTTTGGAAGTCACGTTCAGAACTGAACAATTCGGGGGTCCCGCTGAAATCAAATTACTAACGGCAAGGGTAGATAAGAATGTATTTTATTAACGCGAGCCGCCTTCAAAGAAACTTCTAAATGGAAGTAACGCAATACAACTTTGAGAGTTTAGAGTTCAAATTGGGAGCACACGGGATTATATTTCATGCTTGTATTCAGCTGATAAATTAACGCCTACTTACTTGTTTGTACCTACCTAACGGAGGTGTACCAGTCGAAAATCACACACGGCGGGCGGTGTTGTGTGATTTTCACTCTCTATGAAGAAGACTCTCGTAAAGAGTCGAAACGTAGAGGTGTAACACCTCCGTTAAACAAGCAAGTGAGTAGTCGTTCATTGATCAGTATGAATAACACTTATTCGTCATTTAGTGGTTAATTTATTTTAATGAAATGTTAATGAATATTTACAAATTCTGTTTGAAATAAAACTTGTAATGTTGTGGTTTTACTAACGCAAACTGGAAAATAACAAAAATAGTTTTCTTCTGTGATATTACAACGTAAACATCGTATTGCTAAATATTTATTTGTATTTCATGAAATATCACTAACATTAAAGTGCCATTTGTCATTTAATTACAATTGAATTTTGTATAATAAAGATAGATAAGTTCTGGTTTAGTCTAGGGTAGACGGTAACGAATTAAAACAGAGTAAATGGAGCGTGCTCACTCAGAAGCTTCAAATTCTCGCGGCGTTTTAAAACGTATTTATCTCCGTGTATTTTACAAATTTTAAACCGCTGGAGTGAGTTAGATAGATCTCACTCGTTTGAGCAATCAATGCTAATAACGTTTCGTGTTTCATAAAAGACCCCTTAGATTTAGAATTTAACTTGCTTCTGCTTCTTCTTAGCGAGTGGATTCTCAAGTCGATCAATATATAATGATATTTTTAATGAGTTAATTGAACACCTCTTGAAAAATATTTCATGTTGAACTGGCAGCGATGATAAATCAATACCTACTTTACCTAAAGCACATAGTACAGAAAACGGTTAAATAAGCCTAGTACTGAGTTTGCTATTAAAATTATAACTGCTTCCGTGGTTTAGTGGTCAGAGCCATAGGCTTACGATCCGGAGGTCCTGGGTTCGATTTTCGGAGGGGGACAAAGTTGATATTTGTCAATTTATGACTTTGTGAGGTTTTCCCCAGTTTGGTGAGGACATTGCAGGCTGAATCACCTGATTGTCCGAAAAGTAAAAGGATTCCGTGCTTCGGAGGGCACGTTAAGCCATCGGTCCCGGTCGCTGTCTTTAATAGTGGTCGTTACTCAAGCCATGTTAAAGGCCTAATAGCTATGCTACTAGGCGGTTTAAAAACTCTGACACTAGGGTTCTTCGGTTCGTTGTTCGGCTCGAGAAACCACTCGCTAAGAAGAAGAATACAAACTGTAGTCTAAAAACCGCGACACTTTTTTTCTGTTTTTTTTCTCTGGAATTTGTTAGACGTAGTGAAAACGTTCGGTAACTAAGCTGTTGATGTTTTTATCTACTTTAGCTATATATGTTATTTAGGTAGGTAAGCTACGTGTTTATGAATAATTTATGTAAAAGGAAATAGGAACACGAAATAAAAAATATCGCTCACAGACACGTGAAATGTTTATCTGTAATCTCCAAACAATCGAACAGCATATTTATACAACGTGTAACATGAAACTGAACAACTTTCCCTACGGAGCATAGGTCGAAATACGAAAACAAAATTGACTTGCTATTCTAAGTACGCTATCAGCTGATGCATTTTGTATAGAAGGTCATTTTTTCGTTTCGTGTTTCGACCCATGGTCTTTAGGGAAAGTTGTTCAGTTTCATACACCCGTTTCGATGCATATACCCTTTCTGTTACACGTTGTAGATATAACAGTAATATTTCCACCAAGAACAGAATGCATTTCTTCCATGGTGGACTGGGAGCGAGAGAAAAACATAGAATGTATCAGCTGCATTTCCTGCCGAGCATGCTGTAAAAATCAGCTAAGGGATCCAAAGGTTTCAGTATATTGCAATTTAGGCGATGGGCTGACAACCTGTCACTACAGCAATATACCTACAAATATATCTTAAGTAACCCTCAAAACTTTGTCAGACGTGGCGGAACGACTTTTGTTAAGGTCATTTACGCTCTGCCTACCCCATTATGGATAAAGGCGTGGTTATATGTATGTATATACAACAGCACCGGTGTCCAATAAAGCACTTATATGATAGAACCCCTTTGGGATCAAAAATCTTTAGAGCATTCTAGAAAATAGAAAATACCAGGAAGAAGGTCCTAACAAATCTTGGAAGAGGTCTTTATATAAAGGAGCAATTTCAATATTGGCTTCTGGGAACGAGTTCTTAAGATATATTGGCAAATTTTAAAAATCTGAATTTCATGTTTAAAGTAACGTAGCTTACCCAAGCTTCTTCTTAGCGAGTGGATTCTCGAGGCAAACAACCTGATGAACTCTGGTGTACCTAAGCTAAGAAAATAATAACGTTTGTTCCTTATTCTCGTACAACCACAATATCTATACATATAATAAATCTCTAGAAGGCTCGTGTCTGTACATTGAATATTTCTACAAAAAAAATATTGCAGCAGGCATTATTAACGATATAAAGATCAAAACGATTTTTTAGAATTTTTGTCTGTCTGTCTGTCTGTCTGTATGTTACCACATTACGCCAAAACTACTGAACCGATTTCGATAGGACTTTTTTTATTCAACTGTGTGTTACCCGGGTTACCTATGTTAGGTTACCTAGAATCACGCTACCTGATTTAGGGGTCGGCAGGAAAATTAAATTTGGCTGTTTATTAACCAATTTTTATGTAACTTTTTTAATCGACTAAGCATTAATTAAAATCAAAGCTACGATACAAATAATCACGCCTCATGACTTAGGAGGTAGGTAGGAAATTGAATTTCGGTCGTATTTAACCGATTTTCATGGAACTTTTTGTGTTTGTCCGAGCATTACTTAAACTCAAAGTTACGATACAAATAATCAGACTTAGGGGGTAGGCAGGAAATTGTACTGTGATTTTTTTTAACCGATCTTAAAGAGACTTTTTATGCGACTAAGTTTTTTTAATTACCTGTCCAGCCTAGGTTAGAAATAATCACGGAAACCATTCTAATATTGAGTAAGTGCCTTAGTTTGTATGGAAAACACGCAGTGTCGAACATACTGAAAATGCTTCTCCGCGCGTAGGAGCGGAACTGCTACCTCGCGCGGGGAATCGTATTTTCCTTACAAAAACAAAGATCAGACAATGCGAAACACGCTTCCGTGCGTAGGTTAGCATATCCCGCTCCTACGCCCGGAGAAGCGTTTTCAGTATGTTCGACATTGCGTGTTTTCCATACAAACCAGGCGTACGAAGTGGCAGGCACAGCTAGTTTTTGATACACTTTGGTTACTTATCTTATAATTTACATAAGTAGAGCTTTTAATTTGTAAAATGATAATAAATAAATATAATACAAATACAAAATCTTGTACTTAGATAAAAGTGAAACCGGGATTTTAAGTCTTCTTCCTAGCCTTATCCCGTATCTTACGGGGTCGGCTACCTAATCTAGGGTATTGAACGAGGGTACTGGTTTTTACACAGAGCAATTGTCATCTGACCTCCGCAACCAAGAAGGGAAACCAGACCCAATCCTAGATTAGGTCAGAGTTTTCAAGCCGCCAATGCTTAGCACTGGCCTCTGATATGGCTTAACGACTAATATCTACGGTATTAAACGATATTAACCAGGACCAACGGCTTAACGTGCCTTCCGAAGCACGAAAAAAGCGCCGAATAAACGTACATATGAAATTCGAATACCGAATAACACATTGATACGTGGTGGGATTTGAACCACGACCTCCCACTCATGCCCATGGAGGAGCCTATCCACTAGACCATCGGGCTCTTAAGAAACCGGGATTTTAAGTATGCACTATTTATTTATGTAGAGTCTTAAATTTGACACGAGCAAAACTCGAAACTGGGTCTCAGTCTATCCTTATAAATTGTTAATTTAGATTCCTATTAACAATCATGTGAAGTGCTCTTTCGTATGCGCATTAGAGTTTTAGTGATTTAAAAATACGGCTCCAGATCTTCTGTCCTTTGCCAATGTTTTTAGTATGAAAGTGACAAATAGATTCGAATTTTAGTTTTAGCCGGAAAATCTAGAATCGAGCCCAATAAAATACTAAAAAGTATAATACTAGATTGCACAAATTCGAAAATTATAAAAACAAACAGGACGTAACATTTCACGCTCCTGTTGTGTTAGTAACATGCAATAAGGTAACAAAGTTGGAGTAAAAAGTTGAAATGCGGAAGGTAAAAAGTGCAAAAGGCAAAAGGTGAAAGCGTTCAGGAGTTTTGGGTGCCAAAGTGCTGAGTCATGACGCGAACTGATCCCGCCCTTCGTGAAGAGGCAAAAAAGTTGGGAAAACACTACACTGTGCAAATAATATATCTGATTATAATATGAAGGAAAACAGTGAGAAAAAAGAAACTATTTGATATAAAAATGTAAAAAAGAAACACGTTAGGAAATATTGCATTCGTGTTCATAATTTTGATTGTAAAATAATTAGATCTGGTTCCATCAGTAAAGGCAAACCCTTTAATCTAGATGAACGTAAAATAAGCCTACAAAAGTATTTAATAAAAAAATGTTAAGTAAGTAAAAAAAAAGTTTAGTAAATTGGAATTTATCGTGACGAAACGAAATCAGACGTAATTTACGTATTTATTTCAAACGATGAAACTTGCCAGAGCAGATACTGAGCAGACTCAGTATCAAAAATTATTACCTATGTTAAATAAACGAAATGCGTAGGTTGATGATAAACTAGGATTTTGGAATTAATTTACTCTGATAATGTTGTAGACAACATCAAACTCTCATTACTAATTACTCCCCCGTATTAACGCTGGCAGTTAAATGCTCAGGACAGAGTTAAGCAGAATTGGGTTTTTAATTAAAAGCCTATAAAAATGCAAATACAGTTTTACGCTTTAAACTTAATTAAATTCATTGCTCTATTGATATTCCTATCGCGACGTTACGTTTGGGCTGTGTTTAAATGTGGGGTGTTTTTGTGGGATCAAGTTACAAACTCTTACTTTTTGTATGCATTGTTGGATTAAAGAATGTACCTACCTAAAGAGCAATTTTGTCATAGATTTCTTACCATCTAACAGGTGTTTAACTTGCATCAATAATCGACACCGTTTCTAAGGATTGAATCATCTAGTCGTGTTTCATTCTTCATATAGGTACTAGAAACTTCTGTAAATATTTTATTTTATTTTACCTATCATGGTTTAATATACTGTAAGCTTTTAGAGACGTATTTTTTGCGAATTTTACTCACAAATACCTAATTTAAAGTATATTAATTTCAATGGTCTGTTCTACTTCATACTCTAACTTTTGTTTATTTCTCTGATTATTTATGTGTTTTTCTCAATCTCATATTAATTGTAACTTCAAGTGACTTGCGTACATCTTCATCACAAACTTGTTTTGCATCAGTACCTTCAACACTATTATAACTTCCTGTTCCAAGTTTGAAAGTAAGGCTAAGCTTCTGTTCAATTTTAAATTTGCCGGAAACAGGCAATCTCAAGTCTTGTTAACATTTTATGACTTGGCCCACTCGCGGCGCGGTAGGTCGCCGGATTACACCTTGTGCATTTTTATCGTTTATTAATTCGATGTTTGTGTAAGTAGTCCCTTCTGTATTAAAACGTTTAAAATGTTTATTGTTTTTCCTGGCTTTTATGTGTTTTTTAGTGTCTCGGTAATTTCGTATCCTTGTTATGTCTCCTTTTAGGATTTCGTGAAAGGATTTTGCAGCTACATTTAACGCTGTTAGCTTCGCGACTTTAATGTTCATTTGCACACAAAGTACTCTCTTTATTCTGTTTATATCGTGTTCATATAATCAGGAGATTACTTTTTAGTACAAAGTTACAAACTCAAATGAAGAACATTAATATCAGCATATAACCATCGTTAGCAAAGATAAAAATATATGAAAAGTCTGTCTTTGTATTTCACTCACGTAGACAATAGATACTGATAACAACACTTTTCACTGCGTTCAATTACTCCAGATACATGGATGAAATTGCATCAAAATGTAGGTATATCTGCTTCAATTGCGTTGGGGAATTCCCGTCTTGTCTCTGGTTCGTGATTGGCACACCCGGAATCGGTACCCGGTTGACTTGACTCTGTAGTTAAACTTATATTTAAATAATATCAAAGCATCAATAAATACACCACATAGACAAAACTGATCACAACACATAAATCCAAACTGTTCACATTCTAACTCCAAATGTATGGACAAAATTGCATCAAATTGCATTGGGGAATTCCCGTCTTGTCTCTGGCCCGTGATTGGCGCAGCCGGGTTCGGTTCCCGGCTGACTCGGCTCGCGTGTCGTCAAATTGTGGACAGTTAGATCCGTGCGGATCTGGTAATACTGTGAATTCGAGTAAGGCTTTGGCGCCGCTTTTGACACAGATTTTGCAGACTTGTGAGGTATCTAGACGTAGTTAAACGTTGAACTAATAAAATGTCAAGTCATGTTCCGTTTCATTCTTCCTCTGTCGTAGTGTAGGTTTCAAATCAATCGACCAGATGAACCCTTGTGTTAGAGTTACAGTTTAAAAAAAATAGTAATAGACATGAAAGTTAATTATCTTAGCAGTTCATGCGTTTTCTGGACTTCAGTACGTTATATTTTATTTTTCTGCTATAGTTTTACGAGCCTTTAAAAATAAAAGGAGTAGATAAGGTTGAACCAATTACAATCACAGAGCTTATCAAAGACGCTTTTCAGTTTTCTAATGGTTATCCCTAACCTAACTGAATGTGACAAGGTTTTTTTTTTAAATATTGGTTTGGGATTAATACTTTTAAAATAATTTTAACCGAGTTTCCATTATTTTTGGGTGATATCAACAGGTAAAATCCGGCCTTCTTTATAAATATTGTATTTAAAAAGTAAATTAATTTAATTCTACAAAACAGTACGCTCAACTCTCTTTGCCTAGTACTCTGTTTGCTATCCAAAGTCAGTCCCCGAACATGCCAACCCGTAAACCCGTAACACTCATCAGGAAATTTACGGAAGTAAACTCGTGTTACCCGTTCAGACTCGCCATGGAGTTAAATCGACGTAGATACCGCAAGTACACTAACTCCCAATATCGGAGTTTTGTTGTTGTTGTAGTCCCGCTAGTACAAAGGGACTTCGAGATTTTCTTACACTCTTCCCTATTCAGCACTGCGATTTTCGCTTGTTCCTCCATCCAATTGACCGCTCTCAGCTCATCGGAGTTTTGAGCACGGCTGAAGTCAGTTAGCTTGGTCTACTTTCCGTCCTTGCGGGAAGAATATTTTTCAATCGGTGAAAAGTGGTCTCTCCAAGAACTGAAAACTTACTAGACCACGGAGACAGTTAGAAAACAAAATGGTGACATTATAGTTTTTTCAACTAAGCATAAAAGATATTACACACTTGCTTTATAAAGGTTTAAAGTGATTGCGTTGTCTACAAAATCCTCCAATCTAAGTCTACACCCTGCTCCAACATAATTGCCGCACCCAATGTCCCGAAGGCAGCAAAATGGGCCCAGGATGGGGTAACAGGATCGTCAGACCACTATAGCAACATATTTGCATGCCAGTTGATTGGAACATCGATTGGGTCACAGTTTCGACCATTCACTTAGACAGCGAGCTCGATTCTAGATACCACCAGCTAAAACTAAAATTAAAATCTGTCACTTTCGAAACAATAAAATTGGAAAAGGACAGGCAATTTATAATCTATGGTTTTACACTTTGTCCGCTAGGTTTTGGCGCTTTTGCACGTTTCCAAAGTATTTCTGTCAATTTTATCCGCCATATTATATGACGGCGGATAAAAATGACAGAAAATGCACAAAACCACCGACTATAAATAAAAAACCAGAGAGATTGGATCTTCTTCCAATGTTTTAGTCTAAAAGTGACAAATAAATTTAACTTTAGTTTTAGCTGGAAAATCTAGAATCGAGCCCATTCACTATGTAAATATCAACTGAAGTTTGGAAGCCAGTTTAAAGCAGATTTGGGTGGAATGTCCAGCAAGACTGGTGATTCCGATTTTGGAGCTAATTGCATGAATATTTAGCAGATAGACACGGAGAAACTGAAACTACAATCAAATGCAATGTAGTACTACTAGACAGCTTAGTTCGTTCAGTGAGTTAAATTAACAGAAACCGTGTGACACTGATACCTAAATTCATACATATAATCACACCTTTTTCCCTAATAGGGTAGGCAGAGCGTAAAGGACCTAAACAAAGGTTGCTGGCTGACAAAGTTTTGAGGGTTATTTAAGATAGATTTGTAGGTATATTGCTGTAGTGACAGGTTGTCAGCCCATCGCCTAAATTGCAATATACTGAAACCTTCGGCTCTTTCCTTTCGGGAGGAAATGCAGCTGGCACATTCTATGTTTTTCTCTCGCTCCCAGTCCAGCATGGATAAATACCTAAATAAGTAGTTTATTATCTGTTTCAAGGTCTTAAAAAATTGTGGGTATCCTATAAGTAAGTGTTTTTTTTTATTGATGAAAATTTTCGAAAACCGATTATCAAAAAAGTAGTCAGAATGACAATTTCCAAAATTACTACCTTGGTACAAAGTATGCACCTAACTTAGGTTAATATAGACACAGAATTGGCAGTTACAGGGGATGCACCCTCTTTTCAATTAAATGCTAATCGTATTTTGTCTAGCCAGTACACCATTCCAATCCGCATGCATATTTTTGACTATTAAAAAGCTGTAGGTGGAAAGCGACACAGCTAAAGCACCTGCGAACTCGTTTTCGGCATAACAAGATTGTTTTTTGTAATAGATTGTTTACAAATATGTTGATTTGCAGTTTGATAAAGTGCGAAGGATGAAAAGTTCGTTGATCAAAATATAGTCTCCCATACTCACCATCATCTCCTTAGCCTTATTCCGTATTTCACGAGGTTGTCTTCCTAATCTAGGGTATTGAACGAGGGTACTGGTTTTTACACAGAGCGACTGCCATCTGACCTCCAATACTATAGTTACAAAAAAAAAACTTTAAAATCGCAAAGAAAAAGCTTAGTTTAACCTCTGTAATCTGCAAGAACACAACAAAGGCGTAGCGGCACTCTTAAAGTAGCTGCAAGTAGATTGAAGATTCATAGAGCCAAGAGCAAAGCGCTCCTCAAGCCGCCGGCGCGTCTAAGCTTAGTTCTCGAGTGCTGCCAAATATTGGGCTTGCAAACCAGGGTATTGTTTGAAAGGATTTTAAAGTAAAAAGTGGCGAAGTTAGTTTAATTTGCATACATACATATAATCACGCCTTTATCCCTAATGGGGTAGGCAGAGCGTAAACGACCTAAACAAAGGTCGTTCTGCCACGTCTGACAAAGTTTTAAAGGTTATTTAAGATAAGATTTTTAGGTATATTGCTGTAGTGACAGGTTGTCAGCCCATCGCCTAAATTGCAATATACTGAAACCGTCGGATCCCTTAGCTTTTACAGCATGCGCGGGAGGAAATGCAGCTGGCACATTCTATGATTTTCTTTCGATCCCAGTCCAGCATGAAAGAATAATTTAATTTAAAGGTTGTTTTTATGAGAATATTATGGTATGTTTATTATGGTATTATAGTATGTTCGCCCTATTAATTTTATTGCGACTGATTTTTAGCAATGATT
Organism: Scrobipalpa costella; assembly: GCA_949820665.1. Classification (NCBI taxonomy): domain Eukaryota; kingdom Metazoa; phylum Arthropoda; class Insecta; order Lepidoptera; family Gelechiidae; genus Scrobipalpa; species Scrobipalpa costella. Next base: position 999,997 of record OX463314.1, read on the forward strand.
TGGATAGTATCTTTTGATGAATCAAAACAGAATAATGTTTATTTCATTCAGAAAAAGTTTAAATCGTATTTTTATTTACTCTTTCGTAGTTGTAAATTAATTACTAATCCTGATTAATTCTTGGCCATAAATATGTTTCTAAAGGTTTAAAAGCTTAGTTGATTTAAGGTCCTAAACATTAACAGAATACCTAGATCCTGAAGTACTTCAAGCTTTCTCTGATCCAGAGCCAGATATATCAACTTTAGTATACTTAAACACGAAGTTAAGTTTAGACAAAGTTGTGGTTTCATGAATTTTCGATTCGTTTGGGTCTACTTACAGAAGTGTACGTCTTCTTACCTTAGTATTCGTATTGTCTAGGGATTTTCGGTTTCAGTAAGTGCTAACCTTGGGTGGTAAAATACTTAGTATGATCGCTCAGTGCCTCCTTGTTCTTTGAATATCGTCTCAGACGTTTATATTTCAGAGAACTAACTAAAAATGTACGTTAAAATAAGAATCTTTTAAGAAAATTTTGGTGTTCCACAACAGAATTCACTTCTCTCTATACAGAGCTGTTCAATATCGTTTGGTTTAGAAAATTAACCTGCATGAAAATCAAAAACGTTTTGTTTCAATAATTCTAGAATATTGAATCAAAATGCATTTCCACAAAATTTTCTAACCCTCACAATAAATTTATACTAAAGAATATAATAAACATTACGAAATCAGCAAATCTAGGCCAGTACCGCCTAGAAGGCTGGCCGCGTTTCCTGTTGCAAAGGCAAGCCTCGCTACTGTGTTGGTCTAGGTATTATTATTAGCTTTATGTAACCTAACCTAATTTGCGGCTAATAAAGAGCGATCATATTGCTAACTACGTATATTGCAAAAGATCAGTGACCTGTTAATTAGGAAGTTAATTTTGTAATTAATAATGTTGGAGCAAGGAGCAATAAAAGGCATAGATTTTTTTCATTTGTTTGTTCATACTGTTCCGGCCTATTATCTGTTCTCAGTATCACCCTCAATAATTGTCAAACGTGACGGAAACATTACGGTTTTGTAAAGTTATTATTGGTCTTAGTTTTTAGGATTTTCGTTTATGAGCTGCCTATCCCGTAAGAGATACTAGTACAAGCATGTCTAACTATGTGTGTTACGTAACAAACACTTCAGCATTACACTGTAGATTCAATCCAACTTGTAGTGCTTCTACATAGATGTAACAAGGAACTCAAGTCACTTCTGCACAAAGACAAAAAACACATCAACAAGTTAATTAATCAACTCAAAAGAGGGAGAAAGAGCACCGCGTGCGAGGAGCAGAAAAAATGAAATAAAAATAAAGAACTAGAAGAGGGATCCGACTAATGGCTGCTCCATTATCCGGTTTTATCCGGACACTAGGATTTAGGAAGGGGAAAAGAACTGATTCACGAATTTCAGTTCATACTGTGACGTTAGTGGATGCAGAAAGTCAGAATTTGGTAAGAAAACTTGTGACAACGAAAATTCGTCGTTACATTTCTAATCAAAGCTAATACGTTCGAAAAGATTAGAGCTGACGGAACCTACTTTAGAAAAAGGTTATACGTCACTCAATGCAGAAAGTAAGAAAGTTAAAAAAAATAAGTAAGCACGAAAGCTCAGTAGTGAATTTAAAAATCAAAGACAACCTTCGATATGACTTGCTGAGCTGACGAGACATAAATATATAATACCTAATATACAATACACTTACACATACAATAAATCAGATGATAGTTGTATAGCAAAATTTTGTTGCGAATTTGTGATATTTTTATTTCAGCAAATCGGTAACACATTTTACGCGATTACGAATCCTTTTTATAGGATCTGAGTAAAAAAAAATGCGTACTAAGTGCGAAAATTTTGTACAAATGTATGCTTCCTTTGTTTGCTTGTGTGATTCGTTATGCCATTTGCTAGCCATTTCAACTTACTCATTCATAAATAATTACTCCATACACATAAAGGCGAGTCATGTAACCTACTCTCTGGTGCCCCTCCGAAGGTTGGCTACTAAATCATTCTCTTGATAGGCGAAGGCTTTTTTCCTGTACAGCCTCGGACTTCAATTAGAAGATTCCTGGGTTACTCCCTTTCTTATGTTCTTGTGACTTGAATGCTTGATATACGGTGGTAACGAAACTTGTGGAGTTGCTAAAAATATCATAGTAAGTTCAAGTACAGTTTTGAAAATAATATTTGCATAGGATTAACTATACTTATTTAAAAATACTGTTATATTGTTTATTTTCATATGTTTTTCCTGAAACAAGCCAGGAAAACGTATTTCACCAAATACGGAAAGTCCATAAGTCGTTTTACATAACTGACTTCCTAACTTTCAAAACACTTGTGACCCAATATTTACACATCTGTTACTTAAAGAAAAGTTGAACGTGCCCGGAGAAAATTCTTCCTTTTGGGGATTTATGAAAACGAATGAGAATTTAGAGAACGTATTTTATGTTATTTAAGTTTCCAATTTTTCAGCAAATGTAACTGAACTTGTAACAAAATAATCTTACTTAGCTAATACACACGACTTACTAGCAAGTATATAAGATAGGCCCCACATTAGCGCCCTGTGTGACACCAAAGCTCTTTTTGCAATGATTTATGGAATTGGAGTCGAGTCCGTGCTCTTTTTATCGTTCGGTTAATGGTTTTTGCTATTGCCACTGTGAAGTATGGTTTTAATCAAATGGAGAGAAGATAGAGTGGAAATAAACCTTGGACTTTTATGATTTATGCGTTGTAGTGTCAAAAGCTTTATTGTAATAAGTTAGCAAAATATTGCTTTTTCAGTTCATATGAAAACAGTTATTGAGTCGGCATGGAAAACGGACCCTCTTCAAGTTTTATTAGTAATTCAAAATTCATCCCGAGTACTTTCTACTAGATAAATATCAATTGTCCAGAAAAGGTTTTTGCGTATCATTTCATTTGCTTTCTTCGTCGTCATCCTTCGCACAAGAAACTAAAATGTCCGTAATATTATGTTATATAACGAAAACTGTCACGCTTCTTGGGCTCTTCTATATTTTGTGGAGGTTTTTCTGTTCTCTCTGTATAATTCAAAGGGGAAGACGTAGCGATTTTAATCTGCAAAATAATAAGCAGAATAAAAGTTCTTATTATAATCCGCTTTTTAAGCTTAAAAAAAATGTGAATTAGAGAAGTAAAGTTTCTTCCATGCTGGCCTGGGAGCAAAAGAAAAACATAAAAAATGCCAGCTGCATTTCCTCCCGGGCATGCTGTTAAAACCAGCTTAGGGATCCGTGTGGGTTTCAGTATATTGTAATTTAGGCGATGGGCTGACAACCTGTCACTACAGTAATATACCAACAAATCTATCTTAAATAACCCTCCAAACTTTGTCAGACGTGGCGGAACGACCTTTGTTTGGGTCGTTTACGCTCTACCTACCCTATTAGGGATAAAGGCGTGATTATATGTATGTATGTAAGTTTCAAATAAATGAAGCCAGAATTTATATTAATAAAACTGTTTTTAACGGATTTAAGTTATGTTTTATTTTGTTTTTTATTCCAACGTTTCCTTAAATTACACAACATAAATCAGGTATAAATAGTTTGATGGATATAAGTAACATGTTGTGTGAACCTCATAAATCATGAAGCCATAAGATTATTCTATTTAAATAAAGCCGTGGGGTTGAATTTAAAACATAGCTAAATAAATTTTCCACTACATCACCTACGATTAGGTTTCAATCGATTCAAACTTTGAATCTAGTAATATTCAAAGTTTATGACGGGATTAAAAATAGCCACTAAATTTCGCTATCACTTCCGAACTTACACCGATCAGCTAATGTGTATTTCTGAGTGAAAATTTTGCGGAAAATGATAAATAGGGCTCCGACGGGAACCGCATTTTGATGGGGGGCCTTTTGTATCGTATCTTGTTTCGTAGGAAGCTTATCCTCTTCCTGAATAATGTGTGGGGCGTTTAGGTTGTTATTATAAATAAGGTCCCGGGTGGGGACGAAAGCCGATACCCAATCAGGGACCCCAATGTTGTACTACACGATTCAAGTAAGGACAGGCCCTTGTCGTAGATGGAAGCGAATAATTTGAAATGACAAAACGGTTTCAACATAGGTACCGTAGTCCCATATAATATTACGATAGAGTCGCAACTTGTTTTTAATTTTATCTTTTTTATGCTTTGGTTTGAAATGATGCGAACCCTAAACAGATTTGAAAAGAAAGAGCAGCTAAGTGGCTTAAACACAAAGCAACTCGAATAATGCGAAAACTACTTATACTTTTTCTTTTTGTGTATTTATACTAGAATAGTGATAACGTTTTAATATGATTTATTGTATTTGTTTTATTTTCTCGACTGCATTGCAATTCTTCATTATTTAATTATTGATAATACGAGTAACAATGTTTGTATTTTAAAACTACACCAAATTGTCTACCTACTCATCTACTACAAGACATGTGACCCAAAACTTTGAAGTACTAAATAAATTATGCAAGTTTTAAGGACCTTCAAAGCCTAATCTACCCTTTATCTGCAAGGTCTCCCTTAAAAAGGAAAGGGCATTAGATCCTTGTCCCTTAAGGCCTATTGAAAAGGCTCTACGGGATATTCAGCTTTAAGACTATTATGGAAATTTTGGTGACCGCCTTTTTACACAATGATGACATTTTAATATTAGGCAGGAAGATGTTCAAAGGACTCAATTATTACTTTCGGCTCGTTCTTTGAATGTTCTCATGGCAACTAAGATGAGCCGAAGATTAAAAAAGAAAATTCTGATGAAGGGTTTAAGAGGATAAAATGCGCGCCTTTTTATTATAACTACGCGGATTTTGTTTTAAGATATTTTTGTGCAACCTTGTGATTTTTCTTTTAACAAGAATAATATTAATTAGTAAATTTTTGGTGCTTTAACATCACAGGGTTTAATATTTTTTATAGGATTATTAAGCCAGCAATTAATTTGATTTAGAATATTATCCTTAAGATATTTTTTCTTCCAAAAACCCTTGTTCAATCTCCTAGATTAGATAGCCACCCCATGAAATACGGTATAAGGCGAGGGAGATGATGATGATCATGTTTCTTCTCAAGCAGTCGGACGGGAATCAAGCTATTTACTCCGGATGGAGCTCAAAGCTAGTCTACAATAACAGTTAAATTCAAACTAATATTCACAATAGAAACAACAATATAAATTTAGCAACTTCAGCGTCTCAACATGTAGATACCATTTCTGAAGTTGTTCGTAAGGGTTGCCACTTTATCCAGATAAATAGGACAGTATCAGACTTTGAAAAATAAAAATTAATGCAATACAGTAAATGATTCCGAATTAGAAAAGCATCACTTTTCTCAGTGGATGTCATATAAAGTCAGTTAAAGGATATAATTCAGGAAATGGACAGCTTTCCTTGTAAATGACACTGTCACATTTTGCCAATCCGACTTAAAAGCTTGGTGAATATCCTTCAACTTTACTTGTAGGCACATAAATAGATCCCTACAAATAATACTCACAGTAGTGAACTATTTCTTTTTTTACCTTGTTCATGTTTTTTGTTTCTTCCATGCTGGCCTGGGAGCGAGAGACAAAACATAGAATGTGCCACCTGCATTTTCTCCCGGGCATGCTGTAAAAACCAGTTAAGGGATCCGAGAGTTTCAGTATATTGTAAAGTGTAATTTAGGCGATGAGTTGACAACCTGTAACTGAGCAATATACCTTAAATTCTAACTTAAATAACTCTCAAAGTTTTGTCAGACGTGGCGAAACGACCTTTGTTTAGGTCAATTACGCTCTGCCTACCCCATTATCGATAAAGGCGTGACTATATGTATGTATGTATGTTTTTGTGAATGTCTTCTTTTTATCTGTAAATCTGGCAACCCCACTCACATGTCGACCTTGACTGCTCGATGTTGAACATCCTGTAATATCTCAACTCGCAAGTTCGGAACAGCCTGTATCGCCGCAACACGAAGCGTTAATTAGAGGAAAACGGAACACGCCTTGTACTCAAACTTTGACGGGTGCAAGATTGACTGGTCTGACTTGGGAAATGTTGCTATGTTGATGATTTACTTTGAAGGTATTTTTTTTCCTTCATTCTGATCTGAGAGCAAGAGAAAAACATAGAACGTGCCAGCTGCATTTCCTCCCAGGCACGCTGTAAAAACCAGCTAAGGGATCTGAGGGTTTCAGTATATTGTAATTTAGGCGACAGGCTGACAACCTGTCACTACAGCAATGTACCTACAAATCTATCCTAAACAACCCTCAAAACTTTGTCAGACGAGGCGGAACGACCTTCGTTTAGGTCGTTTACGCCCTGCCTACCCCTTTGATAGTGGTCGTTACTCAAATCATGTCAGAGGCCTAATAGCTGCGCTACTAGGCGGTTTAAAAACTCTGACACCAGGGTTCTTCGGGTCGTTGTTCGACTTGAGAATCCACTCGCTAAGAAGAAGAATAGAAATAATAATATCCATCAAAAAGCTGTCACACGTGTCAATCAAACTTAAATATACCGAACATACTGGGTGTAAGGGACAGTGTCCCGCAAACTGATAGGGGTTGCTCAGTCAACGAAACTGAACAACTATCAGCAGGACTTTTATCAGGTGGTAATTTTGTATGGGAAGGGATTTTTTTTTTTATCTCCTGAAATAATTTCCCGGTAAAAGTTGTTCAGTTTCGTTGACTGTGCAGATCAGTTTGCAGGACGCTGTCTTATATACCCGGTATCTTATTCATGCTGGACTGGGAGCGAGAAAAAAATATAATTAGTATGTGCCAGCAGCATTTGCTCCCCGATTTGCTGTAAAAACCAGCTAAGAGATCCAAGGGTTTCTGTATATTTTAATCCAGGCGATAGGCTGACAACCTGTCATTACAGCAATATACCTACAAATCTGTCTTAAATAACCTTCAAAACTTTGTCAGGCATGGCGGAACGACCTTTGTTTAGGTCGTGCCTACCCCATTAGGCATAAAGGCGTGATTATATGTAAGTATGTATGATTTATGCCCATTTTGAACTTGCGTAAGTACGAATAAGTTCTTATAAACATTGCGGCTCCTGTATTTTTGTTCTGAATAAGGAAAAGTCAACACAACATGTCGAAAATTTTCGCAAAACAAACGGATTTAACACATCAAAAGGTCCCGAAATAAAACAAATTAAACTCAATACTTTACGGGTTTCCATAGAAGTTACTAATTAAATTTTGATGTTGGATTTCAGGGAATAATGAGTCATTTTTAGTGCGGTTATTTTATTGAATACGTCTTTAATCGAGCTTGTTTTCAATAAATTAATTTCTACCGAGTCATGATATACGGAGAACCTGACTGGCGTTGTATAACTGAACAACTTTTTACAAAGGAACTCTGACACTGGTTGGCTTGCAACCATCTTTTACTGAAATCAGTGACTTAGTAGCATAGTGAGCTCGATTCTAGGATACAACTGGCTAAATTTAAAATCTATCTGTCACTTTCAAAATAATAATATTCAAAAAGGACAGTCGATTTATACTTCACAGTTTTACACTTTTTCCGTTAGATTTTGACACGCATTGGCACGTTTCCCCTGTCCTTCTGTCAATTTTGTCCGCCATTTACAGCTGCAAAAAATGACAGATAACGCACAAAACGGTGAACGGAAAAGATCTCCTGTCCTTTTTAAATGTTTTTAGTCTGAAAGTGACCCATTGATTTGAATTTTATATTTAGCCGGTTGAATCTACTGTGTTCCGTAGTATCTTTAGTAGAACAGGGTAAGATAGATTCAGCTTTGATTTTTTCTCTCTGTCAACTTTGGCCTAGCTAGACATAAGATAAATCCAATCGACAAAACAAATATTATAATAACAAATATTTTAATATTGGACGAATATTTTATTTGATAACTTTATGAAATAGCAATATTATAATAGAAACTGCCTCCGTGGTATAGCAGTCAGAGCAATGGGCTTACGATCCGGAGGTCCTGGGTGCGATTCACAGGTGGGGTTGGACAGTTGATATTTGTCAATTTATTCGATTTTCCCCACTTTGGACAATACAGGCGGAATCACGATTCCGTGTATCGGAGGGCACGTTAAGCGGTCGGTTCCGGTCGCTGTCTTTGATAGTGGTCGTTACACAAACCATGTCAGAGGCCTAAGGCTGAGGTTTAAAAACCACCAAGGTTCATCGGGTCGATTGACTCGATACCCACACGACAGAAGAAGAAGAAGCAATCTAATAAGGCCCGTATTGGTAAACAGCACTTGAGATTGACAGCTAGTTTGAGTTCGTATCAGAAAAGTCATTTCAATACAATATGACATGTCTAATCCATACTTAATATTGCACTCAATCTTGAGATCGCTTTATAAATAGGAACCCTAATCACATACCTTTTATGAAACTGGGCACAGAAAATAAGTTATAATAGCTGTAGTAACATGTAACTACGACCTATTTCCTTTGAAGTAGTTCTCCTTAATTAAACTACAACTTGTTTTGAACCCTCTGTTTGAACCCGCCCCTGTAGTAATAGAACAAATATGCCTGAACTAGCTTTCTACCCCATGGTTTTATCCGCGGCTACTATTTTTTTTTCTTTTGGGAATGAGATATTTTCCTGTGGTAAAAATTACTTATGTCTATCTCCAGGCATCAAACTATCTTCTATTTATTCTATACTAGCTACCCGCGCCGCCCCGGCTTCGCACGGAAATTATCACTGTTTTTCTACTATATTATACATATAAACCTTCCTTTTGAATTACTCTATTAAAAGAAACCGCATCAAAATCCGTTGCGTAGTTTTAAAGATTTATGCATACATAGGGATATAGGGACAGGGAAAGCGACTTTGTTTTATACTATGTAGTTATTGGATAGCCTTTAAAGGTATGCATGTTTTTATTTTTAGTTATTCTTATTTTAACTATTCTATTTTGTTGTATTTAAATTATTTAAAATTTCCTAAACTTCAGCACTACTCTCTTCTCTTTACCTTCTCCTCTATCCAATGATTGTCTGGAATAGATCGTTTCCAGCGATAAGACCGCCTTTGTGCACATTTATTTAAGTTTATTTTTGTATTTCTTGTCTTTTGTGTATAGCAAAGTGTTTTTACTTACTTTACTTACTTACTATCTCCATACTTAAAATCATCCATGCTTTACGCTCTTTTGCGACAAGAAATGAGGACAAACAAACAATCACACATCGGCATTAATATTATAATTATCCATACATACCACACAGGTACAGCCGCATTATTATAAAAGGTCGATCAACTTTGAACCGGTGATTTCAATAAATATTTCATAAGCATTATTTAGGATTTATTATGTTTGCTAAGCATTTTTTTTGTTGATTTTTTTAATCGATTTCCAAATTCACGTTTATTTATCAAATATATTATTCTTTAACGTTTTTACGTTTTACGTCTAGTACATAGGTGTTAGTTATTTCATAGAATCGATAGGGATCCGAGGGTTTCTGTATATTTAAATTTAGGCGTTAGGCTGACAACCTCTCACTACAGCAATATACCTTCAAATCTATCTTAAACAACCCTCAAAACTTTGACAGACGTGACGGAATGATATTTTTTTAGGTCGTGTACGCTCTGCCTACCCCATTAGGGATAAAGGCGTGATAATATGTATGTATGAAAAATCAATGACTACTGATCACAGTAGTCATTGAATCTAAAAGTAAGATGATCCATGCTGTCGGATGGGCATTTAAAAAGTCGGTCCTGCGCCTAATTTCTCTCTGGTCGTGTCAGTCAATTTGTCCCATCACAATAAGAGATTGAAAGAAAAAAATGTGCACCTTTGTGTATCGCAAACACTTAGGCACTAAATCTAGTCCTGCGCAGATCTCTAGGAGATTTTCTGACATCACCGAAAATCAGTTTTAGGACTATTATTATTCTTTATTTGAAATACTATGCTCTTCAAATAATATGATTATTATTTGAAGAGCAAAGTATTTCAAATTAAGAATAAACATCAAATAGAATGGTTTGACCTATAATTTGTTCAACTGCTTTGACTCCTATCTAGGCTACATAAGAGCAGTAGGCGAACCAATTAAACCCTGTTATCAGAGTTTTCAAGTAGCCAAATAACCTCTGCCTTCTGCTAACGACCGCAATCTAGTAAAGTGGGTAGTTATAATCGCATTCCCATATTTTACACTCCCACAAGGATTCAGATTACAGAAATTCAGAAAACATTATTATACAAAAACATTCTTCAAAAATTCTTAAGATAGAAAAACATATAATGTTACAGCTGCCGGGCATGCTGTAAATGTCAGCAAAAGAGATTCGAAGATTACTGTGTATTGTAATTCACGCGATGGGCTGACAACCTGTCACTACAGCAATATACCTACAAATTTATTTTCAATAACTCTAAAAACATTGTCATACGTGGCGGAACGACCTTTGTTTAGGACGTTCACGCTTTGCCTACCCCATTAGGGCTAAAAGCGTGATTGTATGTATGTCTGAATGTAGAAAACATTAGCACAGATGTATACTTACTGATCTCTGGAGATTAAATTACAAAGTTTTTGAGGATTTTTAGCACTAACAATGCTATTTCATTGAAAGAAAGAAAATAATAAATATGTTTCGGGCAGCGCTCCAACCCGCGTCTCTGGAATGCCCCATCGCTCTATCACTAAGCTACCGAAACAGTAGTGGGAGTGACGAATTACACGGCTAGATGTCGCTAACGTCAGTATGACGTGTACATAAAGAAAATACTATGTTGTACATGTAAATCACATCATTATCACGCCTTTATCCCTAAAGGGGTAGGCAGAGCGTAAACGACTTGAACAAAGGCCGTTCAGCCACGTCTGACAATAATTATATTTTTTTCTATTTCAACGCTTATGTGAAATATAGTACAATTTGAATTAAATTATTTATTTTGTTTTCAGATTTCGTGATTTTGGGAGATTATGTAAGTGTTTAAATTTAATTAGGCATTTTCTACTAATCAAAATAGTTTAAGTCGTATTTTGAAAATTCTCAGTAAAATGCTTCTTGGACTTTCAATGTCAAAGAAGCATTTTCGTGCTTCGGAGGGCACGTTAAGCCGTCGGTCCCGGTCGCTGTCTTTGATAGTGGTCGTTACTCAAACCATGTCAGAGGCCTGGTAGTTGTGCTACTAGGCGGTTTAAAAACTCTGACACCAGGGTTCATCGGGTCGATAGACTCGATACCCACTCGACAGAAGAAGAAGAATGTCAAAGAAGCATTTTACTAAATAAGTAACTTGACCTTACTGCTTGAGTTTTGTTTTACCAAAATTGATTGAGGTATTAGTTATATCAAGCTTGTGTTTTCTTCCATGCAGAACTGTGAACGAGAGTAGAGCGGCGTTGAAGGTGACAGGTGGAATTATTCTCTACAACGGCCAAGTCACATGATATGATCCTTATTGAAGAGCTAAGAATTACTATAGTAAACCCTAGACTTGGCTCCTTTTGAGATCTCTGATTTTTATAATAATAATACCACCTTGGAACTTGGCTTTCACTTTTACATTTACGTTTTTGGTGGGATTACAATATACTGAAACCCTCGGATCCCTTAGCTTGTTTGTACAGCCTGCCTGGGAGGAAATACAGCTGGCACATTCTATATTTTTCTGTCACTCTCAGGCTAGCAAGGAAGAATGTTATATTTAAAAAAACAGAGACTGAGCACTAATATTGATAGCGCTAAAATTATTTTCCTGCAATTGCATAATAACTTGTGGGAGAGTCCGTAGCAAAAGCGCCGGAATGTCCAATAATAAAATATCGATATTGTCATATAAATAAAATATTAGCAGCACTACGTCTAGCAACTATTTGTAAAGTCTAGGGTTCAATGACCGAGGTCCAGTTGGCTAAATTTTGCTGATTCAATTTAGGTCCTTCTGTCAATTTCAGTCAAGTCGGTTACCTTCTGTTTATAAACGAAACCGAAACGCTTTTGATCTTCTTTTTGACTTTGAATGAAATACGTGTATTTTTATTTCTTATAACAATTTTTTTATGTTACATCTTTATTCCTGTTTATGATTTTCAAAAGAATAAAAGATTTCTTTACTAAGACATATTTTGATAGTGCACTTGACTGTGACATCGACTTTGAGTTCGTATCATTAATGTAATTTCAGTACAATATGGCCTGTCAGACCCATATTTAATATTGCTGTCAATCTTGAGTTCGCTTTATAAATACGGGTCTTAGGCTCGTATCTTTGAAGCGATCTCAAACTTGAGAGCAATATTAAGTATGAATTTAACAGGCCAGTTTGTACTGAAATGACATTTCGGATCGAACTGAAACTCGCTGTCACTTTTGAGAGCTGATTACAAATACGGCCCTTAGATAGTCATATAAATAATTTACCTTAGGTTAGTTTTTGAGCAAAACTTTACAGAAGTAAAACAGGTGGAAACATTATTCCGTGGCTTTAATATTCTTGTGATAACATAAAGTCAGAATAGAAAAGCCCCGTTTCTCAGTAAAACCTTCAGAGAACGGATATCAAATTTCTTACTGTCTATACCCCGAAATTGGGAGAGCCCCATTTTCAGTAAAAGATTTTCACTCGCCATTTGTAGATTAATCTTGCTGCTCTATAAGGAAAATTTTATACCTCTCTCACTTTTTCCGTATTTCTTCTAACATAGTGTTCCTAGACCTACTTTCCAAATGACACCACATTTTCCATTGAACGTTCCAGACTCGTAAATTAAAAGGAAGGTTGCCGCAAACACACGGATGAGTTCAGGTGAGTCCGTCCGATCATCCGTTCAAACGGACAGACCACCGATTCCGACCCTGTTCGACCCATCGCCTCCAATCCGACCCGACCAACTTAAATTTACCGGCGACAAAATTAGTTCTCCTAACGTTTTTCTGGAGAAAAGATCTTCGAGAACGTAATTTTGAACTTTGCCGCGCCACCCCACCAATTTATATTTGCTGACGGCGAAATTCTTTTGACTTAAAACTTTGATTTCGAACCGTTTTTAAGGTGTAAAATTTAAGTTGGTTTTGGTAGGAAAGAAAAGTTTGTAAGAAAAATCGTGGTTGATGAGCAGAAAATTGATTGGCCACGATTTTGATCGGTCACGGTTTGTTTTAATGGATTTATTGCGGTAGGTCGTTGGTTCGATTCTGGGTGGTTAATGAGTTTGATTCACTCTTGATTGTCCATTTTAGTAATTAAGTGAGGTAATTTACTTCCTGCCTTCGATATCACGATCATAACCTTCGTTCTTTAGCCTGTTAGTATAGTTTGATGGTAGTTTTATTATTTTCTTAGCTAAGCTCTACTTCTACAGTTGAGAAGTCCACTTTCTAAAAAAAATATCTTCTATTATTTCCCTGTAGGTACAATACCTTGTTGGATAAAGCAACTGCTTCCATGCTGGACTGGAAGTGAAAGAAAAACATAGAATATGCCAGCTGCATTTCCTCCCGGGCATGCTGTAAAAAACAGTAGGGGTTCTGAGGGTTCAGTATATTGCAATTTAGGCGATAGGCTGACAACCTGTCACTACAGCAATATACCTACATATCTATCTTAAACAACCCTCAAAACTTTGCCAGACGTGGCGGAACGACCTTTGATTAGGTTGTTTACGCTCTGCCTACCCCATTAGGGATATAGGCATGATTATATGTATGTTTGTAGTATCTATTTTAAATGTTAAGGTGTATATTTCCATCATCGAAAGCGTTCTGCTCTCATAGACCACTTCTTATAGTTTATCAAAAGTTTAATTTGAACTGTCATCAAAATTAATTCCTTAATTAAATCCTTAAGCTTATGAATCAACGTCTCACTAATAAAAAGTAGGCCTATAACGTAGCGTTGACTAATTTCTGTAATGAAAGCGTAATTAAGGGCGATTATTAAATTACAGTACAAGTGATAAAAGATTGAGTTGACAGCAGACTTCTTAACAAGTAATTTACACGTCGTCGGTAAATTAAGAGGCGTGATTTTCTATTTCTGTGCGTGTGTTATTTAGTTTTGTTGAAAGGCAATTTCAATAATTAAAATCTTATTATTGATTTTAACATTTCCATAGTTTCATACGTGATTTTATGGTATTTTGGATTTGAAGGTATACCCACTAATTTATAATCAAACTACTTCATTGAAAAAAAGGAGTGTTATAGCCCAAAAAGAAAAAAAAAACTTTACTGGATTAATAAGTTGATCAGAGCTTCGACAAGCTTTTGTCTTTGGGTCGAATCTTGGTCGCGTACCTGTAACGTTTATATTTTGTACTCTATTTATTTTCATACATACATACAATCACGCCTATATCCCTAATGGGGTAGGCAGAGCATAAAGGACCTAAAAAAACATCGTTCCGCCAGGTCTGACAAAGTTTTGAGGGTTATTAAGGTTTTTTAAGATAGATTTGTAGGTATGTTGTTGTAGTGACAGGTTGTCAGCTCATCCCCTAAATTATAATATACAGAAACCCTCGGATCCCTTAGCTGGTTTTTGCAGCATTCCCGGGGGGAAATACAGCTGGCATATTCTACGTTTTTCTTTCGCTCCCAGAAATTACTCGTATTTTCATGTTCTCTTTGTACATCTTTGCGTGATTTTACCTTTTTTATAAAATAGTCAACCTCTCATGTTTTATACTCCACCCAAAGGACTCAAGTTAGAGCTACGAGCGGGCAAGTGGACGCAGAAATTACTGTCCTTCCCCGGAATTACTGTCCCACTGTCCTTAGCGGAAAATATTATATTTGACGTTTCTGTGTTTTAATTTCTATGCTTCGGAGGAAGTTACTGCTATTGGAATTAGAACTCTATTGCCTTGTAATAAAATATATCTTAATGGGTGATATTTATTGGGTTTTGTATTTGGTAGTGTTGCACTTTTTGTATTTTTCCTAAAATTACGCTATTTTCCTACTAGACATATCAGAAACTTTTTATGAGGTGTCAAAAACGCTTTGATGTCAGTCCGTCGCCTAAATTACAATATACTGAAACCCTCAGATCCCGTAGCTGGTTTTTACAACATGCCCGGGAGGAAATGCAGCTAGCACATTCTATGTTTTTCTCTCGCTCCCAGGCCAGCTCGAAAGAATATAATATTTTTGAAGTAACTTTATTATATATGAATACTAGCTTTCCGCCCGCAGTTCTATTAAATGAGGTAAAAAGTAAGGATCCCACCTATATTTCCACCAAATTTTATCGAAATCCGTTCAGCCGTTTAGATGCGAAGGAGTAACAGACTGACAGACAGGCAGCATAATATTAGTTAGGAACGAGTATAGATCAGACGAAGAGGATGGAATTCTACAAAAAGCTTGTCATATTTTATTCTACGGCCAACATTTTGTTAATTTTATTGACCATTATAGTTCTTTTATGATGTTTTTTCAATATCATTGAACTTGTAAAGATTCTAATCTAGATCATAACAGGATATAATAAAGAACATTCTTTCGTTTGTATCTGATTGAAAACAAACTTGATTACAATTTTCGACAAAATTCATTCAACATGTTTCATTAAAAAATATTTCGTTCCATGGAAAGTTTTTAGTTAGTTTTAGCACTTATAGATCATGCATGACTATTTTAATTTTATCTTATAACTAGCGACCCGCCCGGCTTTGCACGGAAATTATCAGTGTTTCTCTACTATGTTATGCATGTATTATACATATAAACCTTCCTCTTAAATCACTATATCCATTAAAAGAAACCGCATCAAAATCCGTTGCGTAGTTTTAAAGATTTAAGCATACATAGGGATATAGGGACAGAGAAAGCGACTCTGTTTTATACTATGTAGAGATATTCCTCTTATATAGTAACTAATACCTTTGTATGTTTAGCTCTTCTGAAAGTTGAACAGATTTCCACACCAAAGAGAGCCACTCGAAAAATAAAAATCCACCAGTCAGCACAATACAAGCACTATTATGCAGCCCGTGAAAATAGTGTTGCCAACATCAAAAATAAAAATCTTTCAGCAACCCCTGCTGAATATTTCAGAGGCCCGCACCACATCAGAGAGCGTTCTAATGATAAATTCAAATCTCGATCCTCGGGAGAACAAAGCAATCAGCCGCCGAACAAAGGTTATAGCGCGCGGCAACTTCGCCTAGGAACAAAGTGGGGCTAGAAAACGTGCGGTTTTGAGCTAGCTATAGAATAGCTAGTCATCAAGCCTTATCGCGCATCTTACGGGCTTAACTACTTATGTAGGGGATTGAACGAGGGGACTAGTTTTTACACAGAGCGACCGCCATATGACCTTCGTAACCAAGAAAGGAAACCAGACCCTAACCTAGATTAGGCTTTTCCCGGGTTAGCGGCAAACCCAGCTGTCAGTGTTTTCAAGCCACCAAATGAGCCTCTGACTTGGCTGAATGACTAATATCTACTATATTAACCAACGACGATCAACGGCTCAACGTGCCTTCTAAAGCACGGTAACGGGCGAGTTGTTATGTACCACTACCGGTTACAAATGCATGGCCTGACCACGGCAATGGTTGCTTAAAATACTTTATCGGAATGATAGAACATTAACCATTTACACCAACGAGCACTATATAATAACTAGTGATGGCCGCGAAAGAGTTTCACGATAGAGAGAACTCACTCAAAACGAGAGAACAAACGCTTGCGTACCCCACTTCCTACCAATTGCCTATGTGGAGATGTTTTATTGGACTTATTATACACAAGAAAGCACGTAATATCGATTCACAAAAAGCTGGAGGTAGATCCAAAATAACTCAAACATTTATAAAACATTACAATTAGCCGATTTTTTTTTAAAGTTTCATTCTTACTAATAACATGCACATTCTTTTTTAATTTTAATTTACTAAAATAGGTACACCAACAGTTAATACATTACACATTGTAACAAACATATTATAATTAGGTTGTTTAGTCTAATGTAAAAACCAATTACAGGTATACACAACATTTTTTTCTTACAAGTACCTACTAACAAAATTCTATCACCCGCAAATCCATTCAGTCACATTTATAGAAAGCTTTTAAGCGCTTTAGTAAGTTTTAGAAACGCGTTAAATCTCGCTGTTTTAGTGGCTACAACTGCCATATCTCCAATTTCGTGGCTCATGCAACTTCCACGAAAAGAGCCAGCGGTGTGACTTGGCAGGAAAGTTCGTTTGGCGGATTTCGACTGATTAAATTCAATTATGTTCACCCCGGAATAGTTAAACTCTTTGCTGAGCATTATTTTGACAAGCTTGAATCTTGGAAATTGTCTTAAGAAACTTGTCGACCATTGGAAAGATCTTTTATTCAATGAATAACTAATTTCTTAATGGTATGATAGCTATCTTACTCCTATTATAAACATTTTTGGTAACTGGTAACTTCATTTCAGCCTACTCTATCTACCCTTCGTTTGTTTGCTATTCACACCGATACCACAGGGCAGGCACTCCATACAAGCCGCCGATTTTCGTACTACATGCGCTAAAAACGTGTTCGTACAGTTTTAAAGTGGGTTTGCGTGCTTCCGACTAGTCGAAACGGCTCGCGTACCCGTTGACGCGGGGGAGACGTGGTGAGGTAACATTTCAGATGGGGGCTGGAGCCTTTTCTTTACCGTTACATAATATTATATTTTCTTTTCCGATACTATGCCTCCTGCAACTGCAACTTCCATGCTGGACTGGGAGCGAGAGAAAAACATAGAATGTGCCAGTGGCATTTCCTCCCGGGCATGCTGTAAAAACCAGCTAAGGGATCCGAGGGTCTCTGTATAAACTGTAATTTAGTCGATGGGTTTACAACCTGTCACTACAGCAATATACCCACAAATATATCTTAAATAACCCACAAACTTTGTCAGACGTAGCGGAACGACCTTTTGTTTTTAGGTCGTTTACGCTCTGCCTACCCCATTAGGAATAAAGGCGTGATTATATGTATGTATGTGCCTCCTGCATCCACTATTTCCTCGTGATTGCCACTGTTGCCAATCAGACCATCTGGCTGGCACGTACTATTAAAAATTCTGTGCTGGTGGTCTGCCTACTGGACGTTTTGATGATAACGGCAGCCGCCACCGTTACCGCCTTGGTCCACCGTCTTGTTTTTTAATTTGTTATTAAATACTCGGTCACCAAAAAATATATTAACTTAATTCATAATAATTAAAAGTATACTCTTGTAGATAATCTATACTTGTCAAGTTTAATTTAAATAATACCGCGAGATATCCTTGGAATTTAATATTACCATCTAAAAAAGCGTATTAATGGACAGATTTGCTTCTTCTTCTGTCGAGTAAGTATCGAGTCTATCGACCCGATGAACCCTGGAGTCAGAGTTTTTAAACCGCCTAGGAGCACAACTATCAGGCCTCTGACATGGTTAGAGTTACGACCACTATCAAAGACAGCGACCGGGACTGACGGCTTAACGTGCCCTCCAAAGCACGAAAATTTTACACAGATTTGCTAAAAATCATAGTTTAATTACAAAATATCTAAAAATTATATTATGGGTTAGTTTAAAATGGTTAATAAAAGTATTCGAATTAAATACTACTATTCGGGTTTCATGTGTATAAAATTATATAAAAATTCTATTTGAATTTTAGAAATACAATTTTGTATTAAGTGCGGGATATACGTTAAAAATATAGTATTGTACTTTTCTAAAACTACGACAAAGTCTTTTATCCAATAAAAAAACAGTTATTTTATTAACGAATAAAATGACCTGACCTTTAGTCTTACCTAATAATTTACTTAGAAACTTGTTTCAATGTAACTAAGTATATAATTCGAAAGGGCACGCTAGGTTTCTCCGAATTTAGTTAGAAAGGTTGATACGTCTATTGCTTTCATTATATCGTCAATAATATAAATAGAAAAGTAAAATAACTATGTTTCTAGAAAAACTATATTAATGTAGACAAATGATAGAACAAGACATTTTGTTTGTTAACCCGGGACAATTTATTTACCTAATTTGTTTCAAATTTTTCCATTGAATCATATCTAGACTAAATTATATTCAACATACATACATAAATCACGCCTTTATCCCTTACGGGGTAGGCAGAGCGTTTAACGCTTCGTAAAAGGCGCTTCCACCACGTCTGACAAAAATTGAGGGCAATTTTAGATTGTAATATGTATTGCTATAGTGACAGGTTGTCAGCCCATCGCCTAAATTACAATACACTGTAACCCTCGAGTCCCTTTTGCTGACTTCAACAGCATTCCCGGGAGGAAGGGCAGCTGGAACATTCTATGTTTTTCTATCTCTCCCAGTCCAGCATGGAAGTATATTCAACCTATGTTTTTATACTGTGGCTTATTCTACACAGGTCACGGCACTTTTTTGAAGCACCCATATACTCGTTGTAAGGGACAGCGTCCCGTAAACTAATAGGGCTCAGTCAATGAAACTGAACAACTTTCACCAGGAAATTCTTTCGGAATTACCTGGAAATGACTTCCCATACAAAATTACCACCTCAATCAGACAATTTGTACGGAATTAGTCCTAAAAAATAAACCTTCTGATGGTTGTTCAGTTTTGTTGACTGAGCATCCCCATCAGTTTGCGGGACGCTGTCCCTTACTTTATATTATAATACCTACTGATTTTAATACGATAAAAAAATATGCTCATAAAGACTATTCATAATGATTAAAAAGGTCGTTCTTACTAACTACTACGAACTATAGTACAAACATACATACATATAGTCTTTATAGCCTTTATCCCTATTACGGTAGGCAGGCCTAAACAAAGGTCGTTTCGCCATGTCTGTCAAAGTTTTGAGGGTTATTTAAGATAATAGATTTGTGGGTATATTGCTGTAGTGACAGGTTGTTAACTCATCGCCTAAATTGTAATATACTGAAACCCTCGAATCCCTACGTTGATTTTTACAGCATGCTCGGGAAGAAATGCAATTGCAGCTGGCACATTCTATGTTTTTCTCTCGCTCCCTGGCCAGCATGGAAGATAAATGACTATGCTAGAACTAAGCAATTGAAGTAGAACATTATTTTACTTTTTTTATATTCATAACCTTTTATGTACGAACTTTTGTTCATTTCAAAGTTCCCGTAAGTTGGTACATTATAGATAAAAGTTCTGAGAAAACAGTTTCTTGGATGGACATGACGAATTTACTACGAATAAGGAATATGTCATTCCTTATTTTTAGAGTATTTATGAACAATTCTTGTCGGTTCTAAAGGAAGTATTCTTTTTTTTATAATTAAACTAAAGGTAAGTACATTTTTATACCTTAATCTACTCGCCAAACTTAAAGATAGATGGCGAGATACGCCTGAATGTAATTTCTTAGACTTACCTTAAATTAACGGCCTACATACATACATATAGCCACGCCTTTATCCCTAATGGGGTAGGCAGAGCGTAAACGACCTAATCAAAGGTCGTTCCGCCTCGTCTGACAAAGCTTTGAGGGTTATTTATGATAGATTTGTAGGAATATTGCTTAGTGACAGGTTGTCAGCCCATCGCCTAAATTATAAAATACTGAAACCCTCGGAGCCTTTAGCTGGTTTTTACAGCATGCCCGGGAGGAAATGCAGCTGGCACATTCTTTGTTTTTATTCTCGCTCTCAGGCCAGCATGGAAGGCATGCTTATAAAAAAAATTATAATCTTGAAAATAAAAAAATAGAGAAATATATAAAAAGATAACATTGCTGAATGACTTTTATCTACAAGTGAGTCCCTTAATTTTGATTTTAATACCCCTATTCTACTTAACTTACTTAACTTATTTACTCTAGCATTAACGGTACCCTACGTCAAAGTCCTTATTATTTTCGCTCGAACCAACAACAATACTTGGTACTTATCATATAAACGTCCAGAGGATCTTTTATTCTGCCTAGTACTGGGACTGACAACATAATACGAAAAATATGATAGGCGTAACGGTCTACGGGCTTTTGCGGTCTGAACCTCTGGAAATGTTTGTGTGGAGAAGAAATAAGAGATTCAATTTCTTTCTTGTGGAAAAGTGGTTTTGTTGATAAAATATATTAAACTTTGATGCTATAACAGGCTATCTAGCTATAAGTTTCATAAGACATCGTGGTGAAACTAAAAGTCGACTCGAATTTAGATTTCAACAGCTAAAACTAAAATTAAAATCTATCTGTATTGAATAAGGACAGGCGATTTAAACTCTATGGCTTTACTTACTACACTTTATCCGCTGGATTTAGACGCGATTTTGCAAGTTTCCCCAGTGTTTCTGTCAATTTTATCCGCCATATCAAATGACGGCGGATAAAAATGACAGATAACGCATAAAATCACTGACTATAAATCAAAAACCGGAGAGAATAGATCTCATATCCTTCTCCAATGTTTTAAGTCTGAAAGTGACAAATAGATTTTACTTTAGGTTTAGCCGGAAAATCTAGAATCGAGTTCAGTGACATTATCAGGGAGCAAAGCAACAAAAAAGTCATGGGAACTTAATTTTATATAACGTCAGAAGTCATCAAATAAATAACATCTACATCACACTAATCGCTTTCGATTAGTTACGCAAAATCTAAATGGAATAGAAACCATCATGGCAGTCGTCATAGTTCCAATTTTAAATTCAAATTGTGACAGTTTGCTTTCGGTATCTTTCGGAAACATTCGGATGAGGTCGTATGCGCGAGAGCAGACTTCAAGGAACCGCATATTAATCGATCAGAATACCTATTTTAAAATGTATAGTAAGCTGAATATTTATTTATTCTGAACGATTTTATTAAAAAGGATATCATTTCTTTTGAAGTATTCGGGTATTTTGAAATACAATTAAAAACACAAAACAAATTCACTTTAAAATATTGTAACAAAGATCAATTGTTTGCGTGAAGTATTTTCTTAATTACAAATCGAAATAAACCACTATCTTTATGAAATGTACCTACAAAGCGATGTACCTACAAATCTATCTTAAATGGCCCTCATATCTTTATCAGACGTGACGGAACGACCTTTATTTAGGTTGTTTACGTTCTGCTCACCCCATTAGGGATAAAGGCGTGATAATATGTATGTATGTATCTTTATGAAACTATTTATTGTACACAGGACAAAATACGTGGGAAAAGTTCATGTCAAAAAAAAATACCTCTAAGCACACTTAATAAAGTGAATCCCGTATTTTTGGGTGCCGTTAACTCAACTTGGTTACGTATATCGAATACTTGAGACTTAGTTACGCATCATAAAGTATGTAAACAGTTTGTAAGTATCAGAATACTTACCCACATAAATTAGCTAAGGTAATTTAGTGCTATGTTGATGGATGTTCTTAAGCCATAAATAATTATGGAATACGCTAGCCATTTGCAATTTCCGATGCAAAGTTAGACGTTACATTCAAATAAAATTGAAAACTAATGCCAAGTAATCCAAAGAAAATATATAACACGTGAGATTTTTTTTTTTACTTAAATAATAGAGAAAGAATCCTAAGTTTTCGGTATTTGTGACACATTTTAATGTGAACAAATAATGTTTTATTTTAAATACAAAACCAATACATACATACCAACTTATACTCACGCCTTTATTCCTAATGGGGAAGGCTAAACAAAAGTAGTTCCGCCACGTTTAACAAAGTTTTGAGGGTTATTTAAGTTGGATTTGTAGGTATATTGCTGTAGTGACAGATGGTCAGCCCATCGCCTAAATTGCAATATACTGAAACCCTCGGATCCCTTCGCTAATTTTTACAGCATGCCAGGGAGGAAATGCAGCTGGCAAATTTTATTTTGTACTCTCGCTCCCAGTCCATCATGGATGAATACTAAATAGCTCTTATAATTTCGAGTTGACTGTACAAGAACTAACACAGGCGAAGAGAATATTAAACAAGATATCGGATTACAACTACTATAACATTAGTATACCCGCGCTTCCAGTTTACTTTTTAATTTGAATAATATGCAAAATAACACGTTTAGAGAACTGTGCGAGTTTGGAGAAAAAAATTGCAAGGAAATTCTTCGCATTCTAGTAGACATGTTGGAATATCTGAGCAAGTAGAAATTTAACACTGTATTAATCTCTTCCATGCTGGCCTGAAAGAAAAACATAGAATGTTTTAGCTGCATTTCACCCCGAGCAGGGGTATCAGTATATTGCAATTTAGACGATGGGCTGACAATCTGTCACTACAGCAATATACCTGCAAAATCTATCTTAAATAACCCTCAAAACTTTGTCAGACGTGGCGGATCGACCTTTGTTTAGGTCATTTACGCTCTGCCTACCCCATCAGGGATAAAGGCGTGATTATATGTATGTATGTATTAACCCGAACAGTAGAACATCTGTGTCTATTGTTTTTGAAATTTAGTTCAAATTTAGGTACCAACATATTTTCTACTGTCTTATAAAAGCTTAAGTAAAATATATCTAAGATAGGTAATACGACATGACCAAAATTATTGATTAAATCTACATACATACGTATATATAAATATATATATATATATATAATCACGCCTTCATCCCTAACGGGGTAAGTAGAGAGTAAACGACCTATAAAAGTTTGTTATGCCACGTCTGATGAAGTTTCGGGGGTTATTTAAGATATTTGTAGGTAAATTGCTGTAGTGACAGGTTGTCAGCCCATCGCCTAAATTGCAATATAAACAGAAAACCTGTGATCTCTTAGCTGTTTTGTTACAGCATGCCTGGGAGGAAATGCATCTGGCACATTGTATGTTTTTTCTCTCGCTCCCAAGTTAGCATGGAAAAAGGTACATAGCGAGCTGAATCAGAGGCTTTCATGTGTCATTGCTTCAAACATTTATTTCTTGTTCTCAAATTCATTGATACTTTCATTGAATGTTATAATATTTTCTTTTTTTTACCTACACCAAAAGAAAAATTGTTGATACAATTTACGAATGGCTGATTTAATATTTGTATACGTGTTCGCCTATATTGTATAACCTTGACCTTAAATGTTGCCAAGTGTATTTAGGATGAGGAACGCGACTAGGGGAAACTGTCATTCGAATAAAAAAGCAATAAAAAAGAGCCGGTGGATGGAATAAAAAAATAAAGGAAGAATCGAAAGGATACAGTCATAATCTTTCACAATGGCCCATTATTAATGGGTATTAATGGGTTCTTCCATGCTGGCTTGGGAGCGAGAGAAAAACATAGAATGTGCCAGCTACATTTCCTCCCGAGCATGCTGTAAAAATCAGCGAAGGTATTCGAGGGTTTCAGTAAATTGTTATTTAGTGGATGGGCTGACAACCTGTCACTACAGCAATAAACCTACAAATCTATCTTAAATAACCCTCAAAACTTTGTCAGACGTGGAGGATTGACCTTTGTTTAGGTCGTTTACGCTCTGCCTACCCCTACCCTATTTGGGATAAAGGCGTCATTATATGTATGTATGTATTTATAAATGGGTATAAGTTTTCGTACTCTACCTTATCTGGTATAAGTTTGATGCGTCTTCAGCATATTATTTCGTTTTTGGAAAAGCTGCGTTTCAACTACTCAATGATAAGCAGCATCAGAAGCATACACATTCATTTCTGACCTTCCAAGCATTTTGACATTAGCAAGAAATTAAAAACTTGCAATAAATAGTATTATTGGGTTTTTGACTAGACGGCACGGCGACGGCACGGAGCCGTCGATAGTACCGTGCAAGAGATAATCTATGAAAATTATATTATATGTAATCGCTTTTCTACTTGCCGGTAAGGCAACGGCACAGCCTTGACTCCCACCGGTACTGTCGCCGGCCTGCCACACTGCACACTGAAAAGAATATTTGTTTATATACGAGCACATAAAGTAATGAGTTTATGACAATATTGTTAAAAATTGAATGAATCAATTTACTTGATAACTACTACCAAGTTCCTAATAATTTCAATCAAAAGAATAATTGATCTTAACATTAACTATATTGTCTCAATTATATTACTTGATGTGCTCGTATGCAAACAAGTTCCTTGATCAATTTAACCAAGTTTTTTTTTCATTGCATGTGTTTTGTATTCGTACGAAGCATGCGCGTGTGTTCGTGTGCTCAGAGTAGAACTAGGTGACACGTTATCGGGATGTTGCCGTGTCGTCTGGTAGAAAAACGGCATCGTGACGGTACTGTTGCCGTGCCGTCTCGTGGAAAAACGCCTAATAGGATCAATGTAACAACGAAGATATCTACTGCAATTGTTACCACATTGACCTCGATGGTAGAAATTTTGTTTTGCAGCGATCGGAGGGCACGTTCAACCGTCGGTCCCGGTCGCTGTCTTTGATAGTGGTCGTTATTCTAACCATGTCAGAGGCCTACTAGCTGTGCTACTAGGCGGTTTGAAAACTCTGACACCAGGGCTCATCGGGTCATTTTACTCCAGAATCCACTCGCTAAGAAGAAG
The DNA here is from genome assembly GCA_949820665.1 of Scrobipalpa costella. Lineage (NCBI taxonomy): Eukaryota > Metazoa > Arthropoda > Insecta > Lepidoptera > Gelechiidae > Scrobipalpa > Scrobipalpa costella. The sequence continues at coordinate 1,025,524 of OX463314.1, forward strand.
AAGTGATCCTTTTTTACTTAACCTGAAAGCCTTCTGCTAGTTCATCAGAAATTATTTCCCGTACGGAAAGTATAAATTATTTTCTTCCATGCTGGACTGGGAGCGAAAGAAAATCATAGAATCATATTATGCTATCACACTTTTATTAGGTCTGCTGTGAGTAATTTCTTTGTAGAAATAAGCAGTGCCTGTTGTGTCTTAATTCCTTATGTAAATGTTCTGTGTATGTTTATGTGTACAATAAACTGTTAAATAAATAAATAAATGGAATGTGCCAGCTGTATTCCCTCCCGCGCATGTAAACACCAGATAAGGGATCCGAGGGTTTAGTGTAATGCAATTTAGGCGATGGGCTGACAACCACACACTACAGAAATATACCTACAAATCTATCTTAAATAACCCTCAAAACTTTATGAGACGTGGCGAAACGACCTTTTTTAAGTCGTCCACTTTCTGTTGACCCCATTATTGATAAAGATTATATGTGTATGTATTATATTAAAGATATAGTGGCGTGTATGTGTTTTTGTAGATATCTTGTATTTACATACATACACACATACAATCACGCCTCTATCCCTTACGGGGTAGGCAGAACGTAAAACGCCTCCTAAAAGGCGCTTTCGCCACGTCTGACATAAATTAAGGGCAATTTTAGATTGTAATGTGTATTGCTGTAGTGACAGGTTGTCAGCCCATCGCCTAAATTACAATACACTGTAACGCTCGAATCCCTTTTGCTGACTTCTACAGCATGCCCGGGAGGAAGGGCAACTGGAACATTCTATGTTTTTCTTTCTCTCCCAGTCCAGTATGGAAGATGATATAATATCTTGTATTTGTATGTAAAAGTGTCAAATTTTCAAATCCGACCTATTGTTTCGCCTATCAATATCTGAACAAACAATGAGACATAGGGACTACGGTATAATGAGGGAGAAGAAATAAGCTGACTATGGGATGGATTACTTCTAACGAATTAATTGTCTCATATTGTATTCCTCTCAATAATTATCCAGGATAAAGAGCTTTATGCTTATTGGTTTTGGATAAAGCTTTCAAATTACTTTAAATGCATGCAATGTAGATGAAGCAAGATTAAATAATAGTTTAATTTGGTTCCAGTGAAAGTTTCAACAATAACCTTTAATCCTGAAACGATAGAATTTATTTTATTCTAGGAAGGTAGATCTTGAAATGATTTTTTTACAGACACACATACACATAATCACGCCTTCAGGCAAAGCGTATACAACCTTAACAAACGTCGTTCCGCCACGTCTAACAAAGTTTGAGGGTTATTTAGGATAGATTTGTTAGTATATTGCTCTACTGACAGGTTGTCAGCCCATCGCCTAAATTGCAATACACTGAAACCCTCCGATCCCTTTGCTGGTTTTTACAGCATGCCCGGTAGGAAATGCAGCTAGCACATTCTATGTTTTTCTGTCGCTCCCTGTCCAGCATGGAAGAAAAACAACACTAAGAAAAAAAAACTTGAGATCCGGGACCAAAGGAGAAAGAAAAAGGAGGCTTTGCCTCGCAGTGTGACGCTGTCTTGATTATCTCCATAGCCTTTAGAAAGTCCTAGAACTTTAAAACAAAACAGAAAAGAAAAGGTATTCTGAGAATATAACGCTTATAAGTAGAGTCTCACGGATATTTCTACCATTATTTATGACTTATTTACGACACCAAATAAAATGAACTCTACGCCTGTTCACACAAAGTTACATAAGGATTTATGTAGATTTTATTACTCTGTGACCAGTTTAGGTCATAGTCGAGCAATTAAAAGATGCGGGTATTTATACATTTATAACAGACACGAGGTCGCACTTGTGACATATTCTGGAAGTGACCCGGGGCGACCTTGCGAAGGCTGTTGTTGAACAGGTTTTTTTGTACGTTTAAAGGTGAACGAACATTATAGATGATGTTTTTGTCGCTTTCTGATAAAGATATTAGAAGCTTTTATGATTAAAATAAAACAATACTGATAAAAGGCAACTGATTTGAAGGATAATAATTTTAAATTAAATCTATGTTAATAAAAAAAACTTTATTAAATTTTCTTCCATGCTAGAATGGGAACGAGAGCAAAACATAGAATTTGTCATCTGCATTTCCTCCCCGGCATGCTGAAAGAATCAGCTTAAGGATCCGAGGGTTTCCGTATATTGCAATTTAGGTGATTGACTAACAACATGTCACAACAGCAATATATCTACAAATACAAATTTATCTTAAATAACCTCAAAACTTTGTCAGACGTGGTGGAACGACCAGTGTTTGGATAGTTTACGTTCTGCCTACCCTATTAGGAATAAAGATGTGATTATATGTATGTATGTGTTAAATTTGAAAGAGTTACAATAATTGTGTTTTTTTTTAGTTAGGTCAAATTTATTTGACAAATTTGAAATTGAAATAAAATAATAAAATAAAATGAAAAATCTTTATTTCAGGGTACAAGCCCCATACATTGCATTACATGGTCATTCATTCTACAGTTAACATTTAAAAAAAAAATATCTTATTTGAAAAAAAAAAAACAGTAGACACATATTTTTTTTTTTTTATTATTAAATTAAAGCAAAAACGTTATACAACTATCACCTTTATAGGTTCACATTTTGTTGTTAATTTCTTCTAATACAGGTTTCTACTAACGGCGGTTGGAACGCAATTCAAAAGTGGAATCTTAGAATTTAAATTATGCAAAATTAACTGTGGAGTTTAATTAATTTTACATCAGTTTTTTTTTTTAAGTTCGATAACATATTTTTGCTTATATTTGAACCACAGATCGTTCAGTTGGTATTTTCTACACTGCAGGTCAACTCACTTGATTATCTGACAAATATCTAAGATGATTCCTAGCTTCGGAAGGTACATGTTACTCTGTCGGTAGGTATTGTCTTTAATAAGTTTCGATCGTTACATCAAGGTTCAATTATAGTGTCGTTCATCTATTAGATAAACTACTTTTAATAAAAGAGTAAAGATACATACATACATGTTATCAAGCTTTTATCCCTAATGGGGAAGGCAGGGCGTAAACGACGTAAACAAAGGTCGTTCCGCCAAGTCTGACAAAGTTCTGTGGGTTTTTTTAACATAGAGTTGTAGGTATACTGTTATAGTGACAGGTAAGTGACGGATTGTCAGCCCATCGGCTAATTATTTACAATAAACTAAAAGAAAAAAAAACTGGTAGAGATAAAGTGATCACTTTTTCTTCTTCTGTCGAGTGGGAATCGAGCCTATCGACCCGCTGAACCCTGGTGTCAAAGTTTTTAAACTCCTTAGTAGCACAACTATTAGGCCTCTGACATGGTTTGAGTAACGACCACTATCAAAGACAGCGACCGGGACCGACGGCTTAACGTGCCCTCCGAAGCACGAAATCTTTGTCTTTTCGGATAATCAGGTGATTCGGCCTGCAATGTCCTAACCAAACTGGGAAAAAAAACACCAAGTTATAAATAATTATAAAGTGATCACTAATTACTCATGTTATCTATTTAATAGTACCAACAACCAAAGTACCGTTACCGGGTGTAAGGGACAACCATCCCACAAACTGTTAAGGGATGCTGAGGCAATGACACTGAACAACTTTCACAAGGAAATTATTTAAGGAACTGAAAAAAAAAGGATTGTCATACAAAATGTCCATCTCGATCAGAAAATTTGCATTGACAAGCCAGAAAAAAACTTACTGAAAGAATTTCATGGTCCCTATCAGTTTATGGGATGCTGTCCCTTACTTCCCGTAAACCAGGTGTAAAGGACAGCGTCCCGCAAACTGATAAGGGTTGCGCAGTCAACGACACTGAACAACTCCCACCAGGTTTTTTTTTCAGGAGGAGAAAAAAAAATGGCTTTTCCATACAAAATGTTCACCTAAATCATACAATTTGTATCTGAAAAAAATCCTGCTGATAGTTGTTTAGTGTCGTTGACTGAGCAACCTGGTATAAATTACACTCAATATAAATTCCAGAAAAAGGTAACTTGACCTTTCAATTAAATATTGTACCTTATTTCCTTTCAAATAATAGGATTTAGTCTTGCTTGGAAACTACGAGGTAGGAATTATCTTTAGTAGGTGCGATGCCGACTATATATTTACAGACAAACTCACATACGTGCATTATTTATTACCGAATGTTACGGAGCTTAACTTGTGCCCTTATTTCGAGTTGCTCTCGAATTTACTTTTCGGTTTAGGTGAGTAATATTTGCCTCCGTGGTCCACTGGTCAGAGCCATGGGCTCACAATCTGGAGGTTTTGGGTTCGATTCCCAGTGGGGAACACAAAGTTGATATTTGCCAATTTATCAATTTGTGAGGATTTCTCTTATTTGGTTAGGACAGCAGGCTGAATCACCTGACACACGGCCTCTTAATCGGGATCCCATAGCTCAGACCACTCCATGACGTGGGCGGTTACTGATATTTACTTCTGTCGAGTGGGTATCGAGTCTATCGACCCGATGAACCCTGGTGTGAGAGTTTTTAAACCGCCTAGTAGCACAACTATCAGGCCTCTGACATGGTTTGAGTAACGACCACTATCAAAGACAGCGACCGGGACCGACGGCTTAACGTGCCCTCCGGAGCACGAAATCTTTTTCTTTTTCGGACAATCAGGTGATTCAGCCTGCAATGTCCTAACCAAACTGGAGAAAAACTCACAAAGTGATAAATTCTCAAATATCAACTTTGTGTTTCCCCCATGGGAATCGATCCCAGGACCTCCGGATCAGGAGTCCATGGCCACTAGACTACGGAGGCAGTTATATTTACTAGCTCGATGGAAAAAAGGAAAACTCGGAAGCCTAAAACCGAATACGTCTGCCACATTCGTATAGCGTGCGTGCTCGCTTCAATTCTTGATGAGGGGACGTAAAAACCTCGACAGAAGTAGGTACAAGTTGCTCCATACTTGGCTTTGGGCTTTGATACAGGTGGGCGAATGTGGTTCATAGAAATATTGATACTGAATTAGAAACGTAGAAAGTATTAAGAATCACAAAGTTGATATTTGAGAATGTATCACTTTGTGATTTTTTCCCCAGTTTGGTTAGGACATTGCAGGCTAAATCACCTGATTGTCCGAAAAAGAAAAAGATTTCGTGATTCGGAGGGCACGTTAAACCGTCGGTCCCGGTCGCTGTCTTTGATAGTGGTCGTTACTCAAACCATGTCAGAGGCTTGATAGTTGTGCTACTAGGCGGTTTAAAAACTCTGACACCAGGGTTCATCGGGTCGATAGACTCGATGCCCACTCGACAGAAGAAGAAGTATCACCAACATCTCCCTAGCTGTATCCCGTATATCTCGGCTATCTAATCTAGGGGGTTTGACGATGGTACTGGTTTTTACACAGAGCGACCTCCATCTCACTTCTACAACCAAGACGGGAAACCAGACCCAATCCTTACATTAGATTAGTATTTCAAGCCGCCAATGCTTAGCACTGGCCTCTGACATGGCTTAACGACTAACATCTACGGTATTAAACAATGTTAACTGGGACCAACGGTTTAGCGTGCCATAAACGAACATATGAAACTCTAAAACCGAAAAACACATTGGTTTGTGGTGGGATTCGACCCACCACCTCCAGCTCAGGAGGCAGCGGCCCTATCCGCTACACCATCGGGACGTATACACCTATTCAATTTTAGGTTTGAGCATATTCTGTCGTGGTGATCGTCAACATACATATATACATACAAAAATCACGCCTTTATCGCTGATGGGGTAGGCAGAGCGTAAAATAGCCAATAAAAGTCGTTTCGCTACGTCTCACAAAGTTTTAAGGGTAGTATATTGCTGTAGTGACAGGTTATCAGCCCATCGCCTAAATTACAATAGACTGAAACCCTCGGATCCCTTGGCTGGTTTTTACAGCATACTCGGGAGGAATTTTAGCTGGAACATTCTATGTTTTTCTTTCACTCCCAGTCTAGCATGGAAGAAGACTGTTAATCACATAATATCTGATAAACCGTGGTGGAAATATTCATCGCCCGCTGCGTAGGTCTAAATTCTAAACCTCTGTGGTTCCGTAAGTTCTAATTCTATGCCGAACAAAGTTCTGTAATTCCTAAACAAAACATTATTATAATGGACATAGACATGGATTTCTTATTATAATGGACATTTTATGTTTGAATATTAATAACGCCAACTTGTATCTACAGTACTCAATCTTTTTTAATAAGTCACACAGTCATTATTATATTACATAAAATCATAAAACAAGGAGATCATCCAGCGCGTCCCCACGAGACATGGTCCCCAGCATACTGGCAGCATTTCCTCTTTGAATGGCCAAGCTGATTCGCTGGACGAGGTAAGCGCCAGCTCTGCGATCGCCAGTGATCTCGTTGAGACGCGCCGAAAGATCTGCAATAATCATTTAATAACTTGTATCTGAATTTTCACAAATTAATAAACAAATTTAATCTTTTTTGGGAATATTATACATAGATTTTCGGTATTAAATTTCACGACGTACTTTTAGTAAAATTTTATCGTATTTTCTGAGTTTTTTATTTTTATTCAGAAGTAAGTAAGTAAGTTAATTATTTATTTAGTGGTAAGATGCATGTTAAAAATTACTAACTTAGCCTATTTAATAATACCTACACTAAATGTTAATCAAGTTAATTCTTGAAGTTAATGCTCTAAATACGATTCAAAAGGATTAGTGATAAAGCTAAAAATAATAATTTTGCAAGTTTTCACACGTATCTGTTTTGAAAATCTACATCACTTATAAAAAAACCAATTACAAAAGTTACATAAAATTCAAATAATCATAATTTTTATTTAAGCGAGCTTCTATTCCATGGAAGACTCGAAAATTCTATCCCCTTGTACTTCTATATTTAACTAAATGATTCAGATCAAGAGACCGAGAATAACGCACATTATTTTACGGTTTAAGCATATTATTGGCTTTTCTTCCATGCTGGACTGGGAGTGAGAGAAATACATAGAAAGTGCCAACTGCATTTCCCCCTGGGCATGCAGTTAAAACCAGCTAAAGAATCCGAGGGTTTCAGTATATTGCAATTTAGGCGATTGACTGACAACCTGTCACTATAGCAATATACCTACAAATCTATATTAAATAACTCTCTAAACTTTGTCAGACGTGCCGGAACGACCTTTGTGTAGGTGTGATTATATTATTTTATATTTTGAAATTTAAGCTTTTTTAAAACTAGTAATGTTCAATATCTACAACTTTTAAAAGATTTTTTTATGTTCAAATTCACTACAGAAACTTCTACCAAACTTATGCTATTTCGGCACATGCCTAGCCTAAGGCAATTTTAAAAATTTAATACTCGTAGTCGTAGCTAGTTCGTTGATCCTAAATAACCAGTTCAACGATAAGTTTTGATGGTTTAGTGAATTACTTGCCAAAGATATTAATTAATATAACGTTTATTAGTGATTGACTAATATAAATCTTTATTGCTATTATTAAATTGTCAGTGTGAAGTGTTCTTTAGTCAAAATATTGACTGTTAAGTAAATTGAAAAACTATAAATTAATGAATGGACTTCCATGCTCGCCTGGGAGCGAGAGAAAAACATAGAATGTGCCAGCTGCAATTCCTCCCGCGTATGCTGTAAAAACCAGCTAATCGATTCGAAGCCTTCAGTATATTGTAATTCAGGCGATGGGCTGACAACCTGTCACTACAGCAATATACCTACAAACCTATCTTAAGTAACCCTTAAAACTTTGTCTGTATATATTTGTATATATATATATATATATAATCACGCTTTAGGCAGAGCGTAAACGACAACAAAGATCGTTCCACCACGTCAGACAAAGTTTTAAGGGTTACTTAAGATAGGTTTGTAGGTACATAGATATATATATATATGTATGTATCAATTAATGTTCAATGAAAAATAAAATGGTTACTTCAACTGTAGGACTAACATGCGCGTCAAGAGATAATTTTGTTGCGTAATTCACTCTAAATAACGCCTTGCTTTAGGCGTAGTGAAGTTTCGCGCGTACGATGACCGAATTATCACGTGGCGTGCATGTTAGCCCCACTGAACATTTTTACATGCGTGTTTTTAAATAGAAAACATTGTTTTTATGTTGCATAGTAATTATATTAATTAGTTAACTCTGGTTTTAGTTTATCGAGAGAACCCGGATGGTATAGTGGATAAAACCGCGAGGGGTGAGGTCGTGGTTCGAACCCAAGTACCAATGTGTTTTTCGGTTTTCGAATTTCATTATGTACATTTATTTGTCGCTTTTCCGTGCTTCGGAAGGCACTTTTAGCTGTTAAGTCATGTCAAAGGCCAGTGCTAAGCATTGGCTGCTTGAAAACTCTGACCTAATCTAGGATTGGGTCTGGTTTCCCTTCTGGGTTGCGGAGGTCAGATGTTAGTTGCTCTGTATAAAAACCAGTATCGTTTAATCATCTAGATTAGATAGCCAACCCAGTGAGATATGGTATAAGGCTAGGGAGATGAGTTATTTGAGTTTCAGGTATAAAGTACCCGTAGTATTAAAGTTAAAATTAAAATAACAGTCTTTCATTAAATAATATATTATGATTTGATGATGCCAGAAATATGATATTGTTACTTCGTACAATAAATGCTACAAAATTATTTTGGTAGAAAATTAACATCTGTCATACTGTATATCACTTTCATTTATTAATACGGACTTTAAAGAAATAGAGATATGTAAATAGTGACATAAAAATCTAAATTTTATACCGGTAATTTTGTGATAAAAACCGATTTTTGAACGTTTTACGAGACTTTTATCATTATTAACAAAATATGCAAAAGAACTTCATTTCGTGATGGCCCTTTTAATTTTAAATTTGCATTGACAATAAAGTTTCGTTTTTAATGTTCTGAGATAATTTTTATGATTTAAACATTCAAGATGGTTGACAACAGTGATTTATAATAAACTAAGTTAAAATGCACTAAGGAAATAAATAAAACAATAGGTTAAAAATTATATAATTGGAGGCTAATTATTTTAGTACCATAATTGTCTTGCTACCACCTTAATTGTGTTGTCGACAGTGTCTAACTGATAGGGGTTGCTCAGTCAATGAAACTGAACAACTCTAATCAGGAAATTATTTCAGGAGACGAAAATAAAATTTGACCTTTCGATACAAAATGACCACCTCGATTGTATAATTTGTATGAAAAAGCAATTTTTTTATACACTTTCTGGAAAAAAGTCCTGCTGATAGTTAGTTGTTCAGTTTCCCTGTCTGTTTGCGGGACGCTGTCTTTTACACCCCGTAAATAAATACATACATCAATTCACGCGTTTATACCTTACGGGGTAGGCGGAGGGTAAAACGCCTCGTAGAAGGCGCTTTTGCCACGTCTGTCAAAAATTGAGGGCAATTTTAGATTGTAATGTGTATTGCTGTAGTGACAGGTTGTCAGCCCATCGCCTAAATTACAATAAACTGTAGCCCTCGAGTCCCTTTTGCTGATTTCGACAGCATGTCCGGGAGGAAGGGCAGCTGGAACATTCTTTGTTTTTGTATCTCTCCCAGCATAGAAGACCCCGTATATGGCATTTTAAAATATTAATTATAAATATGGTAAGCGAAACAAAAGTTGAAAGCAAAATAAGTCACTCTAAAACTTTCTCAGATTTAACTTTACAGTTGTTTACCTCATATCACTACATAGTACAAAACAAAGTCGCTTTTTCTGTCCCTATATCGCTATGTATGCATAAATCTTCAAAACTGCGCAACGGATTTTGATGCGGTTTCTTTTAATGGATAGAGTGATTCAAGAGGAAGGTTCATATGTATAATACATGCATTATATAGTAGAGAAACACTGTTAATTTCCGTGCGAAGCCGGGGCGGGTCGCTAGTATTTGATAAACAAAGAATATTTTCTGAGAAAGCGAAGGAACCCTTTTCATGCAGCTTGGGTTTCTATAAAACAAAGCTTGGAGATAAACAATGAAAGAATATAACTTGAACTTTTTAGAATAAAATTTAGGAGACCCTTTCGTGGTTCGTTTTATTAAATTAATAAATTCTGGACTACACACGGATAGATAGAGGATTATCTTTCAAATAATGAATATTTGTTGCGTGATGGATTTTGATTTATATTTCTGCATATCATTTGCAAATTGTAGTTTACTTATTATATTTGTTAATTGGGGAAGCAGTGCATTTTTGTAACAAACACATTTTTTTATTCTTTGTGAGCAGTACTATTTAAATTGATATCTAGATGGAGAAATCTGTAACTTAAATCTTCTCTTTCCAAGCTGGTCTGGGAAAGAGAGAAAAACATAGAATGTGCCAGCTACATTTCCTTCCGGGCATGCTGTTAAATCCTATAGTATATTGTAATTTGGGCGATGAGCTGACAACCTGTCACTACAGAAATATACCTACAAATCTATCCTTAATACCCTCATTACTTTGTCAGACGTGGTAGAACGACGTTTTTATTTAGGTCGTTTACGCTCTGCGTACCCCATTAGGGACAAAAGCGTGATTATTTATGTATGTATGTAACTTAAACCTTACCTAAAGTGCTATTAATATTGCACGATGATGTCTCGAATTTATCTTTTATAACGACTACAAAATAGTTAATCGTCTTTGACTCTTTTCAAGTAGTTCAATTCTAGATTCCACCAGCAAAACTAATATTAAAATCTATATGTCATTCTCAAAATAATAAAATTAAAAAAGAACAGGCGATTTATACTCTATGGTTTTACTCATTGTCCGGTAGATTTGGACGCGCTTTTGCACGTTGCCCCAGTATTTCTGTCAATTTTATCCGTCATATTATATGACATACATACATACATAAAATCACGCCTTTATCCCTTACGGGGTAGGCAGAGCGTAAAACGCCTCGTAACAGGCGCTTTTGCCACGTCTGACAAAAATTGAGGGCAAATTTTAGATTGTAATGATTTGTATTGCTGTAGTGACAGGTTGTCAGCCCATCGCCTAAATTACGCTACACTGTAACCCTCGAATCCCTTTTGCTGACTTCTACAGCATGCCCGGGAGGAAGGGCAGCTGGAACATTCTATGTTTTTCTATCTCTCCCAGTCCAGCATGGAAGAAATATTATATATATTATATGACAGCGGATAAAAATTACAGATAACGCATAAAACAGACTATAAATCAAAATCCAGAGAGAATAGATCTCCTGCCCTTTTCCAACGTTTTAAGTCTGAAAGTGACAAATAGATTTTAATTATAGTTTAAGCCGGCAAATCTAGAACCGAGCCCATTGTAATTTTTTTAAATATATATAGGCGAGCATTTGTACGCCATCTCACCTGGTGGAAAGTGACGATGCGGACTATGTTGAAGCATACTCACCTATGTAGTGCCTATTCACTCTCGCCTTTAAAAGGCCCAGGTTATATTGTTCCGGAAACAGATCCGCCGGCAGGGAGTTCCACTCCTTAGCCGTTCGCATTAAGAATGTGGAAGCGAACCGCTTCGTGCGAATTTGTGGTATATCCACGACATAAGGGTGGAACCCCTGTCCACGCCTCGTGCTCCGGAGATGGAAAGGGGAGGGGGGTATAAGGTCATGAAGTGCTAACGCAATTGCCATTGTAAACTTATTGTCCTTCCTCTGTCAAAATCAATAAAAAAACACTTACTTAACTTTTTAAACTATCAAATCTGACCCGACCCTCATAAAATACCAGTTATTGACGTCATTTTGATTAGATTTTTATATCAAATTGAATATTTTGGACCATAGGGTCATTTAGATGTTTTTTATTAGGTCGATCAGAGAGAAAACTGATTAGGGACCGAATAATGGATCGATAGATGAATGTTGGTGATAAATTTTAGGGTTTCGATGGACAAATAAATTGTCAGATTTGTATTTATTTAACAGTTTATTGTACACTAAAACATACACAGGACAGTTCTTCATTCTATTGGATCGCTAAAGACGAGTATTTACCCTTTCTTTATTCAAGGTTTTATCAAATAATTGCTTTATTTATGAGTTACGACTTTATTAATCACATTAAATTTAAAGTCCACTAGAACACACGACAAATATAAGAAATAAATAAAATTATATTGCTTTGCCCTTGACTTTTCAACATTATGAGGCCCTATACAACGGTTCCAATAAAAATATTATTGCTCTTAGAGATGAAATATTAGATCAATAGAGGTCACTTCGGCAGTTAATAAAAGTCAGATATGGATAACTAATTAATAATAATTTACTCACTTTATTAACTATCTTTATTGAATTTGTTAACACGTCATGTTGATATGATGCAATGTTTTTATAAGTTTTACTTCTAAGTAATTTGATAATATTTCCGTGAATAAGCGAATAAGTCAAATAATAATAGTATTATGATTTGTACTAATAACGAGCTTGATTCTAGATTTGCTGGCTCAAACTAAAATTAAAATCTATTTGTCACTTTCAGATTAAAAACATTGGAAAAGGATAGGAGATCTATTTCTCCGGTGTTTGATTTATAGTCCATGGTTTTATACGTTATCTGACTTTTTTATCCGCCGTCATATGATATTGCGGATAAAATTGACAGAAATGTTGGGGAAACGTGCAAAAGCACGTCAAAATTAAGCGGACAAAGTGTAAAACCATATAGAATCGCCTGTCCTTTTCCAATTTTATTATTATGAAAGTGACAGATGGATTTTAATTTAAGTGGCATCTATAATCGAGCCCATTAGATGAAAAATGTGTAAAAGTAAGTCCAATTAACTTAAAAAATATATTTTAATAAAAATACAAATGTTAGATGGTTTTAATCATAGACATTTAACTTCATATCCTATTTTCTGGAATTCAATCGCGATTCGAAAAGTCTTAAGTTCGAAATAAAATCAAAATATAAAATACCATTTTTAATTTTGTACGGAACCGACCTCTGCTTTCATAATTATTTTCATCAAATAAAAGCTTTTAATACAAAAGGCTACGATATGAACTAACACGACAATATCAAATAATAAGTTTACGATAGGCAGTTACACTAAATTTCAAAGATATTTTGTGATATGATAACTTTTAAATTAAGTTACGTTTTACTTACTTTGAGTATTCTTATAGAATAGTAGGTCGAATATAAAGATAGTGCTACAGGAATAATTATTTTGATGTTGGACATTTCTACATTCATGCAGGATTGGAAAATATACCGGGTGTAAGGGACGGCGTCTCGCTCAGCTTGGTCAACGACACTGAAGAACTTTCATCGGTTTTTTTTTTCAGGAAATGACAAAGGAATTGGCTTTTCCACACAAACTGTCTGATCGAGGTGGACACTTTGTATAGAGAAGCCATTTTTTTTTCATTTCCTAAAAGAATATCCTGTTGATAGTTGTTTAGTTTCGTTGACTGAGCAACCCCAATCAGTATGCGGGACGCTGTCCCTTACACCCGGTATTTGGATGTTCCTCGTCTCAAGCACAAGATAATAGTGAATATTTGTAGCGGCTTACTTGTTTTGGTTGAAAGAAGGTTCATGCCACTTATAACACAAACAAAAAAATAGATAATAGAAGTCACTGGAGGGAGCAGAGGTCTTGCAATGCAGACTACGACGGTTTAACATGACTTGTCAGACTTGACCTTTACTTAGGTCGTTTACGCTCTGCCTACCCCATTAGGGATAAAGGCGTGATTATATGTATGTATGTATGTCAGTATAGCAATCTGTGAAATTAAACCTATCAGAATTTTATCTCTGAATCGTGAAACGAGGCGATGGGCTGACAACCTGTCACTCACTATAGCAATACATACATACTATCTAAAATAACTCGAAAATAAGTCAGTCGTGGCTAAACAACCTCTGTTTAGGTCGCTGACACGATGCCTACCCTATTAAAGATAAAAGCGTGAATTATGTATGATTGATTTGTCTATTTCTAAATCTCTGAATTGTGAAACGTAGCCTAAATGGCTTTTAAAGCCAGCGACTCCTATATCATTTATAAATTATACCCATACCGATATTAACATGTTGTAATGGCTGTCCAATCATTTGTACCTTTTTCTAGATTCAAATCAAACAGAAATTTCTACACTCGTAAAATACAAAGATAGATATCTTCGCACCACTGACTCGACCAATCCCCATTCGAAGATCGAAGGTTAAACGAACCGTTTAGTTATACCTTCCCCCCACCCTCCCCTCGAAAAGTTCACAGAGTTGTACTACTTACAATTATTATCCCGACGAAGTTTGGAATTTCTGTTCCTTTTCGCTAATTAGGAATTGATTTTGTCGGTCCTTTCTTATACATTTTAGATCGGTTTACATTTTTAATGAGTTTGGATTTAGGGAAATTCGAATTCTTCTTTAATCGGGTGGTTATTCCAATAGACCAACGAACTTCCTATTGAATCTTTGAATATTCAGTATTGAGTTTTTTTTTTAATGTAGGTTTGTTTGGGTTTGATTCAAAAAGTTGATATTTGTTAATTAATAATTTGTGAGGTTTTCCCCAGGTTGATTGGGACATTGCAGGCTAAATCACCTGATTGTCCGAAAAGTAAAAAAGATTCTGTGCTTCAGAGGGCACGTTCATCCGTCGGTCCCGGCCGCTGTCTTTGATACGATAGTTACTCAAAACCATGCCAGACGCCTAATAGGTTTGCTACTGGGTGGTTTGAAAACTCTGACACCGGGGTTCTTCGGGTTGTTGTTCGACTTAAGAATCCTAAGACTGCACCTTGTATGAACCTCTTTTTCTTCACCGCTGTAGGGCCTTGAAAATAGCTGAATCATGGTGAAAATACACTGTTTTTATTTACGTAGACTTTTGGCTTTTACCATCATTCATTTGGGTTAGGGAGTAAATAAAATTAATCGAGTGTTCGATGTTTTTGGTTGATTTCCTTTCAAGTCAGCATGACGAATAAATGACTGTTAATTGATGAGTAGTTTTGACTAAATATTCTTCTTCTTGTAGCGTGGATTTCGATTTAATCGATCTAACTAAATATCTTTAAAACATTATTTATTTACTTGTTAATGTTCATCCGTAGCAAAGCATTATTATTACAAATTAAAATAGGAAGAAGAAATATTAATCGTATGACGGAAATTACATAGGTAAAGATATATTATCATAGGTTGATATTCAGGTTTCTTAGCCAGTCGGCCGTGTCTGGAGTAAGGTTATAGATATGTTCCTTAGATCCCGGGTATTAAGTACTGCATAGTTTGTGCTTCTAGGCCACATTCACAAAGGTGAGATCCGTTGCAACTCCACTTGTGTCGAAAGAAATTGCACCATTTATGCCCAGATAAGATAATGTTTTTTTCCATCCTGGGCTGATAGCGAGAGAAAAACATATAATGTGCCAGCTGCATTTCCTTCCGGACGTGCTGTAAAATCCAGCTAGGGGTTCAGTATATTGCAATTTAGGCGATGGGCTGACAGCCTGTCACTACAGTAATATACCTACAAATCTTTCTTAAATAACCCTCACAACTTATTCAGACGTGTCGCAACGAACTTTGTTTAAGTCGTTTACGCTCTGCTTACCCCATTACGGATAAAGGCGTGATTATATGTGCGTATGTATGTAAGATAATAAAGTGATCACTTTAAGACGCTACTTTCATAGCCCTACCAACCCGTAGCCCGTGAATCGCGCCCCATATTTCGATGGCGTTCCGCGATGTAATCTGAATGCGGTGGTTCTTAAGGCGTTCTGATTGGATCGCCTTTATCGAGCTCTTCTGCGAATTTTGTACGATCACATCACTGACAGATCTCATGTTGAAGTTAGAAGTTTCTGCAGAGTTTTGAACTAGTGTTAAGAACTCAGTTGAAAGATTATGCTTGCTGTAGCAAATTTAATAAAAATTGTTTAATGCTAATGCTTATGTGGATCATAAGATCTCGATCCAGAGCTGCTTCCGTGGTCTATAGGTTAGAGCCATGGACTCTCAATCAGGTGGTCCTGTGTTCGATTCCCAGGGGGGCAACACAAAGTTGATATTTGTTAACTTATCAATTTGTTTTGATTGCCCCCAGTTTAGTTGCAGGCTGAATCACCTGATAATCCGAAAAGAAAAAGGATTCCGTGCTTCGGAGGACACGTTAAGCCTTTGGTCCCGATCACTGTCTATGATAGTGGTCGTTACACAAAACCATGTCAGAGGCCTATTAGCTGTGATATTAGGCGGTTTAGAAACTCTGACACCAGGGTTCATCGAGTCGGTTGACCCGAGAAACCCACACGCCTAAAGAAGAAGATCCAGATGTTGTTAATTATATTCTCGATGAGGGACAAGATGTTGAGTTATAATATCCGGTTCCTTTAAGACTTTACTAGCTGGTTGATCACTGATCACCAGATTTACACGAAAAGTCGAACAGTCCATCTTATTGCATTTAATGGGGTAGGCAGAGCATGTACGACCTAAACAATGGTCACTCCGCCACGTCTGACAAAGTTTTGAGGATAATTTAAGAAAGATTTTTATGGATATTGCTACAGTGACAGGTTGTCAGCCTATCGCCTAAATTGCATAATATAGAAACCCTCAGATCCCTTAGCTGGTTTTTACAGCATGTCTGGGAGGAAATGCAGTTTTCACGTTCTATATTTTTCTCTCGCTCCCAGTCCAGCAAGAAAGGAATGGACTATCTCATAGACCTTTGATTAAATGTCTACCCCGTCAGCAAATACAAACGTGACTAGTCTATTCATGTAGATATTTGAACGACAACCCTCGTTGAACGCCGGTTCGATCGATGAGTAATTATTACTTACTTTAGTGCTCAATAACAACAGGCTATTAGCAAACAAAGGACTTGGTCATTTTATGTCCATGACATGAGTTTGCGTATAACCTAGAGCTGTACGGACCATGTTTAGTTTAAAACATAATATTACTAGCGACCCGCCCCGGCTTTGCAAGGAAATTGTCAGTGTTTCTCTACTATATTATTCATGTATTATACATATAAAACTTCCTCTTGAATCACTCTAATTATTAAAAGAAACCGCATCAAAATCCGTTGCGTAGTTTAAAAGATTTATGCATATATAGTGATATAGGGACAGAGAAAGTGACTTTATTTTATAATATGTAGTGATAATGTTTTCAATCATAATTTAACAAGAAGAACATAACACATTTCTTCCATGCTGGCCTGGGAGCGAGAGATAAACATAAAATGTGCCAGCTGCATTTCCTCTCGGGTATATTGTAAAAACAAGCTAAAGGTTCCGAGGGTTTCAGTATATTGTAATTTAGGTGATGGGCTAACAACCTGTCACTACAGATATTTACCTACAAATCTATCTTAAATAAACCTCAAAATCTTTTTTCAGACGTGGCGAAATGACCTTTGTTTAGGTCGTTTACGCTCTCCTTACCTACCTATTAGGGATTGACATTTATGTATGTATATGAAATAATACCTAGTTATGTATTTGTGGGCGGAAGCACAGGATTTTCTAAATTGTATGTTTGTAGTGTTGATAATAGAGAAACCATAAATTTTAACATTTCATGGTTTCAACAGCAGCAGTCTTCTCATAGAAAGAATCAGTTCTAGATTTCATACTGTCCTAAATGCGATATATTTCTAGTAAAGGCTCCATAAAGAAGTATGCTGTGAGATGCTTGATCATATTATATTTTCTAGCAAAAGTCGTAAAACTGGGATAATGATACCATTCCTATCAATATCCAGGAAAAGCTGCAGTGCTGCAAATAAAGTCAGTTCATACATACATATAATCGCGCTTTTATCCCTAATGTGGTAGGCAGAGAGTTAACTACCTTAATCAAGGTCGTTCCGCCACGTCTGACAAAGTTATGGGGGTTATTTAAGATAAATTTGTAGGTATATTGCTGTAGTGAGAGGTTGTCAGCCCATCGCTGAATATACTGAAACCCTCGGATCCCTTAGCTAGTTTTTACACCATGCCCTGGAGGAAATGCAGCCGGCACATTTTTCATGGAAGTAAGTCAGTTAATATCTCATCAAATAGAAGAAATTATGCTATACTTAAGCGGTATTTGTATTTAAATGAGGTATCTACAAAACAACATAAAATAAATCATGTCCACTAAAAAAACTGTTTACAGAAATTTAAATTTCTTTGCAGCACAATATTTCACTTCCCATACGAGTTCGTGACTTCAAGTGTACAATGCAGGAGTGATGTGCCTGCTTTGCTGAAGTAATTTTCATATTTCAGTCTGTCAGGCTGGCAACACCTTATTCGGAATGGCTCTGCATAGAAATATGCAGTTTTGCCGGAAAGGAATAATTTGAATTGTAAGGACATTGTGTTGTGAAATATTTGTTCTATTTCCTTGGGACCTAGCAGCAAAAATAAATGAGGTAAGTACGTTAGATGCAAAAATAAATAAAGTAAACACGTGAATATATGAAAAGGTATAAAAAAGAAATAACCTCCGATGCTGGACTTGGAGCAAAAGAAAAAACATAGAATGTTCCAGCTGCATTTCCTCCCGGGTATGCTGTAAAAATCAACTAAGCAGTTGCAATTTAGGCGATGGGCTGACAATCTGTCACTCCAGCAATATACCTACAAATCTATCTTAAAATAAACCTCAAAACTTTGTCAGACGTGGCGGGACGACCTTTGCTTAGGTTTGTTAGGCTCTGCCTGCCCCATTAGGAATAAAGCCGTGAATATATGTATATATGTAGAAATAGTTTACTAATGAGCAAAATAAATTTACTTAGGTAAAATACATACGATAAGCGGGTTATTTTATTTTTATTTGTACGGGAAAAATCATCATACCGGGGTTGAAAAAGCATAAATACATATAATCACGCCTTTATCCCTAATGGGGTAGGCATAGCGTAAACGACCAACACAAAGGTCGTTCCGCCACGTCTGAAAAAGCATGCTTTTGATATTTGATTATTTTTTATATAAAAAGGTTTCAGATTCATTCAATTATGTAAATTAGTTGTCTCTTCTGACCTATCCTTTGTCATTGTCTTTTCAATAAAGACGAATGTCTTGTAAAACAACAGTTTATTTGATCTGTCATGTATTATCTCTTGCTATAATTTGTGGACCTCATTAACACATTATTAAGATATAAGAATAAATTAGGTGGGCGATCTTTGCATTTTATTATTTGTTATTTTCTATAATTTACTGAAGACGCTACATTTGTCGTTCCAAATATTAATACAAATAAATTTTAAATAACAATATCTTGGCCCAAGAAGAAAATAAGACAGTGAAAGAGTCGACAATGACACTAGCTTATCCTGAAGACATAAGAGTTCTGGGATTGCCTAACATTATCTTGGCCCTACTTACAGACTGAAAAAACAATATCTTAGCCCAAGAAGACCATAAGACCGTGTAAGAGTCGACAATGACATTTCGACCCGAAGATATATAAGTACTACCTAAGATTGTCAAATTGGCCCTTGCTTTGAGACCCAGTACCCAGTTTTAGATTCTAGAATTTTAAATTCACTAAAGTTAATTGTCAAATAACAATTTAAACGGATTTTATATATTTATGATAAATCGGTTCAAATAATACTTTGCAAAAAAACTAAATAAAGATAAAATACGATAAGATAAGATAGAGGTTTATTCAATAAGAAAAAACAAAAATTCACAATTCAAACAGCTTACTCCAAAATTAGATAACTGTTATAATTTGTACGTCGTCGTTTACGCTCTGCCTACCCCATTAGGGATAAAGGGTGATTGTATGTATATATATATACTATATGGACTGGGAGCAAGAGAATGTGCCAGCTGCATTTCCTCCCAGGCATGCTGTAAAAACCAGCTAAGGGATCCGAGGGTTTCAGTATATTGCAATTTAGGCGATGGGCTGACAACCTGTCACTATAGCAGTATACCTACAAATCTATCTGAAATAACCCTCAAAACTTTGTCAGACGTGGCGGAACGACCTTTGTTTAGGTCGTTTATGCTCTGCCTAACCCATTAAGGATAAAGGCGTGATTATTTGTATGGAATTTGTATTGTCAAAGAAATTGGGCTGACTCAGCATATTGTTGTAAGCATTCACTCACAACACTGAACGGAACAAGTACCTATCTTTATATTGCAAATGCTGAACGAAATTATTCAATAATAATTTATTCATGCATTCACTATCATAAACTTTACGCCATAATAATTACAGAAGACGCAGATTGTCTATGGATTAATATTTATGTATGATATTTACCATGTGCGTAGGTGGTTCCACCGATGTAAAAATTAAAATAAAATTAATTATACACCACACCAATATTTTATTTCGATTGTGATAATAAAACTGACAAAACCAACAACTTTTGGATCAAATAATTTTTAATTTACAATTTGACTCTGGTTTAAATAATCATAGATATTAACTTCCATGCTGGCCTGGGAGCGAGAGAAAAACATAGAATGTGCCAGCTGCATTTCCTCCCGGGTATGCTGTAAAAACCAGCTAAGGGATCCGAGGGATTCAGTGTATTGCAATTTAGGCGATGGGCTGACAACCTGTCACTACAGCAATATACCTACGAATATATCTTAAATAACCCTCAAAACTTTGTCAGACGTGGCGGAACGACCTTTGTTTTGGTCGTTTACGCTCTGCCGACCCCATTAGGGATAAAGGCGTGATTATATGTATGTATGTATGTTATTTTCTATGGTTGTCTTTTAGTATCTTTGTCCATTTAGGGATACGAATCCCTTCTAAAATTACATTCTGTATGGTTACTAATAAGTATTATTGTATCAAATATTTTATCATAATCCAGATTTCAGCGATAAAAGAAAATCTTTGTTTTTTTATCCATTGTTATTCTTCCATTTAATAAGAGCTTGAAATTAATGTCTTCGCAAACACTTTTAACACATTTAAAAGTAAAACTATTAGTTAACTTAAAAACTTTATCCTAAAACTATTTTGAACTGTCATTTTTGTAGCTCGAAGCAATATGGGCGGAACGGGGCGGAATTAAAATAGTTCGCCGTTGAAGTTAGTGCTTGTTTTACCCCCAGTTCGGAACTTCTACAATAAACGCGTTTTTTTTGCACTCCCCAGTTGGCTGTTTGCGTTGTAGTGCAGTTGCCTCTCGTCTGTCTTATGTGGAGCGTATAAAGTGTTAAAAAACAATATATTAGGTGGATATCTCATTTTCTGAGCTACAAAAGGACAGAAAGTTCAGAATCGATCCATTAATGCTATATATTCTGACGTTATTTAAATTTACTACTAACATTTATCTTTCATCCCTTTATCTTTTTTTTCATTATTTATATAATATTAGCTCGGCTTAATCTCTAGGCGAACACTTGTTCCACATTTAAAAGTAAAACTCGCCGTTCTTATTTGAATGTGACAGAAAATTATTTAGTGAAGCCGACGTCAAACTAAAAATATACATGTAATCACACCTTTATCCCTGATGGGGTAGACAGAGCGTAAATAAAGGTCATTCCGCTGCGTCTGACAAAGTTTTGTAAGTTATTTAAGATAGATTTGTAGGTATGTTGCAGTAGTGACAGGTTATCAGCCGATCACCTAAATTGCAATACACAGAAACCCTCTGATGCCTTTGCTGGTTTTTACAGTATGCCCGGGAGAAAATGCAGCTAGCACATTCTATGTTTTTCTCTCGCTCACAGTCCAGCATAGAAGAAAAAATATATATTAATGTTTAATTTAAAAAAAATATGTTGTAGTTAATTTTAACATTAGAGCTATATTATGAAATTTCATTTTCTATTTTCGTACTTAGACAAAATGGAAAATACTGGTTGAATTTTCCTGTGAAATTGAAAATTCTTTTTGATTGCCATTCACACTTCCATCGCTTTAAATTTGAAACAAGCCACTTTGTAAGAGAGGGGAATGGAATTTAAGCTTATTAATTAGACATGAACTGAAAGAGAGGTTCTTGCAGGTATGATGAAGAGGGAGAAGGAATTACCTGTATGAAATTCGGTAATGACTTAATTTTCATCATCTTTCCTTCAAATCTCTTTGACTGACAATTGAAAACTTAATTAAACATGTTTTTATTACCATAATATTTAAAATCTTCCATACTGGACTGGGAGCACCCGCTTCCATACTGGACTGGGAGCACCCGCTCCCAGTCCAGTATGGAAGATTTTAAAAAAGTAATCAACCCGTTCAAACTTACAATCTAATAATGTAAATTATATTTAATTTGGATTGCTTTAATTTGGTTTCTTTCATGCTGGACTAGGAGCGACAGAAAAACATAGATGTTCCAGCTGCATTTCTTCCCGATCATGCTGTAAAAACCAGCTAAGGGATCCGAGGGTTTCAGTATATTGTATTTTAGGCGATGGGCTGACAACTTGTCACTACAGCAATATACCAATAAATTACAATATGCCTAAATTGCAGTACCTATACTGAAACCCTCAGATCCCTTAGCCATAAGAATGTATAAATTTATTCTTATAACTTGGCTGGTACGAAATACAGCTGGCACATTCTATGTTTTTCTCTCGCTCCCAATCCAACATGGAAGAAGAATAAATCTGCATTTAATTATTATATTTATACCCTTTTAAATGTTAAATTGCTTCGCACTCCCACCACATTAATTATCTGTCTACCCGTTTGGGAGGAAATCAATAGGCATTAGAGCTGATTACCCACTAAAAATATAGTCGATTTCCCTCGACTCTTTTGTTAAATGAAACCATTATTATACTGGCTTATTTATCGGTATCTAGGGAATATAACTGATGAGTATGGTGGTATTTTGATAACTAAAGTTGTTTTGATAACAACACCTACACGGCACGGGTATCAAATAAATAATTATTTTTATTCTTGGAATACATACATAAAATCACGCCTTTATCCCTTACGGGGTAGGCAGAGCGTAAATCGCCTCCTAAAAGGCGCTTTCGCCACGTCTGACATAAATTGAGGGCAATTTTAGATTGTAATGTGTATTGCTGTAGTGACAGGTTGTCAGCCCATCGCCTAAATTACAATACACTGTAACCCTCGAATCCCTTTTGCTGACTTATAAGTCTGTATATAGCATGCCTGGGAGGAAGGGCAACTGGAACATTCTATGTTTTTCTTTCTCTCCCAGTCCATTCTTGGAATAACAAAATAATTATTCTGTTTATGAGAAAAGCCCAACGCGAGGCGTGCAACGATTATCATAGGAACTGATAAATAGTTTTAATATAATAATAAATAATTTTACGTAGATTTTAGGTAAAAATAAATTTTCGAAGTCAGCTATGAATGTCTGTGACATTAAAAAGAATATCTTCAATGAATTCTACAAGGTGTGACTTTAGATATGAGCAATGAGCTTTTACCAAACTTATAAACCGAATTATGAAATAAACGATATGTATCTTGTAATTATTAAATCACATGAAGTTTTAGTCTGCTTACTACTTGCTAACTAGTTGCAAACGGCAATAACAAAATAGAAACAGTCAAAGACAATAAATTCAATAATCCACAAACAACAAATGATGCAGGTACGGCCGTTGACGTACAAACACACTGATTGACATTACTTGATTAGAGCCGTGAGCGGCGATGTTCATTTGACATGACAATAGATTCCGATTACCCACGGTGCGTCGCATCATCATGCATTGCGGATGAAGCATTAATGATGGAAATGACAGAATGTTTGACAGTGATTCTCTTTTTGTTGTGTTTGTTTAGGAAAGGTCATACGTCATTCCATTTCTGGGACCGAAATACAAAATTACGGATTTGCATTGCATCGTAAATATATTCGTTAGCCTTTTAGCAGGGCGCCTAGCATTTGCGTTTTAGACAATAGAAACCCTAGTAACTCAGTTAAATAACACTCTTTTTTAAAACAAACTGTTCATCTACGAGTTTCATGAATATTTTATTTCTTAATAAAGTCAATGTAAAAAGAAACTTCACCTTTTTAAGGATAAAAAAAGGGTATACCAAGGCCGTACGCTCAACTATGCACTAGAAACGACCAAGAGCTTCCCTTATCTGATCTGTCCGATGTCTTGGCTGCGGAAGCTCGGCTTCAGTGCTCGGAAGTGGATTCCTTAAAGACTGAAGACTCTTTATCTTATCTATTAGAACTTTTTCTACGTCCTGTTTTTCTATCAAGAAATTGTCCATTTTAAATTTAACAAGACGAAGGTCTTGAACACTTCATGAATATTATGTTAGCTGTAGATTGAAAATGTGCTAAAATGCTCAATATTTTAAAGTTACAAGATGTTCTATGAACAGATACTTGTTAATTTTAAAGGTGCTTTAAAATTGCATTACAATAAATGGCTCATTTTTATGTAGATAAAAATATATTGTGACATCTTTGTATTTCACATGACTTTCAGTAAATGAGCCATTAACACCATTAAAGATGTTTACACCACATTTTCACTACAAAAGCTCCCCACATTAATTATACCCTTGGTATTGACAGTGCACAAGATCATTACAATGGATTTCGGCTGTCACTAATTTGCCGTCCAGTGACGGACAAGCGGGTTGATTGACGCACCTTCATTAGTGAACGGAGTATTGTATACCAAACGAAAATGCGTGTGTGTATTCGTAGTGTTGATTATAGGGACTGCGTTTTTGGTGTCTGTGTGTGTTTATGTTATTAGTGTGTGTTTCTGTCAGCTTGAAAGGGGATCAAAGAGGTTCGATTTGTTAGGTTCATTTGGAAACACGTGTTGCTGGCGTGTGATAGTTAGTTTGTAGATGAGTTTTCACTTTTAATTAGTTTGTATTTCAACAAGTTTAGTAGAATTTATCATCGAAACAATTGTAGCAAACTTTACTAGTTTGTGTCATGTTCTCATGAATGCATTGTTTTTCTTTATAGTACATGACTCAAAATCCTTTAAAAATTAAGCGAATAGAAGATTCACTGAGTATATTATTCAAAATTACAACTAATACAAATTGTCATCGTCTTCGTACTAAAAATAAAAAATCCATAGCCTAGAAAAAAAAACAGTCATCAAACCGACAACTCCTAATCCATCGGTCAAAGCCCATATCTACTCTATGAATATTGAAAGGCGAGGGGCCAAAGCAATTTCCCATAGTGATAACAATCGATGGTAAACCTGTGTTTGCGCGGCAGCCAATTAGACGGTATGGCGTTGTACTCTGTCTGCATTGGCTAATGATTAAAGACAATTATTGATAGTGGTTGATGTCTTTGTAAATTAAATAGATTAAGAAAAATAAGGGGCTCAGTGTATTTCCTTGTGGAACCCTTTTAAGAAAAGTTTTTTTTTATGTCGTGGCAAGGCGTTACTTAGACTGTTTGCATTGGTTAATAATAACTGCCTCCGTGGTCTAGTGGCTAGTGCCATGGATTCCTGATCCGGAGGTCCTGGGTTCGATTCCCAGGGGGGAAACACAAAGTTGATATTTGAGAATTTATCACTTTATGAATTTTCCCCCAGTTTGGTTAGGACATTGCAGGCTGAATCACCTGATTGTCCGAAAAAGAAAAAGATTTCGTGCTTCGGAGGGCACGTTAAGCCGTCGGTCCCGGTCGCTGTCTTTCATAGTGGTCGTTAATCAAACCATGTCAGAGGCCTGATAGTTGTGCTACTAGGCGGTTTAAAAACTCTGACACCAGGGTTCATCGGGTCGATAGACTCGATACCCACTCGACAGAAGAAGAAGAATTGGTTAATGGTTAAAGAAAATTATTGATAGTCTTGGTCTTTGTCACTTCTACAAAAACAATAGGGGGTTCAGTGTACTTCCTTGCGAAACTATTAAGAAAAGTTTTTTTTTCTGTTTTTGTAGTATGAAACTGTGTAGATTGTCCGCATCGGCTAATGATTAAAGACAATTATTGATAGAGTTAATTATTGATAGAGTTGATATCTTTGTCATTTGTATAGATTAAGAACAATAGAAGGCTCAGTGTACTTCCTAGTGGAACTTTTAAGATAAGTTGGTTTATTTTGTGTTGTGGTATAGGGTTATGGAGATTTTCCGCATTGGCTAATGATTAAAAGCAATTATTAATGCTTTCATGCTGGCCTGGGAGCGAAAGAAAAACGTAAAATGTGCCAGCTGCATTTCCTCCCGGGCATGCTGTAAAAACCAGCTAAGGGATTCAAGGGTTTATTATAATACAATGTAGGCGATGGCCTGACATCCTGTCACTACAGCAATATACGTACAAATCTATCTTAAATTACCCTCAAAGCTTTGGCACTTTTTGCAGCATGCCCGGGAGGAAATGCAGCTGGCATATTCTATGTTTTTCTCTCTTTCCCAGTCCAGCATGGAAGGAATTACAATATTCATTTGTTGACGCTGTTGAACACTGAAAGATTGCTGGAGGGTAGGGTGCCATTTTCCCCTCGTTAAAGCGCTTCAACTTTTGGCGCATGCGCCGCGTCTAGCTACGTTGAAGTCTTTAGAATTTTAGAATCAAGAATTGTATATATCTATTGATGGTGTGAATGTGTTTTTCACTTGTATGGATTAGAAACAATAGTGGATTCAGTGTATTTCCTTATGGAACTCTTAAGAAAAGGCTATAATTTCTAACAAATAAAAAATGCTAAAAAATAGTTTAATCATAGAAAATTTTGTAATGCTAGTTCAAAGTTACATGATTAACGCAAGTAGCACGAAGCGCACTAACGTTCTTAGATAAGCAGAAAATTTAACTATTACGTTGATGACTTTTGTTCTAGTTCTGATGCTCTAGTTATCTCAAGTTGTCTAACGTTAGCACCTTACGTAGAACACATGTTGTTCAAAGTTTGCAGAAGAGTAAGTGCAAAGGTCTTTATAGTACGACTACTCTTTAGATGAATGCAAGCGAGGGCTCTGGCATACAGAAAAGACTATCAAAATGGTGTCTTTGACGTTAGTTCCTCTTTTTACCACGTTCATTAAAAGCCTTGCAGATGTCTTGGAAACTCAGGATAGGTCGTTGTTTGACCTACCTTACCGAAGTTGTCGGCCTAAATTACCCTCCCCAAAAGTTTGTCAACCAAAAAGTTTAACTAAACTAGAATGGTGGAGCAAACTGCGCCCGGCGTGAGAACATTCTAGTTTATTTTTACATACATACATTCATATAATCACGCCTTTATCCCTAATAGGGTAGGCAGAGCGTAAATAACCTAAACAAAGGCCGTTCCGCCACGTCTGACAAAGTTTTGAGGGTTATTTAAGATAATTTGTAGGTACATTGCTGTAGTGACAGGTTGTCAGTCCATCGCCTAAACAACAATATACTAAAACCCTCGGATCTCTTAGCTGGTTTTTACAGCATGCCCGAGAGGAAAAGCAGCTGGCAAATTCTATGTTTTCTCTCGCTCCCAGGCCAGCATGGAAGTAATTAGTAGTATTAGTAGTTTATTTTTTAAATAGAATTTCAGCCTTGCATTCGATTAGCGGGGGAACACCGAAGCAGCATGAAAATGGTTTCGTCATCAATGCCATTTGAGGGTAGATCGTGGCGCCGATTCGGCTAACGCGGTGAAAATAATTCGAACAGAGTTGGATTCAGTCAATATCAAGCTGTCAGATTATATAATTTGTTAAAACAAAAAAATAAAACACATTAATTTTTGCTCTATATATTTAGCTAAATAGTGTTTTGTTGAGCAAGGCTACTTTTTATTCTTGCAAAATCCATGCTTTACGCTTCCAATTTTTCCCCACAAAAGAGATTTTCTTTCGATGAAGAGTTGGTAATGTGGGGGATAGGCAATGAAACTGAAATCATAACTCAACTGCGACATTTCGCTTTTTATGATCCTAAATCCTTAATAACATAAATAAATATAATATAAAAAAATATATAAAACTAAATTAACTAATACAAAAGTCAAATTGAATTCAACTGAATATGCCTCTGCACTAGAAATAAAAGCTTTGAAAAAGTTTCACAAGAAGCTTTTTGTTGATACGCGTGATTCCGCGCGAGTCACGTGAGGGCCTCATTTGTGGCTGCTTTGATCTCCGATATTTGCCATCGAAGCTATAAGTCTCGCCATAATGCCTGGGGCTAAGGGCCTTATTATTTTTGGGGCTGATAATTTGGTTTCTTTGTTGGAATTGGTATAGAAATAGAGCGAGAATATTGAAAGAAGTATGGATTTGATATCTCTTATTTTAGTTAAGGGTGTAGGTAGTGTTATAATAATACCAGACAAGCAAAGATAGACTAGTCTGATGGTAAATAAGATAAGATAGAATTACAACATGTCGTGTACAGTATGTCATTATCAATTAGTTTTGGGAATCTACCATGCGCGCCACGATATGTACATATACTTATATATAATCACGCCTTTAACCCTAATGGGGTGGGCAGAGCGTAAACGACCTAAAAAAAGGTCGTTCTGCCACGTCTGACAAAGTTTTGAAGGTTATTTATGCTAGGTTTGTATGTATATTGCTGTAGTGCCAGGTTGTCAGCCCATCGCCTAAAATGCAACATACTGAAACCCTCGGATCCCTTAGCTGGTTTTTACAGCATGACCGGGAGGAAATGCAGCTGGCACATTCTATGTTTTTCTCTCGCTCTCAGTCCAGCATGGAAGGAACATGACATGTATCGTCTAACTGTCTTATGCAGCGTAATAGTTTACTTTGAATTATTATTGTGAAGTGCTAAATAAACAAGATAACGTGACAGAAAAATATTTTTGTAGCACGTGCATGTGTTTTGATGGCAAATTCAACCATTATATGAGCGCTGTTGTACTCAGAGTAATTCTTACTGATTAAACAAAGTGGATTTTTAAAGATGTCTTCATAATACTCTCTAAAGTAGGGGACAACAGAATATTTAGCAAAAAGACGATTTTAAGACTAAAAGATAATAACAGCTCTTAGCCCCACCTCATTCATTTTAACTTGATCAGAGTTTGCCGAGATCGAATACCCTTAAACAAACTTTTAGTACGGAGGAAGTGCAAAACTTTTTAATTGATCCACAGATAACGGAACTGTTAGTTCTGAGTTCCTTTTAGTTCTAGCTCAGGGGTTCTGTGGTTCCAACTTTGCTATCTTTGAGTTAATTTGCGGCTTTTTATGAAGGTTGTTGGGGGTGGATGATGTCATGGATATAAAGTTTAAGGGTAGGCTCCATGGTCGAGTAAATATTAGGATATATCAGTTTATTTGACTTGAAGTTTCGAAAATTAAAGGTCAATGTAACATTGCCTTAATTCAGAAACAATTGTACATGCTGGAATGAGAGCGAAAGGAAAAATTGTGCCAGCTGCATTTCCTCCCGGGCATGCTGTAAAAACCGGCTAAGGGATCCGAGGGTTTCGGTATATTGCAATTTAGGCGATGGGCTGACAATCTGTCAATACAGCAATATACCTACAAATCTATCTTTAATAACCCTCAAAACTTTGTCAGACGTGGCGGAACTACCTTTGTTTAGGTCGTTTACGCTCTCCCTACACCATTAGGGATAAAGGCGTGATTATATGTATGTATGTGTACAAAGTATAGTCACTATTAGTTATGAACATAAAATATTTTGTAGCTGTAATTCACTATAAATAACTGTATCATATAGAGTACTGTTTTATTTACTCAATTGGTATTCTATTCGCACAACTGTAATAAGTTTATAAAGTTTTTACAAAAATCCGTTTTTTCCTTTTTTTTACAAACCCTACACATACAATTTGCGAAACAGAACTTGTTTTATTTAAATCATTTTTCGTGTTTTCGATGTCGAATAAAAGTACTTGATTGTGAAGCAGGCAGTGCGGGATCCGTTTTGTTTCTCGCGAAGCACAAAGCGAATTCAACGAAACCAGAAATATCTGCACACACGACCAATTTTTCCATCAAAGGCCATTCAGCTGTAGATTCTCCAAATTCTCTTTTCGTTTCCAGTTTCTACAGGAAATTGAGCGTGATTTCTGATTAATTGAAATTGTGAGATATTTTCTGACATTTATCAGTTTGTTAAGTCTATTTAGCTGAAAAATCCTAATTTTGGTAAAAAATTACGAAAATTAATCGTTATTATCAGAATTATAATCAACTTTCAGATTTTTCAATGCGATTGTTCAAAAAAATGTCTATGAAATGTTTTAATAGGTTACAATTTCAGGAATTACATTTTAAAAAAATCGTAATAGTTATAAAGGTTTATACAACAATCAAATCGCCTATTTCAAACAAAGTATCGAGTAACAAAATTAATTCACTGAATTGCTTTACAGTGAATAATTATAACACCCAAGTCAATATCAAATTTCCCGAAATTCCTATAACGTTTAGACATACCGATGCAATCAGCCAATAAAGGACGTCCAAACAAAAAACCGGGCATGCCCTTAATCTTTGTTTACTGTGGAGCAATTAGATGTGTGTCCATTCGCCGATATCGAACGTGTAAACTCGCCTTTATCAATCTCGTTAACATCACTATCATCTTAATAGTTAAAATAATTATCGTCATCATCCGCAGCTGTGAATTTATATTTACTTGACGTAGCCCCTCAGGTATTTCTATAGGCCACAATTTTGACTGACTGTTTTCAATTAATATAACATACCCAACAAACGTAACATTATATACCAAATTCATTTAAATATTACCTTGATAAAATTTATATTCTAGATTCACGATTGCAAAGATAGAATACTACCCTCCAGTGAAATTATCGAAACGTCCCATTAAATATTGAGTTGGCCCCAATTCCTATCACGTTTAGGCATACCGATTAAGGGTGTTCCATTCTGGACTGGGAACAAGAAAAAACATAGAATGTGCCAGCTGCATTTCTTCCCGGGCATGCTGCAAAATCCAGCTAAGGGATCCGAGGGTTTCTGTATATTGCAATTTAGACGATGGGCTGACAACCTGTCACTACAGCAATATACCTACAAATCTATCTTAAATAACCCTCAAAACTTTGTCAGACGTGGTGGAACGACCTTTTGTTTAGGTCGTTTACGCTCTGCCTACCCTATTAGGGATAAAGGCGTGATTATATGTATGTATGTAAAGGGTGTTCAAACAAAAAACCATTCCATTAATCTCTGTTTACTGTGGAGCAATTAGATGTGTCTATGCGACGATATTGCTCGTGTATACTCGCCTTTATAATCATCATTTTCATTATCATCATCTCATTTATCAATATCATTACCTATTAGTTAGTTATTATTAGATATTTCCTGCCTGACATAGTCTCTTTGGTTTCTTTTTCTATGAGCCATAATTTTTGATCAATTTCCATGAGGACATACATATATAATACTACCCTCCAGTGAAATTATCAAAACAGCCCATTCAATATCGTACTACCCCAAATTCCTATCACGTTTGGACAGGGAATAAAGGGCGTTCAAACAAAAAACCGTCCATTCCCTTAATCTTTGTTTACTGTGGAGCAATTAGCTGTGTGTCCATGTGACGATATCGCTCGTGTAAACTCGCCTTTAGCAATCATATGATGGGCTGTTGTGATAATGGCTGCATTTGAAATTGCCTCGGCTGTTTGATTATTTTCGTCTATTTGTCTAGTAGAATTTGGTTCGGGAATTATGTTTTTACCGGAATTCGCTTATCTGGTCGTTTGATGTTAGGAATTATTTGCGGTGCTAGAATTACCGCTAATATCGATTGAATACTTAGGTGCCATTGGATTGGAAACTGTATTGAATCATAAATATACGGGGGGCATAAGAGACAGTGTCCCGCAAACTGATAGGGGTTGCTCAGTCAACGGAACTGAACAACTATCAACAGGATTTTTTTTCAGGAAGTAAAAACATAAAATTGATTTCCCATACAAATTGTCTAATCAAGTTAAAATTTTTTTTTTAGCCTAAACTAGTGAGTAAAATGTAATAGTGAAAAAATAATTAACATAAAAGATTTTAAAATAAATCGTACATACATACAAACATTATCACGCCTTTATCCCGATTGGGGTAGACAGAGCGTAAACGACCAAAACAAAGGTCGTTCCGTTACGTCTTTGTAGGCATATTGCTGTAGTGACAGGTTGTCAGCCTGTCGCCTAAATTACAATATACAGAAACCCTCGGATCTCTTAGCTAGTTTTTACAGCATGCCCGTGAGGTAATGCAGCTGGCACATTCTATGTTTTTTCTCTAACTCGAAGTCCAGCATGGAAGAATGTGAAAAAATAATTAACATAAAAGATTTTTAAATGAATCTGAAAATGAGTTGAGGGTAAACATGTGAAGTTATGGAGTAAAATTAATTTTATTAATACAACGCTGGAATTGAATACCAAATACCGGTGAATATTAAAGCATTGAATGCGGAAAGGTAAACAATAATTTCGATTTTATTCATAAAAGTACTTAAATAATGAGCCTTTTATTGGAGGAAACGAGTGAAAAGATTGCTGAATTCAGGATGAATTCAATGAATAATTCAATATTTTCAATCATTTTATTTAATATGAATTGTGTATATTCGAATTGCGATATTGTTATTATTTATTGAGAATAAGAGTATTCAAAGCTTATTTAAAATTGCATATTCATTTTATTTTATTTTTCAACGAGAATATTTCTTTAACCTTTAAAAAAATTACAACAAATACTTGATAATAATGAAATCGAAGCAGCATTTCCTATTGAGGGTTTATTGAAACATGCTTCAAATTGCCACATTCAAATAAAAAAAATACTTGGAAATAAATCAATAGACGATCGTATCACGGAAACTTTCATTTGATCATTTCAACTGCGTACCATCCAGTTCTAATCATAAGTCTCCCTTATTCACCAGGTATCTCGCAATCTTTACTATTACCAAACCGCTTGTCACTCATCACGGGTGACGGCTGAAAATCAGTGTTGCCTTTTGGGAAAACTCTTAGAGTAAAATTCACTGAGCCTTGGCCCTGTGCATATTGTGTAAACTACTTTGATTTATCTGTTTGTTTTATTATAAGTGTCTTTTTAAATTTGCGAAATGTGTTTTGTAGAAATATGAATAAAACGCTTCATCTATCTATCTATCTACCATGTCACGCATGACGCGAAACGAGATGCTCTTGAGGTCAGACCACCAGCGGTCATGTTTTATCATTATATAGACGGTGTCCTCACGTGTCGCCAGTGTCTGCGCACGTTTTGTATCAAAATTGGCAGTTGTAGCCATATAAGGGCATATGCTGGCCTGGGAGCGACAGAAAAACATAGAACGTGCCACCTGCATTCCCTCCCGGGCATGCTGTCAAAACCAACTTAGGGATCCGGAGGTTTCAGTATATTGTAATTTAGCCGTTAGGCTGACAACCTGTGACTACAGCAATATACCTACAAATCTATCTTTAATAACCCTCAAAACTTTGTCAGACGTGGCGGAACGACCTTTTTTTAGGTCGTTTACGCTCTCCCTACACCATTAGGGATAAAGGCATGAATATATGTATGTATGTCCTCACGTGCCGCCAGTGTTTACGCACGTTTTGTAACAAAATTGGTAATTGTAGCCATATAAGGGCACATGATAGGGCAAACCACCATAGTCCCTCCGTTACGGATTAATTACAGTCACCGTAGCCGGAATCGGCCCGGGGTGTATGTATACTTATTTAGGAGCATTTCCTTGACAGACCATTTGCCATGCGATGACGGATGGGAAAAGGGTAATCACCCACCTGGTCGGGTGTTGTGACCAGGGGACCGGAGTCCGACAGGATTAGTTCGGAAGTTGTATATATGCAGATCGCCGAGCAAACTTCGATACCGCGTTTTAGGACTGTTGTATCTTGATTTGGCGCCATCTATGTGCGCTACACGTATATATTATTACTATTTCTTTCATGCTGGACTGGAGCTAAACATAGAATCTACTAGCTGCATTTCCTCCCGAGCAAGCTGTAAAAATCAGCTAAGGTGTCCGAGGGTTTCTGATTTTTGCAATAAAGGCGATGGCCTGATAACCTATCACTACAGCATACCTATATACCTACAAATCTATCTTTAATAACCCTCAAAACTTTGTCAGACGTGGCAGAACGACCTTTGTTTCGGTCGTTTATACACTGCCTACCCCATTAGGTATAAAGGCGTCATTATATGTATTATTATTACCATGTCATAGTTTTAAACCAAAACCTGTCGTCATTGTGTTCTCACTTTATATTAGCGGTTAATTTGTGACTCTGGTTAAATTGGTCCGCCATTTTCTGATTAATTCTCATTACTCTTTGTGGCATCGGGCATAGAGTTCTGTACAAACTAAATGCTATTACCAAGCTTTTCATCAAACGGGATTTAGGAACTTCCATGTTGGATTGGATGTGGTAGAAAAATATACAAGTTTCAGCTGCTTTTCTTTCCAGGCATGCTATAGAGACCAGAAAAGGGAAACGAGATTTTCAGTAAATCTAATTTGGCTGAAAACCCATCACTATTATAGCTTTACATAGATTGTTTTTTTTAATGATACCTACTCAACATTTATCACACATGGCGAATGCGTTATTTTATGAAGTCGATTACGCCTTGACTAACCCGTAACAAAAACAGGCGTGATTATATGAATTTATGAATATAAATGCCATTTCCATGCTTTTCATCAAACGGGATTTAGGAAACAGGTTGGGCAATATTTGCGAGTCCGTGTAACATGGATGCAATTGAAAAACTTTTAGGAAACCGTGTCTGGAAAGGTCAGGAGGAAAGAAAAACCAAAATGAATAAACTACCAACTAAGAGTAACAGTATTAATAGATACTACAAAAAAGTTAGTTGTCTTTTTTTTTGTTTTCTTTTCTACACTTGTAAAAGTACTAATTTATGTATTCGAGTCAAAAAACAAACTAACAGTGATTTCAGTTATAGGAAGTTAAATATTAAATGCGATACATAAGTTTCGAAGAGTTAGGTAGTTGGAATAAAAAACATGACTAAAAAAACTAAGCAACGTCAAAGCAAAATCGAAAATTTGTTGTAGGTATATAGGAAAACGAATTAAATTGCAAAAAGTAAACTAAAAATGCCTGTAAAAAAAGTTAACTTTTTAAACATTCAGAACTGATGCTCACTATGTAAATCTGTCAATGGTAAAACTTTGAACTTTAATAAAAATCGAATATATCAAAATCCGAATATGAAAATATATCGCTTCGGTAAGCAATGTTTCATTGGAAATGGAACTAAAACTGAAACGTCAGCCATATGCGATAAAATTCAAACGTGGACCGCAATTTGATAGAAAACATTATTTCAACGAAAGCTATCCCGTTGGAAACCAAATCCCACAATTTATCACTATGCATGTTTTAGAGCGGGCAAGCGCAACGGTCTGACCCGACTATTAATATTTAAATATTGAGGTTTTATTCGTAACTAGCTGGAATTTATTAAACCTCCTTTTGAAGCTAATATTTGTAAAAACAAGCCATCCAAGATGCTTTGAGTAAAATTGCAATATTTTATCCCTAAGATGGTATTTGACTGTATTTTTTGCAACTAGGAACTATTACGAAATTGTATGAATCTGTTAGTAAATACATATAATCACGCCTTTATCCCTAATGGGGTAGGCAGAGCGAAACGACTTATACGTCGTTCCGCCACGTGTGACGAAGTTTAGAGGGTTATTTAAGATAGATTTGTAGCTATATTGCTGTAGTGACAGGTTGTCAGCCCATCGCCTAAATAGCAATATACTGAAACCCTCGGATCCCTTAGCTGGTTTTTACAGCATTCCAGGAAGAAAATGGAGCTGGCACATTCTATGTTTTTCTCTCGCTGTTAGTCCAACTCTTCCATAGATCTAAAGAATCTGTTAGAAAGGTTCTTAAAAGTGTTAAAGGTATTAAACTCGTACTCATAAATTTTCTCTGTGCCTGAACACAAGTTTTAAAAGTGTAAATATCAATTTACTAAAACAAGAAGAAGTCTAAGATGGAGTTAACATTTTCACAAAACGACGGATTTATAAAAACAAACAAGATTTAATATTGTATGTATTTTTGTATCATAACCAAAATTAAATGGATCGTGCTAAAATTCGTATACGAACAACAAATATCAGGCCGATTTTATTTTATTTATGCGTATATTGAAATTTGGACTGGACGCGATCTAAATGTTGGGTTCAGCATTTGCAATCTGCTATCTGGTATTTTGGTGCACTGATGTTCAGTCAAATTGTATTTAGGTTTTAAACTATTTCAACCGAAATATTCATCAGGGTTATTATAATTTGTGGTAAGAGCTTCCATTCTAATGCATCCTAATAATGCAGATAATTTCTTTCATCCCATAGATCTTCTATAATAAAATCATTTGCCTGATAGTAAAAAAAAAACATCTGCATAGATATTATTTACTACTAATACTCATCTTATCTTAAGTCGTCGAAGACCAATATTTTTGGCAGTTGATTTGAAATACGACTATTTACTTCAACATAAGTACATTTCTCTTGAGACTATTCATTTGGTTCCTAGAATTGTAGGCCTGTATTATATCAAGCCAACAAGGAATAATATTTACTGTTCTATTATTATGTTTCGATAGGAGTTATTGCTTGTCTGTTGTTTATTGTAATACATACTATTTTTATTCGATTGGAATAAAAATATATTTTTAATTTGCATCTTTTATAATATAAAGGTCCTTGGGCTGTTGATAGATACTCGTAGGTCGTTGTGGGATCGATTCCCACTGTGACTTAAAACAATGAAGTTGAACCCCCTAAGTCTATATAATACACGAACCATATCAGGGACTCGATAAAAAAAGAAGAAACCTTTAAAATATTGTATAATGTGTAACTTTCTTAAAGTTTCTTAGGCAGTATGAAAAGAATTTTACGTAGACGATATTCTTCATTTCTACCACGTCAAACCGGAAATATATTCGTGTTGTTGTGGGAACCGTAAAAAAATCGAGTTTTGCAATAAAGCAGATAGTTTTACGACTGTTTTATATCTACCGCCGACAGGTGAGGCTTAGGGGCGCAGATATTTCAGCCGGCTAAGGTTCCGTATCGTTACGTTTTTACGTTTCCCGTGGGATTCACGCAATAAAGTAGTTGGTGTGGGCCTTTATTTACATGGATGTTGCGTTTGGATACCGCTGGATTACTAGGGGCCTATCTGAAGCGATAGCGGTTCCGATGCGTTTTGAATTTAAGGTGAACTGGAATAGATTTCTTTTAAAAGTGTAACTTACTAATTGTTTATTAATTTAGATACATACAATAGTTATTTAATGTAATTAATAAATACCCTTAAAGATTCTCAACATCCATATTATGCTGTAGAACTTTCGTCGACCTATAAGTGTCATATTTTCATTCAATCTTATTTTATGGATCTCTTAGCAAAGTCTTGATTGGGACAAGTTTTATTTTTAAATTTTTATTGTTGTAAGGTTAAATTATTTCAAATTTAATAATTATTTCAATTTAAAATTCCCCTAGAAACAATATTACGTTACCATAAAAATATTGTACTACACTACCTAAGCTAGAATCAATAACCGGACGGAATATATAATATGCGGAACATTTGCAAATACCCAACGCAGTAAGATCGGGATGTGCCAATAAATAAGAATTTACCGTCGGTTTCAGCAACATATAAATTGGATAAAGATATTTGAAATCGAAGTGGGGAGATTTCAACGCGAAGTGGGGAAATTTGCTTTTGAATACAGTGGGGAGGTGAGTTCAGTAGTGCTGTGCACCAATTGCTCAGAATTCCTAGATTTTCTCTATTTGAAAGTGCACAGTTCTAAAGAAATCTAAAGTGATTTATCTGACAACACGGTGGTGGATTAGTTTCTGGGATGCTTTTAATGATTTTCAATTAGACTTTCTAACGAAAGTTTATTATACTCTGCAAATAGAAATAACTCACCGAACATAAACAACAGGATTCCTTTAATTGCTAAAATTTTTATTTTAAATAGTTTTGGTATTTATCTTCAGACTCTAATTATAGGTTTGTTTTTGTTTTTTTAAAATGTCTTTATTTATAAATAACACTTAATACAGTACATAACATGGGAAAATAACAAATTATGTCTTATCATAATATAGGAACTTACTTTATCAGACTAAAGCGCCTACGAAAGTATAATTCATGACTAATTAATTAATTTTAGAATAAATAATATTTTGATTTAATTTAGAGAATAATAAGGTGAAAGTAGTTTGTAAAATTGTGTTACAATTTTACTTGCAGCTAATGATAATACAAATAATAGGTAAAATACTCAGGGGTAAGACATGAATACAATTTAGTAATTTTAGTCTAATTATAGGTACTTATTTTATTAAGGCCCGTAATTATAATCAACTCTGAAGAGTAACGTTTAAGTTTGTATCAGAAATGTAATTTCAGTACAAACAGCCTGTCAAATCCAAACTTAATATTGCTCTCAATCTTGAGATCGCTTTATGAATACGAGGCTTAACGTTTTACGTAAATATTATTGTGCAGGTCTTATCCGTGTTTCTTTTCTTGTCATTTCACATCTGGTGTAAGAAATTTATTTATAGAGATGAGCAGTGCCTGTTGTGTTCTTCTTCCTATGTACAATAAAACGTAAAATAAATAAATAAAGTAGTGATTAGATTTTTATTACAATAAATGACTCTTAATCTTCCATGCTGGCCTGGGAGCGAGAGAAAAACATAGAATGTGCCAGCTGCATTTCCTCCCGGGTATGCTGTAAAAACCAGCTAAGGGATCAGAGGGTTTCAGTATATTGTAATTTAGGCGATCGGCTGACAACCTGTCATTACAGCAATATACTTAGAAATCTATCTTAAATAACCCTCAAAACTTTGTCAGACGTGGCGGAACGACCTTTGTTTGGGTCGTTTACGCTCTGCCTACCCCATTAGGGATAAAGGCGTGATTATATGGATAGATGGATGGACTCTTAAACAATCTATAAGACATCTTTAAACTCGTAATAGGTTTGTCTCGATGACTATCCGCATAACAATATCACAGATTATCGTAGTTCGTATAAGTAATAACATAAGTAGTATCTTATTATCAATAAATCTAGACTTAATGCTGTAAATTATTTAAATGAACCTCCGCAACTCAGAAACAATTCTAGATTAGGTCAGAGTTTTTAAGCCGCCAATGCTTAACACTGGCCTCTGACATGGCTTACCGACAAATATCTACGATATTAAACGATATAAACTAACAGCTAAACGTGCCTTCCGAAGCATGGAAAAACGTACATATGAAATTCTAAAACCAAAAAACAAAACACATTGACACGTGGGATTCGAACCACAACCTCCTGCCCAGGAGGCAGGGGCCCTATCTGCCACACCATCGGGCTCTCACCCAAGGTCAATCGAAGATAGTTCTCACATCCTTATTGTTCTTCATTAACCTAATCTGGAAGACAAAAGTTTGCAAAAGAGAGTTCGGCTCGTACAAGGGTAGTTAGTGATTCTTACCAAAGTCGTTGGTTTCTAATAAAACTTGGAACTCCCTTGGGTGAGGGCTATCCGTTAGAAATGTTTGCTCTTTAGAGATAATGGCGGTGTTTTGATTTGGGGAACTAGAAACTTTTTTGGACCTACTGACTGTTTTAGAACATTTATTTTTTAAATGGGTTTTTTACTATGCTTGCTGTTTACTCTTGCTTGACATTGATTCAAGGTCAGTGGTGTCAAGGCCGTTATTTAAAACTATTCAAAGTCAACAATGAAGTAAACTAATGTGGAAGAAGCTTGTACATTTTTAAAATCTCTGCCTGTACACTGTCATTTAAAAGAGACAGTACTTTAGAATTCAAAAACAAAAGCTGGTGGCAACACTTCTTTGCTGCGCCGAGATTATTTAAGCACACAATGGTTAACTTATTTAAACTTTAGTGAAATATACTAATTAGTAATTTAGTAAGTTCCCTAACTTATTTATTAGTCGTTATCCAAAAATAATCATTTAATTTTACACAAAAAGGAGAACAGATTATAATTTTTCTGAAGTGAACTTCAGATAAAAAATAAATATGAATAAAATAATTATGAATGATGATTCATTCATAAATTATCAAAAAAAATCTAATACGTAGAATGAACCGAGATGTTGCATCATATACACATATAGTCACACCTTTATCCCTAATGGGGTAGGCAGAGCGTAAACGACCTATACAAAACGTCGTTCTGCCACGTCTGACAAAGTTTTGAGGGTTATTTAAGATTATTTGAAGGTATATTGCTGTAGTGACAGGTTATCAGCCCATCGCCTAAATTGCAATAATACTGAAACCCTCGGATCCCTTAGCTGATTTTTACAGCATGCCCGGGAGGAAACTCAGCTGGCACATTCCATGTTTTTCTCTCGCTCCCCGTCCAGCATGGAAGGGTTGCCTCAACGTCAAAAATAAGCTGAAGATATCAAAAAAATTTATGGTAAACAATGGGTGAAATTCTAAGAATAGCTAAATAGGTAGGCATGTCCCAGCTGTT
Organism: Scrobipalpa costella; assembly: GCA_949820665.1. Classification (NCBI taxonomy): domain Eukaryota; kingdom Metazoa; phylum Arthropoda; class Insecta; order Lepidoptera; family Gelechiidae; genus Scrobipalpa; species Scrobipalpa costella. The sequence goes on from OX463314.1 coordinate 1,066,077, forward strand.
GATCCGAAAGAAAGTTTTTTACGTTTATTGTCTTCTAAAAGTTAGATACCAGGCGACATTTTATGCAATTGCCACATTTTATAATTATTCTTTCTTTTTTCCTTTCCCATTATAACATCGATGTCAAATTTCTTGTACATCCTCTAGAGCTGTTTTTGTTCTGAGACGGTATGAAAAGAAAACCTTTCAAAGGGAAGTTCAACAATTACTAGCCTCTTATTAATAGTTCACAGCAAGCTCTTCCGGGCGAGCCGAGTCTTTATGCATTTTAAAAGAGTGGCATATAAAATAGTATCCACAGAGTATAATTGAGAAACCACTCTGTTTCTAGTTAATCTCAAAAGTAAACGGAAACCTGAAAATATACTTTACGTATCTCTTGCTCTATAAATAGCCATTAGTTCTCTTAAAACTGTGTTGTGATAGGCCATAATTTCCTTAGGGAAATAATGACATTTGAAAAAAGAACCTGCCAATTTACAATAAGTCAAAATTAATAAACTATATTTTAAATAGCTAAAAAGTCCTATTCTATTTTTCTTCTATTCTCGGAATTGCATATACTCGAATCGTAATTCAAAACGCAATTGAAATGGACCTCATGAAAATTTTATTTTCAGTATCGAACCGGCCAGTATTGTTTGAGTCGCATGGAATAAGGTGGCAAAAAAAGAAACATGGTAAATTAAATGTATTTTTAATCTGTTCTTTACATCTCAAAATTAGGTTTGTCGACTTATTACTCATTATTGTATTATCAAAATATTTACACAATCAGTATGATGTACAAAATGCCTTACTGTGAATTAGATTCTTACGCGAATGCAGATGTTTTGTGATGGATGAACTCGTTCATAGTGATTTGGTTTTGCTTACTTGTTCAACCTATTTTTATACTATATTTTTTGTAAAATATTCCTTTATTTGATTACTAATGCACTATTATAGTAACATATCTTACTATAATATAATACTTACTACCGTAGGTCAGCTGGAACAGATTTCTTTTTAGAGATAAGCTGTTCCTGTTGTGCTATTGTTTTTTATTGTCCTCTGTATGATCATATGTGATTTTTTTAAAAAAAGAACTTAATGTAATTGGATTTTATCAAAAATAATCGTGACAATTTATAATTATTTTTTATTATTTTACCTATGCTTAAAAAAACGTAGAATGTTCTAGATAGTTTGCTAGTACAGGGATTGGGGAGTTAGATATATATTGTAATTTTTGCGATGATGGGCTGACAACTTGTAACTACTACAATACTCTCTGACTACACAGATGAACCTAATAATAATCAAGTATGTATGTTTGAGGTGGGTTGGGATCTAGAGGTCCACCCGGAACAACGGAAATACAGGCTTGCCTGTGAATAAGTCCGGCTGTACGATCCCTACAAAGCGGTGGTAGGCTCCACAAGGGGCTGCCTGGCTCGCGACCACACGACCACCGGAGTCCGGCAACAAACAGCTTGCTGTGTTCCGTCGATGCGTGAGATTGCCAGTGCCATAACAGGCATCTTCTGAGTGAACTCGCTTCATCGTCGACTCTGTCAGGGTCATCCCTGACCTAGTATCTAGAGTCAAGAGCAAACCCATTTCTTTTATAAAAAAAATATGTAAACTACTTTGTTCAAGCTAGTAAGCTATTCAAATAGAATTATCAAAAAATAAGTTTGATTATGGTAACTGTGTTAAGATACCTTTTAAGCACAATTAACACCTTCTTCTTAAATTTAAGTGCTAGGCACTTTTCGGTGGAGTAATCACCATCTCTCTCTGTCTTATGCCAACGATTTCACTTCTTGATACGACTTGTCATCCACCTTCTTTTTGATTTGGTCAAGGTAACTACGTCTCGGTCTTCCTCTTCCTCTCTTCCCTTCTATTTTCCCCTCTATGATGTTCTTTAAGAATTTGTCGTGTCTTATCATCTTCCCTCTTCTGTTCTCTATGGTCGTCATTATGTTTCTCTTCTCCTTTATCATTACGTACTTTAGTACCTCTTCATTTGTTTTTCTTTCCGTCCAGCTAATACTTTCCATGCGCCTCCAACACCACATTTGAAAAGTTAAATACTATTCACATACAAGTTCTTTGCTTCCATGCTGGCCTGGGAGCGAAAGAAAAACGTAGAATGTGCCAGCTGCATTTTCTCCCAGGCATGCTGTAAAAATCAGCTAAGGGATTCGAAGGGTTTCAGTAAAGTTTCTATACCTACAAATCTATCTTAAATACCCCTCAAAACTTTGCGGAACGACCTTTATTTAGGTCGTTTATGCTCTGCCTACCCCATTAGGGATAAACGCGTGATTATATGTATGTACAAGTTCTTTATTAGAATTCTCTCTACTTTTACCTCATCAAACGTGTGTACAAAGGCGCCAATCCATAAAAACACAAAAGGGTAACGAATATTTCACAAGCCCTTTACTCGAACAAAAAAGAAGCACTCTATTAATGTCCAATAAATTTTATCGAATCGCACTTGGCTTTTAGGAAGTGCCCCATGATAAGTGGCGCCTCCATAATAAAAATACTCGCCGAATTTATCATCAAATATGATGTGAATGTGATTTAATTGCAGTAGTAATAATTTTAAAATTAATTTTAATATCATCTAATTAGTAGAATTACGAGTTGTATTATATTGTTTTTCGTATGAGATGTGAATTCTGCAGTGCCTTCCTAAATCTTAGTTAACACATAGTTGTTTTCTATCTCGAGCAGCAGTGGCTCAGACTGAAATCGTAATTAAATTATTTTCAAATAAATTAAAGCATTTTTATTCTTATTTTTTATTTGCAATAATCAACTGATCGATTGTATTCTTCCTTTTAATGCAAACAATTAAGCCGATCAGTTTTCATTATGAATAACACTTATTTATCGTTTAGTGTTCAATTTGCGTTTATGGGTTTGATATAAATTGTAACTACAACTTTATTACATCTGCTAGACTTTCGGCGACTTCATCCAATCAGCAATAGGGTTATATTATTTTGGTTGTTGCGCTAGTGAGCATCAGGGATCTTTTTAATACGTTGTTTAACCGATGCTAGCCTCGGGTCCGATTCTGATTCCGATCTGCCGGGAATCGAACGGGCGATTCGTAATCGTGACCACACGCGGTAGATACGTAATATATTGAAGGATATTGCAGTCGGCCACGCACTGTTGTCTTTTTCAGATCAAGTGGGTTTTTGAGTCGACTTACAGCTCAATGACCTCTGATGTTAACGTTTTTAGACCGTTTAAGAGTGTAGCAAGATGGACAATGATATGGTTTGTGTGACGATCACTTTCAAAAGAAGAGACCAGAACCGACTGCCGAGCGTGCTCTCTAAAGCACAGAATCTTTTTTCTTGCAGATAGTCATTCTTCAGTTTTCAGTAAATTTTTTTTTTTGTGTCACCATACAGCCTGCATTGTCCTAAAGTTTAGCAAAACCTTTACAAATGAAGGTAACCCTAAAAAAATATAAATTGTGAAAAATTATATATTAATCCATAGAAATTAGACCACAGAAACATGCCATCTAGGTACGGGATCTATTGAAAGATATTGCAGACAGCCGTGCCGCTATTCAGGTTAAGCCTTCAAAGGAAATTTAATCCGTTTCTTGTTTGATACATTCTGTTTTTGTTGAACACTTTAAATAGAAACTAAAAAAAATGTTAAGTATAGTTTCAATAGTTTATTTTTAGCAAAATACAAGGTTAAATCGGGTCGATCGCCTCGAAAACTCACAGGACCGAAGAAAATGTAGGTAAAATACAATATAAGACATTGATATTTCTTACTAACTAGGCAGTAATGAACGCGATGCTATTTTTTTTTAGTTTAATGAATCTTATTTATTGTAAGCTTGCGTCCACGTTCCAAACATCAAGCCGTATGTTTTCATCTCCCAGCTCTGCAATTAAAATCAGATACTATCTTCTCTCACATTACTGAAATCTCATTTAATTATTTTTATAATTATAACGTGTATTAGAAAATATTTGTCTATTTAAATTCTTCAGTAGATTTATACCGGGTGTTAAGGTTTAACTGGTATTACTGGTGTTAACGGTTTTGACTTCCGTATTATGATAGTGATATATGTTATTGGTTTATTTAATTGCTGGTCTATTCTACTGGTTGGCATAGCGGCGTAATTTAGTAGCGAAATAAATCGTAAAATAAATCGAAATGGATTAGAAAAAGAAAGAATTATTGTGCTGGATGCATGTGGGAGGAAATTGTTCAAAATGTGAATCAATAAATATGCAAAGACAAACCTTAAATTCAATTTGAAAGTACCTAATTCATATTATTATTCATGAATAGATTATTATACCAAATAAAAAAACACCACTCTTCCTTTGTTTAAAATTTAGTTAAAAAGGCGGCCATCTTGAATCCTGGAAAATGGAGTCGAATTTCACGCGTTATTCTTGGTCCTGTTAATAAGCTTTGAATTTTTAGCGAGGCTTGTCTTCGGTATTACTAGAGAATTGAGAATGAAGTGGGCTGGTATTATTCCAGGATCTTAGAGTGAATAACTTGAGTCAGAATGTCGAATGAGCTTGTAACTGATAGCTTTTCTGTTACGAAAGTATCTACTCTATTGTTTAACTCCTTTATTTGACAAAAGCAACGAGTTTTACGTTTGAGACTCAAATTAAACTGTTATTTAATTCTTCTTCTTCTTCTTCTATCGAGTGGGTATCGAGTCTATCGACCCGATGAACCCTGGTGTCAGAGTTTCAAAACCGCCTAATAGCACAACTATCAGGCCTCTGACATGGTTTGAGTAACGACCACTATCAAAGACAGCGACCGGGACCGACGGGTTAACGTGCCCTAAGAAGTGTATAATTCTCAAATATCAACTTTGTGCGTTCCCCCCTGGGAATTGAACCCAGAACTTCGGGATCGGGAGTCCATGGCACTAGCGACTAGACCACGGAGGTAGTAGAAGAAGAAGAAGTTGTATCGGTTGTTGTTTGCTGAAAAATAGTAATGAGTAAAACTCTGTGTATGATTGCCCATAAAAGGCTACACTGCATATTTTTACAGCTTATTAAAGCTTAGCTTTAAGCAAATTCACTTCTCGAAGAAGAAATCTTGGTATGTTAGATACAGAAACTCTACATTTAAGAGTTCATGCACATACCTACTCCACAAGTATATTGATCCAGAGTAATCCAGACCACGTTCTAGTTACCGCAAAATTATATTCCCAAGGGAAACAGTTAAGCTAACTGTAAGTTGGAATAGAACTAATTGAGGTACGACCGGTCGCAGGACCACTTTGACCACTTATCTTTCTGTCATGTGAGTTCGGTTCAAAAGACCTGATGAACCTTTTTGAGCCACCTGGTAAAAAAACATCTGACATGGTTTTTATAATGACCACTATCAGAACCAGTATGAAAAAACAGCTCCAGGACAAAGACGTGACACTACGTTAGTGCGTATGTATTGCTTGACAGCTACTGCTAACCAATGAGTCCCTTATTCGTAGCTTGCCAGTTTAGCTCGATCTATAGCTTGCATTTGTTCTGTTAAACTAGAAGAAAGTATTACATTTCTTCCATGCTAGATTGTGAGCGAGAGAAAAACATAAAATGTGCCTGCTGCATTTCCTCCAAAAGGATCCGAGGGATTCAGTATATTGCAATTTAGGCGATGGGCTTACAACCTGTCACTACAGAAATATGCCCACAAATCTATCTTAAATAACCCACAAAACTTTGTCAGACGTGGCGGAACGACCTTTGTTTAGGTCGTTTACGCTCTGCCTACCCCATAAGGGATAAAGGCGTTACTATATGTGTGTATGTAGAAAGTATTACAAAATAATTAAAGTGTCCGATTCAAAATCAAACCCACGACCTCTGGATCAAAAGCACACGGTTCCGACCATTGAACCACAGAGACAGTTCTGTTTGCTTATGTGGTTCAAGTTAGTGCCAGTATTGCATGGTTGATTGTACATAGTAGGAGTCTACTGAACGATAATTAACGAGACGTAAGGTTCTGGGAACCAATAATTTAGTTCCAGAAACCAATAGATGTGTTTGTTCATCTCAATAGCGGTAAATTCTACGTCGGCGCATCCCTCTGCCAATACGCACGTAGGGTATAAGGTGACGCATGTGTGTTGTAGGCAATGCAAAAAGTGTTGACAGCGCGCAGTAAGTGGCGCCTGTGTGTTGCTGCCCTTAGTTGTGATTATTTGCTCACCACGATTTGGGAGTGCGATGAAGCAAAGCTATTGGTAATATTTATAGTGACACATACATATAATCACGACTTTATCCCTAATGGGATATGCAGAGCGTAAACGACCTAAACTAAACAAAGATCGTTTTCGCCACGTCTACGACAAAGTTTGGATGGTTATTTAAGATGGATTTGTAAGTATATTGCTATAGTTAAAGTTGTCAGCTTATCGCCTAAATTGCAATATACTAAAACCCTCGGATCCCTTAGCTGATTTTTACAGCATGCCCGGGAGGAAATGCAGCTAGCACATTCTATGTTTTATTTTCGCTCCCAGTCCAGCACGGAAGAATATATAATATACTAGATACCCGCCCCGGCTTCGCACGGAAATCATCAGTGTTTCTCTACTATATTATGCATGTATTATACATATATACCTTCTTTTGAATCGCTCTAACCATTAAAAGAAACCGCAACAAAATCCGTTGCGTAGTTTTAAAGATTTAAGCATACATAGGAACATAGAGACAGAGAAAGCGACTTTGTTTTACACTATAATATTGTTCACTAGTGATAGTGACCGTATCTGCGACTTTTCTGGATTTTTCACATAATCAACCTTAGACGAAATTTAGTGATGCTATTTTAACTCGCCATCACACGGGTATCTAACCCGGCTCCAGATAAGTACTAGATACTGTAACATTTACGAGCACTACTAGAGTTGATGAGGATGTGACTATGCGGATGAGGATTTATCAAGACTAAAGATAGAGGATGCGGATGAGGATGCGAATTTTCTGTGAGGATACGGATACGGATGAGAATGAGGAAGGAGATGAATAATAAAGAGGATTAAAAATAAAATTGTTTTTTTTTATTTATTTTATATATTCATATAAATTATCTAGCGATCCGCCCCGGCTTCGCACGGAAATTATTAGTGTTTCTCTACTATATTATTCATGTATTATAGACATAAACCTTCCTCCTGAATCAGTATATCCATTAAAAGAAACCGCATCAAAATCCGTTCCGTAGTTATAAAGATTTATGCATACATAGGGATATAGGGACAGAAAAAGCGACTTTGTTTTATACTATGTAGTGATGTGTCCTGACTTTGCTCTTTGCATCCTGTTTTTTTATTATATTTTGTTCTTAGGCCAGTCCCTGAACTGCCTCCGTGGTCTAGTGGCTAGTGCCTCCCGATCCGGAGGTCCTGGGTTCGATTCCCAGGGGGGAAACACAAAGTTTATATTTGAGAATTTATCACTTTGTGAATTTTTCCCCAGTTTGGTTAGGACATTGCAGGCTGAATCACCTGATTGTCCGAAAAGAAAAAAAAGATTTCGTGCTTCAGAGGGCACGTTAAGCCGTCGGTCCCGGTCGCTGTCTTTGATAGTGGTCGTTACTCAAACCATGTCAGAGGCCTGATAGTTGTGCTACTAGGCGGTTTAAAAACTCTGACACCAGGGTTCATCGGGTCGATAGACTCGATACCCACTCGACAGAAGAAGATAGGCCAGTCGCCATTCGGACACCGTCACAGTCGTGCCGTTGTTATGCGCGAAACAAAACCTTCATACAAACATACATAATATCACGCCTTTATCCCTTGCGGGGTAGGTAGAGCGTTAAACTCCTCGCAAAAGGCGCTTCTGCCGAGTCTAACGAAAATTGAGGGCAATTTTAGATTGTAATGTGTATTGCTATACTGACAGGTTGTCAGCCCATCGCCTACATTACAATACGCTGTAACCCTCGAGTCCCTTTTGCTGACTTCTACAGCATGCCCGGGAGGAAGAGCAGCTGGAACATTCAATGTTTTTCTATCTCTCCTAGTCCAGCATGGCAGAAAATCCTCAGACATCCTCTTAATCTTAGAGATTGCAGATGAGGGTATTTTGACTTTATGTTATAAGGATGCGGAAAGCGGATGAGCATTTGTAAAAATTGCGGATCATCCGCGTTATGAGGATGCGGATGCAGATTCCTCATCAATCCTACCCTTTTTCTTAGCGAGTGGATTCTCGAGTCGAATGACCCGATGAGCCCTGGTGTCAGAGTTTTCAAACCGCCTAGTAGCACAGCTAATAGGCCTCTGACATGGTTTGAGTAACGACCACTATCAAAGACAGCGACCGAGACCGACGGCTTAACGTGCCTTTCGATGCACGAAATATTTTTCTTTTCGGACAATTAGGTGATTCAGTCGCAAAGTCCTAACCAAACTGGGAAAACCTCACAAAGTAATAAATTGTCAAGTTTATGTATCCCCCCTGGGAATCGAACCCAGGACCTCCGGATCGTAAGCCCATGGCTCTGACCACTAGACCACGGAGGCAATCCTACACTATACATAGTATACTCCCAAGAACCATAGAAATGCGACACGTGCAAAATACTTTATGGGTATGGTTCTTTCAATACAGGAAAATGTAGTACAGATTAATAACTAATCTTTAACAAAAAAGAACATCGGATTTATTAAAAGAATATAAAGATTCGACTTATTAAAAAACTTTAATAAGATACTGGAGAACAGACAGAATATTAGGTTTCCAATTTACAGATTTCTTTTTGAGAATAAACAGAGGTAGCTAAACTTTTTCTTGTTTGGTGAAAAGGCACTTCGGCCTTTGTGATGACTGTTAGAGAAAACGAAATGCATCTGTTCGTCGTTTGTTGACCACCGTTTCGTCTTTATTTTGACTCATCAGATTCGGAAGTGTCCGCATTACAGTTGGTTTGTAAGTGCTTCGCTCTTGTGAGCTTAGCTTGTTTAGTTCGGAACTCTTTAGGAGCAGCCGTTATGCTTAATCTCCGCAGAGTGGTCCTCCCTGCAGGGAGCCTTTCTCCACGTGTCTACCTGTCGAGATAATGCAATGTTTAGAGTAAAGGCACTTTGGCCTTTGTGATGACTGCGAGAGAAAACGTAATGCATCGGTTCGTCGTTTGTTGAATACTGTTTTGTCTTCATTTCGAGTCGTCACGTGCGGAAGGGTCCGCATTAAAGTTGGTTTGTAAATGCTTCGCTCTTGTGAGCTTAGCTTGTTTGTTTTTTTCTGCTCCTAAAGAGTTAGGAGCAGCCGTTATGCATGATCTCCGCAGAGTGGTCCTCCCCGCAAGGGGGCCCTTTCCCACGTGTATGCCTGTCGAGATAATGCAATGTTTAGTGTAAAGGCACTTTGGCCTTTTTGATGACTGTGAGAGAAAACGTAATGCATCGGTTATTTGACCACTATTCGTATTCTTGTTTCTAATTTTATTATACTTATAAGTATTTATGTTATTTTTAAGTGAAACACAATGTAGACATAGTAGTACTGATGTATGTTATTTTATTGTTTTCGGTAATTGACCTAATTAACTATAAGGCGGATTTTTTCCATACTGGACTGGGAGCGATAGAAAAACATAGAATATACTAGTTGCATCTCCTTCCGGGCATTCTGCAAAAACCAGCTAAGCCATATTGTAATTTAGGCGATAGATTGACAACCGGTCACTACAGTAAGGTACAGATCTATCTTAAACAACCTTCAACCCTCAAACTTGTCAGACGTGGCGAACGACCATTGTTTGGGTAATGCCGCTCTGCCTACCCCATTCGGGATAAGGGCGTGACTATATGTATGTATAAGGTGGATTCTCTGGTTGAGAAATAGAGACAACTACTAAAATATACAAAATTTCGGGATTGTTCCCAAAATATACGTAAGAATATCTCCAGAAAGATATTGAAAAAGCTACGAGTATAACTAACTCGAAACTAGACGAGTGCGGTTGAACCGAAACGAAGCTCAAATAAAAAAGGCGATCAAAATAAACGGAGGCAAAAGAAAACTGGATTACGGAAACTCCGATAACAGTGAACCCAACGAGGCCTTTGTAAATAATCAAGTAAAAAAAAAGTAAAAAAGACCCTTGCGAACTCATAACTAATTTAAAGTTAATTCAGAAATAATTCGGTTATCTTGCCCCTGTGAATTTCGCGAATAAAGAACATTATTTGGCGGACTTTTTGTTTGGATGGTAGTTTCAAGATGGCGGCGTTGTAATTTTTTTAGGAAGTTAAAATCGTTTTACTTTTTAGCCGTCTCCGTGGTCTAGTTGTCTGAGCCTTGGGCTGCCGATCTAGATGTCGTGGGTTTTATTCCCACGGAACTCAAATTGATATTTGTCAACTTGACATTTCATCAATTAACAAGAAAATGTTTCCGCGCTTTGTAAGGAATTATGTCACAGGCATTTATGTTTGAAAATTTGATACAAAAGGGTTCATCGGATCGTTGATTCAAAAACCACCTCAGTTAAAGATTTTATTTTCTCTATGTGGTTCGCAGAATTTAGGAGCATTTCGTTTAGAGGCCAGTTGGCCGAGTGATGACGGATGGGAAAAGGGTAATCACCCACCTGGTCGGGTGTTGTGACCAGGGGACCGGAGTCCGACTGGATTAGTTCGGAAGTTGTATATATGCAGATCGCCGAGCAAATTTTGATACCGCGTTTCAGGACTGTTGTATTTCGATGTGGCGCCATCTATGTGCGCTATCGGTGTATGTGTGGTGGTGTTGTGTAGGTAATGTGCTGTATGATAATGTTAGTTTTTCCAAACATAAAGAAGTAATATGGTTTGTAGTGGTTTTAAATCTTTGGAACAATATTCATCTGGTTGTTTTATGCTAGCAAAAATAAATAAATAAAAATACAATCGGAAAAGAAAAAAAAAAATATTACAGGACATGTATATTGTTTCTCAGACAAACCTTTATATTCAACCGTGGATTGCAACAAAAACCCTCATCATTAATCCTCATTGGAAATTCCAGAATACTTTTGTAATTTTTTCGTAATCCGAATAATATTAAAGTAAACACGAGTAGGTCCACGGTTATAAATGAACGTAGCGAAAGAGGGAACTAACACTAACTGTCACCATACCGACAACTGCCTCCGTGGTCTTTTATTCATGATGTAAAGGTCTTGGGTTCGACTCCCAGAGGGAAACACAAAGTTGATGTTTGTTAATTTATAACCTTGTGCGATTTTCCCCACATTGCTGGCTAAATCACCTGATTGTCCGAAAAGAAAAAGGACTCCATACTTCGGAGGACACAAGCCGGTCCCGGTCGCTTTCATAGTGATCGATACACAAAACCATGTCAGAAAACCATGTTTTAAAAACTCTGACACCAGGATTTATCGGATCGTTATTCGACTAGAAAGCCCACTCGAAAAGAAGACTAACGCCATTTTGGCATTTCTCTTATATGCCAGCACTTCGCACATTCATTCAGAGCTTTGTCGTACTGTAAACATCACACGGAGCACTGGCTGGCGGACAGAAAAAAATAAAATAAAAAGTAAAACGTATTCGAGAAGGCCTGATATTGCTGAAATTCGAAGGGTGATATTTTGCAACGGAAGCAAGCAGTGAGTGAGTATTCAGGTTTCGGGATATACGACTAACTGGAATTTTATCGAGAGTTTATGGATAATAAAATATTTTCATGGCTCTTCTCAGCGTCTGGATTATACAATCAAAAACGGATAAAAATAAATGCGTTCTTTTAAGGTGATATTAGGCGCCTAAAAATTTATAAATTATCTATCAGAGCCAAGATAATAGCCACAACTAGCTCACATTCAACATTTCTATAAATTCATTTACCAATTCTGACTTGACTTGAACTTTGCTAAAAAGATTTTTAAATTTACACACTTTTGTACCGCACCATCATAACTTTTCTGCCCTTAGTAAAATTTATCAACCGACCATTTCATAGTTTGTTTTCTGACCAAAAGCCCTTAAAATTCCTTTTATCTCTCCGACTTTCCACCGCGCTCCTATTTCTTTCTCCTCCAGCGTAAATGATTTTTTGCACTTGGACCCGCTAAATCATCCCGCTGCCGGCGAACGCCCGCCGCCCATTGGTCAAGTAGGACTTGGTGATGTATGGCCCTTGCTTTGTGAGACTCTACTTCACAACTTTAGTTTTTATTGCATTTTTACATTTACCTAGTTTTTTATACATACTTATCTATACATTTAGTCACGCTTTGTATCTCTTAAGGTAAACAGAGCCTCAATTACCTTAAAAAAGTGCGTTTTTGTCATATTTTAACCTATATATTGCTATAAGGATAGGTTGTTAGCCCAATACTTGCAATATTGCACCAAAACGACTCAGTGATAATTAATTATATGGCCCTTGCTTTGTGAGGCTGTGCTTCACAACTTTAGTTTTTATTGTATTTAACGTTAATATTTTACATACATATAATTACGCCTTTATCCCTAATGAGATAGGTAGAGCATGAACGACCTAAACAAAGGTCATCACGTTCTATGTTTTTCTTTCGCTCTCAGTCCAGCATAGAAGTTTATATTTTAGATAGCTGTAAAATACATACCAACACAAGTAAAAGCATACGGCCTGGCCTGCCTGATGTAAAGCGGTCAGCGTAGCTTATGGACGCTTGCAATATCAGATAGATTACCAGCAAGATACATTTCTTCTTCATATCGTGTCGATGGCAGACACTACACTGTTACAACCCAGAATTTAGACAGCATTATCACACTGGAAAAAACTTGGTTAAATTAATCAAGGGATCTGTTTACATACGAGCACATCAAGTACCTATCTAATATGATTGAGACAATAAAGTCAATGTTAAGATCAATTATTTAGTTGATTGATATTATTAGAAAGTTGGTAGTGGTTATCGAGTAAGTTGATTAATTGAAATTTTAGCATTATTATCAAAAACACATCACTTTATGTGCTCGAATTAAATCAAGTATTTTTTTAAGTGCTGCCACTGGCATGAGGTCTTCTTGCGTGCAGGTGTAGGGGCACGCAGGGCACGTTAGGTGTTTCATCGTTTGAACTGCACAGAACAAACAGTTCATATCGCAGTCACCCAAAAATACCTACATGGTCATGTTAATCTTCAAGCCATTTTTGAACAACCAACTGCAGCCATACCAGTCCCGGGTTCGATTCCAATGACTTTGTGTTGTTGTTTCTAGTTTGGTTAGGACATTGCAGGCTGATCTCCTGATTATCCGAAAAGTATGATGGATCATGCCGTCGGATGGGCATGTAAATAGTCGGCCCTGCGCCTGAATTCTCTCTGGTCGTCAGTCAGTCTGTCCCATCTGAATAAGAGATTGAGGGAACAGAGAGTGCACCTGTGTGTAGCGCAAACACTTGGGAACTAAAAACAAGTCTTGCGCAGTTGGCTGATCTCCGGAGGGTGGCTGCCATCACCGGATATCGGTGGGAGGACTATTACTTACTTAAGTTTCATTTGCCTAGATCATTAGCATTACATTTTTAGCCCACCACTAGTAGTAAATAAAATCAAACATAAAATTGGTCCTAAGCATCAACGCTTTGTGAATTCGGAATGATAATTACCTTACCTAATTTGAATTTGATTCTAACTACCGTTACAGGATACAGCTTAACATCTCCGTTAAATAGACTATGTAAGTACAAACATTATAAACTTTGAAACAACAAAACAACTGTACAACAATAATGATGTAAACCACGATATCCAATATAATGCTATAAAAGTCCGTTACCTTTGAACACACAAAGTGCAAACCGCAAATAAAATCAAAAGAACTATTATCAAAGCAAAGACCGCGGTACGGCACAACTTTTACAACTCTATCTGGGCTTATTACGGTTTTATAACGAAGAATATCGAGAGGGTACAGTCGAGTTGTAAAATGGCCTTTGCTGTACGACAAGGCTTTAAATGAACGCGGCCAGCAACAGAACTTCGATTCCCAGAGCGGAACACAAAGTTGATATTTGTCTATTTATCACTTTGTGAGATTTATCACAGTTTGGTCAGGACAATGCAGGCTGACTCACCTGATTGTCTGGAAGGCAAAAAAATATGTGCTACGGATAGCACGTAAAGCCGTCAGTCCTGGTCGCTGTATTTGCATTAGTCATTAGACAAACCAAGCTAGAGGCCTGTTAACTGTACTATTACGTGGATTAAAAACTCTAACACCAAGGTTCATTGGGTCGACCGACTCGAAACCTAGACGACAAGAAGAATATAGGTTTCCATACAATGCCGAGCCCCCGCCTATCTTCATTTAAAACCTTGTCAAACTGTACGTAAACGAGTTTGAGGCTTTCAGGCCGACCACAGGTTTTAGTACGAAAGAGACGAGCCAAATTGAACAACTTTCCGGTGACTAAATTGCTAATTTGAGCGTTCATTCAGTTCTTAATGCTTCATGAGGCTGGATTTTTTGTTATTGTCGCAAATAATGCAAAAATCAAGTTAGACTTGAACAGATTGCTATAATTTAAGGCACCTACTACGTTCTGTTTGCTCTGTCACAGAGCTTGTGTGTGTATTAACATGATTAATTTTATTTTGAGCTATCATTGGCGGCTTGAAAACTCTGACCTAATCTAGGATTGGATCTGTTTCCCTTCTAGGTTACGGAGGTCAGATGGCAGTCGCTCTGTTTCAAAACCAGTACCCTCGTTTGATTACCTAGATTAGGTAGCCGACCTGAGATGGGGTCTTAGGTAGGCACAGTATGCATTCTCTAATCCTCATTTCAAAATGCATCAATGTCTTTAGTATATTTATTCCTAGAAAGTTTTTTTCACTTGCAGGCTAATGAATTTGCCCACGGCATGTTAGGAGAAAAAATAAAATGAAAACTTACACCACCAAAAACTTTTCATTAAAACTCGTAAAATCAACACATTTTTTAATGTTGTCAAACCAAAATCACATAACACAAGACACTTAAAATCTTAACCTTCATTACAAAGAAGTTTTGTTCTTAAGCTAATAAGCAAAGGAATTTTAAAAGATACTTCGAATTACGTAAGTACACCTCTCTTACGCTAAACAAATACACCGTGTCATGGAATAATGGTGTAACCCACAAATCCCACAATTGCTTCATTACCAGTTTTACCACACAAGAACCGTGGTTTTACCACTCTTAATAGCCGAAGCCTCCCGTGGCAGACGACAAAAGACGGTCAATATTTAGATGGATGTCTTTCCATTAATGAAGTATTGCATGCCTCTGGTCCGGTGGTTCTCAAATTGGAACCAAAAAATTCATTTTTGCGTAAATAAATGTAGGTTTTAAAGACAGTAATTTTCTAGATTATTGTCCGATGTATCTTTAAAACCCAACGGTTTTGTTTTGAGATATGATATTCATGACAGTATTGTCAAAATGTAAACTTCTTTTGCATTTTTCTCAACTGCTGATAAATATTGAAAACGTTTATCTGTGATTGCTGCCAGCCGATATGATTGTTAACACAATTATTATTATTTATTTATTTAACAGTTTTCTGTACACATTAACACACACAGAATAATTACATGAGGAATTCAAACACATCAGGCACTGCTTCTTTCTAAAAAAAAAACAACTTGCAGCAGACCTAATAAGATATTAATAGCATATAACGTAAAGCAGATAAGACGTGCACAATTTAAATAATTCATCAACATGACCAGTACATACATTTATAATACTTATTACCTCCATATTTATTTGTTATTTCTGTTTAATTTAAGTTAAAATCTTTATTTTGGTCTTTTCGGCAGGTTTACTTTTGATCACCATTTGCAGTCATTTCATTTTCAACTACTTCACTGCCCACTCCATCATTCACAGTTCCGGCGTCCACTGCAAAGTTCATTTCGAATTCCTCGCAAACTTTGAGATTCTGGCTTCAAACAGTGTCACTGAGATGATCGATCACGTGTTCGGAGTTAAGTCGCTGAACTAGTTTTCGTCCGGTGGGAAGGGTTTCAAGTTTGAAGAAGTTTGTAACAAAAGGGCTTCTTAAGAAATCAACCTGTTTTAAGAACAGTTTCGTTTCAAATGAGACGGGAAAGTTTGTAGAGATTCAGAGAAGCATTAATTAAAGAAAATAACTATTTTCACTCTAGTTCAAGTCAAACAAGACTGAAACAATGGTAACCGATGGAGCTATTAGTTTACTTCAAATTTATTTACAGTTTTTTATGAAAGTCGTAAAAATAAATAAATATATTTAATCACGCCTTTATTACTTATGGAGTAGGCAGAGCGTAAACAACCTAAACAAAGGTCGTTCCGCGTTGCTGTAGTGACAGGTTGTCAGCCCATCGCCTAAATTACAATATATTGACACCCTCGGATCCATCCAGATCCATCAGGCCAGCATGGATGAAATAATAATAAATAATTTTTAATCTAATAAAAGTAAAAGCACAGATGTACAAGGAAGCAGCGATGATGGGAACACAAAAACGAAACTGAGCAAAAAAAAATGGTGGTAAGGTCTATCGTAAAGTCCAGTTAAAAAATAAAATGTATACCAAAATCTCTGTTATTTTATATATGTGCTTAAAAAAATAGCACTTCAAGTTTATTTTACAATCCCTAACAGACTTTAAAAAAAAATGCACTTTATGTTTATTTACAATACCTATCAAACTTTAAAAAATAGCATTTCAAGCTTATTTTACAATCCTTTAGGATCACAATCTTAAACTCTATCTCTCCAAATACATTGGCGCTTTTCTCCCTACCACTGCTGAATTATAACCTGGTCCTGAAAAAACAGTCCATTACAGCCTTTTCAGTTGCTTCTAACAATTCCTTTTGGACTCTAACGTCCCTTTTGAAAGGGTGGCCTTTGTGAGTGAATAGAATTAAACAAATAAATAGTGAACAGTTTGGAAGCCGCAGTAATGAAACTGGAAATCGTTGGGGCTGATGTATAGCGCAGGGTATTATTTTTTATCCTACTGTCATTACCATACATTTTCTTCCATGCTGGACTGGGAGCAAGAGAAAAACATAAAATGTGCCAACTGCATTTCATCCCGGGCATGCTGTAAAAACAGCTCAGGGATCCAAGGGTTCCGGGTCGTTGTTCGACTCGAGAATCCACTCACTAAGAAGAAGTATATTGCAATTTAGGCGATGGGCTGACAACCTGTCACTACAGCAATGTTACTACTAGTTTACTGTGCCCAAGTGTTTGCGCTACACACAGGTGCACTCTCTATTCCTTCAGTCTCTTATTCTGATGGGACAGATTGACTGACACGACCAGAGAAAAATCAGGCACAGGAACGACTATTTACAAGCCCATCCGACAAGATCAAGTGATCAGCCTGTAATGTCCTAACCAAATTAGAAACAACAACTCAAAAGTCATTATCCCCCTCCGGGAATCGAACCCAGGACCTCCAGATCGGGAGCCCATAGCTCAGACTGCTAGATCACGGATGCAGTTAAAGGCATAGTGTGTAGAAACCATTAGATAGGTATAATTTTTCAAAGTTCAAAATGGCGGATCTTAGGCGTTAGATTTGTAACTCTTTAAATATATTTTTTCGACTGAACCTATCGAGTATCAAAATAAAGTCAATTAAAAAGAGATTACAAAAATATATCTGATTAAAGTTTGAAGCTCAATTTTAGAACAATTAAGCATTAAAAAAATACATGGGTACAATAGTCGGGTTGTTTGAATTCATTTTTTAAATAGGTACTTATTCATTGTTAACTTGAATAATATTACCGGTTTCTTCTTAAAGGGTGAATAGAGCTGCGATGGTGGCGCCATCAGTTTTTAATTAATTGTACTGATTTAAAAACATTCTAATGAATATTCTGCGTTTCGCGAGAATTAAACCTGCTTCTCCATTTCATCATCTATAATATATATTTAAGCTTTGTTTTTCAAAAGTGCTAAAAGTGGCAACTTTTATAAATAAAAATCTTATATGCTTAGTGTAAATTAATGTATTATGGATTATGAAATGGAGAATTAGTTGCAAATCTCGCAAAACGCAAAAAAACATGGAAATTATTGTTTTTCATGCACAATTAATTCAAAACTGATGGCTCCTCCGTTGCAGCTCTATTCACCCTTTAAGAAGAAACCGGAAATATTATTCAAGTTATATTATTTTACCTATATTTTTTTTGCTTAATTGTTCTAAAATTCTTCAAATTTAAATACAAATAAAAAGATTCAAAATTTAATCAGATATATTTTTTAATCTCTTTTTTTTAAATATGCTATCTATACAATAATTAGTCCTACATATTTTTTCTACGAGTATTTGAATCTCCCTATATTAGGATATTCTTTTTAATGTCAATTATTTTGCTTTCTGTGTAATTTTTGTCAAAAATTTATCCTACCTTCTTAAAATATTAGGTAGGTAATTCATTAATTCAACATAGAAGACAAATAATGAAATAAATAATGACGAATGATCTCTAAATACACAGTAGCATCATAAGGCAGTTTTTTCCTTATTCTTCCTTAACAAAACATTTCAGCATTCGTTTTATTTTTTTTACTGATCAATAACGGAAAATTTCCCTCCCATTCTATTCCCCATTGCCTCGTTCATGTAAACCCGAGCTCTGACTATTTAAATCAACAATTTGGCTTTTTTTCCCTTAAAATGAGTGTCTGCTGAACACCGTACAATCCTAACAGATAAATTGTTTCACTGTTTTGTAAACTTTAGGGGCTTCGTGGTTTAAAAGTTTGAATTTATCTAAAAGAGGACTGGTGATTGCAAAACATTATTTTTTTTTTTGGTAAAAATTGCTAGATTTTTATAATTATAAATATACCCTTATTATTTATGATTACCGTATAATTGTAACAGAGAAATTGTATCACTGTTTTGGTAACTTTAGGGGATGGGTGGTTTAAAAACAATTGGTTGTATACCAACTAGTTTGAATTTACCTAATGTACCTAAAAGAGGACTGGTTATTGCAAAATAAGATTTATTTTTAAGTTGAAAAATGGCTTAATAGATTTTTACTCTTTTTATTTATGATCAATAATGGACTACAATTACAAATTGGTCCGAGGAAATTATTCTTGTATTAAATTTCCCTTTTCCTTATCTCTTTGGGCTATGACTCTCAATCGTTAGGGCAACAGCTGTATTTTACTTAAATAATGTAAAACATTAGCCCATTGGCAATTTACTTCGTAGTTTTTTTTATTATTATCAGCAGTGTACTCATTGCAAATTACATGATATAGTTTGATAAGAAATTAAATTAACGTTCCTTCTCAAAAGCACCTAAAAACAATGTCATTACGTCTATTATTAGGACTACAACACATATAGACCTGTTAATTCAACAGGCGTATGTACATACATTATAACATTCCCTGCCGTACAATTTGGACCGTTTGACGAAGGTCCAACCCTTGGAGATTGAGACTACAAAAACTGTCCAAATTGCGGTCCCTGGCCCAAGGGACGTAACTCCAGAACGAAACGTTTTAAGGTAACTTGAAAAGTTACAGTGATTTTACATTGTTTAGATTGGGGAATTTAAGTTTTATTCTCTGAGGAAAAGGTTTGACATGACTTTTAACTGGTTTCAGGTATCAATACCATAACAAAAGACTTATAATAAATGTTTTGCAATAATTGACAAGATAAAAAAAAAATGTTCCTGTTTCCAAAACTCATTTTAGTAAAGTAATTCTTAAATTACTTTGAACATATTATGACTTAGGCCAGAACAATTATTTGTTTGGATAGTTTAATAGTTCGACACAGTTTTAGTTCAAAGCGGACTTAAATTACCAAATTAATTGAACATAAAAGGTAAACTCTTAAAACTAAATTAACACCAGACTTGACTTACACCCTTTTGCCTTGTGACAGGACAATTCAAATTACCTATCTCTCCCTGGGCAGTTTAATTAGCGAAATTAGTAGAAGCCTCTTGTTGTATTTCTCTGTGTAGCTTATTTTAGTGAGATGAGGTACACAGAGAAACTTGGAATGTACTACATGTACCTACTGTTGGAGTAATTAAAACTAGGATGCCCTGAAAATATTTAATTCGAAAATTTCTAACCTGAATGTCATCATCTGCAGAGTGAAGCCATCAAAATTACTGTGCTAAAAAAAGCCTAAGATTGTAGCTTCTGTGACAGATGCTATTCCTATACATTGCAGATAGATTTTCTTTCGAAATGGCGTCTGCCACAGCTACCATCCTTCTATTTTTTAGGGTTCCTTACGCAAAGAGCGCAATACTTGGTTGGTGACAGAACGAAATCACGTTTGTTGTATGGAAGCCCCCCTTAAATATCTTATTATTTTATTTTGAGTATTTTTTGTTATAGCGACAACAGAAATACATTATCTGCCAAAATTTCAACTCCCTAGCTACCACGGTTCAGCCTGATACAGATAGAATGATGAGATTCAGCCTGGTGGCAGACGGACGAACAGACAGACGGACAGCGAAGTCTCAGTAATAGGGTCTCGTTTTTTACCCTTTGGGTACGGAACTCTAAAAATAGAATAAAATAAATATTTAAGGGGGGCCCCATACAACAAACCTGATTTCTTTGCTGTTTTTTTGCTTTATGGTTAAATTATAGTGTCTTGATATTGTATAGATTTTGGTAAGGAACCCTTCGTGCGTGAGTCCGTCTCGCACTTGGCTGGTTTCAAAAGTTTCTCCTGTTCTACTAGAGTGAAGTGCTTCTTTAATATAATGGTAAATATGTTTTGAACGTATTGTTTCCCTTTAACATCAAACAAATAGAAAATGCTTAAAAGTCAATCCCACCATTCAAGGTCCGAAATAATAACACCTTAAGGTGACGTTACTACCCAAGTGGCGCCCTAATGAGTAAAAAATACATAGTTCAAAATCATAAATCAAGAATCAATAACCGGTCAAATTAAATATAGCTCATCGTAGTAACAGAAACAAAAATGGCCGTTGGTAGCCGTTATTCGCAATATTTCTTCCTGTTACTACAACGAACTATCAATCGCTAATTTATAAGGTTCTAAATAATCTTTATTACTATAACTTGATTCACTGCGTTTTTAGTGAATTATGTTTTTTTACTAATGGGGGCGCCACTTGGCTAGTATCGTCAACCTTAACACAATAATAATAGCTCCTACTGTTTTATATGGTCATCATTATAATACAAATGAAGATGGAGATAAAATCTTGATTGCTAACGGTCTACCCCCCGTTGGTTAAGTCGTCAAAACAAAACACAATAAGTGTTAGCCATGTGACAACTCTTGTCAATCAACTGTCAAACTGGTTAAGATAATGACAGATGTTATAGGTAAGTCATTATTAAATTTATAATTATTTAGTAATGGAACTATTGGTGTCATATTCACTGATTATTAGGTGGTAAAAGAGGAATATAGTAGTATAGTATAATAGAATCTGCTTAGAGGTTAACGCCCTCTGTAAATATCTTCAAAAAAAGAGTAAAAGAGCACTTCTTATCCAAACAAATTTGATGTATGTATTTATGTAGTTTATTTGTATATGTATCAATATGTTATTTATTATACGTATATTGTGTATGTTTATTTACGATAGTAATATATGGTATGTATTTATTTTGTTTTATAAGTCTCTTGCATTCTGGGCCTTTTCAAGGCGAGAGTGAATAGGCACTACATAGGTGAGTATGCTTCAACATAGTCCGCATCGTCACTTTCCACCAGGTGAGATGGCGGACAAATGCTCGCCTATATATATTTAAAAAAAATAAAAAAATCTTGTCCCTTCAAAATGATAAACTTTCACTTACTACCATTAGGTTGGCTGCAAGATATCTCTTTATAAATATAAGTTCGCCCTTACACGCCATGTTTGTAAATAACTTTTATCTTGCGTTTATGCAATAAAGGATATCACTACACAGTATAAAAACAAAGTCGCTTTCTCTGTCCCTATATCCCTATGTATGCATAAATCTTTAAAACTACGCAACAGATTTCGATGCGGTTTATTTTATTAGATAGAGTGATTCAAGAGGAAGGTTTATATGTATAATACATGCATAATATATTAGAGAAACATTGATAATTTCGTTACATCCTTTATACATACATATAATCACGCCTTTATCCCTGAAGGGGTAGGCAGAGTGTAAACGTTCTCAACAAAGGTGGATCCGCCACGTCTAAAAAAAATTTTAGGGTTATTTAAGATAAATTTGTAGGTATATTGCTGTAGTGACAGATTGCCAGCCCATCACCTAAATTGCAATATACTGAAACCCTCGGATCCCTTAGCTGGTTTTACAGCAACATCCTTTATATTATGAAATATTGCACAACTCTAATCTCGGCAGTGACAAACATGTCGACGGGTGGTTTTTTCATATGCAAATGAGTGGATTAGATTCTTTAGAAGCTGAGCCTGTGTATAATCTCGATATGACAGGTCTCCACAATAACCTTTTGCTGAATGGTTTATATAATTTAAATGCTTGCGTTTTGATAACGACGATTTGAATTTAATCTCTTTTAACTGGTTAAGTACTGAACGTTTACTACTTGATAGATGTTTAAGGGAAACCTTGGATTTCTGCCATAATTAAAATTCATACATACATATAATCACGCTTTTATCCCTAATGGGGTAGGCAGAGCGTAAACGACCTAAACAAAGGTCGTTCCGCCACGTCTGACAAAGTTTTGAGGGTTGTTTACGATATAATTGTAGGTATATTGCTGTAGTGACAGGTTGTCAACCCATCGCCTATAATACAACATACTGAAACCCTCGCATCCCTTAGCTGGATTTTACAGCATGCCCGGGAGGAAATGCAGCTGGCACATTCTATGTTTTTCTCTCACTCCCAGGCCAGCATGTAAGAATATGTGCATAATTAAAAGGTGATGAATTAATTAATTTCTTCAATTGTGGATTGGGAGTGACAGAAAACCATAGAAAGCGAAAGTTGCATTTCCTCCCGAGCTGTAAAAAACAGCTAAGTGATCCGAGGAATTCAGTATTATGCAATTTAGTCGATGGCCTGAAAACCAATCACTACAGCAATATACCTACAAATCTATCTTAAATGACCCTAAAACTTTGTGTCAGACGTGGCGGAACGACCTTTGTTTAGGTCGCTTACGCTCTGCCTACCCCATTAGGGATAAAAGTGTGATTACATATACATACGTATGTATGAATAAATGTATTAATTATTTTATCTCTTTATCAGGAAAGGTAAGTCTATATACCGGTTTGCGGAGGTGTAAAATACCAGTTGTTAAAGTTTATAAATTTTCAATGACACTTACCCATCCAAAAATACGACATTCCACCAAGAACGAATTTACATCCAAAATAGCAATCACGAATCAAAATTTTCTTGTAAAACAAAGCACACCCTCGAAAAGGTTTCCCGATCTCTCGCCGACTAATTACAACTGAATCGAATCCCTCCTATATCGATATCGACTCAGATAATCGATAGAATCGTTTTTCGGCCGCCCATCGACACCTCTTGAATATTTAACAGCATAAATTATCAATAACTACGGACGGAGTCGGTGTCCAAATTGGCAATTTACATAGCAAATTACCACAGGTCTTTACTATGGAATTGGCTGGTATTTGAGGTGGAATATTGGCACTGTTTAGGGTATTGGTTATTGGTGATATCCGATTATTGTTACAGCTAGGAGATAATTACGCGTTCGTTATTAGATCAGCGGTATAGATGGATAGATTAATTGGGATAGGGAATAGAATAGACTCAGATCAGAAACTGAACTTCACTACATAGTATAAAACAAAGTCGCTTTCTCTGTCCCTATATCCCTATGTATGCATAAATCTTTAAAACTACGCAACGTATTTTGATGCGGTTTCTTTTAATGGATAGAGTGATTCAAGAGGAAGGTTTATATGTATAATACATGCATAATATAGTAGAGAAACACTGATGATTTCCGTGCAGAGCCGGGGCGGGTCGCTAGTTGTAAATAAAGAAGAACAGGACAACCTGTCACTACAACAATTTACGAATCTATCATAAACAGCCCTCAAAACTTGTTAGATGTGGCGGCCTTTGTTTGGGTTTTTGAGGCTGTGCCTACTCCATTAAGGGATACAGGCGTGATAGTATGTATGTAAGAAACAGGAAGCTATAATGAAACTTTTGCTAACAGCATAAAGAATAAATACTGGGAGCGAGAGAAAAACATAGAATGTGCCAGCTGCATTTCCTCCCGGGCATGCTGTAAAAACCAGCTAAGGGATCCGAGGGTTTCTGTATATTGCAATTTAGGCGACAGGCTGACAACCTGTCACTACAGGAATATACCTACAAATCTATCTTAAACAATCCTCAAAACTTTGTCAGACGTGGCGGAACGACCTTTGTTTAGGTCGTTTCCGCTCTGCCTACCCCATTAGGGATGAAGGCGTGAGTATATGTATGTATGTATAAAGAATAAAACACTCTAGGGGGTAAACTAACTATAGATATCTACGTCATATCTCAAGAGATGCAAGATTCTTGTTCTCAAGAGCATCTCTAGTTGAATAGTATGTGTTATTTCAATGAAATATAGTATCAAATAAAAGGGAAAAATATTTTCATGGCTCATTCACTAAGTCAACTGAAGTCTCCCTTGATAAATAATATGAGTAAATGAAACCATAAAACAAGACCATCTGATTTCAAACCTAAAACAAACACCAACGCAGTTCAGTTCAGTTATGAAAACTTAAATATTTCCAAACAAAAGGAAATAAGAAAATTCAGAGAGAATGGAAATTGAGAATTTAAATGAAGAAAAATCTCGGACGGGGCGCGCACAGGCAAAATATGAGACGTATAAAACGCTGGAAGCTGTCAGATTTTGCATCATAGTTTTTATGTTCAGTATAAACTTAAAACTAGAATATTTCGGATTCGTTGTGTGAGCATTTACGTACGTCATTACAGTACAGTTTCTTTTTCATGTTTTGCTTTCATAAATCGGCTGGTAAACGTGATGTCGACAAAATTGTTCAACGAATTCGCAGAAAAGGAACTACTTTTCTGCTGCGCAAATCTTGGATTAATATCTCTCACTTAGATAACAGACACCAACAAGATGTTGCCAGATGCTTTTCTAACATGGCACCATAGAGTAAGGAAATAATTTTATACCTTCAAGATCAGTATTTCATATTTCAGCAATACGCCTTCCCGGAGGAAGATGGGAACACTCTGTTATTTAAAAGAAAACATGAAAATTTAATAAGACTCACCGCTCCGGGGTTCGCTTTGTCTTTGTGCAGCTATACCATTTGATAATTAGCCGAGATTTCCCTTTGTTATATAGATATTTTTTATAATTTTTTGGTAGAACATCAAAATGAGTAGGCTTTACTGTTAAAAAATTACTATCAAATCATACCATGATTCGCATAATATAATCCATTAATTGATGACATTACCAACAAGAAATGTAGATACAAAGTTAGCTAAAGTTTCATCACAAATAACTGGGTCACGTAGAAGGAAGCATTCTAGACAAGAATAATTTCAAAAACTTGAATAAATTCTAAATAAATATAGCAAAATCATAAAATAACGTTTGGTATTATTCTATTATAGAATAGTAATTTCTTGCTGTAATACTTGGTTCAAACCAGTCTTCACTGTTAATAAATTTATGTCAGAGAATGAGCTCGTAATTCCAAGAAAACTTACAAATGAAACATGGAATTATTATTATCAACACATGTTTTTTGATTTAGTATCTATGTTGTTTTTGTATTATATAACCATTTTTGTTTTCAAAAGGTAATAAGTGCCCAGCATTATTAAATTTTTGATCTATAAAATCTCTGATCTGGTAGGTACTTGAACATTAAATCAGGTATCCTTTCTCTATAATACCTTCAAGCTTTACTTAGACTCGTATTTATAAAACTATATCAAGATTGAGAGCAATATTAAGTATGGATTTGACAGGTCTCCTTGTACATACATACTTGTAAATGAAGTTTCTGATATGGATATAAACTAGCTGTAAATCTCAAGTGCTGTTTAACAATACGCGCCTTAGTTTCTGATCAAATGGCTCTCTTTAAAATTACATACTTTTTAAGAATGTAAGTAAGTATTCGTAAATTGGCTACTGAGAGCAGCGAAATTGAATGAGTGCACCCTGCAAAGGATTTTCATCGCTTTCGTCAAAAGGTGCACATTCTTTCCGATCGATCGCTTTCACATCGTTAAGCTCCTTAACTTCACCATTCATTGCTGCTTCATACGAAATTTATTTAATTTTGCCACGAACCGCCTTTATGCTTGCAGTATTTTTATCTTTTGTGCCGGAATTGTATGCGGGCTCGGTTACATTGAGATTTTGTGAGTTTGTTGAGGTTTTGAATATGTGGAGGTTATTCGTCTATCGCTTTATAAAAATCATGCATTTGACCCAGCAACAGTACGAAAAAACTGAACACCAATAAATTGTCTTATCCCAAATACATGGATAAAAAGAGCTATAGATTGACAAAAAGCTGAGACCCAAGCTTTATCATAATTTTGGATCATTCCCTTAAGCAAATTTGTTCAATGGCCGCAACTGTTTAGAAAATGAGAAAATTCCTTCTTTACGGTGAATGTTGCAGAAAAATTTCAAAAGATTATTTACTATTTCCACCTTACCGAGCCCTTTTGTGTCGAGTTTCATTGAAAGAGATTAAAAACAGGCCGCAAAGAGATGAAACAGGCCTGTTTACAAGACCCAAAATTATGTTCTGCCTGTCGACAATAGCTTTTATTAATATTTTGCCTGGTCCTTTTTAATTTTACCTTCTTTGCGGCCAAAGGAAGTTTTAGCCAATCGAATATTTTAGCTTGATTTTTACAGCCCGGTAGGAAATTCGGCCAAATTCCGGGAGAAATTTACAAGTAATTCTTGATTCTCAGGATTTTATTGTACCTGTAGCGATAGATAAACTATGTTGAAAAAAAATTTTAGTAATGGCCTTATACTAAACAATTGATTGAGATTCCTGCATATTTATCGCTGAACATCTCTAAATGACAACCAATACCATCCTTGAAGCCTTGGATTCTCTTAAGCATTTTCTTATTTCAGAAGCAAACTATGCTTTATTAATATCAACACTTTTCTCCGCTCCTCCAGCTGAAAAATCGTTTCCATTCAAAGTTTTCGGAGCGGAGCCCATTCTAACAAAGGCAGACAAAACAAAAGGCGCACCGAGTGTAAAAAAACCGCGGATCTTTGCCTTACCTTTTTATTGTTGCCTAACCTTTCGCCAGTGATCCACTTGTATTTAATAACCTTAGCGGCGAGGCGAGGGTCAAAGAAATATTATTACACATTACGCTGTGTTGTTTAGTAGGCAACACAAAACAATTTTTCTTGGCCTTGTATGTAATATTAAGCAGAACAAAAATTATTTTCTTAGTAACGTAAAGGTTTTAAAGGAGAGCCCGATAGTGTAATGGATAGGGTCGCTGCCTCCTAAGCAGGAGGTCGTGGTTCAAATCCCACCACGTACCAATGTGTTTCTCGATTTTGGAATTTCATATGTACGTTTATTCGGTGCTTTTTCCGTGCTTCTGAAGGCATGTTAAGCCGTTGGTGCCGGTTAATATCGTTTAATACCATAGATATTAGTCGTTGAGCCATGACAGGCTAATGCTTAGCATTGGCGGCTTGAAAACTCTGATCTAATCAAGGATTGGGTCTGGTTTCCCTTCTGGGTTGCGGAGGAGGTCAGATGGCAATCGCTCTGTGTAAAAACCAGTACCCTCGTTCAATTCTCTAGATCAGACGCTTAATATGAGGTAGAAGGGTGCATGTTTGTCATTAGTTTGTATCAAAGTAATGCAGCTATTTTATATGACAAAATGTTTATACACCCGTAATATTTAATAAATTTTCTTCACAGTACTTTCAAACAAGAATTCTTAGCTTAAGCGTCAAAAAAATAATTACACGCCATTTATCTATTTGAAAAGGGATAACGAAAAACCTTCAGAATACAAAGACAAAGAAAATAGGATCATAATTTTAGTTTTTGGTAATTTTATACTAGAAGACGAATTCAATTAATCAAACAAATCAATCAGACCTTTTGGCTATCAGTCTCACTGGAATTGGACATGTCAACACGACAAACGCCGTCAAAGTAGGAAATAATGTGGGTAGTCATAAAATTGGTAAGCCTGCATCTCAGACGGCAAGTCGGGAAAATTTCGAAAATTCGGTGGTTGGTTGCCAGAGTTTTCCAAATGATTTTCTATAAAGCGTTAGACTCCAAAAAGCAACAATGTATATGGAAAGAGACACTGGTATTGAACGACCTACCTGTAGATATAAGCAACAAAATCAATAATTGTACAAACACTAAGCAAGCTCATTCTATAATGAAAATGCACTTCTTTAAACAATCCGAAGGGAAGATTGTACCTACTGTGACTTAAGTATAGATAAGTACCTACCGCGTCAACCTCTTAATTTAATTTAATTAGATTTAATTATGTATAAGCTACCGCACTGCAAGCTAACTGGATAACTGGGTGCACATAATCTTCTTTGTTTACATTAAGCACCCTTAATGTTAGAAAATATAAATTAATGAAAAAAATAACAGTTTTTTTTTCTACTTTTCTTTTCATTTCAGTCGAAAATAATTGTTATGATTATTTTATGCCACTGTGATTTGATATTCTGGTCAGCGTAAGAAAATTATAACATAAACTTAACTTTTTAGAAAATTTATCGATACAATTAAAATATTACGTTACTATTTAAAAACAGATTTTCTAAGTTGATAAACTTTTGAAACTATGAAAAGCATTAGTTTTCAAGTCTACCCTTCTACATATAAAGTCTACCTAGACTCTTCGATGTGAGATGTATAGTTTGTTTCGTCCCTTAGAATAATGAAGGGTTTTATCTGCAATCCATAAAAAGGATCCTAACTATTTTAAAG
Source organism: Scrobipalpa costella (assembly GCA_949820665.1). Taxonomy (NCBI): domain Eukaryota; kingdom Metazoa; phylum Arthropoda; class Insecta; order Lepidoptera; family Gelechiidae; genus Scrobipalpa; species Scrobipalpa costella. The sequence continues at coordinate 1,095,133 of OX463314.1, forward strand.
ACGAATAAAAAGGATATAAACTTAATGCTATGTGATTGAAATTGACTGTAAAAACTGTATACAAAGTAAATACTGTTTTTCAATGACCGTAGTAAATGTGTGAGAACTAACATAGAATACTCAGCCATGAAAAGTCACTTGGGAAATTTTCTTCTTCTTAGCGTGTCGTTGGAATACGTGAAATTACATCATTGGGGCCCAGAATTCAGCGACCTGTATTGCGTATAAGCTGCCGTCCATTCAATCTGCTGGCTTGCAGGTGTTGGGGCACGCCGGGCACGATGTCAAGTGCGCCATGGTTTGCACTGCACCGCAAATACAATCTACATCGGAACTTGCCGAAAATCCCCACCCGACCATGTTTCTTAGAAATAATTTACCATTTTTCAATATAGACCTAACATAGCATCGATCGGGGACAACTTATAAAAAAAAAAAATGTGTCTTGTCTCTTTTCTAATTAATATTATCACAGCGATAAACTAACTTTACTGCTGTCAACACGACGTAAGATGTAGTTTCTCAAACATGAACATGTATTAGTTGGTTTTTTCACTTGATTAATAAGATATATACATACATATAATCATGCCTTCATCCCTGACGGGGTGGGCAGAATGTAAACGACCTAAACTAATTTGATTCTGCCACGTCTGACAAAGTTTTGAGGGTTATTTAAGATAGATTTGTTGGTATATTGCTGTAGTGACAGGTTGTCAGCCCATCGCCTAAATTGCAAAACACTGAAACCCTCGGATCCCTTAGCTGGTTTTTACAGCATGCCCAGCAGGAAATACAGCGAGCACATTCTATGTCTCCCAGTCTAGCATGGAATAATAAGATAGGTTGTAAAATAGACAGTGAACTCCTTGATTATCAAACCTTAATACGACAAGGTATCTATTTTTGGCATCAATCAGAATACAATTACTGAATTCAAAAATACTAAGCGTAGTGGACTCCCACGCTTAAGTAAGGAACACTTAAAATGAACAAGGGCGAATTCGCTGCTAGTCAATGAAAATGAACAAGTTTGACCAGAAAATTATTACAGGAAATGTACAAATTGTATTATCTTTATCTACATACATACATATAATCACGCCTTTATCCCTAATGGGGTAGGCAGAGCGTAAACGACCTAAACAAAGGTCGTTCCGCCACGTCTGACAAAGTTTTGAGGGTTTTTTTAAGATCGATTTGTAGGTATATTGCTGTAGTGACAGGTTGTCAGCCCATCGCCTAAATTACAATATACTGAAACCCTCAGATCCCTTAGCTGTTTTTTACAGCATGCCCGGGAGGAAATGCAGCTGGTGCATTCTATGTTTTTGTCTCGCTCCCAGGTCAGCATGGAAGAAATTATCTTTATCTAGAGGGTTATTTTATTTTGAAATTATTCAGTTTCGTTGACTGAGTAGCCTTTAACTACCAGTTTGCGGGTAGCTGTCCCTTACACCCTGTTCTAGGGAAGACTGACAAAATGGCGTTGGCGGATGTTTTGCGGCCTTAGATCCTCTTTTCATCAGATTCATTTAATTCTCGTCGTACTGTTGAGTGGTCTTCTTCTGTCGTGTGGGTTCGAGTCAATCGACCCGATGAACCCTGGTGTCAGAGTTTTTAAAACCGCCTAATAGCCTATGACATGGTTTGTTTAACGACCACTATCAAAGACAGCGACCGGGACCGACGGCTTAACGTGCCCTCCGAAGCACAAAGTCTTTTTTCTTTTTGGATAATCAGGTGATTCAGCCTGCAATCGACCAACGACCAACCTGGGGAAAATCTCTCAATGTGATAAATTAAAAAATATCAAGTTTTTGTTCCCCCCTTGGGAATCGAACCCAGGACCTTCGGATCGTAAGCCCATGGCTCTGACCACTAGACCACGGAGGCAGTAGAGTGGTAATAAACGGACTTATCCCTAAATCCTTTCTGTTTGACTGCGCGGTACGTTGCCAACCTTTTTCTTTGCAACATCTTCTTTGAAGGGCCTGATAGTATTTAGGTTTATGACGCAGAACACCGGACGGCCTCCGAAATGATTTATAGGGAGACGGTTTATGGGCTTTCAATAGCGATGAGTTTTCTTGGAGATTCCACCCTTGTTTCTTCAGTAACTGACTTTGTGGTCTAGTGGTCTAAGTTTTGGGCTCTTGATTTAGGAGACGTAGCTTCAATTCTTGGAGAAAGTCAATGAGTTGTTATTAATAGTTAACATACACATACATATAGTCACGCCTTTATCCCTAATGGGGTAAGCAGAGAGCAAACGACCCAAAAAAATGTCGTTCCGCCACGTCTGATAAAGTCTTGAGGGTTATTTAAGATAGATTTGTAGGTATACTGCTGTAGTGACAGGTTGTCAGCCCATCACCTTAATTGCAATATACTGAAACCCTCAGATCCCTTAGCTGGTTTTTACAGCATGCCCGGGAAGAAATGCAGCTGGCTCATTCTATGTTCTTCTCTCGCTCCCAGTCCATGTAGTATGTGTATGCAGCATGAGTTGATAGTTTAGTTATGTTATATCGTGCACCCTGATCAACAGTAGACTGATCGCCCTATACATAAGTTCAACTACGTTGTCGAATGTCCATGTAATGTTTTTTGCCTGATTTCTCTCTGGTGTAGGGCGTTTTCCATCAGTATTTCGAAAATGAAGGACGCTGCAAGAACAGTCTTGCGCAGATGGTTGAATTTAATGTGTTGCTTCAATGAAATTGAGAAACGTCATCAAAATCGATAGGCAAGTCTGAAATTGTGCGTGTAAAAATTTAAAGTTCTCATCTTCATTTTTATTTAATGAAAAAGCTTCGTTTAAGAATTCAGAACCCAATCACCTACAATCCTACACCTCTGCAATGGATTATTCACAAGTTACGCGAAACTCAACCAAAAACTTATTTGAAGGATCAAAAGTTTGCTACGCAAAAACCAATCAGAATAATGCACAAGGTTACTTTTGGCGTGGATTATTCACGAGAAAGTAACGCTAAACACAAGCAAAAAAGTACCCATGTCTAAAACTTTGTTGCGTACAAAACAATAAAAATAATACAGAAGTGTTCGCTCTCATAAAACATTTAAAACGCCAAAACAACCTCATCATCAATTCTATCCTAACAGCAAACAAAACAAGTAGCTTGAAGGTAAATGTAATTCAGTCTGACAACCCCCACGATTGAGATTAAAAAACTTTCCCAAAGCCGTGGCCGGAAAAAAAATTAATGAAATTTTCAGAAAGCCGCGATGACCGAAAGGAAGGAAGTTTATCAAAGTATTTCTCTGTTGTGGATAGGCAATTAAGAAATTCAATTTTGAGTAACTTTTTCCGGAATAGGCTAGCGGCCGCTCAGTTGATTAATCCAGGTTCTGTCGAGTTCAAATCAGTCGGCGGGATTACTTGGTGTGAGACAGGTGGGGTGATTGGGTTGAGGTCAGTGTGACCAGTTTTATTAAAATTTAAATGTGAATGTGAAAGTAAATGTTTATAATGTTTGGATCTGTTCTTATTATAAGAACAACAATGTAATGTGTAAGTAGGCAGGTACATTAGTAATAATGTATATTATCCTACTTGACGAAATTTTATTATCATTTAATTAATTAATTACTTAATTTCATTTAAATTAAACTTAATTTACTTGGTCTGTAATAAAACAATTTTATTTAACTTTTATTTTAACTTTTTGGTAGATTGCGAGAAATAGAATAACGATTCGTATATTATAGTGTATTAGATTTAAATAAAAAATCATGCTTTTAAAACAATCTTATTAAACACAATGATAAAGAACTAAAATTTAAAAAATAAAGACACTATGTTTTATTTTTATATTCTTAATTGCAATATAAATGTGACGTTAGATGAACTCTTTATGTTTGTTCATTTAATTTGTTAAGTCATCTTCAAAATTAAAGTTGATTTAATTAATAATGAAATACGAACATAAAACATACCAAGCATTTATAACTGGTCCTCAAATCGCCTATAATCTACCAAATTGGTGGTTTCATTATCACTTTTGGTAGATTCGTGTGATGAAAAAGTGGTCACACTGGTGGAGGTTTTTTTTCTGGAACCTTGTATTGTGCAGTATCCCTGTTTCCAGAAGGGTTTTCCAATCTGGACAGGTATTTATTCGAAAGCTCCAATACATTTCTGCAACAAATTAAATAAATTCCAATCTGCTACAGTATTAAGTACCTTCCGATTTTGTGGAAGGTTTTGAATACGTCAGATATTTTTGAGGCACTAATCTTTTATTCAGAAATAGCAGTCATATTTTAAAAATCTTTGCTGGACTTAAAACATAAATACAGAATTTACCAGTTGCTTCTCTTCCAAGACATACTATAAAGGCCGTTAAAACATCTAAGGATTTCAGTGTATTAAAACCTAAAATAAAACTATACAACCTGTCACTGCACAAAACATAATAGTCCAACTTATTCTTAATTATTTTAAAAGTTGCCATTTGAAATGCCTCATCATCTCCCTAGCCTTATCCCGTATCTCACGGGGTCGGCTACCTAACCTAGGTGATTGAACGAGGGTACTGGTTTTTACACAGAGCGACTGCCATCTGACCTCCGCAACCCATTAGGGAAACAAGACCCAATCCTAGATCAGGTCAGAGTTTTCAAGCCGCCAATGCTTAGTACTGGCCTCTGTCATGGCTTAACGACTAATATCTACGGTATTAAACGATATTAACCAGGACCAACGGCTTAACGTGCCTTCCGAAGCACGGAAAAAGCGCCGAACAAACGTACATATGAAATTCGAAAACCGAAAAACACATTGGTACGTGGTGGGATTCGAACCACGGCCCCCCGCTCAGGAGGCAGCGGCCCTATCCACTACACCATCGGGCTCTCTTGAAATGCTTGGGCCATTTGAAATGCCTATGCCAGAATAAAAAAATAATTAAGAAACAAGATGGTTTCAGATATTGCTAAGCTACTGGTGACTGTTGTTAGACGTGAAAATATATTTCATGTCAGGCATGCTATAAAAACCAGCTATGGGATCCTAGGGTTTCAATTTATTGCAATATAGACAATGGGCAAATAAATAACCCTCTAAAAATTCTCAGACGCGGCAAAACGACCTTTTTTGAGGTTGTTTACGCTCTGCCTACCCCATTAGGGATAAAGGCGTGATTAAATGTATGTATGTATAAAGTTACGGAAATATCGTAACCTGTGTGGCTCGTCTTCTTCTTCTGTCGAGTGGGTATCGAGTCTATCGAACCGATGAACCCTGGTGTCAGAGTTTTTAAACCGCCTAGTACTATCAGGCCTCTGACATGGTTTGAGTAACGACCACTATCAAAGACAGCGACCGGGACCGACGGCTTAACGTGCCCTCCGAAGCACGAAAATCTTTTTCTTTTTCGGACAATCAGGTGATTCAGCCTGCAATATCCTAACCAGACTGGGGAAAAATTCACAAAGAGATAAATTCTTAAATATCAACTTTGTGTTTCCCCCCTGGGAATCGAACCCAGGACCTCCGGGTTAGAAGTCCATGGCACTAGACACTAAACCACGGAGGCAGTTTTTTTTGCAGTTTTTTTTGTGGCTCGTAAAAAACATCGTTATTTGAACCTCAGCCAGTATAAACACGGTTTGCCCTTATATCAGATACACCAGCCATTCTTCTCAACGACTACGTAAGTAGGCCGTAATTGAAACAACATGATTTATCCCCTGCCTTCCCTTTCCTACCGAATTTCGTTTAGAAAGGGTTCTCTAAGAATAAAGAGAGAAGGACGTGAATTATGGCCTTTTAAATTCTTTCTTCTTTCTTATCGCCGCGACTTTTTTTTTCGTGATAAAGGAGATTACACCATTTATCTTTTTGTGACCTAAGACTGCTGTAAACACTCTGTGAGTACACATTTTAAGTCTTAATCGCAAGACTCGACTCGTACCGCCAGGGACTCTATTTGGTTAGATAAAAATGCCGATGGTTTTTGTATTATGGTCGGTTTTACGCTACGCTATTACAATATTTATAAATCAAGAGAATCCATTGATATTTGATCTCTTTTCATTGAAGTTTGACCAAATGAATGGTTTTGATGAGTTCAAATCTAACTTCTAATTTTAATTCAAATATTTCTATACTAGAATTGTACTAGATTCGAGCCCGATGGTGTAGTGGATGGGGCCGCTGCCCCCTGAGCAGAGGAGGTCGTGGTTCGAATCCCACCACGTACCAATATGTTTTTCAGTTTTCGAATTTCATATGTACGTTTATTCGACGCTTTTTCCGTGCTTCGGAAGGCATGTTAAGCCGTTGGTCCCGGTTAATATCGTTTAACACCATAGATATTAGTCGTTAAGCCACATCAGAGGCTACTGCCAAGCATTGGCGGCTTGAAAACTCTGACCAAATCTAGGATTGAATCCAGATTCTCTTCTGGGTTGCGGAGGTCAGATGGCAGTCACTCTGTTTAAAAACCAGTACCCTCGTTCAATCACCTAGATTAGGTATCTGATCCAATGACGTGATAAGGCTAGGGAGATGATTATGATGAATTGTACTAGGTTCAAATTAACCATATGAGTATTGTTACATTTTGTTGTATTAATGACCAAATGTAGTACCTGTTTTGAGTTAGTATAGCAAACTTCAACCTTTTTTAATTGCGTTGACAAAGTCCTGCCTTAAATAGTTGAATGGTAGACTTAGATCCGTTCCTGTCTTATTCGAGACTTGATTATCAGTTACTCATTAAAGTCTCAGTGTGCAGAGCTTGATAGCTATCAAGCTCCGCAAAATTGACAAACATACATATAGTCACGCCTTAATCTCTAATGGTAGGCAGAGCGTAAACGACCAGGCGGAAACGATCTGACAAAGTTTTGGTGGTTATTTAAGAAAGATTTGTCGGTTAACTGCTGTAGTGACAGGTTGTCAGCCCATCGCCTAAATTACAATATACTGAAACCCTCGGATCCCTAAGCTGATTTTTACAGTCTGGGAGAAAATGCAGCTGGCACATTCTATATTTTTCTCGCGCTACTTAGCATGCAAAATTGAGTCTATTTATAAACGTAAATTCTCGGATACAAATTTTCGGAACACTTTCTAGGAACTTTCTTTATCTGATTTTGGAATTTTCGCAACTGTCCAACAAATTGTACTTTACAAAGTCTTGTTAAGGAATGTCAGATTGTCTTGACTTATTTGTTTTAATTTCGACTTTGGGTCCTTCGTTTTAGTATAGTAAAGTGAGTAACAGTAATACCTTCTTCGTAGCAGAGACTGAAATTAAATTTATGCAAAACTATATGATATCTGTGGAATAGTTAGTATCTATACGTATAGGTGGTGTGTATACCTACGCGTATTATAAAATACCAGGTGTAAGGGACAGCATCCCGCATAAAAAATAGATTTTCCATACAAAATGTTCACCTCGATAAGACAACTAGTATGGAAATGCCATTTTCCTGAAAAAATATCCTGCTGATAGTTGTTCAGTGTCATTGAGCAACCCCTATCAGTTTGCGGGACGCTGTCTCTTACACCTTATATTTATCCAGCTGAATATTATAAGATAGATCAATACACTTTTTTTATTTAGTTATCTTAGCACTGACTTCAAAACTGCGTTCAAAATACTTTTTAAGGTAAAGTAAATTTTTGGTTGTTTTTCCTTTTACTGTGGAGTCTGTATTCATTTCACTTCACCATTAGAAGGTAAGCCGACATAATAATTTAATCTTCGTACTTACTTATTCGATATCTAATTAGTGGTTTGACTATTCGGATCCCTATCGCAATATCGGCTCATAAATTATTCCTCTGCCTAAAACACTATTCTAATTTCCATCGAACTATCTAATACTATCCGATATCGAATTTCGTAAATTCCGTATTGTAATTGGAAACCGAACATTAAGCCTAATTACGTCTGTCCATTGATAATAGGAGTTGTTGTCTCTATCAAAGCCTCGGGGTCCTCATGGTAATTTGTTGTAATACGATCAAGGTGTATTGACATTTCACATTTATAGATCACTCTGATATAATAAATGCATTTCAGTGCGTGAATGTTTCTACTTTTCAGTGCGTGAAATTTTGGGTTGAGATACAGGCGTTATAGTATGTATGTATGTATGTTTCTACTTCTTAACTCTTAGTGATATTTCCTCCAGTTTGGTTCGATGAGTGCTGTTTTTTTAACTGACCCCGTCGGTAGTAAATTAGTCGTTATACAAACCATGTCATTGTCTCTTCCATGCTGGCTTGGGAGCAAGAGATAAACATAGAATGTGCCAGCTGCATTTCCTCCCGGGCATGCTGTAAAACCCAGCTAAGGGATCAGAGGGTTTCAGTATATTGTAATTTAGGCGATGAGCTGACAACCTGTCACTACAGCAATATACCTTAAGTATCACTCAGAACTTTGTCAGACGAGGCAAAATGATCTTCGTTTAGGGCCTGTACGTTCTGCCTATCCCATTAGGAATAAAGGCGTGATTATATGCATGTACAAACCTTACTATATTCTTGCAAATAAATTATCTTGAATCTTGAATCATGTCATAGGCCTAATTTGATAAAAGAAGACTGATTAGTGGGTTCTGCCTCATCATTCGCTTGCCCTTATCCCATTTACTTGGGGTCGGCGCAGTACGTTTTCTTCTTCCATTCATCCCTGTCAGCCGTCAATTCAACACTCACACCTGTTTTAGACATATCATCTTTCACGCAGTCCATCCATCTTTTCTTTGGTCGTCCTCTTCCAACATATCCATCCACATTCAAATTCATTACCCTTTTGCCTATATGACTTTCATCCCTCCGCATAACATGGCCATACCACGCAAGACGATTTCCTCTTACTTTGTCGGTAATTGGCGCAACTTTCAGACTTCCTCTTATATACTCATTCCTTATCTTATCCATTCTTGTTACTCCACACATCCATCTCAGCATTCGCATTTCCGCAGCATGAAGTTTTCTTTCATCCATCACTTTCATAGCCCAACACTCTGATCCATACATGACGACAGGTCTTATGACGCTCTTATAGATTTTCCCTTTCAGCCTGAAGGGCATTCGGGGGTCGCAAGTTGTTCCTGTAACCTGTCGCCATTTCATCCATCCTGCGCTAATTCTGTGCGTAACGGCTCTGCCTATCTCACCATCTCCTTGAATTTGTGACCCGAGGCACTCGAAGTCGGAGCAGACCGGTAATGCTACCCTATCAAGGGTCATAGCCACAGGACTGGAGAGACCGCCGAAATCGCAGAACATGTACTCCGTTTTTGTTCTGCTGATTTTCAAGCCTACATTCTCCAGTTTCTGTTGCCATTTCCTCAACCTGCTCTGTACCTCGAGTCCATCTTCGCCGACGAGAACGATGTCATCGGCGAACAGCATACACCAGGGTGCCTCTTCCTGAATATCCGACGTCAAGGCGTCCATTATTAACAGGAATAGGTAAGGACTTAGAGCCGACCCTTGGTGTAAGCCTACAGCCACACCGAACTCGTCACTAGTGCCTGCAGCTGACCGGACACGAGTACAGGATTTTTCGTACATAGCACGAATTAGCGCCACATACTTCCCAGGCACGCCTTTCTCTTTCATAGCCCACCACAAAATCTCTCGGGGTACACGATCGTATGCCTTTTCAAGGTCAACGAACACCATGTGCAAGTTTTTGTGAGCACGTTTGTATTTTTCGCAGAGTATGCGAAGTGCAAAAATGGCGTCCGTTGTCCCTCGACCTGGCATAAACCCAAACTGATTTTGTGTTATATCACTCTCTTCTCTTATCCTTCTTTCTATTATTTTCTCCCAAACTTTCATAGTATGTGACATGAGCTTTATTCCTCGGTAGTTGTTACACTCTTGCACATCACCCTTATTTTTAAAGATGGGCACCAGTAAACTGTTGCACCATTCATCAGGGATCGTCTCTTCTTGCAACAACTTACCGAAAAATAAACTCAGCCACACCCAACCATCCGTACTCAATAACTTCCACACTTCAACTGGTATTCCATCTGGCCCAACCGATTTCCCATTTTTCATACTTCGCACAGCCATTTTAACTTCATCCACACTAATTTCTCTCACTAGTCCAATATTTATCGGTAGTGGGTTCTGCCTATATTTCTATTGATGTCTGGACTTGATTAAATTCAGTGCACCGATGAAATATGACCTAAAATATTGCAAAGGTGAAATCATGGGGTGTTTTTTTTTTATTAATAACAAGATCAAATTCCACTAACATAGACGACATTGTCGTGTTGGCAGGTGATAAGCACAGTAAACCGAATTGAACGTTGAACAACACTTCCATTAGTCAATATTTATGAATTTAGGGGTTTGATAAATGACTTTCACTTAAATTGCTTTAAAACATGACATTCGGTTCAATCAAAAGTTAGTTTGAAACGTGATAATTTTAAAAAACCTTTGCGGTTGCTTTTATGAATCAGTGTGCATTATGTTTTCGTGATGATTACGGATAATAAATTTAAATCTAGTTAGATTTAGCTCAGAGTATTGAAAATCATTTTTTCTTGAAAACTATCTCAGTCCATGTTTTCATTGTACTTCTACAAGTAACTTATGTTGTTTACGTTTCATACTCTCAAAGTAGTTCGTAAGAATTTTTGGGACGCTATAGTTAAATTAAAACATGTGTCAAAAATATTAACATGAACAACTTAAGGGCAGTGGAAGATTCCAACAATTTAACGACAAAGCGTAGGAGTATACGTCGTTGATGACTATGTCCCAGCAATCAAAAGAAAAGGCAATCAAAACAAAATGGCGGTCATTATCAGCTGTTAAATTTACAACCTATGAAATGAGATGCGAACAGATGTTAAAAAACCCGTTCATTTGGGCGACAAGGGAAATTATCCGGATGCTTGGCCGTGTGTGGAAATCGGACTTTAATTAAAAATTTTGATCGAATGTTAACCTAAAGCAGCCTCATTTATTTTACGTAATTTCTTCAAAATAAAAGTGGTGAAGATACATGTGGTGAAGATTCAAGTTTCTCAATCATATCTGGCATACAATCAATTTATAGAAGCAATTGCACATTTCAAATTTAAGGAAGTCAATTTATCGTTCTAGTAAAAGGAAACAGCTGAAATGTCTCAATTATTGAAACTATGCTGGCTGGAGGTTGCTTACTTAGACTATTCTGAGAAAACAAGACTGCAAAATCGTGGTTGTTAAGCACGATTGTCTTTCATTGCTGGCTTTGGGAAAGAAAGAAAAGTTAACATCACTCAAAAACAAGCCATGTTTATTGACACAGCCTAGTTTGCGCATTACGGCAGCAAACAGCTTATGATATTCTTGTTTCAATCGCTCGACTGCGTATTTATTTTATATGTTGGAAAAATACACGCATAATTTCTGTACTGAAACGTGACCCAGAAATTGCGTTTCTCTCGTGTTTTTCTGTAGCACGTCCTCGCAGTCAGTTATCCAAATAATAACGTTCTTCGTGACATTATAGTTTTCGTTATAGATATAGAATGAGTGATACTTATCGACTGAAAATAGTATTTTAACTTAAAATTTGACCAATGTAGGCTAGTAATGTACATGAGAAATAATTTTATTCTCATTATCTGCACCAATATTTTAAAGATGCAACCCGGATTAGGTAATCAATGATTTTGGCAATCATTTCCCAAAATTTCTGCCAAATTGACCGACAACCGAAAATTTTCAATCAAATTGTGAGGTCCTTTGTATGTTTGTGATTAAACTCAAATCAAGTTAAAATTTCAGGATTAGAAAAAGTGTATTTTAGTCGGGAAAAATAGGCTTAAAGGACAGAAATATTTCAGGGAAATAAAACATTATAGATGATTATAGAGCGTAAGTAAATTCATAGATTAAGTACTTAACTTATTTTATAGCTTTATACCGTGTGCGTCTCTCCAGCCAGCCCAAACGGAATAGGTGTTTTTATCATATATCAGGATTTAGAGCATAATTGGAGCACCCATACACTGAAGTCAGTAAATTGGAGCATCAATAGGAAAGACGCTGCGAGCTAAAAAACGTTGGCCAGCTGGGGAGGTTCTCGTCAGCGAGCCCATGCTAGATCTCAGGTACTGTTGAGAGTAGAGCAATGTGTTATAGCTCTAGATTAAGAGCATAATTGGAGCAATCTGCTGCCGAAAAATCAACTTAGAAACTGTTATATGAAAAGAGTAGGGTAGGCTCGCTGACGAGAATCTCTTCTATTAATGCTCCAATTTACTGACTTCAGTGTGTGGGTGCTCCAATTATGCTCTAAATCCCGATAAATGATAAAAACGCACATAGAGACGCACACCTTTATACCTGCATAACACAACTAAAATGGAAGAGAAACTCAAAATATATGAAACGCAACCGTGAGAATCATTCAACATTTGAATAGTTCTTACTAAACACGACATGACATCGTAAATAAAAAATTTACTACCGCTCGATTCTAGATTTATGGACTTGTTCTTATGTAAAGCGCGTACAATCGTAAAAATGTAACATTTTCTTATTCATATCTATATGTGGGATACCATAACAGGTAGGAAGATTTTTTAATACTGATGATGTTTCATCACTACATAGTATAAAACAAAGTCGCTTTCTCTGTCCCTATATCCCTATGTATGCTCAGATCTTTAAAACTACGCAACGGATTTTGATGCGGTTTATTTTAATGGATAGAGTGATTCAAGAGGAAGGTTTATATGTATAATACATGCATAATATAGTAGAGAAACACTGATGATTCCCGTGCGAAGCCGGGGCGGGTCGCTAGTATAAAATATAAGACAAAATAAAAGATTCGTTTCTGGTAGGACTCGAACCTGCGTCTCTGGAATGCCGGTCCACCACTTTACCAACTGAGCTACAGAAACGGTAGCGGGAGTGACGTGTGCATAAGTAAAACTATGATAAATTCGTCGGTACCGTTTCTGTAGCTCAGTTGGTAAAGTGGTGGACCGGCATTCCAGAGACGCAGGTTCGAGTCTTACCAGAAACGATTTATTTATTTTCTTTCTTTCATATAATATGAAATAAAACTAGCATTGTGAGTGCTAAAAATCCTCAAAATACTGATGATGTTTGCTGGTCGTCGGCTCAAGTCCCACTTGTCTGTTTTTTTTAGCTTCTACGAGAATAGAAAAAAATAAAAACTTATACTTATTACCTATGTGCTACCTTAGTACCTATGTGGTACCAATCTATCTAAATGAAATATACCTAGACCTACTCAAAACTCATACATGCAACAATATTCCTTCGTGGGAGGCAGAACGATACTCAACAAACCTTTCACTACGTATGACAAATTATTTAATGAGCTTTAGGGGTATTTTAAATTGTAAGTATTTTCCTGTAAAGACGAGATATCACTGTTTTCAGTGTCCATCGTCTAAATCTTAATTAGACAATGGGCGTTTTTCCACTAGACGGTACGGCGACGGTGCCGTCATGATGCCGTGGCTCTATTTTTCTACTAGTTGCACGGCAACGTCCCGATAACGTCCAACTAGTTCCAATTTGAGCACGCAGACACACGTGCATGCTTCGTACGAATACAAAACACATGCAGTTTGGCAGGTCGGAGACGGTACCGGTGGGAATCAATGCCGTGCCGTTGCCGTACCGGCAAGTGGAAAAGCGTGCCATATAATTTCATTGATTTTCATTGATTATCTCTTCCACGGTACCGTCGACGATGCCGTGCCGTCGCCGTGCCGTCTAGTCGTAAAACGCCCATGGCACATCAAAGACATTCTTCAGTCATTTCTTTAGTATAACACGTGTTTTCAATTTGTTACTCACTATCCTTAATTCAGAAATAATTTCCTTTTAACATTCTTCAAAAATACTAATTCTATTTATGGCTGCTTTTACATGAACATTTTCACTAATTCTGATTGAAAACTCTTGTCACGCTTCAGGCAAAAGATAGAATGTGTTTTAAATCATTTTCTAAAAATATCGTAGAGTTTCGTAGTAAATTCACAGCTAATGGACTGCATTCGCGATCTAGTGGTCTGAGCCTAGGGCTCATGATAGGTGGTGGGTCCGATAGCCAAGGAAGTTGATATTTATAAATTTATTACTTAGGGAAATTTTCTGCTATTTGGTTAGGACAATGCAGGCACTAAATCATCTGATTGTCTATAAGAAAAAAAGATTCCCGAGGGCATGCTAAGCCATCTCGGTCGCTGTCATTGATAGTGGACGTCAAGGTAGACCATTAGATGTACTCATACATACATATAATAACACCTTTATCCCTAATGGGATATAACCTGGGCCTTTTCAAGGCGAGAGTGAATAGGTACTACATAGGTGAGTATGCTTCAACATAGTCCGCATCGTCACTTTCCACCAGGTGAGATGGCGGACAAATGCTCGCCTATATATATTAAAAAAAAAAAAAATGGCGTAGGCAGAGCGTAAACGACCTAAACAAAGGTCGTCCACCTAGTATGACAAATTTTGAGGGTTATTTAAGATATATTTATAGGCATATTGCTGTAGTGACAGTCAGCCCATCGCCTAAATTATAATATACTGAAATCCTCGGATCCCTTAGCTGGTTTTTATAGCATGTCTGGGAGGAAATGCAGCTGGCACGTTCTATGTTTTTCTTTCGCTCTCAGTCCAGCATGGAAGATGTACTAATAGGCGGTTAAAAATCTCTGACACCAGAGTCCATCGAATTGTTTGTCCTAAATTCCTACTCGCTAATAAGAATAAATCATTTCCTAAAATATCGTAGTGTTTCTCAGCTAATTTGTATAAATTTCCACTCCGCTCTACAATGAAGCGAGAAATTATTTCCATTTTGATTTTAACGGAGAAAGTTTAATATTCATGTTCATACATAATGTATGTTATCGAGATAATATTATAGAGGGAATACATGGAATTTCTTCGTCGCCTCTTTGTGTCAGTAAGATTTAGATATTTTTAAATGATGTTCTGATACCATCTTTGGTAGACGAAAATTTTAATCACTAAGCATTAGACCACAACAAATATTGATGATTTGTTTTTAATACATGAAGGTATGATTTTTTTATATTTAATCAAGATAATCAATAAACTGCCTCCGTGGTCTAGTGGTTAGAGCCATGGGCTCACGATCCGGAGGCCCTGGGTTCGATTCCGAGGGGTGACCACAAAGTTGATATTTGTCAATTTATCACTTTGTGAGATTTTCCCCAGTTTGGTTAGGACAATGCAGGCTGAGTCCACCTGATTCTGATGAAGTCGGATTGAGTCTGGATGAAGACAGATTTCTAATAGAGGTCGTTACAGGTCGATGTTGCTCCATGTCCGTAGGGACTACCTTAAAAACCCTACACGTAACGTCGGGCGGTGCTAAGAGTGCAACAATACCGGCTGCTGCAGTGTCCTCTGGACCTTCGTAGCAAATAAATACCATTAAGATAATCGTTGCACAGAGACTTGAACCACAAACATGGTGGTTGGTGGCATAGTTTGGCCAAAATAATATGATATTCAATCAAGCCAGCTGCGTCCTTTGATTTATTAGTAGATTAATCATATTTATTCAGGTTCTTAACATAAAATGGTGCCGTAAGAAATAAAATACTCAAAGAACGTTCCAGCGGCAGTGTGATGTAATGAGTCAAAGGCGTCTCACTGTTCCATGCATCGCACCGCTAGAATTCCTTTCATATATCTTCAACATATTGAACACAGACCAAGTTTTCAGTAGATATTACAAGTCGACCACGGGCATTCTGACCAAAAGCAGACCAAGCAGGCTAGCTTTCTGAGCCACCTGAAAATAAAAATAAAAAGCTCAAATGAACATTTCGAAATGTTCATGGTCTGTGTTCAATATATTGAAGATATATGAAAGGAATTCTAGCGGTGCGATGCATGGAACAGTGAGACGCCTTTGACTCATCACATCACACTGCCGCTGGAACGTTCATTTGAGTATTTTATTTCTTACCGCAGTATGGTGAAAGCTTTTTTGCATGAACGGCACCATTTTATGTTTAGAACCTGAATAAATATGATTAATCTACTAATGAATCAAAGCTGCGTCAGCTGGCTGTTGATTGAATATCATATTATTTTGGCCAAACTATGCCACCAACCACCATGTTTGTGGTTTAAAGTCTCTGTGCAACGATTATCTAAATGGTATTTATTTGCTGCGAGGTCCAGAGGACACTGCAGCAGCCGGTATTGTTGCACATGGGCATGGGTGTTGTGAACAAAAGCAGACCAAGGAGGCCGGTTTTCAACGGTGAGAAATAAAACGCTCAAATGAACATTACGGTGACATCGTGACGAATCCATGCATCGCACCGCTAGAATTCCTTGTCATATATCTTCAACATGTTAAACCACAGACCAAATTTTAAGTGCATCTTACAAGTCGACCATGGGCGTTGTGACCAAAAGCAGACCAAGCAGGCCGGCTGCTTTCAAAGCCACACGGTGAGAAATAAAACGCTCAATAAGAACATTTCTGTGGCAGCGTGATGAGTCAAAAGCAGTCTCACTGTTCCGTGTATCGCACCCGCACTGATAGATTCCCTTGTCAATATCTTTAACATATTGAACCGCAAACCTAGATTGCAGTAGATTTCACAAGTCAACCATCGAAGTGTTGATTTCAGCTAAAGCCATTCAATCGGCTAAGTCTGCTTTCGGTCGTTGCTGCTTCATCATCATCTGCTAGCCTCAGGCCATATTTTTCGGGGTGGGCTACCTAATACTGAACTACCTGAAAAAATGTTCTTCAGGTAGTTCAGTATTAACTTCAATTGAACGACCAAATAAAGGTACGGGGTGTTTTTTAATAAACTTCCGCAAAAACATTCAAATAAACATGTACACAAACGGAATACAAGTTTAACTTAGGTAGAATTTATACCCACGACTTTCAGCGCACCAAACTCGCTTGCTTTTCGGTACAAAAGTTTTAAGAGGTTGCGTATTCTACTTCACTATGGACGTCTGTGATATTGAACAGTGTCACATACAGGCTGCAATTCACTTCGTTTAGTTTCAGACATAGCACCTTCGGGTCGCTTTTTGGTCGTTAGTGACGACTGGTGTACCTCTCAATAATAGATTCGATAGAACTGAACCACGACGACGGCGCTGTTTTGATGTTTTGTTGAGTATTACCTGAGACCTAAGAAGTTCTTTTTAATTTAAAGACCAAACATTCAAAAGAGAAATAAAAGCGTTCTTATGATATTTTCTATTACAGCATCTATTCAAAAGGCTTGAACACATGACGGCTATTTTAGGCATGGATCTCTGTAGTTGCAGGTTTGAGATTCAAATCGAAGTAACGATAAAAATCAAACAGATTCTAAAATAATGTTGGACTTTTAAAAGGATTCTGAAATAGAATCGTATAAAGATACTGCGATCCACCCACACAGAGATTATATTATAAATGAGTTACAGGAAAAATAAAGAGCAGTACAATTTTGATACCATCCATCCATCTCCCTAGCCTTATCCCGTATCTCACGGGGTCGGCTTCCTAATCTAGGGGATTGAACGAGGGTATTGGTTTTTACACAGAGCGACTGCCATCTGACCTCCACAACCCAGAAGGGAAACCAGACCCAATTCTAGATTAGGTCAGAGTTTTCAAGCCGCCAATGCTTAGCACTGGCCTCTGATATGGCTTAACGACTAATATCTGCGGTATTAAACGATATTAACCGGGACCAACGGCTTAACGTGCCTTCCGAAGCACGGAAAAAGCACCGAATAAACGTACATATGAAATTCGAAAACCGAAAAACACATTGGTACGTGGAGGGATTCGAACCACGACCTCCCGGTCAGGAGGCAGCGGCCCTATCCACTACACCATCGGGCTCTCTTTTGATACCATCCTTCATGATTTGTGATTACGTTTACGTTGATATATTCTGATATTTACCAAACAATTACACACAATATAAATCATATTTGGAAAAACAGAAGTAGGTAGGTACTGCATACGTACATAGGTTATTAAAACCTTTTACTACAAATTATGATTGTGAAAAAGAGTTACTCGTAATGATGATATTCTTCTTCTGTCGAGTGGGTATCGAGTCTATCGAACCGATGAACCCTGGTGTCAGAGTTTTTAAACCGCCTTGTAGCACAACTATCAGGCCACTGACATGGTTTGAGTAACGACCACTATCAAAGACAGCGACCGGGACCGACGGCTTAACGTGCCCTCCGAAGCACGAAATCTTTTTCTTTTTCGGGCAATCAGGTGATTCAGCCTGCAATGTCCTAACCAAACTGAAGAAAAATTCACAAAGTGATAAATTCTCAAATATCAACTTTGTGTTTCCCCCCCTGGGAATCGAACCCAGGACCTCCGGATCAGGAGTCCATGGCACTAGCCACTAGACCACGGAGGCAGTTATGATATTATGATGATATTAAGCTTACCAATCTAATACTTTGGCGAAATTATATTAAATGACTTTATATAAATTATACTGAACCTTTTTTCTACTTTGACCTAAACGCTGCCAAAGGACCGTATCTATACATATTATAGATATAACATACTCGGTACTTATGCAAAATAAAATGCACATAGTAAAATGTTCGGGCGAGCGAGGGAAGTTTAATATAACTGAAAATATCGCGCAATAACTCATTAGAATAGCCATCCGATGAATATGGATGGGCTACAGCCGTAAAATGAAGAGAGTATAAGCAGGAAGGGGCGAATTTTGTTAGTATTCGAGGTGAGCCGCCATTTTTTATGTCTCGATGGTTGAGAGCGATGCTTGCTTCTGAAGGGCTTTTGAATTAGGTACTATGAAATGGGGTGTTTTACCTGTTTTTTCAACTATTTTATTTAATTAATACATACATATAATCACGCCTTTATCCCTAATGGGGTAGGCAAAGCGTACACAACCTAAACAAAGGTCGTTCCGCCACGTCTGACAACGTTTTGAAGGTTATTTTTAGATAGAATTGCTGTAGTGACAAGATGTCAGCCCATCACCTTAAATAATATACTGAAACCCTCGGATCCCTTAGCTGGTTTTTTATTTAATTAATGTATGTGGCAATTATTCAATCCAAGGACATGTTTGAATCAGTAATATAAATTCTATTTAATTTAAACAGTTGATTGTACACATAACAATAGGATAGGGAATCAAGACGCAACAGGTACTGCTTATTACTAAAATGAATCTTACAGCAAACCTAAGAAGTGAGATTGATGAACGAAAATTTCAGATAAAGGATTGTTTAAAACTAAATACATACATATAATCACGCCTTTATCCCTAATGGGGTAGGCAAAGCGTACACAACCTAAACAAAGGTCGTTCCGCCACGTCTGACAACGTTTTGAAGGTTATTTTTAGATAGAATTGCTGTAGTGACAAGATGTCAGCCCATCACCTTAAATAATATACTGAAACCCTCGGATCCCTTAGCTGGTTTTTTATTTAATTAATGTATGTGGCAATTATTCAATCCAAGGACATGTTTGAATCAGTAATATAAATTCTATTTAATTTAAACAGTTGATTGTACACATAACAATAGGATAGGGAATCAAGACGCAACAGGTACTGCTTATTACTAAAATGAATCTTACAGCAAACCTAAGAAGTGAGATTGATGAACGAAAATTTCAGATAAAGGATTGTTTAAAACTAAATACATACATATAATCACGCCTTTATCCCTAATGGGGTAGGCAGAGCGTAAACGACTTAAACATAGGTCATTCCGCCACGTCTGACAAAGTGTTGAGGGCTACCCAAGATACATTTGTACGTATATTGCTGTAGTGACAGGTTGTCAGCCTATCGCCTAAATGACAATATACTGAATCCTCGAATCCCTTAGCTGATTTTTACAGCATGCCTGGGAAGAAATGCAGCTGTCACTTTCTATGTTTTCCTCTCGCTCCCAGGCCAGCATGGAAGTTTAAAAGTGCTGATGAGCTTATCATTTAAATACGATACTTTACTTAAGCTACAAGCCCTTTACTGGTTTTACTAAATATGTCCGAGAAGAAAACAGATTTTTATCACGTCTATCAGTATTCTCAGTCATAAACGAACGATGAACCCTGGTGTCAGAGTTTTGAAACCGCCTAGTAGCACAACTATCAGGCCTCTGACATGGTTTGAGTAACGACCACTATCAAAGACAGCGACCGGGACCGACGGCTTAACATGCCCTTCGAAGCACGAAATCTTTTTCTTTTTCGGACAATCAGGTGATTCAGCCTGCAATGTCCTAACCCAACTGGGGACAAATTCACAAAGTGATAAATTCTCAAATATCAACTTTGTGTTTCCCTCCTGGGAATCGAACCCAGGACCTCCGGATCAGGAGTCCATGGCACTAGCCACTAGACCACGGAGGCAGTTACGAAGTCTCTTGGTTTACTACCATCATCTCCCTAGGGTTAGTCTCTCGGTGTTGGCTACCTAATCTAGGAGATTGAACGAAGGTACTGCTTTTTACACAGAAAGAATGCCATCTGACCTCCGCAACCCAGAAGGGAAACCAGACCCAATACTAGAATTATTTCAAGCCGCCAATGCTTAGTACTGGCCTCTGACATGGCTTAACGACTAATATCTACAGTATGAAACAATATTAACCGAGACCAACGGCTAAGCGTTCCTTTCGAAGGACGAAAAAGCACTGAATAATATGAAATTCGAAAATCGAAAAACACATTGGTGCGTAGTTGGATTCGAACCACGACCTCCCGCTCAGAAGGCAGCTCTACCCACTACACCAAACGATATCATTTGGTTCATTTCAACGAATGAGAAAAGCGTTTAGGTAGTTAAATGCGAACCATTTCAACCCCGCGACACCTTTTTGCTGTCATATCTAAAACAATATTCACATAATTTTATTCTGTTACTTATCCCACCCTAGTGGTAGTTCCACCTTGCTCTTATTTTTTAAACTTTTCCTAGTTTTTTTTTTTTTCAAATATTCGTCTTCGCCATTATAAAATCCACTGCTGGACATGGCCATCCCCCAAGTATAATTTTATTACCGCCCCTTCTATTCTATGGGTTGTAAAACTATCAAAGTGTTCTTGCCTGCATTGTCCTAACCAAACTAGGATTATTACTCTTACCAAGCGATAAATTTAAAATATTTATCCAATCTAACTTGTGTGTCCTTTTGAGAATCGAATCTACGACTCCTGGGGCCGTTTAATAGAAGTTCCAATGACAATTTAAAGTTTTTATGAATAGAAAATAAAGTACATTGCGCAGCAAAAATCGTTTTTTTATCGTATTTGTAAGTCAACTAAGCAATGAACGAATTGTCACTGACAAATTTTCACTGCCAGTTTTATTAAACAGGCCCCAGACCAAGGAACCACAGAGTTAAAACCCTGTAGAATAACCAGCAGCAAGGTAGAAAATTCACAAACCGACTCCTGAATACGAATGAAGTTTTTGTAAATGCATTAATGTCGGTTAATATTCCGAGCGTTTTGGCGGCAAGGAGCGTTCAGAATTTAATAAAAATGCGTCAGCATGATGATGAAAATCTTAGTGAAAGCTTTATTTAGTTTTAGGCGAGGTGGAGTTCAGATTGATTACCACAATTTAGTTGTAAGTGGTGTTCCTGGATAACGACAAAACCATAAAAAAAGATGCCTGCTGATGCCTGAAGCCTGATGATGGTGTAACGAAACCGGTCGCTTTAATAAATAATAAATAATGGAACTAGTGTAAAAAGTGTTTTCTTAATAGCATAAAAAAATATAAAAAGAATCTATTATAAATTATCTACATACATTTTGTAATGCACTTAAACGAGGTAAGACACTTGTTACATCTGTATCTGCCATTAGAACTGCTGACACTTCAAACCTAGATTTACTGATCACTGCGTGATGCACGACACGAGCGAGATTTGCCGATGATGCATTTCACATAATTTAGGACATCAACTCCGCTCGCTATTCCGTCACTTCTAGACCCAGCATCGGTTATTAGGCACATAATTTAGAACCAAGTGTAACCTGTAATTTCTTGAATGAAATACATTTTAAGTTAAAGGTTGTCTCCCTGCATCCCCCGTCCTGCAGTTAAAGTTAATTGGCGCAATCGATAGGATACGTATCTACGCTTCCAAAGGGCATAATGCCACTCAAAGTTTAGATAGGACCACTCGGTATGTTGCTAAACGTGTATATTTTTTTTTATGTTAGTATTTATGTGGATGAAGTAAATATTTACATAATTTGCGTTGTAATTGTATACCCATACATATATCAACGCATTCAATGCATACCCATACCTAAGTACTGTTTATTCTGTCTCCATAGTTTGTTCAGAGCAGCTTTCTATTACGCGTCTTTTATTTAGCTAGAGTCAATACTATTGACCCAGATGTCTGCTGCAAACCGATCTAGATATGAAGCTTCTAAGAAAAGCTAGCAAATAACGGAGTTCTATATTGACAATGGAAGATATTGTAGAAGTGCCATACAGTTGTAGGGAGAATGCATATTGTGTTTGAATGAATAGAACACATCGACAATGTTTGGCCTCATTTATTTGTGCTGGT
This sequence comes from Scrobipalpa costella, assembly GCA_949820665.1. Classification (NCBI taxonomy): domain Eukaryota; kingdom Metazoa; phylum Arthropoda; class Insecta; order Lepidoptera; family Gelechiidae; genus Scrobipalpa; species Scrobipalpa costella. Next base: position 1,117,757 of record OX463314.1, read on the forward strand.
AGGTAAAGTTAAGCATTTTTTATTCTACTTTTGATACGTTTGTTTGAGAGCCCGATGGTGTAGTGGATAGGGCCGCTGCCTCCTGAGCGGGAGGTCGTGGTTCGAACCCCACCAGTCACCACGTACCAATGTGTTTTTCGGTTTTCGAATTTCATATGTACGTTTATTCGGTGCTTTTTCCGTGCTTCGGAAGGCACGTTAAGCCGTTGGTCCCGGTTAATATCGTTTAATACCGTAGATATTAGTCGTTAAGCCATATCAGAGGCCAGTGCTAAGCATTGGCGGCTTGAAAACTCTGACCTAATCTAGGATTGGGTCTGGTTTCCCTTCTGGGTTGCGGAGGTCAGATGGCAGTCGCTCTGTGTAAAAACCAGTACCCTCGTTCAATCCCCTAGATAAGAAAGCCGACCCCGTGAGATACGGGATAAGGCTAGGGAGATGATGATGATGATACGTTTGTTTTAGGTCTATGTATAAAATTCTCATTTAATTCAAATTCGGTTATGCCAGCCATATTAGAGCCCACTTGCGTAACTTTAGGAGTCGCCGTCATCGGATACGGTATGGACGACATTATGATGATGATGATCTTAGGTCTAGGCGCCAGGTGACCGAAAAAGATTTGACCATAAACCATAAACTTCAAAGACCGATGGTATTCCGATACACCGACGGAACACAGCAAGCTGTTAGGCACAGGACTAGCTAAAAGAGTGTGCTGAAGATGTATTAATAACTTTTATCGCTGACAGTCCAGCATGGAAACAGATTTCCGCTCGCAACATAGAAACAATTTTGAATTTATGTTAGGTTATAAAAGTTAGGTTTTCGATCCATGTTTAGCATGGCGGCAACCTGACAAGACACCTTAATAGACAGACAGCGATGTACCAAACAAATCATCGCCTTCCAAACGGTTTCCAAAAATGTCACTCCATATAACCCCGACTAGCCTAAAACAGGTCGCAATTGACAAAACGGGCATGTAGCGACATCGGAGCGTTTACTTGAAAACGGTCCGAAACTGTCCCCTGTCAAAAGCCATCGGAAGCGACGACACGGAGCCAATACCGCATAGTTTTACGACATTGCCTTTTGGCTTAAGATACACGGGTCAAATGTCCTGTCTACATGCTTTAGATCAAATAGAAAGAATACGGTTTTAATGTACTGCGTAGGTATTCCAAGTTGGACTGCACGCTGCAACTGACAACTACTGCAAGCAAATACGGGAAACTGTAAGATGATTCTTCCATGCTGGCCTGGGAGCGAAAGAAAAACATAGTATGTGCCAGCTGCATATCCTCCCGAGCATGCTGTAAAAACCAGCTAAGGGATCCGAGGGTTTCTGTATATTGTAATTTAGGCGATGGGCTGACAACCTGTCACTACAGCAATATATCTACAAATCTATCTTAAATAACCCTCAAAACATTGTCAGACGTGGCGAAACGATCTTTGTTTAGGTTGTTTACGCTCTGCCTACCCCATTAGGGATAAAGGCGTGATTATATGTATGTATGTATGTAGATGATCGTTGTGCCAGATACCTTTTTTTTAGGAATAGCATCGGTCACAATAATCACAGTTTGTCTGAATAATTACCTATTCAGGAAAAACTGCAACAGTCGGCAGTTGCAGCGTGCAGTCCAACATTTAACCTTTATTTACATCAACATTTTTTTAAAGCTTTCTGTGATAGGCATAATCTATTTGGGACATAGTATTTTAAAATTCCATGCTAGACTGATCGAGAGAAACACATAGAATGTGCCAGCTGCATTTCCTCCCGGGAATGCTGTAAAACCAGTCAAGGGACCCGAGGGCTTCTGTATATTGCAATTTAGGCGAAAGGCTGACAACCTGTCACTTCAGAAATATACCCACAAATCTATCTGAAATAACCCTCAAAACTTTGTCAGACGTGGCGGAACGACCTTTGTTTAGGTCGTTAACGCTCTGCCTACCCCATTAGGGATAAAAGCGTGATTATATGTATGTATTTATCAGTCACTTCCCACTTGGTTGGAGTGGCGTTCTAGTAAAACAAGATGAAACTTCACAAGAACCTCATCTATTATATTCACGTTGTAAAGGTTTCCCACTAAATCTTGTCCCTCTGTATTTCTGTGGCACGCAACACCGGCCCTCAGTTCGTGGCTCCTAATTTGTATTCCCCACAACTTTAGGTTGGACGCGCCCTTGTCACAGCCTACGCAGATTGTATAGATCTACAATGTGGCCAATTCATGTTTTCTGTGCAGCAACGATATAAATACAAAGTCAGTACTTTATATCGGGTCTAAGTGAAAAAGATAATTTGCTTTACCATACAGAGTATCAACCACGATCAGAGCATGGAAAAGTTTTTTGTTTTTAGTTCCTGAAAGTATTACTAATTTTATACCCTGTTACCCCTATCAGCTTGCAGGACGCTGTCCCTTATATACGTACAATTAATCACGCCTTTATCCCTTATGTGGTAGACAGAGCGTAAACGACCCAAACAAAGGTCGTTTCGCCACGTCTGACAAAGTTTAGAGGGTTATTTGAAGATAGATTTGACTTATTATTTATAGTAACTTCAGCCTTATTAGAATTGTCCAGAATGGGTGCATTCATAACCATGCCTTTTGGTGTTTTCTTCATTTATGACTCTTTGTTTATGTTCTGTCTATGCTTCTCTTCTTTGGGTATATACATTATATGTAGTCGAAAATTCGCATTGACACTCCTTGAAAACTTTGTGTTAATAAAACATAATTGAAACGTGAAACTATTGAGTTTATTAGGGTAAAAAATGCACTTTTACAATTAAGGATATGATCGCATAAGCGACTCGATGCTAGGAAAGTGACAGATTAAAAACAGTGTTGCCATTACTATATGTTCCTTTTTGACTGAACACTTTGGAGTCCCTTTATTATCTCCTTTTGTTACGGAACCCAATGAAAAGGGATGAAGCTATTCAGACGCGGAACCATGCAGCATGGTTTCTGGTATTTTTCATTATTTTGCAATTTTTAAATAATTTCTCAGCAATTCTCTAGCGGTTCCCTAGCACGTAACGCCGCGCCGGCCCTCAATTTTTGGTTCTCAATTTGTATTCCCCACAACAGCAGGTTGGACGCGCCCTTGTCACTGGCCCCTGTCAGGTCGCCTACATCCCTCAACCCTATAGACACTGCTCGTAATGTAGATATGGCATGGTAAAAGGTTGCTGTTAGAAACGTTTATCAATTCGTCCTTTTCATCAATATGTTCTGCTTTATAAATCCCCTCAATTTCAAATCCATAACATAATGATGACAGATGATTTTACAACAAAAAAAAACTGGTTTTCAAAGGTAATCCAATCCATGTTCTCTGAATCAAGAGATGTTCTCTATCGACACTACTTGTAATGTACCGAGATGCATCATGATTTATGGGGTCCTTGGCAAACTTTGTAGGCCCTCAGTTTCTGGTTCGCAATTTTTATTCCTCACAACAGTAGGTTGGATGTACCCTTGTCACTGGCCTCTGCCAGGTCCCATGCATTCCTCAACTCTATAGACACTTCTTGTAGTGTGTACCAGAGACATGACATGGTTTTACTATCAACAACTGTTACGAGTACTATGTCTCTTATTACCTGGAACTATAGACATTGCTTGTAATATACCAAAGATATAGCAGCGTTTCCAGTAATCATCAATCAATTTCATAGCTATTTCCCTATTTGGGGTCAGCCCTCCTGATACTCTTGGCGATTTTGCGTCATTTCTGTCGTCAGTTGATTAGATGACATGTCATTAGATATGGTTCGAATCCAGGTGGTCGGAGGTCGGCCTATGTCTTGCTGGCCTCTTCTATATGCATCACTGGTCTGGTCATGTGATTTTCAGGTCTGCGCATGACATGTCCGTACCAGCGTAGACGACGTTCTTGTATTTTGTGTTGTAAAATATATAATACCATCTTTAAATAAGTCAATTCATCTGCCAAGTGTGATATTTACTATAGAAACTCCCATATTCGAGGAGGCCCATTTGCCTGGAGTTGACTAAGTATCAGTAATAGCAATGGTAATAGGAATAATACCTAGGTATTAAGTATCTTAACCACACCAGTGGTCTAGTCACAGATATCGATCTCTGTCGTCTAGTGGTTAAATTGTCTTTCTTGTGAATGAACAGAATGTGCGAATAAAAACAATATTTTGCTATAATCCAAGGCTATAATGCAGACCAAGCTACGCTGAACCAGTTATCGCAAAAATACTAAATCAAAATTGAAAATATCAGAGGCATCTTATCGCAACTCGCATCACATATCTCTTTTTCTATTTTATTAAATTTGCGCGGGACAGCAGCGGACAAGAGACGGAACGGACAGATCATTTGCAGATACTTTTATAAAAGATACGTTGTGTATTTTGTTTTGTGGAAGCTTTTTCTGTCGCTGTAAAAGGGGAAATTAAAAGTGAATTCCGAAAATGTTCGCTGATGAAATGCTCAACGTAACTCTTGCTTTGGACTGTTGCAAATTATTTCTGGAACATTTATTTTTCATTCTCGTTAACGCGCATTAATTTCTAACTTTCTATGCTTTGTGAATGCTTTGTTTCGGTTTTTGTATAAATGTTCCTGCGACGGTGTTTACATTCAAAACTACTCCGAACACTTTCGTCATGTTTATGATCGTTTTAAATTAAAACTATTTGCCATTAATAAAGATATAGAACTGGAATTATATTTTAATGTCGGTTTCAGAAATGTTTGGTAACGCTTTGAAAATATGTTTTGAAGTGCATCCAAACCAAAAGTTTGACACCACAGTTAATTGGTTCGATTGACTCGAAACCCATACGACAGAAGAAGACAGAAAATGTTTTAAAACTTTTGCAATCCTCCAATCAATAGTCTGATGGCAACATAAGTACATAATATCCTTTGCAAGACAAAACACGGGTTTTTTTATATATCCCTTTTTTTAGAAAATAGGAAGTCAAAGTAGGAAGTTTAGCAAAGGGCACAATTTGAATTGCAAATTACATTCGTGCAGAGTTCATTTACCGACATAGTGTCTTCTTCTCTTCCTGGATAGGTATTCTAAACAACTTTTCTTTATTATTAAAAGACTGAATTTAAATAAACTATATTTATTGAATTTTTGTATCAGATAATCCGTAACAGGCATTGGACATGCATTTTAAGTTAGGTCAAAAACTTTTGAATCTTTGACGGACAGAAAAATTCCAGTATCAGTCTTGACCTTTTTTCTGTCTACCCGTGGTTTAAAATCAAGATTCTTGATTTGACTGTGATCAGAGGTAACAGATATCATCCAGAGGAGGACTTCAGTTACGCACACTTTTAAATTATTAACATTAAAAAGTCTTTTTTTTTCGTTCCAGGTAAAACTCCAACCCAGTGCAAGTGCAGTGTGTGTGTGTGAGTGTAGTGTAGTGATGCAGTGAGGCCATGTGGTCTTGGACTTGGGGCCGCGCGTGGGCCTGGCTCGCGGCCCTCGCTCTGACAAAGATGGTCGGTGGCGCTTACACAGACACCGAGGACTTCCTTAGCGACTTAGATAAACCAGGTGAGAGGTCCATTCATACTAGTTATTGAGCAATTTGTAGGTAAAAGCAGCTAAACTTGAGCTCTGGCTCTCGCCCTGGCAAGGATGGCCTTCGGCGCTTATATAGACACCGCGGAATTTCTTAGGATGATGATGAACCAGCATGACAGAATGTCCAATAACAAACTTCAATCAAACAAACTCATAGACTCTGTTACAAACATACCAATTACATTTCATCCAAAATAGAATCATGCCTCAAAATAATTTATTAACTTCTTCTAAATTCTGTTATTTTAATTTATGAATCCTAACAAAACTCTCAATTACTTTGTTACGGGAACATAATACCTCGTTATGTTTACGAGGTGAATTTGAACATAAATTTTATTAAGAGAAAGAAAGTAAAAGCTAGAGATTCTGTACACTATTAAGAATAAAAAAACTAAAGACATCTCATTAAAATTTATAATGGGTTAAAATTCCAAATAAATGTGATGATGTTTTAAGGATTTAATTTAGAATTAAATTTCGTATGTGTCTTTTTTATGATTGTTTTTCTAGTTATTTAATGTTGGTTTCATAATGGGCCGAATTTCTTTAGTATTCGCCATAAGACTAATATTAGCCAAAATAGGAAAACAAAAAATAGGTTGTGTGAGCTCACTTCTTCTTAGCGAGTGGATTCTCGTGTCAAACGACCCGATGAACCATGGTGTCAGAGTTTTCAATCCTCTTAGTAGCACAGCTATAAGGCCTCTGACGTGGTTTGAGTAACGACTACTATCAAAGACAGCGACCGGGACCAACGGCTTAACGTGCCCTCCGAAGCAATCTTTATTACTTTTCAGACAATCGGGAGATTCAGCCTGCAATGTCCTAACCAAACTAGGAAAAACCTTACAAAGTGATAAATTGACAAACATAAACTTTGTCCCCCCTGGGAATCGAACCCAAGACCTCCGGATCGTTAGACCATGGCTCTGACCACTAGACCACGGAGGCAGTTAAGCTCGCTGATATTAGGTCTATATGGCAATTATTAATCAAAAAACGTCACGAAAAGCCACTAGATAAGAAGATAAATCATATTGCAATGACACATCTTAAGTTTTCAAACTGATAGGGGTTGCTCAGTCAACGAAACTGATCAACTTTCACCAAAAAAAATTTCAGGTTTAAAATAAAATTGACCTTCCCATACAAAATGACCAAGTCAATCTGACAATTCGTATAGAAAAGCAAAATGAAATTTCATTTCCAGATTAAAAAATCCTCATGAAAGTTGTTCAGTTTCGTTGACTGAGCAACCCCTATTAGTTTGCGGCACGCTGTCCCTTTCACCCCGTATATATATATATATATATATATATACGAGATTTTGTGTATTCAGTGTTATAATCTATTTGTATCGTTATTATTAAAACAAGGCAGAAGATACCGATGATCGATCAGTAATAGTGCGTGGGTGCTAGTGGTGTGCTCGATTTCATCGATAAATTTAGTTAATTAACATATTTGTGTATTGGAGATTCAGGGATAGGGTCACTTTAATTGGTGAGTGATATTTATGGACTCTCATTCTCATCATGGGATGAAAATAGAACTTTTGTACCATTAAAATCATTGGTTAACTTTTTCATTACTATTTTAATACAAACGTATTGTTATTCTTTGATGCTGATTTGGGAGAGATAGAAAATCATAAATTATTCCAGCTACCCTGCCCTGGCATGCTGTAAAGTCAGCAAAAAGGATTCGGGGATACAGTGTATTGTAATTTAGGCGATGGGCTGACAACATGTCACTGCAGCAATACACATTTCAATCTAAAATTATTACACTCAACTTTTGTGTGATTTCGTTAAAGCACCTTTTACGATCTGCCTACCCGGTAAGTGATAAAGGCGTGATAATATGTACGTTTATATGTATCATAATTATTTTTTATGGCCTTATGGCTAGATGGGATGTAACAATTTTAATGTTATTATAGATAAGCAAAAATATTTTTCAAATTACAACTCCTGTAGGAGGTTTTTGTCACTCACCTCAAACTAGCAGGTGATTATAGACGATTGGCTGACAACCTATCACTACACCAATACATAAGTACATACATACATATAATCAGTCCTTTATCCCTCATTTACACCTACAAATCTATCTTAAATAACCTTCAAAACTTAATCAGACGTGGCGGAACGACCTATGTTTAGGTCGTTTATGCTCTGCCTACCTCATTGGAGATTAAGGCATGATTTGTGCCTTTTGTGAAATGGCTACGAATATAACTCTACATCACGCGGGAAAACTCGAAATTCAAATGAAACTTCATTTTGTACAAAAGTTTTAACTAACAAACAGGTGATTTTTCTTCCCGCAACGTGTGTTCTGTGCAAAACTTTTCTAGTAAAGCTGAGAAAAATATCGTGCCATTAAAAAGAACAGATGTACGGTTGTGACCACGTTACATACTTCCGTTTGAGGATAAGATAGCACTTACGAGTTATGACCTTGTTTCTTTTCATACATATACATACATATAATCACGCATTTATCCGTATTGGGGTAGGCAGAGCGTAAACAACCCAAACAAAAGTCGTTCTGCCACGTCTGACAAAGTTTTGAGGGTTATTTACGATAAATTTGTAGGAGTATTGCTTTAGTGACAGGTTGCCAGCTCATCGTCTAAATTGCAATACAGAAGCCCTCGGATCCCTTAACTGGTTTTTACAGCATGTCCGGGAGGAAATGCAGCTAGCACATTCTATGATTTCTCTCATTCTCAGTCCAGCATGAAAGTCCTTTTTCTATTCACCTGTTTTTTTTAATTAATTTATTTTTAAACAGTAAAAACTTAAATTATATTTTCCGCAATAGATATCTCTGCTTTTATTTGTTTAAAGAAAACTAACTTACTCAATAAAACCTCACAGACGTGACAGTCCTTCCGTCGCTGTCTTTAAAAAGAGAGTAAGAGAGCATTACCTTTCACTTTCCGTATAGTATTAGTATGTATATATATGTATTTATATAAATGTATTTATTTTATATTCATGTATATATTGTTATTATGATTTTAAGTATATATATAATTAGTTATTTATGTAATTTATAATTTTCTGGTATTATTTTAATATTATGCTTTATTTGTGCACGCCTAATTTGCCTCTCATTTTAAGTCTCACTTCCGTAGGTAAGCTGGAAGAAATTTCTTAGTAGAAATAAGCTGTACCTGTTGTGTCGTTATTCCTTGTGTATTGTCTTTCTCATGTTACTTATGTACAATAAACAGTAAATAAATAAATAAATAAGTAAACCTCCTTGTCAACATTATACAGTTTATAAAACACGTTTCGGCTCAACCGGCAGGATTTTTAAGGAGTTTTTATTCCGAGGATGGCTAGGATGAATTAAAGTCAGCGTTATCCATCGGAAATTAAAAGACTATTAGCTGTCTACTGAAAATCGCATTGTATGTTCCTTAGGAAATACACTTGACTATTATACAAAAAATATGCAGCTGCTTTTTTTTGTTACTTCGCAAATTATGCCTTTGTGAAAAATATTCCTTTCGCAAAATGCCCCTTTGAAAATTTTCTAAGTCTTTTCAGTAGCTGCCCACTATTTTCTCTAATTCTATCATAAAAGGTACATTTTGCGAAAGGGAAATTTCACGATAAGTAAAATTTTACGAAAAGGAACATTATTCGAAAGAGACGTTTTTCGAAAGGCAAATTATAAGAAACGGACATTTGGCGACCAAGAAACGTTTTGCGAAAGGGACAAAACCACTCTTAATAGCCTATTGATACTCTGCCAAATCATCTAGGGCAACAGGCGTGATGTTATATGTGTAGACCTCTTGACTTAAACTTCGCAACGTATAACGTAACAGCTTGCACGAATCAAACGTAACCACGTATAAAATTTTATTAGTGTTCAGACTAGCTCCAATTTGACCCCATAAAATAATATCGATTCCATATTTTTACCATTTTCCGTAAGGGTTCGGATATGAAAACGAAATAAGAAACATAACTGAAAGATGTTTTGGACGTTATGTTAGTCGTAAATATAAAGTGTAGGTCAGTGCTTAGTTTATTTATAAAGTAATGTTTATAGTGGAGTACCGAGAAATAAAGATTATCCTTAACATTTACTCACAAAAAAATATATGGGTTATTTCATTATGATATTTCTAATTTTAATATTTAGAATACAGCGCCGACGCTTCGCATTTAATTATGTAAGTAGAAACCTATAACCTGAAAAATAATTGACCAAAAACCTACAACAAATGATAAAATATATTTGACATAGGAATTCTATGAATCCATGACTTAAACTCATAAAACCCCAATTACTTCAAAATAAAATCTCATAATCATCATCATCTCCTTAGCCTTATCCCGTATCTCACGGGGTCGGCTTCCTAATCTAGGGGATTGAACGAGGGTACTGATTTTTACACAGAACGACTGCCATCTGACCTCCGCAACCCAGAAGGGAAACCAGACCCAATCCTAGATTAGGTCAGAGTTTTCAAGCCGCCAATGACGAATATCTACGGTATTAAACGATATTAACCGGGACCAACGGCTTAACGTGCCTTCCGAAGCACGGAAAAAGCGCCGAATAAACGTACATATGTAATTCGAAAACCGAAAAACACATTGGTACGTGGTGGGATTCGAACCACGACCTCCCGCTCAGGAGGCAGCGGCCCTATCCACTACACCATCGGGCTCTCAAAATAAAATCTCATAAGTACAACTTAAAAGACAAAAAACTATCATGTCAGTTCGTAAATCATCTACCAATTATGAAACAAATATTAAATAAATAAAAAAACTAGACCCATTAAATGTTCGAGAAACACGGGCGCCGACATTCGACCAATGTAAATAATGAATTATACCGAGAAACATGGCAACCCAGAGCGTTAGTTATTGTTGCCAGTCGGAAAAAAGTTTACCAATAAGGTAAAGGTTATAGTGTTGGGACACTTTGTATCTCAACTTGGTTTGGAACTGCGGGTCGTGGGTTCAAATTCCACTCTAGTATTTTTGTGTTCTCTATGTTTTTTATGTCGTACTAGCGACCCGCCCCGGCTTCGCAAGGAAATCATCAGTGTTTCTCTACTATATTAAGCATGTATTATACATATAAACCTTCCTCTTGAATCAATCTATCCATTAAAAGAAACTGCATCAAAATACGTTTCGTAGTTTTTAAGATCTAAGCATACATAGGGATATAGGAACAGAGAAAGCGACTTTGTTTTATAATATGTAGTGATTTAATTAACGCATTAACGTTGGTGTTTTATCCACTTCAATTAGCTTAGGATAGGTTAAGTTAGTTTTGAAATGGATAAAAACCGAAATATTTATTATAATGTATCCAGTTTTGCCGTGCATTAATTTTTATTTTCTTTAAATTCATAATTCCATGACCATTGAAAGTTATGTAAATTTTGTTATGAAAGAATAGAATTATGACAATGGGGTATCAGAGCTGAGTACGAATGAAACGTATTCAAATTGCATTCTCTAATTATTATATTAACTTATTTCGAATCGTGTAAAGATTTCGAAAATGTACATAAGTACATACATATAACCACGCCTTTATCCCTAATGGGGTAGGCACAGCGTTAACGACCTAAACAAAGGTCTTTCCGCCACGTCTGACAAAATTTCGAGGGTTATTTAAGATAGATTTATTAGGTATATTGCTGAAGTGACAGGTTGTCAGTCCATCGCCTAAATATGCCGGAAACCCTTAGATACCATAGAAGGTTTTAACATCATGCCCAGGAGGAAATGCAGCTAGCACGTTCTGTGTTTTCCCTTGCTCCCAGGCCAGCATGAAAGTAAATGTTCCCAAAAAATTAGTTTAACACAAATGATAATTTCACGCATAATATACCTACACTCGAAAAGATAAGTCTTTAGCAAATTATGAGGGTACGAGGCATAGTACGCTCGGTTGCACCAGGTTATTATACGTAATGCGATTATAAAATTAATATAAATAGCGAATTTCTATTAAAATGGACTGAGCTTGGACCTTTTGTGAGATAGAGGTTTAGTTTATGTAAAGCTTTAGGATGCAATAGGAAGTTTATTGTTTAAATAAAAATAAAATTGTGGCGCTGATTCTCGCGACATAATTCTAATTCTTATTAGCGCTTTCTCTTCGTTAACTTGTACATAAGAACAGGACATCTTCCATGCTGGACTGGGAGAGATAGAAAAACATAGAATGTTCCAGCTGCCCTTCCTCCCGGGCATGCTGTTGAAGTCAGCAAAAGGGACTCGAGGGTTACAGTGTATTGTAATTTAGGCGATGGGCTGACAACCTGTCACTATAGCAATACACATTACAAACTAAAATTGCCCTCAATTTTTGTCAGACGTGGCGAAAGCGCCTTTTACGAGGAGTTTGACGCTCTGCCTACCCCGTAAGGGATAAAGGCGTGATTTTATGTATGTATGTATGTAAGAACAGGATAACAAATAAACACATGACTTTGACATTCCTTATCAGACATAAGACTGCTTATTTGACGTAAAATAAGAGTGCATGCTCTATTATCAGTTCTTATTTAAATCGGCTTACGTCAAATTAGGAATGTCAAAGTCATGTGCTTATTTGCTATCCTGTTCTAATGTCAAAGTTAAGAAAGTGACAGCGCTATCTAAAAATTGCTTGAGGACTAGTTCCGCAAGAATTTCCGTCTGTGTTCATGATGATAATGATATTATCTTCGAGTCGACAAACTACCTAATGTAGGGCTTCAGCTGACAGAGTTTTTGAACCACCTAAGTCTCTGAAATGGTTTATGTAACGACCGCTATCAAATACTGCGACTGGAACCTTCCAAAACACGGAATTATTTTTCTTACCAAAGAGCCAGGTGAATTAGCATGCATTGTCCTTAGCAAAGTGGTAAAAAAATATCAAAATTCTACTGTGAAAAAACATGCACTACACGTTTAATTCTTCTATTCTTCGTGGAATCATGCCTTTATCCCTAAAGGTCTAAACAAAGGTCTTTCCGCCACGTTTGACATAGTTTTGTGGGTTATTTAAGATAGATTTGTACTCATATTGCTGTAATGACAGTTTGTCAGCCCATCGCCTAACGTGCAATATACAGAAACTCTCGGATCCCTTAGCTGGTTTTTACAGCATGCCCGGGAGGAAATGCAGCTGGCTCTATGTTTTTCTTTCTCCCAGTCCATTATGGAAAGAAGCATGCTGGAATCAATGTCAAAAGTATTTCTTCCATAACAGGTCACATTCAATTCTATTTTCAGTTTCTGAAACCAAAAGCACATCACTAGAGTAAGCACAGCGATGGTACACTTGTATCGTGCATACGGCTGACTGTCAAGGTATATTTTTATGGTGCCCTGACACGCACATCACATAAGACATGTGGGCCGATGAGATTTTTATATTTTCTGAGGGTTCTGTACATTTATTACAAGTGCCTCTGTGGTCAGAGCCATGGGCTTACGATCCGGAGGTCCTGGGTTCGATTCCCAGGGGGGCTATTCGTAAGGACAATGCAGGCTGAATCCACCTGATTGTCTGGGAAAAAAACGGATTCCGTGCTTCGGAGGGCATGTTAGGCCGTTGGTGCCGGTCAAATGGGGTAGGCAGAGCGTACACGACCGAAACGAAGGTCGTTTCACCACGTCTGACAAAGTTTTGTAGTTTATTTAAGATAAATTTGTAGGTATATTGCTGTAGCGACAGGTTGTCAGCCCATCGCCTAAATTGCAATATACTTAAAACCCTCGAATCTCTTGGGTGGTTTACACAGCATGCCCGAAAAGAAAATGCAACTGGCACATTCTTTGTCTTTCTTTTGGTCCCAGTCCAGCATGGAAAATTTAAATACATTTCATCAAACGGATCTCTAAATAATATTGTCAGCTTTATTTCAGTAGATAATAATACATCAAAGGCTTACGTACATGCCGACCGATTATAAGATCCCTATGATATTACGACTATAATTTACTGTGGACTTTTATTTGTAATAAACATGATATTTTGGGTATCGTTCAGCGTTTTAATCTGTAATACTCTTTGTGCCTTTAGAGTTACTTAATTGAAATAGTTTAAGGATACTAGTGAAGGATCCTGAAATGGACTTCATTTATATAGGTCGTTCTATTGTCTTTAGTACTGGAAACATTGAGGCCCGTATTTATCATCAGCACTCAGGACTGACAGCGAGTTTGAGTTCGTATCAGAAATGTAATTCCAGTATGTAATGACCTGTCAAATATAATATAATAATACTGAATATTGCTCTCAATATTGAGATCGCTTTATAAATACGAGCCTGAAACTTCAAAGTTTGATACTAAGACTGACAGATCTGTTAGCAGCATCAACTCATCTTTCATACTGAACCACGTGATTAAATTAGCCAAACTCGGCTTAACTTTTAAAATGTGTGTGTTTTGTAAATTGATTTTATTATCGGTTAGTTAAGCCGGCGGCCCGATTGAAGCATTAGAATAGATTATTTTAACAGTTTGTTTCTTGATATGTCAGGTTTATTTGGATAGCAAGATTAATAAATTATAGTTTAAATTGTTTTTTTTTTTCGTTTTATGGGTAGACAGTGCGTCAATGCCTAAATTAAAGGAATGCTACATTTTTGTATGGAGCGTGGCATAGGATGAAAGGTGACTCTTAAGTTTAAAAAAAAAAAACTTCGCGGCACACGATCAAACCTGCACCATTCTATTCTAAACACAAATAGAAATAGGAAATACTTCTGTGATATTTGGCTTAAGCGTCACATTACTGAGATAATTTTATATTATTATTATTATAGCTAGCCTACTAGATCCCACTGCTGAGCAAAGGCCTCCCCCGCCGTCTTCCACTCATCACGGTCCAATGCAACCTCAGTCCAATCTTTCAGATAGGCGTCGAGATCGTCACGCCATCTTTTCCGGGGTCTTCCTCTTTGCCGAAGTCCGCCTTGAGGTACCTAATTTTCTGTGACGATCTTTGTCCATAGACCTGGGTGCATCCGACAAACATTCCCGGCCCAATCCCACTTTAGCTTGAGATAATTTAAATCAAAGATATCGGAATTTCGATAAATCCATTTTTGCACATGGCTTTAGACAAAAAATTAGTATTTACATGTAGAATCGAATACTTTAGGTCTTATCGTGCGCCGAAAGATTTTTGTAAAAGTCGTCATCTTAAGGCTCGCCATTCACACTATGCCGAAAAGGTTACATTCTATTAACCACAAATTAAACTACGAAAGTTCATTTCGAGAATAAAACTGTGTAAGTACATAAAAGGTTATTGATATTATCAAACAGTCCTGGAAATTGCATCATATCATAGTTTTTGTATCCCTCTCTATATAGTTTATTAGAGAGATTGTGTGATTGTTGGATTATTGGAAGAGACTGTACTTGTTGAGCTATTGTTTTTTTTTTAATTTTTTGTGTGTTCTGTGTGATCACGTGTGCAATAAACTGTTAAATAGAAATAGGATAACAGAAGCAAAACAAAAAATATGTCTGTAATGTATCGTACAAGAAAAAACAGAGCATAGTCGAAACCATCTTCTCAAGTTGCACAATATTGCTTAAGTATATTTTAGCCTAACCTGCATAATTTAAACCCACGTCTTTGAAAAACCGGCCAAAATCCCGGCAAAGACGCGGGTTCAAATCCCGTCAGCGGTCGAATTTTTGATTTGTTATCACTACATAGTATAAAACAAAGTCACTTTCTCTGTCCCTATGTCCCTATGTATGCATAAATCTTTAAAACTGCGCAACGGATTTTGATGCGGTTTCTTTTTAAAGATAAAGAGATTCAAGAGGAAGGTTTGTATGTATAATACATGCATAACAAAGTAGAGAAACACTGATAATTTCCGTGCGAAGCCGGGACGGGTCGGTAGTTTCTAATATTTTTTAGAAATAAAATAGCACTGTGAGTGCAAAATTCTATTAGAAAATTCGTAATTTTAAACTAATTAAAAACCCATTACAGTTTTGTTACATCCAATAAGCTCGCCACAAAACTGGGTTAATACAAAAACTGTTTGCAATATTAATCTTTGCAGAAAGAGTTCCTAGAAGAATGGAAATTAAAAATCCCATAATAATTTCCTTCAGCACTAATAGACTGCGGTTAATAAGGAAAAATTGCATGAGAATTAGTTTCATTTTGAACCAACTCTATTACTGGAAGTCGAGGAAACTTGGCTCTTAAATAGAAATTTTTATTCGTCCAAGATATAAGAAGGAGTCATGGTTTGTACAGACTGGGTTGACGCTTGCAAACAGTTATAATAATAAATCTTCATTTTCAATATTGAATTATTTCCTATTTTAGGGTATGCATAGAATAAACAGAAAAATAAATTGATCTTTGTTTTGCTACGTAGATTTTCTGATCGAGTTTTTTAATGCCTACGTTGTGAAAACCCCAAGTTCTTCTTCTGGCTTATAAATAAATTATGCGCGAGAAGAGAATCTAGAAATTATCACAAGCCTAGATTAATCAAAATGTACGTTGGGTCAGCATCATAGAAAAGTGACTTATTCATTGCTTTCTACGATGCTTGGTGTACTATAATATATTTTTTAAATAGAATAAGTCTTACCTGCTCATTCGAACGCCATCTCTTGATCTGCACAAACCATAGCAAACGAACTTCTGCGATTCACATTTATAACTCTTTTTACGGCCCTGCAGGGGGGTGTGGGTAGAAATGATACAAAAGTTGGTCGCTTTTTGTCCCAGTTATGGGACATTTTGAGACAAGCGACCTTTGGGGCAATTCGGAAACCGTGACAACTTTTTGGCGGGTTTTATTCAAAACAAAGTTTTGTGTTTAAATTGTGTTATTTTGGGGTTTAATGGTGTTGCTAATTTCAATATTTGATTTGGTTTGCTTGACTTCGTATCTTTTGTCGGGTTATTATTGATTTCATGGCATATTAAATTCTTTCCGTATAGAACCAGTGGCGACCAAGACCGGTTGGAATAATGGATCGTATCTAGATCTAAGTAGCTTTAATAGACTTAATAATAAGTAATAGACATAGGTAGGTACATGATTTGGGTAGGAAGGTAAAGGGATTGATTCTAGGGAATCCAACACCACAACGTTCAGATATTTTGTGGGTATATTAATAATTGTCAATCACAAATAATATTCAGTTTCATCAACCCTTTCATTAACAATTTTATAGTCATTCGTCGGTCCTATATGACTTCACAAGCTAAACATGGCCATAAATAACACAGTATTGTGTTCTTCAGAGCACTTTTTACCCTCTACGACGTGACAATGAAAATGCAGCCCTTAAAAATTCCAGACTCTATATCATTACTCCCCTTCGGCGTTCGTGTAGCCTTAATTACAGGCGTACTCAATGTTCAGACTTTAAGGGCCCGCAGACAACGGGCTGAAGAGTGCTCGGCCTCCCAAATATTTTGGAGGGAAAATACCGGCTGTGCGAATAGAGCAAGTTCGCGGTAAATTTAGACTGAAATTTTGTGGTAATTTGGCTAAGGTCGTGACCTGCGGAGGATTTGAATGACCTGTACAGATGAAGGTATATCATCGTCACTTGAAACAATTTGAAGATACTGATGATAAAATTACTCATTAAAGAAATCCAGAAAAGTGCGTGTAGGTGATAAAACTACAGAAAATACAAATCATTTTTACTATAGTTTATTATACTGAGACGAATAAATCTTCGATGCTAGACTGGGAGAGAGAAAAACATAGAATGTGCCACTTGCATTTCTTTCAGGGCACGCTGTAAAAACCAGTTAAGGGATAGGAGGGCTTCTGTATATTGCAATTTAGGCGATGGGCTGACAACCTACAGCATTTTAGTTACAAATCTATCTTAAATAACCCTCAAAACATTGTTAGACGTGGCGGAACGGCCTTTGTTTAGATCGTTTATGCTCTGCTTACCCCATTGGAATAAAGGCGTGATTATATTCATGTGTTATATATGCACGAATAATTTAAGAAATATTAGAAATACCAAATCAAAAATTCGATTTGAACCTATCATTGTTTGAACCTGCGTCTTTAGAAAACCGGCCCAACGCTCCAAACCACTAAGCTTCAGTCAGCGGTTGAATTTTTGATTTGTTATTTCTAATATTTTTAGAAATAAAATAGCACTGTTAGTGCAAAACATTATTCGAAAATTTAAGAAATGTTCAAATATTTTCCCTTTTTCTTTGCGTTGGCCCCTTTCAACGTTTAAAATGTTTTGAAACTCAAATATTACTCTGAATTCAATAAAGACTTGCCATTTTTGTCAACTCTCAAAGATATGGTGCGGAAAAAATCTGTTAAGGGGATCCCCGGTGCACGCCAGCGCCCTCATCGGTAAAAAAGTTACTCACTTACATAAATACGTACATATAATCACGCCTTTATTCGTAATGAAGTAGGCAAAGCGTAAACGACATAAACAATAGTGTTTCGGCCACGTCTGGCATAGTTTTGAGGGTTATTTAAGATAGATTTGTAGGTATATTGCTGTAGTGACAGGTTGTCAGCCCATCGCCTAAATTATAATATACTCAAACCCTCGAATCCCTTACATGGTTTTTACGGCATGCCCGGGAGGAATTGCAGCAGGCACATTCTATGTTTTTCTTGCGGTCACAGTCCAGCATGGAAGAAACTCACTGAAAACGCAATTAATCGATAATCCGGTAGATCAGATTGAAGTATACATACGTACTGAAATTTATTTTAAGCATACAAAAAATATAATTCAGTGTTCACTGCAGTTACAGATAGCAAAAGTGCTAAAAGTGGCCGTTTGTCGCAAATTTTGTATCTGTAACTACAACGAACTATAAGTTGCAACTTTATGAGGTTCGAAGTGTCCTTCGTTGTTTTAACCTCAATCAGATTAACCGGATTTTTGATTGATTATGTTTCTAGTGAATTATTAAATTTTTCGATTGATGAGGGCGCCACTTAGCCCAGGGTAGACTCTTAATATTTCAGGATTTGGGTAATGGCACGGATTTTTGTGTGTAATCTCCCTAAAACTTGAGAGTTTGAGTGTTTGGGGTCGAAGGAAAACTCTCGGGGGATGTTTTGAGAGGACTTGGAGAATTTGATTTTTGTTTCCTTTTTCAAAAGTCAAACTTCCATCGAATACTTATTTATTTGTTTGGGACTATAAATATTATAAGTCTCATATTCCATATATTGGGTGTAAGGGTCAGCATCCCGAAAACTGTAAGGAGTTGCTAAGTCAATGAAACTGAACAACTATCACCAGGATATTCTTTCAAGAGATGAAAAAAATACTTAAATGACCACCTCGATCAGACAATTTGTATGATAAAGCAAAATGTTGTTTTCACTTCCTGAAAAAAAAAATCAAACTTGTTGATAGTTGTCCAGTTTCATTGACCGAGCAACCCTTATTATTTTGCAGGACGCAGTCCCTTACACCCAGTTTAATATTGTATTTCTTTTGCTAAAACAATCTACGTGCTAAGAGGAAGGTTGTCTTATTTTAGATTTAGGCATGGAGCAATGCGTCAAATTAATTTTACATACATATTTTATAACACAACAATTTCTTTAAAGCCCTTTACCATAAACGTTTAAACTTTTAACCGTATAAGGAAATAACACAGTCTTTTAACATTATACAATCTTGGAATTTACGACTTGATAAATTCATACAGCCACCCATGTACGTACTGAGTGACCACCCATGTACGTACTGAGTGATTACCCTCAAATTACCTTAAAACACCAGCTTTTTGAACGCCGAAAACGGAATAACATCTATCATTGAAAATACATAGTTTGTCCCTCATAAATATTCAGCTTGGATTCCGTAATAATATATTAAATGCTTGGGTTTGATAAACGGCCACTTCGCCTGGTTCATGGTGGATGGTGGTTCCTACTCATACGCATTGCAAATTTTGTGAGTTGGTGTTGCCATATGCAAAATTTGACTACGTTGAAATATTTTTGTAACGCTTCTAAGGCTCGTATTTATAAAGCGATCTCAAGATTGACAGCCAGTTTGAGTTCGTCTCGGAAATGTCATTCCAGTACAAAATGGCCTGTCAAATGTATACTTAATATTGCTCTCAATCTTGTGATAGATTTATAATTACGAACCTAAGCAACCTCTAAACTAGTGTACGAACAATTTACGTTTATTTCAATTTATATCAAAATAAGAATTAATATACTTTTTATCTGGATAAACATTTGTAACAAATATTTTGTGAATAAATACTATTTTACCTTATTGACGCAACTATTATCAAAACCAAAATCCACTTGTTTACTTTCCTTTCCGAAATGTGACACTAAAACTTCACTGAAACATTATTAAAACCTTTTCCAAACCATATTTTATACAGGATAATAAACCTATCAGATTTATTAATTGGCCATCCCATCTGGCAACACGGTCTGCCCCCAAAAGGTACTACATCATGGGGCAAAAAATATGGGATGGTCGTGAACTATTATGTTTGTGTCATATCAGAAATATAGTGGTCTGGGCGATAGTGATGCTAATGGATTCTAGAGTAATTGATTTTATGGGTAAAGTTTTCGGTCGTATTTTTACTTTTACAGTTTTATGGATTTTGCATAGGCTTTTGACAGAGTAAGCTTTCAATATTAATTCTTCTGTTGTGGGGATTGAATTTTTAGCAAACGATCTTTTCACAACTTTGGTGTCGGAGGTTTTTTGATCTACCAATGACAAGGTTCGTTTAACGACCACTATCAGAGACAGTGCTCTAGCACCATATTTAACGTGCTCTCCGCAGCAAATTTGGGATAGTCGTGAACAATTTTTATTTTAGTGTCATTTAAAATATTTATAGTGGTCTGGGGCGATAGTGATGCTAATGGATTTTAGACTAACTTGTTTAATGGTTTTATGGATATTGCATAGGCTTTTGATAGAATAAACGTTCAACAAACTTTCTTTTTATGTCTTGTATGAATTGACAGTTTAAGTTTTTTGCAGAATGTTCCAGCTATACCTTTTCGTCCATTAATAAAACCATCACTTCTTGTTGATCTCTAGTCGTGTTTCAAGATTAGAGCAGTTGTGTTAAGATCAACCGCCATTACCGAAAATCGATTTGAAGTACCGTACCATGGTTCCTACATATCACAACTATCTCAAGTTTCGAATACTCACAAAAATTCAAGTTTACTTTCACATAACTTATAAGAAAATATACGATGAAATAGTGTTGAAGGAACTCAAGAAAACACCTACGTAGAGCACCATCTTCGTTAGACTACAATGATCTAAACGAATTCCGGTTATAGTGATGTGCTTCGTGGTGCAGATTTACTTAGTATTTTAAGACTGTTACGCTCGAAAGCATTCAAATTAAAATTATTTATGTTTAAATAATACATAAAGAAATAGTTACTTATCATGTACCTACCTGTTAATTCTAAACGATATTTTGTTTTTTTTTTCCTTTGGTATTTTTCAAAATTATAATAGTGAGTCGTTTGTTCATAAGAGACAAAAACTAATATTTTGAAGACGAAATTACTTTTATCAGGTACGAGATTGAAAGATCAGTCACAAAACGTTTTTCTTTTATAAATTCATGAATGATAAAGATAGACTTTTTCTTAAAATAGGATCACTACATAAGTGGATGTATAAATTAATTACTATGTATTAAATTAGAATGAAATTCTTATATTTGTGTCATGAAAGGGACCTATTTTAAGTAAATGTGTACATGTAGACATTGGTACCTGACCTATATTATTCACTTTTAACTAGTGTTATAATTCATTTTCATGAGTAGATACCTGTTACCATACCTGTTCCTATTACTGACTCTACCAAACACATGCCAACCCATCACTGACTACTTATCTTTAGATAAGGCAGGGAATCGACAAAAGCATAAACCACAGACACACGTTACCATGGAGCTCACACACGAAGGTTTTATGTAACAGCTTATAATGGAAGTGAGGTTTGAGATAAACATGGTAATTGCGTATTGTCTCTTGAATTTGGAGCTTTTAGAATAGAATTTAAAGTTGATAAAAAAATAGCCAGTATTATTGAGAAAATGTAACTTGAGCTGATGTATTTCAAAATACAAAATATATTACCAGTCCAACGCATTTAATATCTACCAATTTGACGAAGTCCTGCGTATACCTTACAGTAAACCCTTTGTAACTATTTTTTTTAGTTTTACTATTAAAAAAAACAGTAAATTCAATTGGGTAATATTAGGATATATGGTAGAAGTCTTTACCAATTATTAGCAATAACTAATTACAAATAACCACGGTAAAATATATTCTTATATCTACGACCGACTCAATGTTAACGAACATCAACCGCACGTGCTGTGTGGCACACAAATCCTTTGAAATTTAATATTAACAAATTGAAAAGGCAATAATAAACTTAATGATGTTCGCTCTGAGTGGGAAGGATCAATAATGTATAAAACCGCGACTCATCTCAATATAGAATACCTCGTTAAGGTGACGATACTAGTCAAGTGACGCCCCCATTAGTAAAAAATCATATCATCTGCCTAGCCTTATCTCGTATCTTATGGGGTCGGCTACCTAATCTAGGGGATTGAACAAGGGTACTGGTTTTTACACAGAACGACTGCCATCTGACCTCCGCAACCCAGAAGGGAAACCAGACCCAATCCTAGATTAGGTCAGAGTTTTCAAGCCGCCAATGCTTAGCACTGGCCTCTGATATGGCTTAACGACTAATATCTACGGTATTAAACGATATTAACCGGGACCAACGGCTTAACGTGCCTTCCGAAGCATGGAAAAGCGCCGAATAAACGTACATATGAAATTCAAAAACCGAAAAACAAATTGGTACGTGGTGGGATTCGAACCACGACCTCCCGCTCAGGAGGCAGCGGCCCTATCCACTACACCATCGGGCTACATTAGTAAAAAATCATAATTCACTAAAAACGCAGTAAATCGAAAAACTGGTCCATCTAATTCAAGCTATAGTAATTAAAATAATTTAGAACCTTATAAATTTGCGATTCATAGCTCGTTGTAGTAAAAAAAAGAAAAAATACTGTTGGTGGCCGTAATTCGCGATATTTCTTCCTGTTACTACAACGAACTATGAATCGCTAATTTACACACATACATACAATCACGCCTTTATCCCTAATGAGGTAGGCAGAGCGAAAACGGCCTAAACAAAGGCCGTCCCGCCACGTTTGACAAAGTCTTGAGGGCCATCCAAGAAAGATTTGTACGTATATTGCTGTAGTGACAGGTTGCCAGCCCATCGCCTAAATTACAATATAATTTATAAGGTTCTAAATTATCTTAATAACTATAACTTGATTCTGTTGGACCTGTTTTTCAATTCACTGTGTTTTTAGTGTTTTTTTTTTGTATTGGGGGCACCACTTGGCTAGTATCGTCACCTTAAGGAATCTACAGAAGCGGGTTATAACATAGATGTGCCATACAGATTCGGATCTGTCGTTATCAATACAAGGAAAAGGTCATGTTTCTTTGAGATCCGGTAGGGTTTTTACAGAGTAGGCGAGTAGATTAGCTTCCCACGTAGGTGAAGGGTCTTTGAGACATGCTAATGGAATTTTTGGAACCTTAAGAATATTTTTAGGAGTTTTTCTTTTGTGAAATAGTTAAGGCGTCGTCTTTATCTGATAAAGAAGTATGAGTTTGTCTAGAATCTATCGTCTTGATTTACACGAACTCACAAACACAAGGTCAATTTATCTAGACCCTAGTTATTCAAAAACACAGGGTTCTGTTCTGTTTTTACCAGACTACGGCATATCAAAAAGGATGATATGATTTTGACCGGTAAGTATCTACGTATGTATATATGTTTGTATGTATGTAGGTATGTTTGTTTGTATGTATTTCGTATGTATGTATATTTGTATGTTTGTATGTATGTTTGTGTGTTTGTATGTATGTTTGTATGTATGTGGGTATGTATGTTCATCTGTTCCCACATAACTTGTAAACTACAGATTAGAATTTGACAAATGAGGTATCGTAAGAAGCGTCTCAATTTTCCACTGGTTATAAGCTAGAGGACGCCACTTAAAATTTCACATGGCGCCCTCTAGAGGACATAAAGTAATGGAGTAAAAATCAAAACTTTTTTGATAATGCCGTGTAGGGTCTCAAATTAAAGGGTTTAAACTGCACATTCCAAAAATATATTATATTGCTAACTTTTGCCGCGGCTTTGTTTGCGTTTACTCGATAAATGAGAACATTCTCAAAAAATAATTTACAGGTTGGAATGGCCAATGGCCATATATGGTGGATATATGGCCATTGGCCATTCCAAGCCAGCCAGGCCTAAAGCTGCGTGAGCCCCCTACAGGCCCTAGGGCCCCTAGGTCATATAGAAGATAGGACAGGGGACCACCTAAGTATTAGCTTAAGTTGTCAGTCAGGTAGTGGGACTCACCGAGAGTGCACCGGAAGTAAATAAATAATTAGCCAAAATGTATCCATAATGAAATATCCATACATTTTCTTCCATGCTGGCCTGGGAGCGTGAGAGAAACATAGAATGTGCCAGCTGCATTTCCGCCCGGGTATGCTGTAAAAACCAGCTAAGGGATCCGAGGGTTTCAGTATATTGTAATTTAGGCGATGGGCTGACAACCTGTCACTACAGCAATATACTTACAAATCTATCTTAAATAACCCTCAAAACTTTGTCAGACGTGGCGGAACGACCTTTGTTTGGGTCTAAGGTCTCCCCATTAGGGATAAAGGCGTGATTATATGTATGTATGTATATATGTATGAAATATCAAACTCGCTTGGCTCGCAATGCGTGTTAGATTGAAGTCTTCTTGGAGTATAAAATGTTGCGTTCTCTTCGCTCTCAATACCCGTTTCATGGTTTCGCCTAAAAATAATAATAATGGTCGTATGCTAAGTAAACAATGTATTCTAACTACAAAATAGATTTTCTTCCATTCTGGACTGGGAGAGATAGAAAAACATAGAATGTTCCAGCTGCCCTTCCTCCCGGGCATGCTGTTACAGTCAGCAAAAGGGACTCGAGGGTTACAGTGTATTGTAATTTAGGCGATGGGCTGACAACCTGTCACTAAAGCAATACATATTACAATCTAAAATTGCCCTCAATTTTGTCAGACGTGGCGAAAGCGCCTTTTACGAGGAGTTTGACGCTCTGCCTACCCCGTAAGGGATAAAGGCGTGATTTATGTATGTATGTATGTAAATAGATTTTAACAGAGGTAAGCGATCATACTCGTATTAATTTACGCGTAGACCATATAGGTAGCATACGACCACAGCTATTCTCTGAACATCACTATACATACATACATACATAAAATCACGCCTTTATCCCTTACGGGGTAGGCAGAGCATTAAACGCCTCGTAAAAGGCGCTTTCGCCGCGTTTGACAAAAATTGAGGGCAATTTTAGATTGTAAAGTGTATTGCTAATGTGTAGTGACAGGTTGTCAGCCCATCGCCTAAATTACAATACGCTGTAACCCTCGAGTCCCTTTTGCTGTCTTCTACAGCATGCCCGGGAGGAAGGGCAGCTGGAACATTCTATGTTTTTCTATCACTCCCAGTCCACTTCCTGAACATCACTATAATGTATTAATTTTTCGATTCAGATAACAATATTTTCTTGTTTCATACTTTTCAGTAGTCGTAGAGTTTTATTTTTTCAACAATTTTTTTATTCTAATAATTTTAAAAGGAAAAATCGTTTACTACTAAATCAGATGACATTATGTATTTTCTTTAGAGTAAAAAACTGAAATGCTTTTTATTTTTTGCACAAATGATATTTTTATTTATATTTTTTTTCCTTCCATGCTGGACTGGGAGAGATAGAAAAACATAGCATGTTCCAGCTGCCCTTCCTCCCGGGCATGCTGTAGAAGTCAGCAAAAGGGACTCGAAGGTTACAGTGTATTGTAATTTAGGTGATGGGCTGACAACCTATCACTATAGCAATACACTTTTCAATCTAAAATTGGCCTAAATTTTTGTCAGACGTGGCGAAAGCGCCTTTTACGAGACGTTTAACGCTCTGCCTACCTCGTAAGGGATAAAGGCGTGATTTTATGTATGTATGTATGATATTTTTAAATGCTCTCAACTATCACGCCGCTGCTGTGAAATGTCTAAAAAGCAGGTTCCAATATTGTATTAAAATATTTTTATTAAAAAAAACAATGCTATCGCAAGTTGAACGAAAATACTACGAATTAACTGGAATCCGTTATCACAATTTCATGAATATTACCCTCCCATTTGTATACGAATTTTAATTCGTTTCAAAAATGTTAAAGCGCTCATCCACTCGACTAAATGAAGTGGTCACTAATTACTGGCCAGTGAAAATATCTTTTATATTAACATTATGTCATTACCATTGGGTGGACAACAAAATTACCCCGTAGCGGACGAATTGTGATGTATGTTTCAAAAGAGTAAAATACACTGATACATTTTTTTTTTTAAATATATATAGGCGAGCATTTGTCCGCCATCTCACCTGGTGGAAAGTGACGATGCGGACTATGTTGAAGCATACTCACCTCACATAAAAATAACACTCATGCCTGTTATAATTTTGATATTGAATTCGTTATTTTTGTTGATAAATAATATAACATACATACATATAATGACGCCTTTATCCCTAATGGGGTAGGCAGAGCGTAAACGACTTAAACAAAGGTCGTTTCTCCACGTCTGACAAGCTTTTGAGGGTTATTTATGATATATTTGTAGGTATATTGCCATAGTGACAGGTTGTCAGCCTATCGCCTAAATTGCAATATACTGAAACCCTCGGATCTCTTAGCTGGTATTTACAGCATGCCCGGGAGTAAATGCAGCTGGCACATTCTATGTTTTTCTCTCGCTCCCAGGTCAGCATGGAAGTAATAATAATATAACAGGTTCTATAATATATCGGTACATTGACTAATTATTTATAAACTTGTTGTTTTTCTTTAACATGTGAGTAAGTGCAATATTGTATTTAATAATCATTTATTTCAAAGATCTGTATAAAGTTTATATTACTAATTCAATTTTATTCAATTTTAATTGATCCATTTTCGACTCTTTGTTACAAATTCCTGTAATATTGTAAATCTTCTATATTACATATGTCCTGAATTCGATAAATAGACATCATTTTCTTCTTTAAAGCAATTCTTCTTCCGCTTCCAAAAGTACGTCGTCGACATAAAAGCCTTCAAAAGTTCCTCTAACACCGTAACTAGTTATCGCGTTTTCGCGTCAATGTCACAGTTGTTGGTCGAACTCTTTAGTCGACTCTTGAAAATGTCAACAAACTTAGTTGTCAACTTGTAAGCGACCATAGAAGCCTTCCACAGCAGAGCTAGCGCCAGCTATAACTCAGTTCTGTCGTACCCAGAGAATTGTCGTCCCTGACTAGTGCGTCACCTAAACTAAAGTCAAGAGCAGACTCATAAAAAAATCATCAATTTAAAAATAAAACAAAAACAGTAAATAATGTTTCTCATATAAATAAATCGCAAAATTAAAATCGTTCTTAACTTCCCATCAAATGAATATTTAGAAATATTAAAATTTCGACTGTAACTTCCTTATAACTTTGTTCATTCTTAATATTAGGGAAGTGTGAGAAAAATGTGTCAAATCCATCGCATTATTTTAGAAAGTGGCGCTACTTCTGCAGATGAGAGTGCTTTAACTTTCGTTCGCGACCGCACTGCGTCATTATTCACGCGAAACAAGGTTTCGGTAACTGTGTTGTAGACTGGAGGCTTTCTGGAGACGAATGATTCGCGCAGAGTGAAACAGGATTAGAAATTTCCGGTGAAATAACAAATGGTATGCAAAGTGTAGTTGTTGTTGTGGTAAATAATGAACGTGACGTGGTAAACAATGATTATGGTCATTTTTGAACATCAGATTTATAGCATACTTCCATGCTGGACTGGGAGCGAGGGAAAAATATAGAATGTGCCAGCTGCATTTCCTCCCGGGCATGCTGTAAAAACCAGCTAAGGGATCCGAGGGTTTCTGTATATTGCAATTTAGGCGACGGGCTGACAACCTGTCACTACAGCAATATACCTACAAATCTATCTTAAACAATCCTCAAAACTTTGTCAGACGTGGCGGAACGACCTTTGTTTAGGTCGTTTCCGCTCTGCCTACCACATTAGGGATAAAGTCGTGCTTATATGTATGTAGATTTATAGCAAAAAAAAGTATAAAGCAGTATCGTAAATTTCAACATTTAATTTCTGAATGCTTTATATTCTTAGAATTTCCTATTAACTCCACTAATACTCTTCATGAGAGAGTATCTTATGTGAAGCTGAAACCCTTAAAGGCACTGACATTTTCAACGACAAAACACAGCAACAATATTTTTCCCTATAATATTTGCAAGCAATGCAGTCAAACTTATCCACAATCAAGCCATTATTATTATTCAAATTCTAATTATTTATTTAAGATAAAAGTCCATATACAGTAAATTACATTAATTCGGGATAATAAAATAAAATAGAGAAGAAAATAAGGATAGCCCAAATAATAATTACCAAACAAATAAAATAAAGAATGAAATAAAATTATTATTATACTATTCTAAACTGTCCCGTACAAGCCAAACAAATCTAGCGAACGAACTCTATAAATAGATGTTAATTCACAACAATAAAACGTACTAATTTCCTTTCAAATTGTTGCTACAATTTCTATTTTGTACCGACATTATTAACACCATTAGCATATTTTATTACCTTCACAAGGTCGAAACATCAATTATAGCAGGTCAAAAGTGACGTATTACATCCGTATTCAAAATTACATTAGGTGGATTTCATAATTCTCTAAATGGTCAAATATTATCCGCCGATTATTAATTATAGAAATCTGACGAATATTTATTAGCTGTTAAATTTGCTGTTTTAATTCGCGAATAATTCTTAGAATTATGAGTAATGAGCGGTATGACGTCTTCAATGTTTTAATAGGAAAATCATTGACATTCATATCCTGTTTTGAAATGTCATCATCATAAACTCAGATGCTCGTAGCCTGATGTTGCTTAAGGTAAGTCATTTCGTATAGTTTTTCTACTTCAAGCAAGAATTCGCATCTTTATTAGAACGAGACATGCATATAACAGGTGAAAGGGACAGTGTTCCGCAAATTCATAGGGGTTGCTCAGTCAACGACACTGAGGCCCGTATCGATAATCAGTACTTGAGACTGACAGCTAGTTTGATTTCGTTTCAGAAATGTAATTTCAGTATGTGGCCTGTCAAATCTATACTTAATATTGCTCTCTATCTTGAGATCGCTTTATAATTCCAGCCTGAACAACTAACAGCAGGTTTTTTTTAGCAATTGAAAAAGCAAATTGGTTTTTGCATACAAATTGATGCTGATCAATGGTGCTGATGACTGATCGAGGTGGTCATGTTTTTTTTTCACTTTATGAAAGAATTTCCTGGTGATAGTTGTTCATTGACTAAGCAACCCCTATCAGTTTGTGGGACGCTGTCCCTTACACCCGGTATTAATAGTGTCTTAAGATTGTCGCTTTGTTTAGAACCATGAGCCGTCATGTTTTTTAAATTTATTAGATTTCCTGTACCTGTATCAAAATATTAACTCCTATTTTTTTTTGTTTTAGGTACGTTTTCCATTCCAGAACTCGGCGATGATCTGGAGCCTGTCATTCTGTGTGTGAGTTTAAATAGCTGAATGAATGAATCCTGTAAATTATGCCTATCCCCTAACAGATAGTTTTTAGAGATCCAGATGCGAAACTGGTTTAAAAAAACAATTACCCCTTTCTTTAGAATAATTTATATTTTCGTACAAATTATATTATCTTAAACCAAAATAAAATCAATTTCCTATTAGACCATTTTAAAAGACCCAGATACGACATCTTCTTATATAACGACCACATTTTGACCCCAACGTTGCATATTCATAGTATCGAAACATCTGTTTACAATTTGAAACTCGTTTTATTGACGTTTGACCTTACGCTTGGGAAACTCAAAGATATTGGTTTTTGATAAGATTAGTTTTAAAACAAGTTACACCGTAAAACATTTTGATTTAAATCCTTTTGATCGATGAAATATAAATTATCAGAATTTCGATGTTACAAGAATCTTGTCTATTCAACCAAATAATTTTTTTATTGGATTCTATATTGTCTACTTCAAGCAAATGATAAAAAAACAAGTTTGAAATAAGTAATAATGTTGTTAAAGTATTTGTTTTCTGTTAATTAGAGTTTAACATAATTATTATAACGTTATGAATGAATGAAGTAAAACTTAAAGTAATTAAGCTCGTGAAAATTATTATAATAGGTAAAAACATTTGCTTTGATAAGAAAATTTAGTATATCCGTAATACAAGGTAAGTAAGTGTATAATTATCCACCACTTAGTAACAGGGAGAGCATAGAATAAGTTATTTCGCTAAATATATAAGTTCACAGATTGGTTTGCAGGCATGGAATTAAAGATGTTTTAAGAAATATTACCAACTTCATATTTTATTTGGTTCTATTCCTTCAAGGATCACATTAAAATAAACGAAAGAAAGAAACAGAAAAAAGAGAAGAAATACGATATCAAACTTAATTGGGTGGTTCATTGACCTTTTAACCCAAAAAACACTATCTATGAATTATAACCATGTTGTATTCTTCCATGCTGGACTGGCAGAGATAGAAAAACATAGAATGTCCCAGCTGCCATTCCTCCTGGGCATGCTGTAGAGCAAGCCCAGGAGGAAGGGCTCAGCAAAAGAGATTCGAGACTTACAGTGTATTGTTATTTAGGCGATACATACATACATACATATAATCACGCCTTTATCCCTAATGGGGTAGGCAGAGCGTAAACGACCTAAACAAAGGTCGTACCGCCACGTTTGACAAAGTTTTGAGGGTTATTCAAGATGGTTTTGTACGTATATTGCTGTAGTGACAGGTTGTCAGCCCATCGCCTAAATTGCAATATACTGAAACCCTCAGATCCCTTAGCTGGTTTTTACAGCATGCCCGGGAGGAAATGCAGCTGGCACATTCTATGTTTTTCTCTCGCTCCCAGTCCAGCGTAGAAGAAACGATAATTTAGGCGATGAACCTGTTAATACATCA
Source organism: Scrobipalpa costella (assembly GCA_949820665.1). Taxonomy (NCBI): domain Eukaryota; kingdom Metazoa; phylum Arthropoda; class Insecta; order Lepidoptera; family Gelechiidae; genus Scrobipalpa; species Scrobipalpa costella. Next base: position 1,148,611 of record OX463314.1, read on the forward strand.
ATACACATCATTACAATCTAAAATTGCCCTCAATGATGTCAGACGTGGCGAAAGCGCCTATTACGAGGCGTTTTACGCTCTGCCTATCCCATGAAGGACAAAGGCGTGATTTTATGTCTGTATGAATTATAACATCTCATACCTGATGCCTCTATTAAAACATTAATGTCTTATATCGATCGTTTTGGGGTTAAGTGCTTTGGTGATGTAACGCGCTGTATCGCGGTGACAGCCTTCAACATCGTCGTTAAGTAGGTTATCAAAAACAGGTGTCAGAAGAGGGATATTATTTTTTTGCTCGTGTCTTTCTTAAAAACATACAAACATACATATAATCACGCCTTCATATCTAATGGAGGAGCGTAAACGATCTAAACAAAAGTCGTTCCGCTACGTATGACAAATTTTTGAGGGTTATTTAAGATAGACTTTTAGGTATATATTTCTGTAGTGACAGGATGTCAGCTAATTGCCTAAATAACAATATACCCAAACCCTCCGATCCCTTAGCTTTAACAGCACGCCCGGGAGGAAATTTAGCTGGTACATTCTATGTTTTTCTCTTACTCCAGGGCCGTAAGGATGCACGGCTGTAGATAATTTTTGTTCTTCTACTATTAAGTGTGTTTTTGAAAAGGCGGACGACCCTATGAACCCTGTTACGATAAGAACAATAATAAATCTTATTAATTAAACTAATAGGAAGGAAATACATAAAACAATGCAAACATACTAAAAAGTTACAAATGCTAGAGGCTAACTTGTAATAGACAAATCACAAAAGTTGTCATTGTCACACAACACAACCTAAAACTTGGATGATTTGAAAAATCCCTAGCAACAGCAAAATCACGTGACTAAAACAACTCGAAATAAAGTTGAAAAGTAAGTTCATTAAAGAAAGAAACATTTTTCCTTGAAACTCGAGTTTTTAATTCTTGTACCGTGTCCGAAGGCGCGTAAGTTATTTAAGACTTCTACACTGCGGCAAAGATTTATATGAACGTGGCCAAATAAGGATTTAAAGGCCATTGTTGTCAGTTTTCCATACAATAGCCTCCCACCCGAGCAATTTGAGATCATCCATCGGCGCGGGACTTCGTTTTAAGTGTCCGAGTGTTTGCGGAACAGACAAGCACTGTATATTCTTCCATTCTCTTTTTCTTATGGGGCATACTGACTAATACAACCAGAGAAAAATCAGACGCAAGACCAACCAACAGCATGGATCATGGAAGCATCTTACTTATCGGACAGTCAGGTGATCCTAACCAAACTAGAAACAGCAACATAAAATCGTTCTCCCCCACCGGGAATCGAACCCGGGACCCATGGATCAGCCTCCATACAATGCAGCACTCATGCCCACGTTCATTTAAACTCTTGTCGCATTGTACGCGATTGTGATTTCCGATAAAGTCAAATGTGCCGTGCCATGTTTGGGCAGACCAATTTTGTTTCTGTTAAGGCATAAACGACCTTTGACTTTAAGTACAGGATGAGGGAAACATTGGTGAAAATAAATGGTTAATTATGGAAGCTTTTAATGGCCTGGGAGTAAGAGTAAAGCATAGAATATTCCAGCTGCATTATAGGCATGCTGTAAAAAATACACCTAAGGCACCCTAGCCTTTGCTGCGAACCGTTTACTACACAAGTAATGGGATGTCCCTATCGTTTGTATCTATTCGCTACTGCTGTGCAGTTGATAGTACGTCTTGCGTCGAACAGGCTTTGATAAAAGGGACATATTGTAGAAATGGGTAGTAAGGTTATATTAAGGGAGTTAAGTTTATCCCATGCTGAACTGGGAGCTAGAAAAATACAAAGAATGTGCCAGCTGCTTTTCTTGCCAGGCATGCTGTAAAAACCAGCTAAGGGATTCGATTGCTTCAGTATATTGTTATTTAGACGATAGGCTGGCAGCCTGTCAGTACAGTAATATACATACAAATCTATCTTAAACAACCCTAAAAACCTTGTCAGACGCGGCGGAACGACCTTCGTTTAGGTCGTTTACACTCTGCTTTCCGCATTAAGAATAAAGGCGTGATTACGTGTATTTAAATAGGAATCTTCCTACTGACGGGTCACTTGGCTTTGGAGAGCACGTTATTATACCAATCCTGGATAACCTGTGGTATATCTCTGTGGGTGGTTATTCTTAATCAATACCAGTGTGTTGTGTTAATTAATGACAAAACTATTAAGTATAGTAAAACTATTGTACCTATATAAACTATTGTAGTAAAACTATAAGTATCTTCCATGCTGGATTGGGAGTAAGAAAAAAACCTAGAATGTGCCAGCTGCATTTCCTCCCGAGCATGCTGTAAAAACCAGCTAAAGGATCCGAGGGTTTCTGTATATTGCAATTTAGTTACAAATCTTCCTTGAACGGCCTTTGTTTAGGTCGTTTACGCTCTGCCTACCATTAGGGATAAAGGCGTGATTATATGTATGTATGTACTATAAAGTGCCTACATAGCGTGGTTGGCGTGTTATGGAACTTCATTATCAGTTTCATGTGAAACGGATAAAATTCTTCTTCACATAATTTACAAAATTGTGTTTACTAACCTTTTGCAAAGATGGATCACTTCATATCGTTTTGTATGAGCTGAAAATAAGTATTGCTTTTTATGGGCTACAATACTTAACTATTCACTCTTTTCATCACTTAAACACAATTCAACAGAATGTTCCCTACATTTTAGTCTATTTAGTCCCTTTTTTGTCATTTCTATATTTATTTTCGTCTTCATCTTTCTTTGTGTTTTTTTTTGTATGTGGTGTGTTTTATAAAAAAAAACTTTTTATCTATCTACAAACTATGTAACTGCCAAATATGTGTTGTCACCCTGTATTAACTTATCATGGAATCATGCTTTCTTATCTGATGCTAAAACTTTACTTACTTACTTAAACAACTTGCGCAAGACACCCAAATTTGTGTTTTGTATCATTTGTCTCAAATCTCAATTGCATAAAGATCTATCGAAACGAAATCGAGACGTAAAAGTATTTCAATAAGAATGAAAAACCAACATTTTCCATAGCATTAGCCATATCCGCTCCAGTGTCAAAACCCAATTTCGTATTCAATTTGAATTTTTAAAATACCCAATCAAGCGTCAGAGACGATGAAAAAAGTAAATTTCCCTATTTTACCCTAAAAACGGCGCGATTTAACGCGAAAATTCCGTAACCTTATATCCTTAACGAAGTAATTTTCTTGCATTTGATAAAAATATAACAATTTTTAAAGCACGCCCGCCGTAAAGGGTTTGCGTTGGGGTAATCGAGTGTCATTACTTGACTATGAATAAATTACACAAGTTCCCAGTCCTGGCTTAAAGAGGGGGCTTAATGCACAGGCGCTTGGCGGCGAAATATACCGAACTCTAAATAATACTATCCACAATATGTCAAGCTTACTTCCTGGATAGTTTCATGAAATAGACTTATCTATTGTATCCGACAGATTTCAATGATAGCATTGACAACTCAAAATATTGTTTTTAAAAATCATTAAGGGTCTGCCGGAGTATTGAAATCCCATACAAACGTAATTTCGTTTTTATTCCTAAACAGCAAACCAAACTTAACCAAACTTCGTTCACATGACCAAATGCATCATATCTATGCTTCTAATTAGGTTTGGTTTAAAAAGTACGCAGTTTGGTTAAATTTGGTTTAACTGTTGAAGAATAAAAGTGAAACTTCGTTTATATGGGATTTCACTACTCCCTTAAAGTTTTTACTATATTAGAATGTGGATCTGGAACTATAATTTTAATAGTTTTGGGAACCACTTTTTTCTTTATCAAATCATCAAAAGTAAATCTACAATCATTGTTTGTTTCTATAATTGCACCAAATATCAATTCCTCTGCTTTCAAAAGCAATTCATCTGAAGCCACGTGTTATAGTTTTTCTACTTCTTTTTTTTAAATTTATTTTTATGCCATCTAGTCTCTGCCTTAGCCCACAAAGTCCCGCGGTCCCGCTTCGAGAGCTTCGGGAAAATTCGTTATAATATCGCATTTGAGCGTACCCGACGAAATTGTGCGGGCACAAGGTGTGGTACAGCCTTTCTGTATTATACTTCGGGTACTCAACCGAAGACGATTACATAATTTACTTGCAGCAGCACATGAGATGATGCCGTCTTTGTCACACCTTAAAAGTCTACTAGCCAAATTTTGGCTAGCTAGTATCCAGTCTAAAATAAAAAAGTTTAATGCATTCCGTCTCGCTCGCACCTGCACCCGAGAGAGGGGCGCCTGCACTCCTGTCATTACGTGATTTTGTGTCGTCGGAGTCATACCGTTAATTTTAAAGTTCTAGATTTCGTCTTTTTTTCAAAAGTGTAGATTCTCAAAATGGGTAGGAAACGTAAGCGTTCGCGTTCGCGGTCAAGTGATTACGATAGGATTCGTAAAAAAGTGAAAAAATTGCAAGATAGTCTTAGAAGGTACCACAGACGACCTTCATATTCGTCATCTTCTGAAGAGGATTATCGGAGTGATCACTCACCGTACTACCGGAGATACCACGAGGATAATTATCCAGACTATCAGGAAGAACCAGGTTAGTTTTCTGAGACTGTTTGTACCTATAATTAGTAAGATTAATTCAGTTAAAAACTCGTTAACTTTCGATTGTATGTGCATACTCTTCGATCTGGTCGAGCTCGATTCATTGTTATTGTACTTATTACCCTTTGAAAGAATCATTACGTAAGAATTTTGTTTACGAACAAAGTGTGTAGGTTCGGATCCAAAGTGTGATTGAGCTGTCTATATAGAAAAAATATATACCCGGTTTTAAACTAGTAAGTACCACGGGTACAACGTATAAATACAAGTAAAACGTTAAGAATTAGACCTAACCTAACATATTATTTTCTTTATTTTTTTTTATTATTACGCGTACAACGTGTTATGTTATTGAAAAATTAGGTAATTTTATCTTATTACGTATATCGTAATATTATTTTTTCTCCACGTAAATCGTGTTGAGGTTAACTTCTCTCCTTGTAAATCTTGTGAGAGGAAAATACTTTCTTCTCCACGTAAATCGTGTTTGAGACCTATGAAAGTAGTTACCGTGTTTCTTTTTCCCCACGTAAATCGTGATGGGTTTGTGAATACGGTGTCTCTTTGCAGACGAGCAAGACCCAGAAGTTATTGCACCGGATGAAGATCCTTCATCAAGTAGTAAAGCTACTGCAGATATGGTTCCAGCCTCATCAAATCAGGATAAGCAAGAACTACCAATGCTTGAATGTCTAGATCCTGAAATATTGCAAATTCTGGGAGAAGATCCCTCTGATCAGAAATACTATGGTGAAAATTTACACAAGGATATTGCCACTCGTTGGGCACATATTTTGACTAATGGTTTATCAAAAGAAAATAAAACTGAACTTTTAAAGCAGTACTTGCCATCTGAAAATTGCATTAATATGAAAGCTCCAATATTAAATTTAGAAATCAAAGCTGCCTTGACGGAGCTAAATGTCAAAAAAGATTTGTTCAGCCAAAGTAAACAAAACCAGCTATCCAGCTGTTTATAAGCGATTGCAAAAGTTCTTAATTGGGCCCTGTCGTCCAAGGACTCGCAGGCGCAAGACATAATAAAACCACTGAGCGACGCGGGTCGACTCCTTTGTGATTCACATTATAGAGAATCTCAGTCAAGACGCTACGCTATACTCAATACCTTGAATAAACAAACTAGAGATGCAGTTAAAAACACCAAATTAGACGAACACTTGTTCGGTGCGGATCTGGCAGAACATTTAAAATCCTCCAAGGCCATATTGAAAACAGGCTCGGAACTAAAGAGCACAATTCACCGTCCCCAATTTAAACAGCCTCCGACAACACAAAACCGGGGGGCTTTAAACTCGAGGGGGGTAACGCGGGTACAAGCTGGCGGCGAGCCGCGTCAGAACCCCGGTCCTCGCAGGCCGCCAGCCCCGAGGGATCGCCGCTACGACCGCTACGACCAGCCGCCGCCGCCGGCGTCCATCTCCCGCCGCCATCCTCCCCCGCGGCAGCGGATGAGGAGGCGCTGAGCTCCATTTCTCAGGTACCTGTAGCTGGTAGATTACAGTACTTTTATGACGCGTGGCGCAATATTACTGATGACGTCAGAGTATTGTCATGGATTCAGGGTTATAGAATTCCGTTCAAAGAAAAACCGGTACAAATTTATTCTCCGAATAATTCTAGTTTTACTACCTTACAAAGTAATATAATTAACCAGTGTATTTCAGAATTACTTCAATCGGATTTTATTTCTCTATGTGAACCTTGTGAAGAACAATTTTTATCACCGATATTTACAGTTCCGAAACCTAACGGCGATCATCGTTTTATACTAAATCTCAAGCAGCTTAATAAGTTTATCGACGTTGAACACTTTAAAATGGAAGATCATAGAACTGCGCTAAAATTATTAGGTCCTAATTATTTTATGTCAACGATCGACCTAAAAGACGCTTATTTTTTAATATCCATTGACCCCATAGATAGAAAAATGTTACGGTTTGAATGGAATTCACAGTTATTTGAATTTAATGTTCTTCCATTTGGACTTTGTACTAGTCCTTTTGTGTATACAAAGATGCTCAAACCAGTACTACAATACCTACGCTCATCCGGTCTGATATCAGTAAATTACTTAGATGATTTTTTATGCATAGGTACTTCATATGATGATTGTTTGTATAATGTTAACACTACAAAAAACCTTTTAGAGTCCCTGGGGTTTGTGATAAATATGAATAAAAGTGTCTTAGTACCTAGTAATGTATGTAAATATTTAGGATTTATTTTCAATACTTTAGATATGACGATATACTTACCGGACGAGAAAAAACAAAAAATATTTGATAAAACTGTTGAGTTTTTACGTTTAAAAAAGTGTTCAATTAGAAAATTTGCAGAATTTATAGGCCTGTTGACCGCCGCATGCCCAGCTGTCAGTTACGGTTGGATGTATACTAAATTATTCGAAAGAGAAAAGTATTTAGCTTTAGATTTCTCAGACAATTATAATAGAAGGATGAATATTTCAAAAATCTTAGATCAAGATTTTAAATGGTGGAGATATAATATAAAATTAGCATCTTGTCCTATTCGCTGTACAGATTACTGCGCGGAAATATTTACGGATTCGTCTAGCACGGGCTGGGGTGCGGCTTGCGGCGATCAACGTGCGAACGGTCATTGGACTAAAGCGGATTTAAGTTCACATATTAATATTTTGGAATTAAAGGCTGCATTTTATGGATTAAAAATTTTTGCGTCTCATCTGACAGATTGCAATGTGTTGCTTAGAATTGATAATACCACTGCCATATGTTACATTAATCGAATGGGAGGTGTACAACATCTCCATCTTAATAACTTAGCCCGAAAAATATGGCAGTGGTGTGAGGCAAAGAATATTTTTATATTCGCATCCTATATAAAATCTTCCGATAATGTCATAGCTGATCAGGAGTCTCGTAAAGTCAATGTGGATACAGAATGGGAACTCTCAAATTACGCATATTCTAAAATAATTACATGTTTTGGTAGCCCTGATTTTGATCTTTTCGCTAGCGTACAAAATCATAAGTGTAAAAGATACGCATCATGGAAACTGGATCCCCACTCGGAAGTTATAGATGCATTCACTTTTAATTGGCATAACATCAACTTTTATGCTTTTCCGCCATTTAGCTTAATTTCCAAAGTTTTACAGAAAATTATGAATGACAGAGCTCAAGGGACTTTGGTTGTACCGTACTGGAGATCACAACCGTGGTATCCACTGTGGTCAAAATTAATAATCTCTGAGAAGATATTTTTTGGTCCTGACAGATATCTGTTATATTCCCCTTTCAGAGTCTACCATCCACTACATGCAGACCTTATCCTGGTGGCAGCAAAGTTATCAGGCGATCGCTCTTAGAGCGTGGAGTACCGGAATCTTCTTTAGAAATCACAATGGCATCCCTTGCTAAAAATACCTTGAACCAGTATAATTCATCTATTAAATCTTGGTGGTCATATTGCCAAAATAATAACTTAAATATATACAAAGCTTCTAGTTCACAAGTAATTTCCTTTTTAACGTACAAATTCGATGAAGGTGCAAGTTACAGTAGTCTCAATACTCATCGATCAGCTCTGTCAATTATTTTAGGGAGTCAGATTACTCAGGATGATTGTATTAACCGATTTCTTAAAGGTGCCTATAGATTAAGGCCACCCATTCCCAAATATAATTTCACTTGGGACACTAACAAAGTTTTATCGTATCTGGCGGAATTTTACCCTTATCAAAACATGAGTTTACCGGATTTATCTTATAAAACAATTACATTACTGGCAATTGCATCTGCGCAGAGAATGCAGACTTTCAGTTTAATTAAGCTTAAAAATATATTGGTGCAAAATGATGTCATATTGATTAAAATACCAGAAATTATCAAGACCTCTAGACCTGGGGCTTGCCAACCACTTATTAGACTACCATTTATTCGGGAGAATCCTTCTATCTGTCCTGCTCTAGCAGTACAGGAGTATATATCTAAGACTGATACTTTGCGTAAAAATCAAGATGATGATTTCATATTTATTAGTTTTCGTAAACCTTACAAGAAAGTGGTTACACAAACTTTATCTCACTGGGTTAAAAGAATACTTAAAGGTAGTGGTATTGATATTTCCATATTTGGAGCGCATAGTACACGTCACGCCTCCACATCTGCCGCTCATAGTTTAGGTGTTAACCTGGAAGTGGTTCGTAAAGCCGCAGGTTGGAGCGAATCATCCAATGTATTTTTAAAATATTATAGAAGAGATATTATTAACAATTCTGATAATTTTGCAGAGAGTATATTTAATAATGTAGAACGTTAAACTTAAACTCAAATAGTTATCGTGTAAAACCAAACCATCTATCGCATTAATGTTGATTAAGATAGGATACATGTTATTTGGTTTAAATAAATGGATAGAATATTTATTTAATTTTGTTGCATAAAAACATTCTGTTTGGTATAAATATATTATGTAGTATAATTGGTTCAGTATATTTTTTGTTTTAATTTTACAAATCTCTGAACATCTGCAAGTAAATTATGTAATCGTCTTCGGTTGAGTACCCGAAGTATAATTAAGAATCAAACGAACTTACCTTGTGAAGTTTGATTCCAATTATGCGAGGGTCTCAACCGAAGACGATTACATACAACACCCGCCCAACCCTAAACTCCCAAAAACAAAAAATAATATAGGTATATTGCTCTAAAAATAATGACAGGAGTGCAGGCGCCCCTCTCTCGGGTGCAGGTGCGAGCGAGACGGAATGCATTAAACTTTTTTATTTTAGACTGGATACTAGCTAGCCAAAATTTGGCTAGTAGACTTTTAAGGTGTGACAAAGACGGCATCATCTCATGTGCTGCTGCAAGTAAATTATGTAATCGTCTTCGGTTGAGACCCTCGCATAATTGGAATCAAACTTCACAAGGTAAGTTCGTTTGATTCTTAATTATTATCGTCGGCGTGCAAGGGTTAAACACCGTTGTTCTGATGTGATAATGTTTTAGAATTACCCTAAAAAAGGCGATGTTCATTTTGTTTTGAATGCGGTTGCCATTTACGGGTGGTTATGGTGATAGTTTTATCTGATGCTGATAATCGATAGAGATCAGGTTGTAAGCTCTTTACTATACTGGGTCCTACGAACTGATGAGGGTTGCTTAGTCAACGAAACTAAACAACTTTCACTAAGACATTCTTTCAGGAGATAATACAAAATTACCACCTAAATCAGTAAATTTTGTATGGAATTGCATTTTCCTGTAAAAAAAAACCTATTGATAGTTATTCAGTTTCGTTAACTGAGCAACTTATATCAGTTTGCGGACCGCTGTCCCTTACACCCCGTATAAAGACAATTGTTATCTCCATTACCATCTGCCTGAGCAACGAGTTATATATAAAAGTGTTTTTTTTCTTTAATTTAGTAGTTACTAGCGACCCGCGTCGGCTTCGCACGGAAATTATCAGTGTTTCTTTACTATATTATACACGTATTATACATATAAACCTTTCTCTTGAATCAATCTATCTTTTAAAAGAAACCGCATCAAAATCCGTTGCGTAGTTTTAAAGATTTATGCATACATAGGGATATAAGGACAGAGAAAGCGACTTTGTTTTATACCATGTAGTGATTTCGTAAGATTCAAATCTAGAAGCATAACACAAAATTCGTAGAAAACAATTTCATGAATATCATTTTTGTATATTTTTCTGATCGTACAGTATTTCGTGCTAAAAATTTAAATAATTTATTCAACGGAAGCTTAACTTTAAGTTACCATTATTTCGGTGTGCAAATTCTCAGAAGGTGCTCGAAATTTCCTCTTCGAATACATGAGCTATTGGAAATTTTGCTGGTTAAAACTTTTATTTGGAACGGTTCGAAAAACGAACAAAGTTTAACTAAAATTTCTACGTACAATATTAACAATGTTAGCTGACTTCGGATTAAAGTTATGTTCATGTTAATAAGAGTTCAAGATTATTTAGTAGCATTATTAAAGTTCAGTAAGTTTTCATCCTTTTTTTTTAAAGCGTTTAAGGCCCGTAATTATAAACAGCACATGAGACTAACAGCTAGTTCAAGTCCGTATCAGAAATGTCATTTCAGTACAAACTGGCCTGTCAAATCCGTACTTAATATTGCTCTCAAGTTTGATATCGCTTCATAAATACGAGCCTTAGTTTCCTTTGAATATAGTATCTGACATAGCACTCGCCATACTGCCTGCCACTTGGCAGGCAGTATAACACATTTGTGTTGAGTACCTACTGAGGCACGTATTTATAATCAGCACTTGAGACTGACAGAGAGTTTGAGTTTGTATCAGAAATGTCATTTCTGTACATTATGACCTGTCAAATCCTTACTTAAATACGGGCTGTGATTTAACTCTCTGCTGACTGTCATTTAACTGAAAATTATATTTGTCTGAATTCTTGTCAAATGTAAGTCTGCTGTGATAATAAGTCTGTCAGTTAATATTTAATATTCACTAGTAGTTTTTTATATTCACCAACCATAAAATACAGTTTCAAACACTAGCTCCCCAGATTTCTTATCAAAATTTTCTCTTTCCGTCTTCTTTATAAATTCTTAATAAGCCCTCTTTACAAGTAGCTCGCAATTTCCGCAAAAAGTTTTGCCTCGGCAAGCTCTAGCCTTAATTACAGTGGCGGTAATTTGATCAAAACACCCGCGAAAAATTCACACAATGAAGAGGATGGGCATTTTTCCACTAGACGGCACGGCGACGATGCCGTCACGATGCCGTGGTTCTGTTTATCCACTAGACGGCACGGCAACGACGCGGCAACGTCCCGAAAATGTCCACCTAGTTCCAATCTGAGCGCACACACACACGCGCATGCTTCGTGCGAATACAAAAACACATGCACTTTGGGAGTCCGGCGACGGTACTGGTGGGAATCACTGCCGTGCCGTTGCCGCGGAAGTGGAAAAGGGTTCCACTTTATTTCATCGATATTCACAAATTATCTCTTTCACGGTACCGTCGACGGTGCCGTGCCGTCGCTGCTGCCGTCGCCGTGCCGTCTAGTCGAAAATTGCCGGACGGGGGAAATAAGCAAAAGGTTGTTAAAAATGGTGTATTCTTGGTTCTGTATAAAAGTATAAAAACTAAATATGGTATAAATACAGTAAAATTTGGCAAATGGTGTTCAAGGCGAATGTAAGAAAAAATATACAATGAAGCAGATAGGGTAGATAAGCAAGTCCAAGAGTCTGTTGACTTTGTGAAGCTTTGATTCCAGATAAATGTGGTGTTAGTAGAGCTAGTGTAGCCCTCGTAGAAATAAGATGGTTATATTGTAATATTTTCTTCCACGCTGGACTGGGAGCGAGAAAAAAACATAGAATGTGCCAGCTGCATTTCCTCCCGGGCATGCTGTAAAAACCAGCTAAGGGATCTGAGGGTTTCAGTATATTGCAATTTAGGCGATGGGCTGACAACCTGTCACCACAGCAGTATACGTACAAAACCATCTTGAATAACCGTCAAAACTTTGTCAGATGTGGCGGAACGACCTTTGTTTAGGTCGTTTACGCTCTGCCTACCCCATTAGGGATAAAGGCGTGATTATATGTATGTATTTATAATGATTCCAAGCTGATTTCGGCTACAGCGACTTCGGGACGGACTCAGCAACTAGCGTGTCGCTGCTCCTCGCGATTGTGTGCTCGCATATGGCTGCTATAGCCAATTTTGGCCTTAAAGGTTCTTGAGGACTTCGGGCACGTGAGAACGCCACCGCTTCACTACATAGTATAAAACAAGTTGCTTTCTCTGTCCCTATATCCCTATGTATGCATAAATCTTTAAAACTACGCAACGGATTTTGATGCGGTTTCTTTTAATGGATTAAATGATTCAAGAGGATGGTTTACATGTATAATACATGCATAATATAGTAGAGAAACACTGATTATTTCCGTGCGAAGCCGGGGCGGGTCGCTAGTTAATTATAAGTTAAAGCCGTTGGTGGTCTGGTCTTTATTTCATCTCGCTTAGTGTCGAGTTCATTTCTGCGTGTAGATTCAAAGGCGTCGATTTTCTGCCTTAAAACACGTCTTTATTCCGGACGACTCCCTCATCAAGGGGTCAATACTACAATGTTTCATATGCCTTTTAAACACATATTTCTTCCATACTGGACTGGGAGCGAATGAAAAACATAGAATGTGCCAGTTGCATTTTCTCCCGGGCATGCTGTCAAAACCAGCTAAGGGATCCGAGGGTTTTAGTATATTGCAATTTAGGCGATAGGCTGACAACCTGTCACTACAGCAATATACATACAAATCTATCTTCCTCAAAACATTGTAAGACGTGGCGGTACGACCTTTTTTTAGGTTGTTTACGCTCTGCCTACCCCATTAGGGATAGAGGCGTGATTATATGTATGTATGTATGTATGTATTTGTACCACAAGAGCTGTCCGCCATGCTTTCGCTTGCCTTCTTGAAGCTTGTAGTAAAAGATGCGCTTGGCAACTCTTTCATCTGGCATGTAATATTTAACGAAGCTAGAAAGTGTAGAAATCTTTCTATAAAATTACAATTGTCGTAAAATAAAAACAAAATTCGATCGGAACTAAGACCTTCAAATCAGCAGACCAATTTTCGTGAGATTTACTAGACTGTATAATTGGATTGAGGCGGTCTTATTACTCAACTAGATAGAAAATATATAAGTGATGATAGTTATTGTAATTTCTGATTAAATTATTCTGACCTCTAATTCTCAAAAAACTTATATATATTGTCCTCCCACCCATTTTCGGTGATGGCGACCAATCTCAAAGACATCAACCATCCGCGCAGGACTTTTTTTAGTGCCCACATGTTTGCGCTACACACAGGTGCTCTGTCTATTCCTTCAATCTCCTATTCTGATGGGACAGATTGACTGATACGACCAGAGAGAAAACAGGCGCAGGAGTGACTATTTACATGCCCATTCGACATCATGGATCATCCTACTTTTCGGACAATCAGGTGATCAGCGTGCAGTGTCCTAACCAAACTAGAAACACAACACAAAATAGTTGTCCCCCGCCGGGGATCGAACCGAACCACCACACCACGGACGCGGTTATAACAGTTGGTTCTGCCAACAAACGTTTATAAGGCGGCTAAAGAAGTCGAAAAAACAACTCTGGAAAGTCCCTCAACACACAGGGAAAATGTCTTATCCAAACAATGAAAAAACTTAATTAAATACAATACCTATCTTGAAAATATTTCTGAAAGGCAAGAGACCTTTTGGGTCAAGGAAAGTTGCAGAATACAGACTGAAAATTCTGTTATCTAGAATGACATAGTAGATTGGACTGCTTTTCAGATACTTTATCAAATTCTCCAAACAAAGTTTTATCATGTAGTAACAAAGTCTTTCAAATATTACGCAACAAAAACAAACCATCCGAGGATCTCCAGAAGAGTTTATATTCATATTTTTTAATGTTTTCCTGAGGTAAAGGGGTTGTCTCGGCAAGGAAATTGGAGGACGCCGCAGTTAGGCGAAGTTTTATGGTAACCATGATTTTTTATTTTTAATCCACGAATTTATTTTTGGATTTCTGAAAAAAAAACCATTGTCTGAAAGAAGAATTAATTTTTAATCTTAACGGATACACAAGTACAATGTACCACGAAATTTTGCCACATGAATGTTAAATATTTTTGTTAAAATAATTTTGTCCCTGCAATACCTGATGTCGTTTAATTTTCTAAGTTCCTCATTTTAAACCACACGACTGCAGACTTTTTCATACTACCACCAAGAATGCGCTATGACGTAAGTTTTTGTTCGAAACTACTTACAGAGTTCAGCCACGTCTAATAGTTGTGTGGCACGAACACAAAGTTCAAAGCGAAAGATCCGAGAGGAAGAAAGAACAATAATTGTTATTGTAACACTTGCGATCAAGATTTTAAGAGTTTAACAAGAAGACACAATAGGGCAAGTTGATAGGTGAAATTATAGTTTATAAACTATGTTTTTACTATAATACGAAAGAAAGAAATTAATAAATTCGGTTCTGGCAGGATTTGAACCTGCGTCTCTAGAATGCCGGTCCATTACTCTACCAACTGAGCTACAGAAAACGTAGAGGAGTGACTAGTGATTTCAGAGACGCTAGTTTGAGTCCTGCCAGAAACGAATTAATATTTTTTTAATTTCCTATTATATTAAATAAAATAGCATTGTGAGTGCTAAAATCCTCAACAATATGTTTTTACTGGTTTGAATTTGAATTTGAAAATATGGTATGATTAATGTAATAGCAGTTAAAGCTTCTCGCTCAAGTGTCACACTGTCTTGTTGTTTATTTTTGGCTAACAACCTATAACTATGATTCCTTAGTAGGGCTCAAATTTCTTGAATGAGCAAAAATTCCCTTTTATGAGGTCGTTGATACTCCACCTATCCCGTTAGGACTAAAAACGTAACTATACGTATGTTCTTAGGCTTAGACAGAACAGCTCCATTTGTTCTGCAACCTGTGCACTAGAACGTGCAGCGTCTTTGTCACTTGAACAGAAACGTGAACAAAGTCCCGCAACGGTATCAACTTGCTGTCACCCCATTCGCAGGATGCGCGCTGCCAGCTCTAATGTGACGCCGTCAAACACGTTGCCGGTACCTTTATAACGATATTTTGTTCCCATCTGTCCTGTACCCTGGTACCCGTACCTTGTACCCTGAACCCGCTTACATAAAGGAAATTACCCCGTCTGTAACTCGAGCAAGGATTTCCGCGCAAAAAATGAGATCGGATCACTTTGCATAAGGATTGGATATGATCTTGGGCTTTCATATTTTAGAATTATTGGATTGGAGGTTTTCTCAAAATTTGGTTTGGGAAAGACGTGATTTTCTATTTAGATTTTTTTCTTACAATCTTGTCTTTACTGCTTTATACGCTGCAGCTGAGCTTAACGAATTACTCAGTTTCGGGGATTGATGTATGTGACAACACTTGTACTTGTTTCACAATAATTTTCGTTTATACACCGACCGGTTTTGCTAATACAGCATCTTCATGGTGGGTTATTTACAATGGTCTTGCGTACATAATATATTTAATTTTTTGTGAAACGAGTACATAGTGTCCAGTAGTATATAAAATCCCCCAAATTTATTATGGCGTTTCACCAAGTGATAATCGCAAGTATAAATAATGCTTACACAGTCTCGTTTCTGCTAAAATTGGCAACATTCAAAGATTTCAGTTCATCCTTGTAAAACCCTTTCTAGTCTCATATAGCTTTTTGTCTCTTCTTACGTGTCGACAAGCAACTGGATGCAGTCCGTGTATCCAGTTACTTTAGAAGCAAGGTACAATCCTAATCAGTCTTCTGAAATATTGCGTTTCGAGTACAAATTTAGAGTTAGCACAAATTATTTTCTTTGAATCGTTCATCCTTATTGTTAACAGAAACTCTTTGCAACTTCACAGGCTTGGTTCGTGTTATGAATAAATTAGAAAAGTTTGCAGCAGACTAAGCCATGAAAGCTGCGATACTTAATTAATAACAATGTTTTTGACGAAACAAATTGTAAATGATAAAAAGCTGATATATACATACATATAATCACGCCTTTATCCCTAATGGTATAGGCAGAGCGTGAACGACCTAAACAAAGGTTGTCGCCACGTTTGACAAAGTTTTGAGGGTTATTTAAGATAGATTTGTACGTATATTGCTGTAGTGACCGGTTGTCAGCCCATCGCCTAAATTGCAATATACTGAAACCTTTGGATCCCATTAGCTGTTTTTTACAGCATGCCCGGGAGGAAATACAGCTGGCACATTCTATGTTTTTCTCTCGCTCCCAGACCAGCATGAGAGTTTGAAGAATGAAGCATGGAAGAAAGCTAATGCTCAGTGATAATGCATTGCCTTGTTATACCGGGTGTAAGGGACAGCGTTCCGGAAACTGATAGAAGTTGCTCAGACAATGACACTCAACAACTTCCACCAGTAACTTTTTTCAGGAAGTGAAAATAAAGGCATTTCCAAACAAATTGTCCGATCGAGGAAGAAGGCATACCCTTCTTCCTTTTCACTTTTCGTGGGATGTACTAATACGTTGCAAATAGGAGATTGGCTTACCAAATTATTTATGCCTCCGTAAGTTTTCTGGCCACAATATTCAAGGCTTGCGAGGTTAAGTTGTCTCGACGTAATGGGTATATCGTTGACTGTGTTGCTGCTGCCGACTTCAGCACAGAAAATAAAAGTAGCAGTAAACAAAGGTCGTTCAACACGTTTTGAGGGTTATTTAAGATAGATTTTTTGTTATATTACTGAAGTGACATGTTGTCAGCCCATAGCCTAAATTGCAATGTACAGAAATCCTCGGATCCCTTAGCTGGTTTCTAAAGCATGCCCGGGAGGAAATGCAGCTGGCGCACTCTTTGTTTTTCTCTCGCTCCCAGGCCAGCATGAAAGAATAGTAACAGCTACTAGTATTTTCTATTTTACCTCATTTTTGGCATCCCATCATCGTGTTAATACTGGTCCATATTTATTTTCACATTGTTCTTCAATAAGTTTTCTAAGCCAATCTATACCTTATGTTAATTAGCGATTGATTTGTGTAACCGGTGTCACATCAGCGCTAAACAAGTATAAAATGCAAAATAGGCCACTTGCAGTTATTAAGATCATTTACTGTAAATTACTTCTACTATGCCATACCATGCTGGACTGGGAGAGATAGAAAAACATAGAATGTTCCAGCTGCCCTTCCTCCCGGGTATGCTGTAGAAGTCAGCAAAAGGGACTCGAGGGTTACAGTGTATTGTAATTTAGGCGATGGGCTGACAACCTGTCACTATGGCAATACACATTACAATCTAAGTTTACCCTCAATTTTTGTCAGACGTGGCAAAAGCGCCTTTTACGAGGCGTTTAACGCTCTGCCTACCCCGTAAGGGATAAAGGCGTGATTTTATGTATGTACTTCTACTATGACTGTACTTATAAAGCCGGGTCGTTATTGGCAAATTCAAAGGAGTTTGGTATTACTTCGTTAATTATCATTTTGTTGCAGAGTTTTCGGGTCAAAGAATTAAATTGTGATTAAAATATGAGATTGAATTATGACTCGGGAGCAAGGATATTGTAGGTAAAACTGTTTTTTTTACCTTGGGACCGATTACACAATAATTTATTTAAAGAGCATCTGACTCGGTCACCTCTTGTCTAGATCCGAGTCAAAAGAAAACCCTTTGCCAATTACGAAAATAATTATTTATACTCTCAGATATCATGAAAGTGATTTTTAATAACCTCATAAAAATCATATCGTAATCTTAAAGCCCATAGAGCAGCCGATAAAAATGTAGATTGTTTTTACTTAACATAAGTACAGTTGACAAATTATAGCCAATCTAGTGCCGGTACAGTCTAATAAAATAATCGATACCTCAATTACGGGACTATTTTGCATAATGTGGCAATTTACACGACTTTCTAGCTTAGGCAGTGGTTCCCAAAGTTGCTTACAAAATAATGCGACCAATGTTACAATGTGGGTTACCTTATTAGAAGGTCATCAGAAACATGTGGAAGTAATAATCCATCGGACTCGGTACGCGAGCTCCTCAAAATGTCCACTTGACTTGCCGCGATAACTTTGCCGCTGTAGTCAATCGATAAACAGAGTTTGTTGTTTTTCGATGTTATGTTATGATAATGAGGGATTGCCAATGCCCTCTATGCTTTTGGGTAAACGAACTCTATCTTTGAATCCAATTTGGTCAGATCGAGGGAAAACTTCCATGCTGGACTGGGAGCTAGAGAAAAACATAGAATGCGCCAGCTGCATTTCCTCCCGGGCATGCTGTAAGAACCAGCTACGGGATTTGAGGGCTTCAGTGTATTGCAATTTAGGCGATGGGCTGACAACCTGTCACTATAGCGATACACATTTCAGTCTAAAATAGCCCTCAAAACTTGTCAGACGTGGCGGAACGATCTTTTCTTTGGTCGTTTACGCTCTGCCTACCCCATTCGGAATAACGGCGTGATTATATGTATGTATGCAAGGGAAGACTCGACAAGTGCAAACCCTTAAAAAAAATCTTATCCAGCAAAATGTACTCATTTGTATTCTTTTTCGACTATCGGATAAATATCATGAGTTAGCTCAATGTTTCTGCCTAAAGTCTCACCACCCAGTGAAGCGTTTATACACGAGCCACACTTTGAGATCCACTGGGCTATAGACTCCGGTCGATCGACGTGAAATTGCTTGGTTCGAACGTTTATACTGGTTAGCGGGACTTAGTTATACAAGCAAGGGAATTGAGACACTTTGCATCACCAGAGTCTGTCCACGCTCCTCTAGTATTACAAAATACATACATACATATAATTACGCCTTTATTCCTAATAGGGCAGAGCGTGAACGACCTAAACAAAGGTCGATCTGCCGCATCTGACAAAGTTTAGAGGGTTAATTAAGATAGATATTTACGTATGTTGCTGTAGTGGCAGGTTGTCAGTCCAGCACCTGAATTGCAATATACAGAAACCCTCAGATCCCTTAGCTGGTTTTAGCATGCCCGGGAGGAAATGTAGCTGGCACATTCTACGTTTTTCTTTCGCTCCCAGTCCAGCATGAAATTGTTTTTAGTATTACAAAAGCCTTGTAAACTTGACACATGGTAAAAGAAATTTCTTAATTACTTCGTTATTGGATAAATTATCTTGTACATGAAATAAGTGTTTCTAATTTTATCATAATGAGCTCATTATTAGGCTCTCTTGGTATACATTTCACCTAATTTAAGTTGAAAAATTGTAGGTGAAACATAATTTCCTTCGATTGGTCTTATTTTCTTTTTCCTATTGTTTATCATGTTGTTAAAGTACCGGAGCTTTTTTCAGACTTTTTAAACCTCATATTGAACTGGTTTTATTCAGAAACATTGTAATTGTACCAACAGACGGAAAATTGAAGCCATGACTTCCAGATTGAAACCCTATGCTCAGACCACAATGCCATTCAGTTTAGATTGCTCTACAAGTCGCGTTGCACGCTAAGTGTCAAAATTAAACTTCAACTTCAATCAATTGTTCAAAATTTTCCATTCATTCAGCAAAAGTTCCAAACCGAACCTATAATTGGAAGTGAAGTAAAAAGCAACTGCTCAAAACAAAACTCGAGCAATTACAACCCAGTCAAGTGTTTAAGGTGTCAACAGAGCAGAGGTGGCGCCATCCTTCGTAATAAATTTATTGTGTCACTGAAACAGGTAAAAAAAAATGTTTATATTACGATTTGCTACATCATGAATTAATTATTTATCTTCTAATCGAATCTCAATTTTCTCGAAGCATCGAAGTAAAATATAGCGATAGTATAATGATGCTAAATTATAATAGAGTCATAAAATTAAGAATTACTTTATATTGTGGCAAATCGATATTTATATAGAAAGTACGTCACACACAAACATATTTGAAATACAATTAATTTGTTAAGAAAATTGGCGCCACCTCTGATCTGTTGCAACCTTAAATGCTCAACTTCGGGACCGCCCGACACGGAATCAAAACTATGCCAAGCCGAGTATGCCAAAAACTGTCAAACTAAGTCAGATTGCAAGCGCTGTTGGGAACCACTGGAGATTTTAATACACCACTCTACGGTTTTGTGGAAGTATTGTTGTGTTTAAAAATAAATTTGCGATGGTTTTTCTTAAGACTCTTCTCTAGGTCTCTGAGATAGTTGACAATAGAGCAAGTTTACATACCACTCTTTTAAAGATCAGCAGAAAGCAATAGCAAAGCAAGGTACCAATGCTTAGCGCCAGATTTTTGGGTAAATGGGTAAGGTTCTAAGGGCATAAGCCTGGCGATTCCCTGGAATAGTTGATAAAACTCATATACAGAAAAGCCTGTTATAATTTAGCTTTTCCACACCAAATTTAGTGTTTTCATTCCAGATTTTATACATGAACTGTAATCCAAAAGCCTGCAGATAAAGAATACAATTACATAAAGGAATGAAATGGATTTCACATAGATTTTTTAGTAAATTGCTCTGACCTACTTAATTCTGTTTGAACAATTACAATTGAATTACACTGCTGTTTTTGTTATACAAAGAGTTAAAGCTTTGTACAAATTTTGTTTGAACAAGTAGTAGTTCAGGTTACGAGTCCACTAAAATAACTTGAAAACTTATTAACTTATTATGTTATAGTTACTGTGTATTATACAGTGGCAGTCTTAGATTATATATAGTTTTTTTTTTTTTTTTTTTTTTAAATATATATAGGCGAGCATTTGTCCGCCATCTCACCTGGTGGAAATATAAATGTAGTTATAGACATAAACGCTTGAAAAATGGCACCGAAAAATCATCGTCGCTATTTGACAAATCGATCTTTATTTTGTAAGCAGTAAGGTCTATATTGAAGCTTTGAGTAAAACACTTTACGACCTTTTTGCACATAGTTTACGTGGAGCCACGGTTTGTGTTTGGTTCTGTGTAGGACCGTGGATCTATAACTATATTTGATCTAAGGTGGCAGCAACTATACATTCAACCCACTTAGTGGTATGATCCCTTATTGGTTTAGATTAATAGATATAATGCATGATCAATGACGTCAGGTGAATTTGTTGTTCCTAGAGTGACTAATTATTACGATGATAGGTCACTAAGAAAACGCCTTCCTTTCTCAATGAATAGTCTACCTAAGATTATTATATCTAAAAATAAAAAACCTTGGTTTAAAAGCATGTTTAAGAAACACTTCTTATTCTTTTTTAAAAAATAAGTAATAATTTAATTAAGAACTTTCGATATTTTTCCTTCATTGTAAAGTTTCATGAGGCGAGATTCTGATCTGACAGTCAAACTGTATGTACAGTTTTGTGGTGCTATGTTTAGCAATTAAGTTGTATCCTGTAATTTATAAATAAACAATAAATAAATAATAAATACAGCAACGTAGCCTATTATGCTTACCTTTAATTCATTTGATTCTGTAATTGGGTTTGATAAGCAAAGTCAATAGTCTTTTTCAAACTCTCACGTGTCAACATTATAACGATTAAAAACAGGAAATTTACCGTGGTTTACAAGTTTTGTATGAGTGTGATACTTCATCGCAGTTTCATGCATTATGATCACGGAGCGACTGAGAACTTGCTTTGACCTGCTTGAACTACACCGCTCGCAAATTGCGTTGAAATATCACACTCGTACAAAAATGAAGCAATGTCAATGTATGGACAGAAATAAAATCTAGGAATATTAATAATAATAAATTTTATTTTATTTCCATTAAATTTGTACAAGTAGGACTTATAAACTAATACAACGTAGTCTAAGAGAGTGTACCTTATTAATGAACCCTGTTCCCCAAACTAGGATGAAACCTGTGTCTTGGGGGACATTCTTCCGTATGAATTTTATGCTTTAGATAGATTAGATACAATCAGTGACAAGCGCATCTAGAGTGTGACTACAGATATGGTATTAATAGTTACAAAAATAAACTTAAAATGTGTGTGTGTGTGTGTGCGTGTATGTGTGTGTGAAATACAGCAATACCGTTAATTTGTGCTATAGAACATTTATATAACAGCTCAAATCGCTTTGAAGCCCAGTCGAACAGCGCGGCAGGGGGACACGGAGATTTTAACAGGGGTAAAAAAAAAACTTCTGAAACCTATCGTATAGGGTATCAAATGAAAGTGAGTTGCAAGCTAATTCTTAAAATTAGGTATCAATTAGCTTAGCTGGTTTTTACATTATGCCCGGGAGGAAATGCGGCTGGCTTATTCTATGTTTTTCTCTCGCTCCCAGTCCAGCATGGAAGTTCAGTATATAGACGAGTACTATACCATATACCAGCAATATTTTTGTGCTAATTATGTACCACTTCTGTGTCTTATCAAACCAGCTGTAATAGCCAGAATGTATTGTGTACCGTGAGACAACATATTTTGATATGAGTGGATCACTTTTTTGTAGATATTTATGTTTTAGATGATCGCTTATTATGCATCTAATTCTGTCCAGCGTTTTTGCGGTCTAGTTTTAGTGATAAAATTCCTGCAACCAAATTGAAAAAAAATAAGTAGGTATTTCGTCAAATGTTAGGTACATTTTATTCAAATATAGAAACAGAATTTCGGTTATCAAGCGAAAAGAAAAGTATTATTTTTGTACCAATCGCTGCAAAACCCTGTAAAACTTCCTTCACGCTATGAGTCTGCAAACTTCCCCAGGCGTGAATTTTGTATACTCTTGGAAACTCGTCAAATTTTATGTAGATTACTTTTAAGCGAGTTCTCTTGATGAACTTCTAAAAAATATATCGTGAGCGCTGAACCACTGACAACGTCCCACGCTTTTAAAAATATTAGAACTTATTTAGGTACTAGCTTCCCACCTGCTTTTCCTGCGGCTTAAATAATTGCTTCCATGCTGGACTGGGAGCAAGAGAAAAACATAGAATGTGCCAGCTGTTTTTGACCTTTGTTTACTCCCTTCCCCATTAGAGATAAAGGCGTAACTATATGTATGCATTAATATAAATGGGTTTTTCCGTGGATATCTAGGTAAAAAGTTCAAAATAACTCAGGGATACAACGTCCTACCAAACATTACAATGCGTTACCAGTTTAGGCATGAAAATAAATAATTAATTAAACAAACATAGATACTTTTACATTTACAATATTGTTATCAGAATAAATAACAAAACAAACCTACAGACTTACGTACATAATACTAATTATGTATAATATTTTCTCCCATTTATCTGAAAATATATAAATGCCTTGTGGTATGTTCTCAAAGAACACAATTTCAACTTATATTAAACTCATATGAAATAAAAGTTAATTTTACCTTTGAAACGTAAATACATACTTATGTTATTTGTGATGTTTATGTTCAACCAATCAAAATTCAGATAAGTACCTACTACCAAACTTCTTATTCAAAAGATCAGTTTTCAAACGGCAAATAATTTACAAAGCTTCAAGGAGCTTAGAATCTCACTAAATCTTGAGTTGCTAGTGCAACCATAGCCGGATTAAAGTGAGATCGCCCGATAAAGTATCTATAAGACCAAAGAAAATATTTCCCCAAGTACGAAGGAAAGGCCACTTACACGCGTGTGCTTGTAAAAACATCTGCCGATGTGTGTATGTGTGAAGGAATAACATGGAAACTTTGCGATTAGGGCTAGATGTGCCTAATATTGTTACTACAAAAATATATATTACAAAGATTTGTCAAATTGTAGTTCAAGTTGTTCTGTGCCTATCCTCTTCTGTACACCTGACGTAGGGTGGACTTAAAAACAGCCAAGCTGTGTCCACACCTTTTTCCACTTCTGTTAAATATCTATATGCCTACCTGTCCTGTTTGTTATGTTATTCTTGATGATGTGTTTTGTGGAAATAAAGTGATTTGTATTTTATTTTGTCTTTTTTGCAAGTAGGATTTTGTGTCAATGTAGGATCCAACAGACGCTATGGGATCAGAGTTTTTGAGCAACCTAGTAACTCCTAGGTCCTACTGTAAAAAACCAAACTGTAAAAAAAATCACAAAGTGTTAAATTGACATATATCCATGTGGAAATCGAATACATGACCTCCGTATCGGGAGCCCATGGCTCAGATCGCTAGACCACGGAAGCAGTGAAGATGTGTGTGTGAAAGAAGAGCATGAACGATTCGCAAAGGGCGTGGAACTTACGAGAGAATCTGAAGATTCTGAATAGGACGATGTTGTAAATCCATTGAACGATCATGCGATCCTGATCTTGGTATTTCGTTTGATCAAACACGAATGAAATACTTGGATCGTTGCGTTTAGAGGAAATTCCAACTAAAGCATCGCCTTAAAGATACCTCAATAATATTATTAGGAAGCATTTTCTCTAAATATACGAAAGATTTGGCGTATGTAAGTCGCAGAAAGAAGTAAACATTGTTTATTTCTAATGGTATGCAGTAGATATCAAATTAAGTAATTAGTAATTTTAAACGCAAAAAGTAAAAAAGGTTAACTGGATTTTTTAAGTCGACTTATAAACAGATGACGCTTAGTTTCAGAGTTTCGCGGCTAATAAACTTGACCCCTGACATTGTTTAGAAACATTTTGTTATGTAGACGTACATACATATAATTACGCCCTTATCCCAAATGGGGTAGGCAGAACGTAAACGGCCTACACGATGGTCTGTCCGCCACGTCTGACAAAGTTTTGAGGGTTATTTAAGATAGATTTGTAGACATATAGCTGTAGTGACAGGTTGTCAGCACATTGCCTGAATTGCAATGTACTACTAATGGTTCCCTTAGCATGTTTTTCTTTTTCTTCTTGTCCAGCATGAAATAAACATTGTTTCTAAGTGGTATTTTAAATAAGGATTTTGAAATAAAATTACCAATCCAGAACACCACGTACACAAACATTCAACTAGAACCATATGGGGTGTAAGGGACAGCGTCCCTTAAACTTATATGGGTTGCTCAGACAACGAAATTGAACTATCACCAAGAAATATTTTTCAAAAAATTATCAGTGTGGTCATTTTGTATGGAAAGGTCAAACATTTTTTTCATCTCCTGAAAACATTTCCTAGTGCAAGTTGTTCAGTTCCGTTGAGTGAGCAACCCCTATCAGTTTGCGAGAAGCTGTCCCTTACACCCGTATTTCGTGTGTAATCAAATCAGACGTAGTATACCAGGATCACATGAGCAAGACATTCCTTTATCAGGCAATCTCGCTTTAATCCGACTGAGGATTGCAACCTCTTGCGACTGCAGCCAAATAGGGATAGAAGTGCAGCTCTGCTTGCAGAGACTGTGTCTTATTCACACTAAGAGCTTTCTAGTTTTGTTATAATAATAAACATTACATAAGACTGGCATTTGATTGGAAGACTATTCTATTTTATTAACTGAGCCCGATCGTGTAGTGGATAGGGCCGCTGCCTCCTGAGCGAGGTCGTGGTTCGAATCCCACCACGTGCCAAAGTGTTTTTCAGTTTTCGAATTTCATATGTTCGTTTTTTCGGCGATTTTTCTGTGCTTTAGAAAGAACGTTAAGCCGTTGGTTAACATCGTTTAATACCGTAGATATTAGTCGTGAAGCCATGTCAGAGGCCAGTGCTAAGCTATGGCGGCTTGAAAATTGACCTAATCTACGATTGGGTCAGTTTTTCCCTTCTGGGTTGCGGAGGTCAGATCGCTCTGTGTAAAAGCCAGTAAGTACCCTGGTTCAATCATCTAAATATATATAATGTATATTACTTATATATAATACAAGACTAGGGAAATAATAATTATTTTATTAACTATTAAAGTTATTCATGTATCTTGCCAAATAGAGTTCTAAATATTTCAGTCTCTTGCAGTATAAATAAACGGACATGTAGTCGTCTGAAAACTTTACTTACAGTGTCTTGCCTACAATTTCCCAGTTTTAGGTATAGACGTAGATTTTTACTAATGTGCATCATAATTTATAATATAATTATTAATGCGGATGATGATGATCAATGATCATAAAGCAAAAACTTGTTAGTTCTATTATAACCATACTTATAACCATAACACAACATGATAAATATCCTTAATGGGGTAGGCAGAGCGTAAACAACCTAAACAAAAGTTGTTCCGCCACGTCTGACAAAGTTTAGATTTGTAGATATATTGCAGTAGTGACACGTTTTCAGCCCATCGCCTAAATTACAACATACTGAAACCCTCGGATCCCTTAGCCGGTTTTTACGGGAGCAAATGCAGCTGGTACATTCTAGCATGAAAGAAAGTAAACTCCTAAAGTAAAACCTTACTACCCATTTCTACAATATGTCCCTTTTATCAAAGCCCGTTCGACGCAGAACGTACCATCAACTGCACAGCAGTAGCGAATAGATGCAAACGATAGGGATATCCCATTACTTGTGTAGTAAACGGATCGCAGCAAAGGCTAGGGTGCTTGAGATTGAGATCCTTGTTTGCGTCGCACCAAGCAAAAGGGGCAATGTATGGAAGAGTGGCGAGAGGATGATAGCCTCATTTTACTTTGAAAAGAAGCCTTCGATGTGTGCGTATGTTATTTTTCTGATGGCTTCGCGCTCCGTTTAAGGCTGATTATACTGGGAGTAAGAGAACACTCTTTACATCAAGAGATAGATGACATTCATGATACTGAACCGCTATTCACATGAAAGATGGTTCTTTTTTAACGTTATAAAATTATGAATAAGAGACCGATGGTATAGTGGATAGGGCCGCTGCCTCCTGAGCGGGAGGTCGTGCTTCGAATCTCACCACGTGCCAATGTGTTTTTCAGTTTTCGAATTTCATATTTACGTTTCTTCGGCGTCTTTTATGTAGGTCATAATATTACCAACGTCTACAGTAACTATATTATTATATTCGATATTTCTCGTCAATCTTATCACTATTTACAGTTCTATGAATATTCACCAGAATTTCTGGTCAAATAGCGAATCTATTCAAGAATTTGGGCTCGCCTTTCATCTCCGATCCGGCAAACTTCCTGTACCACGCAATAACTCAAACCAAGAACCGGCAATAAAAGGATTCAATTATTCAAAATCAATTTACAACGGCGGTAATTGTTACAGTGGAGGACGATAAATCTGAAGGAGATCGTGTTTAGAATTAAACAATAGAACCCTATCAGAATTTATGGAGAATGGGCCTTTCAGAATCAGTTTACTTTGTACATTTTGCAATATGGGCCCCGGATTTGGGAGGTGCGCCCAAGGCGGTGCGGCGATTGATTGATTGGGTAATGATAACATTTGGGATATGAATTTGAAGAATAATCGAAGTTTTAATGTGGTATACATACATTTAATCACGCCTTTATCCCTAGTGGGGTAGGCAGAGCGTTAACGACTTAAACAAAGGTCGATCCACCACGTCTGAGAAAGTTTTGAGTGTTATTTAAGAAAAATTTGTAGGTATATTGCTGTAATGACAGGTTGTTAGCCCATCGCCTAAATTACAATATACTGAAGCCCTCGGATCCCTTAGCTGATTTTTACAGCATGCTCGGAAGGAAATGCAGCTGGCACATTCTATGCATCTCTTCTCGCTCCCAGGCCAGCATTGAATTAGGTATCGGAAGTATAAATCTAGTTAGAGACAAATTTTATGAAAGAAACATGCAAATAATAAATCTGAAACGCGTAAATATTTTTGAAAAGTCCATAGCCCAACTAACTAGATTCGCCTTTTCTAATAGTTTTTTGCACTCACAGTGCTATTTTATAGAATAAAATGGTTGGTTTGGAGCGTTAGGATGATTTTCGAAAGACGCACTTTCAAATTCTGTCTGCGGTTTAATTTTTAATTAATATTTCTATTTTTTTCAGAAACAAGCTTCGAAATCTCAAATGAATTCATTCTAACAGCATAATTAAGTTGCATTACATCACTACTTAAACTTATTCCCTTCATAACATTGCTTCAAAATAATACTTTAAATTCCTTCGAGGTTTATACGAACCAAGACCAATTACGAACAAAATAAATCCACTCGATTTGTAAACAGAGACACGTAAACAAGACCCCGGAAAGGATTATAGCCGCTGAACCGTTTTATTGCATTCGAATATCCCTTGGACGTGTTGCGAGCGCTGATATTACAAGGGGCTTGCGGCAGATAACCCCACATCGGACGAGAGGATTGGAAGAACGATCGGAATCATCCATAACAATTAGAAAGAGGAAGATTTTGCGCATCAAGCTGCTTTTCCACCAGAGATGTGCGAGGATAGGTGGCCAGGCCATGTGTTTTTAAACAACCAATAGAATCCCTTCATTTACCTCGCCTCGGTTCGCACAGCTCTGGTGGAAATGGTTTTAGGGGACAAGGGAGAGATGTGTGCAAGAAATGTGTTCGAGGAATAGGTGCTTCCGCGCACCTATTTAACCGTTTGTGTGCGAAGAACATGTTGCGCGGTTTGCGACATACTTGTACTCTACCAGCCAGTCCATAGACGGTGTTTGTTGGAAGTAGATGTGCGCAAAATAGTCATGGATAATTGGAAAAAGAAGATAATTTTATATTTAACAATTTGCGATGGTGAAATAGAAGCAGAAGATACAGAGTTTATTAGTTCTTAAATATTGTGCAAAAGAAGAAAAGCGATTTTGGATGCTTAACCGAATTATATATCACCGATTGCATGATGAAGTATTCTAAAATTCTTATCGAGTGCCTAGAAACATCTTTTATAAAAAATACGCAGTTTGATTGAGAATACCATCAAGAAGGAAGACAGTGATTACACCACACCTACCCCTGGCGGCACATTTCACAACTTAGCAATGCATCCTCGCTCGGCTCGCACCGCACATTAATGCCCATTTTGACAAATTAATGCGTTTCTCACTCGGCTTGCATTGCACATAAATGCGCATTTTGATACATTAATACGCATTTTGACAGCTCCGCTACACATCCTCTTACGACACATTATCCTAGCACAGCTTTGGTGGAAACCCCCACACATTTTCACAGCACAGCTAGACATCCTCGCGCGACACATTTCCTTTGCACATCTCTGGTGGAAAAACAGCCTAAGGATAAGAGGGCTTTGGTGTATTGTGATGTAGGTGATAGTAGGCCTCTGCAATTTCCAGAAGTTGCGGAAGCGGTTTCTAGCAAACCGTTGATATAAGCGTGACTTTATATATGTATCCCTTGAAAGTGTTGCGGGCGCTGATATTACAAGGGGCTTGCAGCAGATAAACCCACATCGGACGAGACTTATACTGAGTGTAACAGAAAGGGTATGTGCACCCGAAAGGATGTGATTTTTTCCATGAAACTGTACAGTTTTGCCCAGTTAACATAGGTGAAAAACGAAAAAGAAAAATTGACCTTCCCATACTAAATGTTGTAGCTGATGCATTATGTATGAAAGGACCATTTTTATTTAGTTTTTCGACCTATGTTCCTTGGGGAAAGTTGTTTAGTTTCATGGACTGATTCACGTATTTTCAGGTGCTTATATACAGGGATAGGATTGGAAGAACGATCGGAACCATCCATAGCAATCCGTAAATGGAGGATTTCCTATTTAGTGCATACTAGAAATTAAAATAAACCATGTTTGGACTGGGTGCGATTAAAAAAACATAGAATGTACCAGCTGCTTATTTAACTGGGAAAACAGTCGAAATCAGAAGAGTGTTTTGGTGTCACTACTCAGAACACATTCTTAATTGAGATCATTCTTAGTAACAGAGCACCAAACGTTTATTTGGTACAGTTTAGTAGTACCAAATAAACATTTAATCTATCTGTCCAGACGTGACGCAAATAGTTTAAAGTGAACGTTTGACGCTCTACCTTCCCCTTAAGGTTTACACGCGTGATTATTATGCATGTACTAAAATCCCTTGAACGTGTTTCGAGCGCTGAATATTACAAGGGGCTTGCGGGAGATAACCCGCCATCGCCCATCGGACCTGGAGACTTATACACACAAATAGGATTGGAACCATCGTGGCAATCAGTAAAAGGAAGGCAACTCATTTAGTGCATTGGTTTTAGATAAAAGTGTATGCAGATTTTTGATTAAATGGGTTTATTTTCTTCCATGCTCTCCTGGAAGCGAGAGGAAAACATAGAATGTGCCAGCTGCATTTCCTCCCGGGCATGCTGTAAAACCCAGCTAAGGGATCCGAGGGTTTAATTTTTTTGTAATTTAGGCGATGGGCTGACAACCTGTCACTACAGCAATATACTTACAAATCTATCTTAAATAACCCTCAAAACTTTGTCGACCTTTGTTTGGGTCGTTTACGCTCTGCCTACCCCATTAGGGATAAAGGCGTGATTATATGTATGTATGTATGGGTTTATTTTACAAACAAACACAATCAGATGATTCATGAAGCACGAGAAAGATGCGAATCAAAACACTCATATTCTTGAGCACGTCATTTTTTGAAACGATGTAATAAATCGCCTAAAATAACCAGATACTACGATTCATCGGGTTTTTGTTAAACTCGGAAACCTGTCTAAGAAAAAGAAGATGAAGAAGTGGCTAAAATCAAAGGTATGCAACCTTCAGACATACATACATACATAAAATCACGCCTCTATCCCTTACGGGGTAGGCAGAGCGTTAAACGCCTCGTAAAAGGCGCTTTCGCCACGTCTGACAAAAATTGAGGGTAATTTTAGATTGTAATGTGTATTGCCATAGTGACAGGTTGTCAGCCCATCGCCTAAATTACAATACACTGTAACCCTCGAGTCCCTTTTGCTGACTTTTACAGCAAGCCCGGGAGGAAGGGCAGCTGGAACATTCTATGTTTTTCTATCTCTCCCAGTCCAGCATGGAAGTATCTCCCAGTCCAGCATGGAAGTAACCTTCAGACAAAGACAATAAAAATAAAAATCTAGTATGACCTGACCCCTCTCATTTCAACCTAACATCAATTCAATTCGGAAACACATTTCGACGCGTAGACCGATACAAATTACCAAAAGCTTTTATCTGGTACCTATGGGTCAATTCACACCAGGTAGCAAGACGTCGTGCACTTTTCTTTTACATACATACATATAATCACGCCTTTATTCCTAATGGGGTAGGCAGAGCGTAAACGACCTAAAAAAAAACAAAAAACGTCGTTCCGCCACGTCTGACAAAGTTTTGACGGTTATTTACGATGGATTTGTCCTTTCTCAATGAATAGTCTACATACATACATATAATCACGCCTTTATCCCTAATGGGGTAGGCAGAGCGTAAACGACCCAAACAAAGGTCGTTCCGCCACGTCTGATAAAGTTTTGAGGGTTATTTAAGATAGATTTGTAAGTATATTGCTGTAGTGACAGGTTGTCAGCCAATCGCCTAAATTTCAATGTACTGAAACCCTCGGATCCCTTATCTGGTTTTTACAGCATACACTGGAGAAAATGCAGATGGCACATTCTATGTTTTACTCTCGCTCCCAGCCAGCATGGAAAAAGACTTTTTTTTACTATGCAGAAATTTAGGTATCGAGCATATTGGAAATTAAACTAAGGAATTCGACAAAATATTGTCGCTGAACGAAAAGGTTAGGATACAGGATGTGGGTGACTGGGGTTTGGTGGTGTTAAAGGAAACCAGCTAGAAACACTTTTCGCTCAGTTTATTATGTTCTTGTAGCACTTTTACAAAAAAATACACAGGGCGCGAACAATCTCAAAACACACAGCGCACAGACAAATTTGTTGGTGTTGCCACCATAGGCAAATAATTATTTATTTGTAGATACATTGATACTACTTATTACGATTGGTGATACAAGGCAAACCTAACCTACTTTGTTTTAGGCTCAAATTGTATCTGACTAATTTTGTCCAAATCACCAGACTTAAATTTTTGTTTTCTTTCTGCGTTTCCGAAATATCAAGCGCCAAAATCAAAAACTGCAGCGCAGCCTGTCACTTCGTAGTACAATGATATGCATCTTCAAGCAGCTACACGCTGCGTCGCATCGTATCGCGTCGCTTCCCGCTCTGAACTGACCCTATACCTATATTCGAAAACAATGAAACGCTTGGGTACCCCTAATCCTTTCAGATGCTGTCTTGTCGTCCGTTAAGGTTCGTTTTTGCTTGATTGCTCTCATCCCCGGGAGTAATTGTTCATATAACACGTTCAGCGAAGATGTTTTCAAGCATGGGAAATTTGTATTACCTGGGTTTCGGAATACAATTTGAGATAAATCGTATAATCGTTTTCATATTAATTTCAGTTCAGGAAAAGAACTACGAGCGTGCAGCAATACACAGGTGCCACTTATTGCGCGCAAGGTTGCGCTCAACACGCTGTCAATATTTTTTTGCATTGCCTACAACGTCCATGCGTCACTTTACGCTCTACGCCCGCGTACTGGCAAAGTGATGCGCCGACGAAGAGTTCAACGATACGCGCACGTATCGTGCAAGGTGATGCATGTGTTTTGTAGGCAATGCGGACAGCATTGACAGCGTGTTAAGCGGAACCTTGCGCGCAGTGAGTGACGCCTGTGTGTTGCAGCTCTAAGGTATGATAAGATAAGATAATCATTTATTTGCTCTTAAACAAGGTGCAACAGGTGTTACAAATTATGTATTTAGAATCACTTGTTTAACTATTTACAATCTCTTCTTCCTAGCCTTATATCCCGTATCTCAAGGGGTCGGCTACCTAATCTAGGAGATTGAACGAGGGTACTGGTTTTTACACAGAGCGACTGTCATCTGACCTCCGCAACCAAGAAGGGAAACCAGACCCAATCCTAGATTAGGTCAGAGTTTTCAAGCCTCCAATGCTTAGCACTGGCCTCTGATATGGCTTAACGACTAATATCTACGGTATTAAACGATATTAATAGTGACTGGTGGGGTTCGAACCACGACCTCCCGCTCAGGAGGCAGCGGCCCTATCCACTACACCATCGGGCTCTTAACTATTTACAATAGCATGCAAAAAAATATAATATTTATATAATACATTTCTTAATAATAACAAAATATAATGTCAGTTAATAACGGCAGTATAGTGATGACACACCTTGCCAGTCAATAGGCAAAGAGAGAGAGAGAAAAAAAAAGAAGTTTGCCATCCTCATCATCATCTTTTTTCAGTTTACATTAAGTTTTGAGTATTTGAAATCTATTTTCTTTTACCATAACTTGTCTGCGAGATTTGATTTTAAACAACAATACCGACTTTGTGACGGCGGAAATTCTGGGCACACTATTTCTTAACTAATTCTTAGCTAGCACTGTCACTTTCTTTAAGAACAGAATTGCGAATGAAACATGATTTTGACATTTCTAATTAGACGTAATTTTTTTAAAATAATTATTTATTGGTTAGGTATTATTAATTTAAATCAGAACTGAGCATAGAGCATTATCTCTTATTCTACGTCAAATAAGCAGTCTTATGTCAGATTAGGAATGTCAAAGTCATGTGTTCATTTCCTATCTTGTTCTTATGTCAAAGTTAAGAAAGTGACAGCGCTAGCTATGAATTAGGGTTATGTCGCAAGAGTCGACGCCATTGTATAGGTAGAGATAAAAATAAATATTATTTCTACTGATAAATCAACTACCACTCACTTGTTTGTTTAACAGAGGTGGTAGACCTCAATGTTTCGACTCTCATGTGTCTTCTTCATGGAAGTGAAAATCAAACACCACCACACGCCGTATGTGATCTTTGACTTCAATAATTTATCAGTATGAATAAGTAACACTTGTTCGTTGTATAATGAGTCTTTAACAGATTTTTCAACTGATGAATCTGTAACCCTCACCAAACATGTGTTCTGTCAATACCATTAACCCTGGAAATCGTCCTTCATTATCGAAAGCTGAAAATGCTTTAAATATCACTTTGCCGTCAATTATGAACGAACAATTTTGTACTCAGCGAGCTTGAAACAAAAGCTGGAAATAATGAGTTCGGATATCTCGTAAAGTGTAGCACTTATATTGCCATGTTTGTGTTGCGTTCAACTTTTTTCTCGTTTAATGACATTTTGCGATTTTCAACGGGATAATTCCTGTTTATAGCTAAATGTGATTCTGATATCGAATATGCCTCAGTGATCCAATGATCTGAGTCTTTAGCTGTAGATCTGGAAGACGTGTATTTTGTTACCAATTGGTACCTGTTATTTTGAGTTGCTCTTTTAAGTTTGTTCAGTTTAGGATCACTAAGCAGGCTGTTAGCTTGATTGTGGCCTGATCCATTATGTCTATGTTCTTCCATGCTGGACTGAAAGAGAGAGAATAACATAGAATGTGCCAGTTGCATTTCCTCCCGGGCATGCTGTAAAAACCAGCTAAGTGATCCGAGGGTTTCAGTATATTGGAATTTAGGCGATGGGCTGACAACCTGTCACTACAGCAATATACAACAAATCTATCATAAATAATCATCAAAACTTTGTCAGACGTGGAGAAACACCTTTTGTTTAGGTCGTTTACGCTCTGCCTACCCCACTAGGGACAAAGGCGTGATTTTATGTATGTATATACATTATATCGGATGGATATGTAAATAATAAGGCCTGCGCCTGTTTTGTTTCTAGTCGTGTCGTGTCAGTCACTCCGACTGAATCAGAGAATGAAGGAATTAGAGTATGCACTTGTATTGTGCAAACACTTGGGCATTAAATACTAGTCCCGTACTAGATAGATGGCTGCACCAAATAAGGTTCTCCGCTTCACCGTAAACCTTAACTAAACTTCTAGTTTAGAGGAAAAAACATGATGCTCGTTTTGTCAAAGTTTTCTGACTTTAAATCAAAAATCTTTTGCATAGTGTATAACCTAAACGATGATAACAAAAAAAACATTTAAGGGTTGTATGCTCAGCGCCTCACCTTTTACGTCGGTGAGTTAAGGGGAAACTATCACACATAAAAAATAATGGCAATACCGTAGAAAGGTAAACCATAAACTTAACCCATTGAGGCATCCTCAAATATTAAAGACGCAAGGTAAAAGAGGCAGCGAGAAAGGATTTGAAGAAAAGGGAATGTTTTTTATGACATGAGAAATATAGAAAGGAATGCGAAAGTAAATTTTGGTTATAGAAACCAAAAATATCACGCTAGTAGTTTATTTAAACTCACGATCACGGCAGTTCGTGCATCAGCTCTAACCATCTGAGCTATCGCGTGTTTCTGCAACCCATTCAAAATTTCTAGTCCCTTTATTAACTGCCTCCGTGGTCTTAAGTAGTAGTGGCTAGTGCCATGGACTCCCGGTCGATTCTAAAGAAGAAAACACAAAGTAGATATCACTTTGTGATTTTTTCCCAGTTCTTTCCATTGCAGACTGAATCACCTAATCGTCCGAAAAAACAAAGATTTCTTGCTTCGGAGGGCACGTTAAGCCGTCGGTCCCGATCGCTGTCTTTGATAGTGGTCTTTACTCAAACCATGTCAGAGGCCTGATAGTTGTGCTACTAGGCGGTTTAAAAACTCTGACACCAGGGTTCATCGGGTCGATAGACTCGATACCCACTCGACACAAGAAGAAGCAGTCACTTTATTCTTCTTCTTCTGCTTAGCATTTTCCATGGCTAGTAATGGGTGCGTTTACCAACTGCGTTTACTCCACTTTGCTCAGTCTTCGGGATCTCCTGGTGTAAGATTATTCCCTTCCATACAAGCCTTCGTGACATGAAGCCAGCGCTTTTTCAGCTTGACTTATTTATTTACTGCGGCTGTAGAGCCTAAATCACTTCCATGCTGGACTGGGAGCAAGAGAAAAACATAGAATGTGCCTGCTGCATTTCCTCCCGGGCATGCTGTAAAAACCAGCTAAGGGGTCCGAGGGTTACTGTATATTGCAATTTAGGCAATGGGCTGACAACCTGTCACTACAGCAATATACCGACAAATCTATCTCAAATAACGCTCAAAAATTTGTCAGACGAAGCGGAATGATAGCCATTAGCATAATATGTATTAGTTTATTATAAATATATATATTAGTTTATTTTATTTATGTATTTATTTAGTAGTATTTATATTGTTTAAGTATTAAGATTAACTTAGTATGCACTATCCCGCTATCTGCTATGTAGTATCCTACTAGCCAAAGGTTGCCTGGTAGAAATTGCTGCTTTAGCAATGAGGCCGCCTATATTGTACTGTTTTGTTCCTTACTTTTCTGCTGTTTTCTACTGTTTTGTTCCTTACTTTTCTGCTTATTTGTGTTTCTTTGTGCAATAAAGTATCTTGTATTGTATTGTAATGACCTTTGTTTAAATCGTTTACGCTCTGCCTACCCCGTTAGGGATAAAGGCGTGACTATGTATGTGTGTGTGTGTGTGTGTGTGTGTGTGTGTGTGTGTATGTGTGTGTGTGTGTGTGTGTAGAGCCTAAAAATAGAACAAACTGTTAGTTTGAGATGCGGCATTGATTGCCTTGGTTGTAAGTTCAGATCCCTAAACCGCAAAATATTGAGTTTATATTTATTTTCATGTCCTACGCAAATAGCATTTAGTGTAAAATTTAATTTCACTTCTTCTTCTTCTTAGCGAGTGGATTCTTGAGTCGAATGACCCGATGAACCCTGGTGTCAGAGTTTTCAAACCGCCTAGTAGCACAGCTAATTGGCCTCTGACATGGTTATAGTAACGACCACTATCAAAGACAGCGACCGGGACCGATGGCTTAACGTGCCCTCCGAAGCACGGAATCTTTTTTCTTTTCGGACAATCAGGTGATTTAGCCTGCAATGTCCTAACCAAACTAGAAAAAATCTCACAAAGTGATAAATTGACAAATATCAACTTTTGTGTTTTCCCCCTGGGAATCGAACCCAGGACCTCCGGATCGTAAGCCCATGGCTCTAACCACTAGACCACGGAGGCAGTTGACGGTGAATTTCACTAATACAGTTCGTTTTAGAAATGGATGAAAACCCAAAAGAAAATTTATTGGATTGCGGATATCCTGCGGTTGATATAATAGCTAATTATATAAGTAATTAATTTCATTGGGTTTGTTTAGCTTTTGATGTTGCTCACCAGAGCTGAAAATATCTATTTGTATTGCGGATTTGTGATTTGGCGATGATTTTGTACTCTAAAATCGTATTTGGCGGTAAGCTTATCTGCTTTTGTTTACAATATAAACAAAAAATAAATATTATTATTTTTATATTCGGTGTAGATAAGTTACAGCTTTTCGTTTTTGTTAAGCAGTTTTTTTTTTCGTCAAAGATATGGTACATTGGAATCAGATATACTATTTACATTTGTAACAACCTTATGTTTTATTGAAACTTGTATTAACATTCGCTTGACAAAAAAAACACCAAAACATACACACATACATATAATCACGCCATTATTGGGGTAGGCAGAGCGTATACGACCTAAAAAAATGTCGTTGCGCTACGTCTGACAAAATTTTGAGGGTTATTTAAGATATATTTGTACGTATTTTGCTGTAGTGACAGGTCGTCAGCCCGTCGCCTAAATTGCAATATACTGAAACCCTCGGATCCCTTAGCTGGTTTTAACAGCATGCCCGGGAGGAAATGCAGCTGGCACATTCTATGTTTTTCTCTCACTCTCAGTCCAGCATGGAAGCACAAACTAGAAAATTTCAGGCTTTTTCCATTGGATGGGTTCTGCGAGTCGATGAACTCTGCCATCAGAGTCTTTGAAGATTTCAGCAAGACATCTCTCTTTACTTAAACCAAAACCAAAAGGTCCCGCAGTCTCATTAGTTATTAATATAACGGCTGGGGTACTTCGGACGGGATAATGGTCCCACTAAACACAAGGCCCGGTGGAGTCTATGCATTGTCTTCAGGTTATTGCTTGATGATTTACATGTTATGGTCTATTTGGAGCAGGCTTTAGTTTTGATGGCTTTGGAGTAGTATTTGAGATATTGCTGGAAGATGGCTTGTTTGTGAGCTCTTAACCGTTGATAGCAACAATTAATTGGCGTGGTATGGGATTTACATCTGGGCCATCTTTCGGCAACGGAGTTTTTTACCCGACTGCGCAACGAAAAGGAGGGTAATGTGTTTATCAACCTATGTAGTAGGTATGTATGTTTGACTTCTGTAGGTCTGCTGTAAGAAATTTCTTTTTAGAAATAAGCAGTGCCTGTTGTGTCTTTGTTTTTTATGTCCTGTGTTTATGATGTTTTTTGTGTACAAGAAATTGTTAAATAAATAAATCTTTTATGGCGCTCTAGAGTCGAAACACGTAGGCTGATTTAATTATTCTTACGTAATAATATGGCGACAATTAGACGCCATTAAGTGAAAATGGAAAAATTAAAGTTTACGTACTACGCTGAGTGGGGTATCACTTCATAGGTATTTGAAAATTAATCCCAGTTTTTTTACATAATTTTTCAGTTGAACCAATTACCAACAAGGTAAGAGGAAATCGCCTAGCGTGGTATGACCATGTTGGGAGGGATGAAAGTCATATAGGCAAAAGGGTAATGAATTTGAATGTGGATGGATATGTTTGGAGAGGACGACCAAAGAAAAGATGGATGGACTGCGTGAAAGGTGATATGTCTGAAACAGGTGTGAGTGTTGAACTGACGGCTGACAGGGATGAATGGAAGAAGAAAACGTACTTCGCCGACCCCAAGTAAATGGGATAAGGGCAAGCGAATGATGATGATGATTTTTTCAGTTTGAACAATCTTTAAAGATTTAAAGTTTTATTGCTCACTTTGTATTCTACGCAGTTGGGTTTTTTGAACTTTTTAAATTACTTGTTGATATAAGTATATAGTAAGTAGATTGGTTTTGTAAATAAATTATTAGAGTAACTTAAGAGAAACCATTTCTTATTGAAGCATAACGTTAGAGAACTCTTTTTAAGTATTGCACTAATGAACATAGACGCATGAAATAATTTAAATTTTATGTGCAATAAACACTTGAGTTAGTACAGTATAAACATGAACTGAGAATGTGTATACGTGTAAATTTCAAAACAGCTAATTAAGGTCATCTAGTAATAAACATTTACTAGGATAAGTAAAATAAATTGAAATTTAGCGTCTGGAAGTTCACGATGTAGGTAAAACGCAATACATTAAAGACTTCACCAAAACTAACGCGTATAATATGACAGACGAAATTTCGTTGTCTTGCAAGA
This sequence comes from Scrobipalpa costella, assembly GCA_949820665.1. NCBI lineage: Eukaryota > Metazoa > Arthropoda > Insecta > Lepidoptera > Gelechiidae > Scrobipalpa > Scrobipalpa costella. The sequence continues at coordinate 1,187,954 of OX463314.1, forward strand.
CGAAATTCAGTTTTGTTTACTGCATTAGAGCCGAATAAGAAGAAAAGAAAGATGTTTATACCACGTGTAAAGACAGCGTCCCGTGGAAAAAAAATCGCTTTTCCATACAAATTGACTGATCGAGGTGAACATTTTGTATGGAAAAAATCGTACTGGTAGTTGATCACTGTCGTTGACTGAGCAACCCCTGTCAGTTTGCGGGACGCTGTCCCTTACAACTGGTATAAGAACTTTAACTCAAGAAAAAAATCCCATTCATCCGCATAAAAGCTCCGAATCAGAAAGCTTGTACATATAAATATTATATATTTTTAATATAATATTATACCGTAATAAAAATACTAACATAAACTTTATCTGTTTCAGGTATACATTCAGCGCAGACTCAATTCAATTTACGGTGAGCGTAATAGCCCGACCCATAAACATACACTGAGCCGCAAAGAAAAGGACCACTTATAAATTTTAATTTTTTGTTTGTTTTATACATAGGCATAGGCAGAGCGTAAACGACCTAAACAAAGGTCTTTTCGCCACGTCTGACAAAGTATTGAGGGTTATTTAAGGTAGATTTGTAGGTATCTTGCTGTAGTGACAGGTTGTCGCCCATCGCCTAAATTACAATAAACTGAAACCCCCCTTAACATCCCTTAGCTGGTTTTTACAGCATGCCCGGGAGGAAATGCTGCTGGCACATTCTATGCTTTTCTCTCGCTCCTAGTCCAGCAACGATTTTTTTGTTTTAGTTTAAAATATTCAATTAAAAATTTAAAAACAACTTGAACATGTGACAAAAATAAGTCTACGTTTAAAAGGATGAACTTACCCCAAGGAGCATTAAAAAAAACCATTCGGAATGCCTATATAAATAAAAACGTGCCGCATAGGTCATTTTGTGTAGGTAACATGAATTTTATTTCATTCTTGTGTGACTTATGTTCCTTAAGGGAAAATTCATCACTTTCATTGGTAGGTTCCATAGAAAACGGTTTTAAAAACTTTATAAAATATATGACAAACTATGAAAAAAAAAACGAGTCGACCATGTATGACAAAGAAAGTATGGACAAAAATAACAGTGGACCGTTTTCTTTGCCGTCGAGTGTACATAAAACACATCCTCGCCATTAGCCAACAAATCCTGTACATTTGCATAACTCAATCCTAAACGCAATTCAGCGGAGACGATTCACAATAACGCTAAGACGCGGCCTAATGTTGTAAATACACGGAACGAGACATTTTTATTTCGCAGTCGAATGCTATATTTTGTCGAATATTTTGTTAGGCGTTAAATTGGAGGTGATGAGTTTGAGGTAGCAAATTTGGTTGTTCAATATTATGAACTTATATATACATACATATAATGACGCCTTTATCCTTAATGGAGTAGGCAGAACGTAAAAGACCTAGACAAAAGTCGTTCCGCCGCGTCTGACAAGGTTTTGAGGGTAATTTAAGATAGATTTGTAGGTATATTGCTGTAGTGACAGGTTGTCAGCCCATCGCCTCAATTGCAATATACTGAAACCCTCGGATCCCTTAGCTGGTTTTTACAGCATGCCCGGGAGGAAATGTAGCTGGCACATTCTTTGTTTTTATCTCGCTCCCAGTCTAGCACGGAAGAAAAACGAACATGAACTTATAACTGAAATAAATTAAAACTGAAAGAAAATATTCCTTAAAATAATAAATTTTATATTGAGATCACAGATGACGATAATAATAAATAGAGTGATAATTGAAACAACTTGAAAGATTTCTGTGCTTCAGAAAGCATCTGTCTGTGACATTTACGTAAATATAGATTACGTAAGAGACGATTTACAATAACGCTAAGATGCGGCGTAATATTGTAAATACGCAGATATTTAATTTCACAGTCGAATACTTTGTTAGGCAGAAAATTGAATGTGATGAGTTGCTCAAAATAATGTGCTTAGAGCGAATATAAATTCTATAGGAGTAGAAAATATTCTCAAATATGAAAATATTATAGTTGAAATTATTGGTGTTGACTATCAAAGACGACCCTGATGATAAATTATGTGATAATTTTAAACAGTGACAATCTTCTTGAACGGTTTTTGTGCTGCAAAATGCCTATTTAGTTGGTTTTGTCAGCGGAGACGCTAAAGACATGGCCTTATATTATAAATACACAGAACGAGCATTTTATTTCGCAGTCGAATATTTGCTGGGCGTGAAATCTAACGTGATGGGTTGGAGGAAGGCGGGTGAATGGTTGTCCAAAAATTATGGGGCTCTAGAGCCTGAAGCGGGGAGGTATTATAGACATACGAGTAGAGGGATTATATGGCCCAATAGAAATAGAACATTACAATATTATTAATAGTCTTCTTCTTAGCGAGTGGATTCTCGAGTCGATAGACCCGGTGTTAGAGTTTTCAAACCGCCTAGTAACACAGCTATTATGCTTCTGGCATGGTTTGAGTAACGACCACTATCAAAGACAGTGACCGGGACCGACGGCTTAACGTGCCCTCCGGAGCACGGAACCCTTTTTCTTTTCAGACTATCAGATGATTCAGCCTGCAATATTCTAACCAAACTGGGGTAAACTGCACAATGTGATAAATTGTCATAAATCAACTTTGTGTATTCTTAATAGTGATGAGTCGGGAGGTAGTAATTTAGTAATTGTAATTTAGGCAATGGACTGATTGGCATTGTTACTATCAGCAGTACCTATCTACTGATTTCTTGCTAAAATATGTTCTTTGTAAAAAGAAAACAGACTGTTGATGCTATCTACCTCGTAAAGGATAGATAAAAGCTGCAACTGTGACTCCAAGATTTCTCTAATTTTCACTTGACGTTTTGGATACATACATACCTACATACATAAATTCCGCCTTTACCACTAATTGTAATGGGGTAGTCATAGCAAAAACGATCTAAACAAAGATTGTTCCGCCACCTCTGACAATAAATATATAACTAAATAGTGACAGGTCAACCCATCGCCTAAAATTTCAATACACTACAACCCTCGAATCCTTTAGCTGGTTTTTACAGCATGCCCGGGGGAGATGCAGCTTTCTATGTGTTCTATCACTTCCAGTCCAGCATATAAGAAACGTTTTCATGTGACGTGACGTTTTACATACATATGAAAGCAAAATGCGTAGTAGAAAGCAGGATAGTGCAACCCTACTCAAATACATACAAACGCCTTTATCCCTAATGGGGTAGGCAGAGCGTAAGCGACCTAAACGAAGTGACGTTTTCGTGTGTATAAAAATGACACTTCCCCAAATTATACTTAAACAGGAAAATACAATGTCATCCCCAAGAGTTATTATCACGGTGTACCATCAGACACGGCTTCCCCTCAGGCCGACACGACGCGTCACGACCTACCACGGTACAGCCACGGTAGGGAATTCGCCTTGAGCGACATCTGTTATGGGAGTTTTCCGCGAATCAAGATGTTATTATTAGATTTATAAATACATACATATAATCACGCCTTTATTCCTAATAGGGTAGGCAAAGCGTAAACGACCTAAACAAAGGTCGTAACGCCACGTCTGACAAAGTTTTCAGTGTTGTTTAAGATTTGTAGTTATATTGCTGTAGTGACAGGTTGTCAGCCCATCGTCTAAGTTACAATATACTGAAGCCCTCGGTGCCCTTAGCAGGTTTTTGTAGCATGCCCAAGAGGAAATGCAGCTGACACACTGAATTTTTTTCTCTCGCTCCCAGGCTAGCATGGAATTAGATTTATACGGGGCGTATATCAGGAATTACAGGTATGCATGGTGTATTGTGTTCTTCTTCTACTGTCAAGTGGGTATCGAGTCTATCGACCCGATGATTATTAATTAGAGTACTTTTACTTTATTGGGCTCGATTCTAGATACCATCGGCTAAAACTAAAATTAAAATCTATCTGTCACTTTCAAGAGCTGAGGTATTAAATGAATGATGATAATGATGATGTCATTTTCAAAATAATGAAATTAAAAAATGACATGCGATTTATCTACACTAATATTATAAAGAGGAAAGATTTGTACCTATTTTTGTATGTTTGTAATGAATAGGCTCAAAAAGTACTGGGCCGATTTAAAAAAATCTTTCACCAATAGAATGCTACATTCTTCCAATTTGACATAGGCTACATTTCATTTTGAAAAAAATTAGGGATCCTTGGTAAAATTTGAACAATGTAACCGAAGGTGTAGAAAAATGAGTCTTAAAATGTCTTTCGTTGAATGCGTTGCCGAAACTATTAGCGATAGAACAAAATAATGTATAACAATATTGAAGAACATCATAATGTCTACAAAAAACTCCTGTCCAACTATTGTAGTTATGTCACTACAACAACTTTTTTCATCTTTTCCCCGGATGGAAAAGTAAAAAAATAAATAATAAGCACAAAACAACAAAACCAAACAAAAAAAAATAATTTTGTAAGGAAAATACTAAATAATGATAGGCAAGTTTCTATCGACACGAACAAAAATTTCTTTGAAATACCTAGATGTATAGGTAGATACTTTTTAGTTGAAAGTTGTCAACGTTTAATTTAGACTGTATATATTTTATTCGACTCTGCTTTTATGCATGCACGGGAGGAAATTCAGTTTGCACATTCTATGTTTTTCTCTTGCTTCCCAGGCCAGCATAGCTGGTACAAATAACGCATTTATAGCTTTTTCCTGTAGAGTCATGATCCTTTGTAAAGCTTTTAGTTGCTCGCAAAGTGAGCACAAGGCTTCCGGGCTCTGGTATAGTTTTATCTTAGATGTACCTATCAACACCAGACTTAAGAATTCCAGACAATGGTAAAACATTTCCATTTCATTTCCTTCCATGCTGGACTGGGAGAGATAGAAATACATAGAATGTTCCAGCTGCCCTTCCTCCCGGGCATGCTGTAGAAGACAGCAAAAGGGACTCGAGGGTTACAGTGTATTGTAATTTAGGCGATGGGCTGACAACCTATCACTACACATTAGCAATACACATTACAATCTAAAATTGCCCTCAATTTTTGTCAGACGCGGCGAAAGCGCCTTTTACGAGGCGTTTAACGCTCTGCCTACCCCGTAAGGGATAAAGGCGTGATTTTATGTATGTATGTATGTAAAACATTCGTTTATTAATATATTGATTTTTATATAATATACGGGGTGTAAGGGACAGCGTCCCGCAAAGTGATAGGAGATGCTCAGTCAACGAAACTGAACAACTGTCAGCAGGGTTTTTTTTCGGGCAGTGAAAAACAATATTTGCTTTGCCATTCAAATAGTCGGATCGAGTTGGTAATTTTGTATAGGAAGGTATTTTTTTTTTCATCTTCTGAAAGATTTTCCCGGTGAATGTGGTTCAGTATCTTTGACTGAGCAACCCCTACCAGTTTGCAGGACGCTGTCCCTTACATCCGGTATGTACAATTTAATACCGTTTATTTATTTCATCAGAGCGCCTTCGAACAGGCGTCTTGTAGACTGTAAAATCGTGATTTCACTCAACCGTATGTTGCCCTTGTACTCAAAGCAATACGGCCTTTCACGAAATGGAAGTCTTGATGCTCTAAGCCCTTGTACGTAAGCTCATCAGGAGTCGTACTTCTGAACCGCTCGTATGAAAACTGAAAACGCATACGAAAATCATTCGTGTTCGAAATCAAATTCTATCACAACCGATTCTACGTATTTTTGAAGCAGTAGAAATCTGTGTTGCCAATAAAGTCTAATTCCATAAATTATTTTCGTTCTACGCAGAACTTCTGCTACTACTGAAAAACCGGAAGTAAATCGCAGAGAAACGGAACGTAAATTCAAGTAAATTAAAAAGTTTAAGTGTCACTTGTCAAATTTGTTTGTGTTGTGTTTGTCAATTGTCTGTGTCACTGTCATGATCATAGACTACATAGGTTTCGAGTAGTAGAAAAGAAAACGAGTGGTTTGGACCACTCGTTGCACAGTTGCATACGTAAGAGTATTCAAAAATAGTGATTTTGGGATTTCGTATGCGCATATTGCTTTTTCGTATGCGAATTCGGATACGAGCGGTTCAAAAATACGGAAGAAATATCCATGACATAACATTTTAAGATGTAATTTAATTTAATATTGATTTAATTAGTTTAGTTTAGTTAGTTTAGTACTTTAATTTAATATTTGCTTTATAATTTTAGTTAATGATGTATTTATTTATTGATTTTAATTTAATCATTCTTTAAATAAATGTTATATAGATAACGGGATTGTGCAACCCGACTTAAATAAATTAAATATTATTTGAGTTATCCCTAATAGTATAGTAAGCGTCTGACAAAATTTTGAGGGGTTATTTAAGATATATTTGTAGGTATATTGTTGTACTGGCAGGTTGTCAGTCCATCGCCTAAATTGCAATATACTTAAACCCTCGGATCCGTTAGCTGGTTTTTACAGCATGCCCGGGAGGAAACGCAGCGGGCACATTCAATGACTTTCTCTTATTGCCAGTCCGGCATGGAAAAAATAATTCAATGTACTCATGTACATTATATATAATACACAGACTAAAGTACACACTAAAACATAAATTCTATGTTGCCTGACTAAAAAAAATACACGACTTTAACCTTATTTCAAGAACTGCATTGAGTTTTTAAAGCCATTATTATACGGAGACATACATTATACATACAATCTAGGATTGGGTCTGGTTTCCCTTCTGGGTTGCGGAGGTCAGATGGCAGTCGCTCTGTGTAAAAACCAGTACCCTCGTTCGATCCCCTAGATTAGGTAGCCGACCCCGTGATATACGGGATAAGGCTAGGGAGATGATGACATACATTTATAGGTTTGTTTCATGAAGTAATTTTTAGTCTGTATCTGTCTTTTTCTTTAAAATTTACCAAGGTCTCTCTACATTTAGACTGGTGTTCAGTTTTCCTGGGATTTCACATATCCATCAGACCCAATTGAAATTTTCAATCGATTTTCATGAAATTTCGTTTATTTGTTGCAGTAAGTCAATTGATCGAATACACGAAATTTCCTGAAAATCCATTGCAAAAATCCGTCCGTAATGCGTTTACTTCGTATGTTACATAGAACAACGCCGTTCTACTGCTTCACTGTCTGTTAAAAGACTTGGCTCAATCGTGTGTTTCCGCTACACGTCACAGCTCAACAAAGACGTGGCCGTGGCACGAGCCGTGTGAACAGATAAGCGGGATTTCTCTTGTATTGCCAGACATATCTATTATTTACTACCAATTACCTTAAATAACCCTCAAAACTGTCAGATGTGGCGGAATGACCTTTGTTTCGGTCGTTTACGCTCTGCCTACCCCATTAGGTATAAAGGCGTGATTATGTATGTACCTTGATGTTGAAATACCACAACGCTTCAAAATTATCTTCTTATCTTATATAGCCGTTATATGTCCCACTTTAAAATTATAACTATGTTTAAAACTATAGGTAAACAAATCAATCCATAACAAAAATTCGTTGCTTCACGGTGTCGAGTCGATCGAAAGACTTGGCTCAATCGTGTTTCCGCTACACGTCACAGCTCAACAGCGCAATGAGGTCGTGACACGAGTCGTGTGAGCAGATGAGCGGGATTGCTGTGTTGTGCTGAGTTGCTAGATATATTGCGTATTTACTGACAACATTCTTAATATGAAATTCACCCTAATTGTTGCACAAAATATGAGAAGAGATATAAGAGACCGATGGTGTAGTGGATAGGGCCGCTGCCTCCTGAGCGGTCGTGGTTCGAATCCCACCACGTACCAATGTATTTTTCGATTTTCGAATTTCATTATGTACGTTTATTCGGCGCTTTTTCCGTGCTTCGAAAGGCATGTTAAGCCGTTGGTCCCGGTTAATATCGTTTAATACCGTAGATATTAGTCGTTAAGCCATATCAGAGGCCAGTGCTAAGCATTGGCGGCTTGAAAACTCTGACCTAATCTAGGATTGGGTCTGGTTTCCCTTCTGGGTTGCGGAGGTCAGATGGCAGTCGCTCTGTGTAAAAACCAGTACCCTCGTTCAATCCCCTAGATTAGGTAGCCGCCCCGTAAGATACGGGATAAGGCTAGGCAGATGATGATGTTGCACAAAATATGGCTAGCTGTCAGTTGAAAAACTTGGTTCAATCGTACGTTTCCGATTAACGTCACAGTTTACCTTAGTTGCTTCCCAAAATATGGCTAGCTGTCTGTTGAAAGACTTGGCTCAATCTTGTGTTTCCACTTCACGTCACAGCTCAACAACGACTTGGCCGTGGCTCGAACCATGTGAGCAGATAAGCGAGATTGCTGTGTCGTGCTGAGTTGCCAGACGTATTGCTTTTTTTCTACCAATATTTTAAATATATAGATAACTTTAGTTGCTTCACAAACTATGGCTAGCTGTCTGTCGAAAGACTTGGCTCAATTGTGCGTTTCCGATACACTTCACAGTTCAACAGCGTGACGTTTCCGTGACACGAGCAGTATGAGAAGATAAGCGGGATTGCTGTATTGTGCTGAGCTGTCAGAGGTGTTGCTTATTTGCTACCAATGGTGAATACTAATACATCACCACATGCATGTCTGTTTAGAACTAAATCGATTATGGTAATCAAACCAAACGGAAACTGAAATTTACAGAATGTTCTTTTGCAAGGAGCATTCTCATAATGATATTTAGCATTTCAGATCTATTGAGGGCCTATCTAATGCTTGGTTTGGCAATAATCTGTGATTCTATAATGTCACAAATGAAACCTTTACTTTAATTGAAATCTAGTAAAATTACATCTTAGCAAAAACAATCTTAGAAACTCGTCATCCACACCAAAATATTTATATCAAACATTAACTAAAATTACATTTCACTTCTAAATCTACCATATACTTCTTAACTCTACAAAGCAGGCAACACTTTATCCCTTACCCCATCAGCGCCGTCACATGAATTTTATTTGAAGCGTTTCATCTTTCCCCTTTAGCAATCGCTGTTTTCTTTGTTCGTATTATTGTTGACACAAGTCGACGTCGATCGGTGAATCGACACACGCCTTCTGCTTCTGTTTAAACTGACATTATCATATATTTTACCTTCTTTGAATGGTAGAAAGTTTTAGGTTTTCATTTTAAGTCTATCAGTAGAATATCTTTGCTTATCTAGATATGAATTCATAAGCTAAAATCAGTATGTCAAATCATCGATGATATTATTAAATTTGCCTCATTGTCCTCTTGTAACGGAATGTTTGTAAACATCTTGTTTTTTCAAAGAAATATTGTTGGTTCATCACCATTAGGCGATCTTTAAAACCATTTTATCTTTTCCCTTTTACCAATCGCTGCTTTGTCGTGTTTACACAAGTCTACGACGATAGAGAAATTGACACGACTTGCAGCACGCCTCTCTGTTTATTTAAACTGCCCTATATCTTGAGGGGTTTTTATTGCAAACAGCCTGAGGTAATGATAATACGAGAAATACAATGTCATTTTTGCCTTTACGGGTTCTGAAGAAGTTTATTTGTAGCTGATACTTTTCAGTTTGTTTTTAACTTTACTAAAAAGTATCATTAACATCATAACATAACATAATCCATCATCAATATTAAAAATCTACAAAGAATTCTAAACAAGAAAATATTTTCCTCTGTAACAAGTTTCGTAACCTACTTTTGAAACTATTCAGTAACTAAACTTGTTTCTATTATAAAGTAATAATCCTTTTTTGTAAGCGGATATTCTTGGTGGAACTCATTAAAATTTTACGTAGCAGGAAAATCTAGACTTTCCAATAAAAGCTTTTTCGTCGTCTAAGATATTAAAGACAGGTTTATTAATTTCTTCTGTCTACTGCTAATACCTATGTTTCTTATGTATCAGTTTTTTTAAATCGATATCAACTACCTTCAACTTACATATATATAATATCGCCGATATCTCTAATGGGGTAGGCTGAGCGTAAACGACCTAAACAAAGGTCATACTGCCACGTCTGACAAAGTTTTGAGGGTTATTTAAGATTGATTTGTACGTATATTACTGTAGCGACAGGTTGTAAGCCCATTGCCGAAATTGCAATGCACAGAAACTCTTGGATCCCTTAACTGGTTTTTACAGCATACTCGGAAGGAAATGCAGCTGCTTGTTCTGTGTTTTTCTCTCCCTCCCAGTCCAACTTATCGATTATAAATTCGATGAATTTCCTTGCCTTAGTAAAAATCATCGCGGCTCTATCTGGTCCATCTCAACACTTTCTCCTTAACTAAACCTTAAACATAAACATAAAAATACTTTATTGCACGTAATAATACAACATACAACACAAAAGATAACAAAAAACAAGTACAACATAGGCGGCCTTATTGCTAAGGTAGCAATTTCTTGCAGGCAACCTTTGGGTGAAAGAAAAAAAAAGTGTAGCGGTAAGCGGGATAGTGCAAACCTAGTCAAATAGGTATCCTAAATACATTACATTACATATAAAACATAAATTAAGTACAAGCTACTACATAGATATTTGTAAAATAAACTAATACATAATATATAATAAACTAATACATAAACTAATGGAAGATAGGATAATGCAAACTACAATCAGAACTAGTCGAAACCTTACTCCAAGCATCAACAAATTCCCACCACTCAAAATCCACTGTCGTTATAACAGGGTGCACCTCAACCCGTCTCCATCAAATGGCGTATCAGCACCTACGTACTATGTCGTAGGGCGATTAATTCGGATTTTTGCGAAAATCCTAGGGATATTCTGAAAACACGGCTGATTATACAATAGTGAAAACGTTTCTTACTTTAAAAAATAGGGAATAATTAAAAAAAAATGTTATTTGCAAAATTTCTAGGGATATTGAAGAAATACAGATGATTAGACAAAGGTAAAAACATTTTCCAATCTTACTTAAAAAAATAGGTTATTTGCGAAAGACGAGTCGCTCCAGTATCACTAAATATTCTGAACTCTGATTGGAGCTTTTGATTACTGAAGAAGGTCTCATATTTGGCACTCTTACTAATAATTACTACCTTAGCAATAAAGCCGCCTATGTTGTACTTGTCTTTTTTAGTTTTCTATTGTGTTGTATGATTTGTTTTCTACTGTGCAATAAAGTATTTATATCTTTATCTTATCTTACTAGGCAATGAGCGTTTATTTTTTTATGTTTTAACGTTTTGTTTCGCAATATCACATTTTTTGATAAAGCTTTATTACGTTTTTCTAGTAATATTGAGAAATAATGTTATCACCATTGCCATACCAGTTTTTACACGTATTTTCGAAAAATCCCTAGGATTTTCGCAAAAAAACGAACTATCTAATCAACCTACGACACCTATATCCCGTAAAAGCGTCCTGTCATCACACCGTAATGGCCGGGAGGGGACGAACCGACTGTTATTTAATACACCATGATCGATAGGGTGGTGTCAATAAATTTGCCGTGAAGTGTACCTACACTAGCGCTCGTATTTATGAAGCGATATCAAACTTGAGAGCAACATTAAGTATGGATTTGACAGGCCAGTTTGTACTGAAATGACATTTCTGATCTTAACTCAAACTCTATGTCAGTCATGATTATAAATACGGCCCTAGGTAACGTAACAGATTATGGTTATGACAGGTTTATATGGGAAAGGGTGGTCTTAAGCTGGATTATGATGAGTGGCAAGTGTAATGGGTGTAGAGACGAAAGATAAGCAAATGTAAGTATAGATGTTAGAAATTTCCTTGAACAGCAAGGAATTTTAATGGATAACGTGGAAATGACGACGAAACAACGTGTAGTAAAAAATTATACCCAATGAGAAAAATAAACCTAATCAAACCCATGCTAGCCTTAGAGCGAGAGAAAAACATAGATAGTGCCAGCTGCATTTCCTCCTGGGCATGCTGTAAAAACCAGCTAAGGGGTCCGAGGGTTTCAGTATTGCAATGTAGGCGACGGGCTGAAAACCTGTCCCTATTTATCAGACGTGGCGAAACGATTTTTGCTTAAGTCGTTTACGCTCTGCCTAGCCCATTAGGGATAAAGTCGTGTCTATAAATGTATGTATGTGGTAGTAAACCTTTCAGAGTTCATTAAATTGCCTGTGCCCCTTCAGGGCGTTTTTTGATATTAGCTTGAGTGAACAAAGGTTCTAGAACTCTAAACCAAATGTTGCAAAAAAGACCATTTCAAAACACAGTCCAAACAACTTGTGTCTTTCTTCAATTCTCAAAACACAGTCCAAAAACTTGTATCTTCGTACCGTTAAGAACACAGATAAAACGACATAAACACAATCGTTCATGCGGAAAACGGAACCTCCCTCCAAATATCCTCAAGGACGCCCACACAAGCGTGAACCTATGTATTTATGCATCGCACACTTGATATTCGCGACTTGTGCGCTCTACTGTACATTATTACGTCATCGATCATCGTTCTGTGTACGTGTGCGTCACGTGTCACGGAGTTTTATTTATTGAGAGCGGAAAATATTGTTGAATCAGCACTCGTATTGGGGGAGTTTAAGCCTTAGGCTTCGGAGCTTTTTACACCTCGATATTGGACTTTATTTCTGGTTGTTAGAGTTTGAAATTGTAATCAGAGAAGATTTTTTGTAAAGGGGTAAGATGAAGGCTTCCATTACAGGTTTGAATTAATTGAGAGCTAAGTAATACATACTAAAAGGTTTAAGGCCCGTATTGATAAACATCACTTGATACTTACAGCTAGTTCGAGTTCGTATCAAAAATTATATTTCAGTACAATGTGACCTGTCAAATTTATACTTAATATTGCTCTAAACCTTAAGGTTGCTTTATAAATACGAGCCTTGTCCCGTGTAAAAGCTTCAGATGAATGAATTTTGGTAAAATAATAATTTTACAGAAGGAAGCTTTAAGCTTAGCTTTGAGCTTTCATTGTTGTAAACTAGCTTACTTACTTTTTCTTACTTATCATTTCCTTGCATAACGATTATTGCTCATTTTCGAACGATTTATATTTCTATTATTCATCGCGAAATCAAAAACGACACCAATATTTGTTTATATTTCTTCCATGCTGGACTGGGAGTGATGGAAAAACATAGAATGTGCCAGCTGCACCACCTCCAGAGCATGCTGTAAAAACCAGCTAATGGATTCGAGGGTTATAATATACTGCAATTTTAGGCGATGGGCTGACAACCTGTCACTAAAGCAATATACGTCATGTTCATTTGTAATAATCCTCAAAACTTGTCAGACGTGGCGGAACGACCTTTGCTTAGGTCGTTAACGATCTGCCTACCCCATTAGGGATAAAGACGTGATTATATGTATGTATGTATGTACCAATATTTGAACGAATTTTAACAACAAATTACCAATCAGCTTTAATTACGTCTTATATCATATCTCTGTAAGTACCTACTTTACGGTAAAAAAAACGTGTTAATCAAACCAAATATGAGTTACAAAGTCTAAATTACACACCAATTGATCCTTTTAACCCTCAAAAATAACAGTATCGCCCTCAAAAACAACAATATCGGCAGCAAAAAGTGCCTTCCCAACAAATACCCACTGAACCAAATCACTCGGGTGCTTGTTTTAAAAAGCTTCATATACCTACGGGGTGTGTTCTAGTGAAAATGCTCAACATACATTATTTAAAAATGGCCACCAAAAATGGCTGGGTCCGTTATTTACGAGCTCGTGGGTCGGACCAGACGCGGATAAACGCTGGGTCCAAAATTTGCCGCCATTTTTTTTATTTGGAATTTATTTAGTGTGCCAAGTGGGCGGGTGATGTTGTACGTTTCTGTAAATAAATGGGTAGTGCCGTTTGTGCTCGAAAACTGGGGTAGTCTTGGATTTTTATTCGAGTTTTGTTGTAGAATCAGTAGGGTCTCTGAAAATGTCAAGAGGAATCTGATTTATTGTTGCCTTTTCTTCGCCTACAAAATTATAAGGCAACACTGCTTCTGTGCTCTCGTGACGTAAACTTTTATAGGTCAAAAATTTCCCTCATTATCAAAGTCGTAGATAAATTTTCACGTGGAAGCAATTGAAAAAGATACAAAATGAGATACGTAATTATTTAAAACGTTCTTGCAAATAACCTCGATCTTCTTTTTATCGAAAATCTTCTATTTGATACAATCCTGTAGGGTAACAATAATCCTTTCTTCGTTGAAACCCCCATTTTATCTTGAGATTTTATCAATAGTTTAAATGTAGTTATTATTTATTTTATCAGACAATCCGATGCAGATATTTTTGTACACGTAAAATTCTGAGACAAAAAGTTGCCAAATAATATAATATTTTGTAGCAATCTATAATGTATTTTAGGAATTTAGTGTTTTTGAAGGTTCTTTCTTCTGAGCTTATTGTTTAGTTTATTTGTGTCGTTTCCATTTTTTGGTTTTTACTATTCATCTTCATCAGCCTGTATCAGTCCTCTGCTGGACAAAAGCCTCTCCCATGGTGCCACTCAGCTCGGTCTTCAGCCGTTCTCATCAAATTTCTGTCCGTTTTTTTAGTTTCACCGTTCCAACAAGTTTCAGGACGTCCTACACTACGTTTGCCTTGTGGTATCCACTCTAGAACACGACAGTCTACGACAGATGTGACCAGACCACTGCCACTTCCTACCTACTAACTCTCTTTCACAATTAGATTTTTTAAATTATTTATACCTTAAAAATATATATTTAATCGACTAGCTAACACAGTGCTTCCGCTGGAGTCAATAATCATAATTAAGCAAAGCATTGGTGGAAAATGCGAACTGAAAATTAAACTGTGGGTTTGAATTAACTTGTTAATTGGAACGTTGGATTCCTAAACATTATCATTACCATGAGTTATTAATTGGATATTGTTCGATATTGATTTTTAATTAAAAAGTTGACTGAATTTTATGTAGTATTTTTTTATTACGAGAATGGTGTTGATTTTTATATGATTCTTTTCATCAGTCAATTTGGTGAAATTTACACTGCTATCTTGTATTCCTACTTAAACATAATTACTGGTTTACTAAGCTTTTTATAGCTAGATAAAAGTTTATGTCAAGCAACAGATTTTTAATCCATGTTACAGAATATGTAATAGTACTACATACAGAATAGACATTCACCTCCCTTCCCCAGTCCGACATACGTCACACTCCGCGCCGGATTGTGGGACACATTGAGCTTAGCGGGTATGGCGTCCATATATTGATGATGAATGACCCTCAAACAAACTAAGTATTCTTTATTATGCCCGCGATCATTGTTTATCAAATTCATATGCGTCACAATTTTCAACTGTCCTATCAAGTCAACATGAATTATTTTCTTATTCTTTCAAAACTTAATTACTATCACCCTTTTTGTCCATACCAAAATCTATACATAGGTATAATAAATCTCTAGAAGGGTCATATCTGTACACCGTATATTTTTTCTAAAAAATAATTGCAGCAGGCATTATTAACGATATAAAGACTATAACGATTTTTTTTAAATGTTTGTCTGTCTGTCTGCCTGTATGTTACCACATCACGCCAAAAGTACGGAACCAATTTCGATGGGACTTTTTAAATTCAACTTTGTGTTACCCGGATTGCAACTTAGGATACCTAAATTCACGCTACTTTAACTTAGAGGGTAGGCAGGAAATTGAAATTTGGCTGTTTCTTAACCGATTTTTAATTATTTTTTTATTTGACTGAGCATTATTTAAAATCAAAGTTACGAGACAAATTATCACGCTTCATGACTTAGGAGGTAGGTATAAAGTTGAATTTCGGTCGTTTTGAACCGATCTTAGAGGGACTTTTATTTGTCTAACTTTTTTAATTACCTGATGTCCAGCCTAGGTAAGAAATATTATATTAATATTGAGTAAGTACCCCAGTTTGTATGGAAAACACGCAGTGTCAAACATACTGAAAACGCTTCTCTGCGCGTAGGAGCGAGATCTGCTAGCCCGCGCGCCGAATCGTGTTTTCTATACAAAAACAAAGATCAGACAATGCGAAACACGCTTCCGTGCGCGGGTTAGCAGATCCCACTCTTACGTGCGCAGAAACGTTTCCAGAATGTTCGACACTGCGTGTTTTCCATACAAACCGGGCGTACGTAGTCGCGGGCACAGCTAGTTACCTAATATACCTTTACATAATTTCGCACTGCCCTCAATACCTTTATTAGTATCCGCACAGTTCAATTTACTTCCATATCGATACAAACCCGATACATGAACAGAATTACAGTTTGCTTTGTATCCCAAATATCTACAGAGATAATTACAAAGCATCGGTTTGCAGCCCGCACTAAATTGCGACATAACATTAATTCCACCACACTGTTGTTCTAATAATAATGCGATAGTAATACTATATTTGGAGTATTGATATGCAGATACTGGCTTCCATGCTGGACTGGGAGCGAAACAATAGCATGGAATGTGCCTGCAGCATTTCCTCCCGGGCATGCTGTAAAAATCAGCTAAGGGATCCGAGGGTTTCAGTATATTGCAATTTAGGCGAAGGGCTGACAACCTATCACTACAGCAATTTACAAATCTATCTTAACTAACCCTAAACATTTTATCAGACGTGGCGGAACGACCTTTATTAAGTCGTATACGCTCTGCCTACCCCATTTAGAGATAAAGGCGTGTTTGTATGTATGAGTTTTGGTATTAAAGGTATTCTGTAGTATCAAGTATTTAGATATGATGGACTGAGAGCGAGAGAAATACATAGAATGTTCTAGCTGCTTTTCCTCCCGGGAATGCTGTTAAAACCAGCTAAGGGGTCCGAGGGTGTATTGCAATTCAAGCGATGGGCTGACAACCTGTCACTACAACAATATACCTACAAATCTATGTTAAAATAACCCTCAAAACTTTGTCAGACGTGGCGGAACGACTTTTGACCGACGAACTAACGTACGAACGACCCGTTAGGGATAAAGGCGTGGTTATATGTACGTGGGAATGGGCAGGCCACGTCGCCCGTAAACATGACTCCGGTGTAAGACAGTTGTTGAGTGGAGACCATGGGGAGAGACACGCCCGGTAGGGAGACCGCAAATGCGATGGAGTGACGACATCAAGAGAGAAGCCGGATCGATGTGGATACAGGTGGCTCAGGATAGAAGACACTGGCATGACAGAAAGGAGGCCTACACCAAGAAAATGGTAGAAGAAGGGTAAGAAGAAGAAGAAGAAGATATGTACGTATTTAGTACCTACATAATCTTCTTATCTGATCTGAACAAATCGTTGCTAATAAAATTAAGAGATACCAAATATATTCGTAGTTTCAGTTCAATGTTGGATAGTGTGCTGCAAGTCTTTTTTTTTAAACAGCTGATATAAATTTTCTTTGGTAGGCCTGGCCTGGTCAGGCACATTGAGATGCACTTATGATGAAAAAAAAATATATAAATAGAATGTTTTTCAAATTTGATCATGATAAATAGACATTTTGTTTTAGAATAATACATTCATACATATAGTCACGCTTTTATCCCTAATGAGGTAGGCAGGGTGTAAACGACCTAAAGAAAGGTCGTTCCGCCACGTCTGACAAAGTTTTGAGGGTTATTTAAGATATATTTGTAGGTATAATGCTGTAGTGACAGGTTGCCAGCCCGTCGCCTAAATTGCAATATACTGAAACTCTCAGATCCCTTAGCTGGTTTTACAGCATGCTCGGGAGGATATGCAGCTGGCACATTCTATGCTGTTCTCTCGCTCCCAGTCCAGGATGGAAGAAAAAGAATAATCTACAATCAAAATAGTCTCTGCGGACTCTACAATAAATGAAAGCCATCAGGTATTAGGTATCAGATTTTCTCCTCCTAAATATATGAGAAATATATTTAGGAGGAGAAAATCTGATACCTGCACTGTGCCATACATTGGCTATTCCTCGACTAAACAAACAATTAGCTGAGAAAGCTTTTAGGGCACTGTTCGCACTTTATCTAATTTTGGAAGTTAGTAGTTACTTAGTTCACAGCTACTAGAATTAGCCTGACCGTAATTGGCTCAAGAATCGGACTCCGGTGCTTGGTCAAAGTTGACTTTTCTACTAAAAGCTTCTCTTCGTGTCTGTTTATCAGTTACTAACAATTTTTCAACACTAAACGATGAACCAGTGTTATTCGTAATGAAAACTGATCGTTTCACTTATTTGTATTGAAAGGAGGGTTAGCCCTCGACGTTTCAATCTCATACGAGGATCGTCATCAGGAGAGAAGAAAGTCACACTCCACGGCTCGCCAAGTGCAATCTTTGACTAAAACTTCGGCAGTCGATTTAACAATTTTGGTTCTAAAAATATTATTATTAGTTGAGAGAACTATTGATATTAATATGAGAACTTACGTCCGAAAATAAATTATAATACATTTGTACAAATTGTCATTCCTTAAAAAGTGTATGTATTGACACACCTATTTCTGTTAGGTACCCTAATCACGTTAGTAGCCTTTTAGGCGGTTAAAAAACTCTAACACAAGATTTTATAATCATCATAGTCTTAAAATATTCAAATAAACACAAAATCAAATTAAAAATAATACAGAACAAGAAATGAACTGCAGATGAAATCAAAACTTTACGACTTGATTGTGAAAATAGTGGAGATTATTTAATATTATCAATAATTATCGGATCATTCACCCCAACGACCCACAAGATGGAAGATGCAGAAGATTGGCTTTTGCAAACTGGTCAATAGTTTACACGCCTCTGGTCAAGGAACGCATTTGGTCAGTAAGCGGGCCACTAATTCTCCACACTGAAACAAAATAAAAGAGTTCCGGTACGTGCCGACCTTTGTAAAGAATTCCGCTACAGCTAATAAAAGGCCGAAGGGAGTAAATAACGACCTTTACATACGGACACGAGGGTAGGCAAGTAAAACTATTAGAGAAGAAAGTAGTGGGAGCTAAAAATTATAGGAAGTAATAACAGGACTAAGAAATAAACTGCAGGTGAAATGAAACTGTAGATACTGCAAAACTGACTGCAAATTAGGCTTCAAAAGAATATGAAAATAATAAAGGTGATCCCAAAATACAAAAACATAAGGAGCTTCAAGTAAGCATTTTCTAATACAACTGGAAAGATTACAACAATGGAGAAGAAATAATAGGTTCTATCCACATAGGAGAGTAGTTATGATTATGGGATTAGGAATTTTCAATATCAACTTAGTGAGAATGGAATATTAACAGACCACCTGGTCAAGAGCCTATATAAGATTTAAGCCACTAAACTCACTCATATACTCATTCTAAAATAGATATAGACACGACAAAATACGGCAGAAGATTATAATCGAATTTTAATACACGAAAATTCGTTGATGAAGGGTGTCAAACGCCTGAGGCTGTGTTTTTTTTCCTTTTAACTGCTGCCAGGAAATTGTATGCCAGGCTTATCGCCTCTATGTCACCTGTCCAATTTGACGGTAGCGTTCCACATTCATGTAACACGGGTTCCAGTCTTCCAGTTAGAATTAATCACGGGTGCGTGTAACTTATAATCGAAATCACGCCATCGTGGCTTGGTTTTTTATGGGACGCCTATTTTTGGTCGACATTTTCGACGGAAGACAAATTTGACTTTAATTGGACGTGGGCTGTTCAAGGGGAAATACTTAAGGGTTACAATGATAGACTTGGACATGTCTTTTACTATTGAATTTTAATACCAATTACGTTTTCTAATTTGCTTCGGATTGGCTGTAATTACTTGTGGTCTATTTGTATTAGTCACGAGTTTTGATCAGAAGATCGTGGGTTAGACGTTTACAGGTGTAACCAAGTTGATATCAAATTACAATCAACATCTATTTAACTTCCCAAACATCTTTGACACTGTTAATTTTTCAGAAATACCAAATATTTACTTTATTATTCAAAGCCAAAAAATAGGAGACTATTTCGTTCTTTCAATGGCCTTTCTGAAACCCAAAGCGTTCGGTTCTCAGTTGGCTTAGATCCCCAATCCCTCACGCCTCAACAAACAGATGTGGACAGAGAAAATAAACGAAAAAACATTTGTCGATATTATCAAAGCAATTTTGGTTATCAGATCAATTTTGGCTTCAGAAAAAGAAATATATACCAAATTATACAAATCGATCAAAATGTATTCTAATATGAACTTTTTGATGCCTCTTTTCGTCTATTGTTTGTTTTCTTATAATTTTCGGTTTTGCCTCATCTCACAAAATATTGAAAATATATAATAAATATTAATAAAACTTGGTACGACACCCGCTGTCCCAAGCATGTCTAAATATAAGATTTTTCTTTCGTTATTCCGTACAAAACGTTATCTAGACATCACATATGTACTAACACATAGGTCTATTTTGATATTTGAGGTGTAGAAAAGCTGGATAAAAGTGGTTTATATTCTACGACAAGGGTTTAGGATTCCAGTGCGTGTTAGCTAGACACACTAGATTCCCTTTCTTATCTTTAGATGATCGGTTGTTTATGACAACCCTTATCCACAACATGGTAGAGGTAAAAAAAATACTTCAGTTAACTATTTATGTGTACTAAGTGTCTAATATAGATTGACTTAAGGTTTTTGTATACATTTAACTTATTTTTGTAACAGAATTTATTTCCTTTTTGTAAACGAAATATAATTATTTCCTTAAATAACATTTTGAGAACACAACTAAAAGTCGTCAACAAAAATGTTTATTCCCTTAATTCAAGATAATGACGCTCATTTCATAAAGGGTTTCCCGGAAGTTTTCAACGGCAGCCCTACCTTGAAAAGCCCATACCCCGTAATTCTCTTGATCATTTTTTATTTCCGCGCCAAAACACCGTCCCGCGTCCCGTCCGATGTGTTTCTCTTTTGCCTCATAAAAATAATGGGCTGGGTTCACTGGAGTACCAACCATATTTGCGAACTAGTTCATCTAGTACAGCTTGACAAACAAAATTTCTTTTTTATTTGAGAACAGAATATTATATGTTTTTAAATAATGCTCAAGTGTTATAACTCCCACTACTAGTATTATGGTATGGACGGATAAGCCTCCCCATAAGAGGGACTCCTCCATGCAAAGTATATTTTTATTACGAAGCCATAAAAAACGACGATCCCTTAAAAAGCCACTGAACCTTGACATTTAAAAACTATCTTTCGAATTTGGAATAAAAATAGAACGCCGGATCAAAATATTAGTACAAAACCCGTAATCTAAGCAGACAAGCTCATTAATACACAGCTCACTTACCACCAAGTTTGTAGAACGACCAGAAGGCCTTTCCCATAAGTAACCATCCCTCAAAATGATCTCGCATACCACAGCCAATTTACTCTGTGCCATCTGGCTTACAAGATGGGCAAAAGGCACGGTAACGATGTCGTCACGATACCCTGTATCTGTTTTCCCACTAGGACGGTAATACATACATACATACATATAATCACGTCTTTATCCCTAATGGGGTAAACAGAGCGTGAACGACCTAAACAGAGGTCGTTCCGCCACGTATGACAAATTTTTGAGGGTTGTTTAAGATAGATTTGTAGGTATATTGCTGTAGTGACAGGTTGTCAGCCCATCGCCTAAATTGCAATATAATGAAACCCTCTGATTCCTTAGCTGGTTTTTACAGCATGCCCGGGAGGGAATGCAGCTGGCACATTCTATGTTTTCCTCTCGCTCCCAGTCCAGCATGGAAGAACTAGGCCGGTAATACCGTCGACAATATCGTCCACATAGTTCCACACTAAGCGCACACACACACGCGCAAACTACGTTCGTATACAAAACACAAGCAGTTTTGCAGACCATTGACGATGCCGTTGGAAATCCATGCTGGGCTGTTGCCGTGGCTTTGTCGTGATGGCAAGTGGAAAAGCGTGCCATATATTTTCATTAGTTTTAATATATTATGTCTTCCACGATAGCTTGACGTTGCCGTTGTCGTGGACGTGCCGCCTAGTGGAAACCCACCCATCTGGCCTACAAGATGGCTATTGGCTACCCTATTTTGACGTGGCTTTATGAAGTTGTGACGTGTAAAGGCTCTTGAGGACAATAGGCTCTACAGAATAGATAGGAAAGATCAATCGCTTAGTTTGTAGCTTTAATCGATACTATTAATAATATTGCGGGTGAAAGGCGATTACGGAAGGAGTTTTATGTTGGTAAATAAGTATGTTTTAGTCTTTAACGAAGCATTATTCCATGCTAGAATGGATAAAGGCGTGATTTTATGTATGTATGTATGTAGAATGGGAGTGATAGAAAAATATGGAATCTGCCAGCTGCATCTCCTCCCGGGCATGCTGCAAAAACCAGCTAAGGGATCCGAGGGCTTTTGTACATTGCAATTTAGGCGATATGCTGACAACCAGTCACTGCAGTAATTTTGTCAGACGTGACGGACTACCTTCGTCATTTTCATTTTCGATGTTAAGTCATTTTTGCTCTGCCTACCCCATTAGGGATAAGGCGTGATTTTAATCATCAATAATCAAAATCAATAATTTATGGAGCAGGAAGATCATCAATGTTCTAATTGGAATCACTTTTCTGTGTATGGCAAATTTTGATTTATAAAGCAGCCGTGTATGGCGGTTGTCATGCAGATAATTGTCTAAAAATATGTAAACTACCACAACTACATACCTAAAAGAAATATTTTTTTGTGATACGCAGGTACAAATCCAGCTTTTTTGTTTAGATATTTTATTTCCAAATATCATAAACAAAATAACCGAGATTTCCGCTAAAATGTTTGCTTACAATGAGGCAATTTTCGGCGGTTTTTCGCAAAAACATTCCTTTTCGGTTATACAAGCGGATATAATGGCACGACCTTCGTTATACTTTGTACTACAGTAGCTCAAAATAAAATCTTTTGTTGGCTAACCCTCATTCTAAACAGCCATTCCGTTTAGGGCTTGTTTGCGCCAAAACCTATCAACTTTCTTCTAAAACAAAATTCCTTTCCACGAAATATCCGAGAGACCTTAAACGGATTTGCTCGCAGAAGGAAAATAGAAGGTTTCTGCGAAAGAAGCAATGTAGTTTGCGCTCGTAAGTAATTTTTGACATGCCGTGGAATGGTGAAGATGATAGATGACGCAACAAAACACCTTCCATGTGGATGAGGGAAGGACTTAAGCGGGGTAGATTAATTAGAACAGTCATCCATACTTTGGGGTGGTAAAGTGTCTACCTTCTATTACGGGCTTAGTAATGAATAAGTATGGCTGAACCATCTCACAATAGTGTAAGGCTCCAAAGTTAGACCGCACATACATACATACACATACATACATAAAATCACGCCTTTATCCCTTACGGGGTAGGCAGAGCGTTAAACGCCAGAAATTGAGGGCAATTTTAGATTGTAATGTGTATTGCTAATGTGTAGTGACAGGTTGTCAGCCCATCGCCTAAATTACAATACACTGTAACCCTCGAGTCCCTTTTGCTGTCTTCTACAGCACATAGTATTATATTATCTGTGGCCGCACTAACAAGTAGCTGCAGCGGAGCGGCGCCGTGCCGCACCGCGCTTCTCAGTTCAGTGATTCGCGATTCAGTGCCGCTTCAATGCAGTACATCTCATTTTTTATAAAAATAATCATTTGTCGCTCAGTGACGCGCCGTGCCGCGTCTCGCCGCGCAAGCTACGTCCTAGCGCGGTCTAACCTTTAAAGTGAAACTTCTGGGGCGAACGCGGTCCATCGTCAACTCTATCTACGTAGGTTACCACTGTTCTAGCTAGACTGGTGTTAAGATTTTTTTAGTTATTGTCATAAAAATATAAAACCATATTTTTTATTAAAAATTATAATCAATTTTAAAATTTTATTGCTTCAGTCTGATCAAAAACTAACCATCGAATGTCGTGTTCGTTTATAACGAATGGCTAGATATAAAAATTTACACCCCTCTTGTAACTTGCACTACAAGATGGCTGTCACGCCATGTTTACACCAAAATGTCGTGTTGAATATTGAATTTTGAGTTAGCTCGCGTTAAGTGAAGTTGTAGGAACGTTGTTGGGCTCGGGGAGTTGTCTAACCTAAGATATTGTGGTGGTTTCGGTGGCTCCAGGAGTTTTACGTACATGTGGGACCGTGTATGATTTATATTTTCGTTGAGTGAGGTGCCATTATTTCATGGGCTCCTGGTTCTTCTTCATGATGTCTTGTAGGAATTTTGTGGGCTTTACTTGGAAGTTATCTAAGATATTTGTGGTGATTTCGGGGGCCTGGGTGATGTTTTCGGTTTAGTCGAGTAAGGTGTAAGGTGTCATTTTCTCTTAGTAGTTCTCCATTATTAATTTTCACCAATTTACGTTCACATAATTCTATCTAAGGTTAGGTAGCTATTTTTTTTTTTTTTGTATAAACCACGTAAAGGATAAAAGCTGAATGAACAGGGCGTGCAAGTGTTGGGGCACGTCTGGCACGATGTTAAGTGTGCCATGGTTTACAATGCAAAAAAAACAGTCGTCATCGGAGCTAGCCGAAAACCCCCACCAGACAATATGGCCTTGTGAACATTACTTCATCGAAAATATTGCAACGCTCTTAATATGAAGACGATTCTTGCGTTCTTTGAGTTGATACCGTGAAACCTTACATCTTTGCCCACATTTTTGGATTTTTTTGTTTTATTTCAAAAAATATCAGCCTTTATTTGATGGCTGCTGAAGCTTTAAATGACACTCTATGCAACAAATAAACTGTCAAAACCAGATGATATAATTCCAAACAAATGCTGAAAAAAAAAGAAACAGACGCGGGCAAAGTTATCTCCACTTCCTTACATCTTTGCCCAACCTAAATTTCTCAGCAACTATAAGCTTTATGACTGTGATTTTAAGATATATTGTTAGCAAACGGGCAAAATTGTATACCATTACCATTTCAAATCCAATAGTATTCTATTTTAAGTTTTAACATTGGTGGGCAATGTTATCATCTCATTTAGTCACACTTTCATACTAAAGGATTAAAGGTGCTAGGGCTGTGCATCAGATAAAAGGATCTGTTGTTGAGGAGAAAATTCTGCAACCAAAAACTTAATGTTGAAACTTAATTAACTTAATCTTTATGTAAAATAAATATATATTTGTCGGCCATTTTCATTTTCAATGTGTTTTCGGTTATCAAATTCATATGTAGGTACTTTTTCGACGCTCATAAGTTAAAGGAAAACATCGTGAGGATACCTGCAGGCAACTTTGAATAACTTTCAACGCAGGGAACGTCTATATAAAGGTACCTACCACATTATATTTTTTTACCTCATTTTATTTTTTTCAGAAGTGGCAACCCTTGTACCGTTTATGAGCTGGGCAAAGTTGTCCACCCTCACTCTATAAAAGTGCTTACTACATTGCCCACACAATTTTCTCGCATACTGAGGCGAGTGTAAGAAGGAGGCCATGATTAAAAGCAGCAACAATTAATGCACTACACGTAATTAATAATAGATTTTAACTGCGCAGCGGTTTTCGAAAATGCGGGACGCAAAACTCCAACAAAATTTTGGCACCACTCACGACACTGCAGCTTTGACGGTGACTGACAGATGACTGAATGAAGTTAGCCACGATTGTAGTAGTCAGTGTTGCCAAAAAGATATTCTAGTTTTCCATAGACACCACAAAAAGTTGTTATTTGTTAAAATAAAACTTCTAATGGTAGTTTTAGTTAATTTTCGTGTTTGGGCAAAGATGTGCGCCATGGGCAAAGTAGTAAGGTTTCACGGTAACAAAATAAGTTATCAACAAAAAAAAGACAATAGGAACCAAAATTTTAATAGGTACTCCTGAATAGCCATTCCTTTCACGCCTCATATAATAAACCAACAACCAACATAAACTATAGTTGTTAGGATTTTACTGGTTCTACAAGTTTTGCATATGGAGGAATGTAACTTTCCAGTTGGTTTATTGTACCCCCGGGGCGGGAACAGATGCTCAACTACGAGTATACCGGGTGTAAAGGACAGCTTTCCGCAGACTGATAGGGATTGTTTAGTCAATGAAACTGAACAAGTTTTACAAAGAGATTCATTATTTCAGGAAATTAAACAAAATGGCTTCCCCATACAATTTTTTCTGGTCATTTTGCATTGAGATACCAATAATGTATTTCCTAAAAATCCTGTTGAAAGTTGTTCAGTTTTATTGACTGAGTAACCCCTGTCAGTTCGCATGAAGCTGTTCCTTACACCCTGTATATGCAGATAGCAGTTGAATTTGTTGAATAAAGTGCAGAATGGTTGAGGTGCAGGTAAAGTAATTTTATTTTGTTTCCTCAAAGGGGTCGTGTGAGGGTGAATGGTGCGAAATGTTTGAGTTTTTTGATAATTTTAACGGAATTAAAAAAACAGGTCAAGACAAAGCAGCGGAATTTAAGGATTAGAAAGATCGAGTAAACGATGCACTCAATATTTTGGAAGCATTGAAAAAAAACTATTTAAAAATTCAAGCCAAAATTTCAGTTCTAAAAATCCGCACAAAAAAAGCAAGACGTACTTTACGTCCGGGAGTTCTCGATATCTCGATAAAACAACGTTTCGTAGATTGCGAGTCGAACCCTCGAAAGTAGTGTTGCCAAACAATCGACAGTACAACAATCGATTATATAACAAAATCGGTAGTTCTATCGATACAGTACAATTTTTAGAAAAATTGATTAGCAACAATACGAGTACTAACGATAGTATAGATAGGTTAGTCAATATCAAAGAGCAATAGTATCGTTAGTATCAAAACATTCGATTGAATCTTATTTACAAACGAATGATACTATCGACAATATTGTTTGTTATCAAAACTATTTGGTCAAACACGGCAATCGTTAGGTACTATACTATAGATACATACATACATATAATCACGCCTTTATCCCTCATGGGGTAGGCAGAACGTAAACGACCTAATCAAAGGTCATTCCGCCACGTCTGACAAAGTGTTGAGGGTTATTTAAGATAGATTTGTAGGTATATTGCTGTAGTGACAGGTTGTCAGCCCATTGCCTAAATTGCAATAGACTAAAACCCTCGAATCCCTTAGCTGGTTTTAACAGCATGCCCGGGAGGAAATGCAGCTGGCACATTCTATGTTTTTCTCTCGCTCCCAGGCCAGCATGGAAGAAAAGAAACAACTATAGATAGTAAAACAAAGAACTATAGATAGTAACTTATAATAATAGTCCTCCAACTGATTTTCGGTGATGGCAGCCGATCTCCTAGTTTTTAGTGTCCATGTGTTTGCGCTACACACAGGTCACAGGTGCACTCTCCATTCCTTCAATATCTTATTCTGATGGGACAGATTGACTGACATAACCAGAGAGATATCAGGCCTAGGACCTATTTGCATGTCCGACAGCATGGATCATCTCACTTTTCGGACAATTTGTTGATCAGCGTGAAACGTTGATACTTTGTCAATTTATCGCTATGTTTGGTTTTCCCCAGTTCAGTAAGGATATTAGGTACAGGCTGAATCACCTGATTGACAGAGAAGAAAAAAGATTTTGTGCTTCGGAGGGCACGTTAAGCCCGGACGTTATCTTTGATAGTGGTCGTTTCTCAAAACTATGTCAGAGGTCTAATACCTGTGCTACTAGGCAGTTTGGAGACTCTGACGTCAGGGTTCAATTGGTCGTTGTTCGACTCGAGAATCCACTAGCTAAGAAAAAGAAGCCTGCAATGAAACTAATGATGCTATCGTAACTATCGATACTATATATTTATTTGTACGAAAACAATCGATAGCTATCGATAAGGCAACACGAGCAACACTACATTAAAGCTCGAGGATTTTATATCCTTTATGATTCCATATTTATGCCGTTCGCCAAAATCGTTGGCAACTGCTGCTGTCTTAACTCTTTGCTGGGTGAGTTGCTGTTCAATAAAGGATTCGGGAAATATAAAACAAAGGCATTTAGGATTTTTCCATGCTGGCCTGGGAGCGAGAGAAAAACATACAATATGCCAGCTGCATTTCCTTCCGGGCATGTTGTAAAAACCAGTTAAGGGATCCGAGGGTTTCAGTTTATTGTAGTTTTTGCGATGGGCTGACAACCTGTCACTACAGCAATATACCTACAACCTATCTTGAATAACCCATAAAACTTTGTGCGGCGGAACGACCTTTGTTTAGGTCGTCTACGCTCTGCCTACTAGGAATAAAGGCGTGATTATATGTTTGTATACATTTTGTATTTTATATTTTTTTAGCAAGTTATCGCCGAACTCAGTTATTTAGAAAAATTTAAACAGATTTTCAATGGCCTGCTTTGTGCATAGATTGAATGATCATCTTCTCAAAAGATATTATAGAATCTTCAATAATAACATCTTGCTTTTATAATTAAAATATATCTACAGTATGTTGTTTAATATTATCAAAGAGACTAAAATGTATCCAAGAATTTTCATTATCTCTAAGAATTCAATGATGTTGTAAGAGAAATTATCAGCCAACTATTTTCTCCCTTATTTCCCATCGAAGCTAGAATATTCACTAAGGCTTTTCCACTATACTTCGTGTACAAAGAAGAGCGAACTAAAAGCAACGGATCTAGTTAACAATACGAAAATACATCAACAACTTAAGGGATTCCGTCTTATTTCGGCCTCTGAAACCTTCTCCTTCGCGTTGGGCAAGGAAACAAGTAAGAAGCGATTTTCATAAATTCTAACTGGAAAAAAATGTTTGCAGTAACTTCATCATCTCCCTAGCCTTATCCCGATCTTACGGGGTCGGCTACCTTATCTAAGGGATTGAACGAGGGTACTGGTTTTTACACTGAGCGACTGCCATCTGACCTCCGCAACCCAGAAGGGAAACCAGACCCAATCCTAGATTAGATCAGAGTTTTTAAGCCGCCAATGCTTAGCACTGGCCTCTGATATGGCTTAACGACTAATATCTACGGTATGAAACGATATTAACCGGGACCAACGGCTTAACGTGCCTTTGCAGTAACTTATGGTGACAAAAATTCAAAAATACCATGAAACATAAATCTAAAGAGCTTCAATACAAAATTTACAGTCAAGTGTTATAATTTTCCTAAATAAATTTGCCATACAAATATTTCAATTTAAAACGGTGCCAAACATGACGGTACGGCATGAAACGATTTTTTTTCGTCATCTATCTATGTTTATTTCATTCTTTCTTTCCCTCTTTCATTATTTCAACTACTCTTTCCATCTTCTTCCTTTTTTCTTTCCATCAAGTTTCTTGGCTACTCAATGTCTCTCCTAAATCCTCTGCCTCCTAATCTTGCTCCGCTGGTTTCGTACCCTCATCCTTAAACACAAACATTAGTCTAGCTCCCAACTTATCCGCGGGCTTTTACTGCGCAACCATTGTGAGAGACTCAGGACCTCTTGGCTCGCTCTTCACACCCAAGCGTCCCAAACAGTAACCACGCTTTAAGATAACATCTAATTCTTGTGGATACGGACTGTTCTTAGGTGCATTATGTGGGTCGAGGTAACCTGTACGTAGCAAGCTTGTGCAAGAACAGTTTCACTCAAAGCTGTGCTGTTTTACATCAAGTATTAGAGACATTTGAAAAAAAAAGCACATTGACCTTAAAGATCAGTGCTTGCGGATATAATTAAATTTATAAGTATATTATTAAATTTATAAGTCCAGGAAAATTACAAATACAGAATTTTTTTTTTTTTACGCAGATAGGGATACATCTATGGAATGAACAGATAAGAATTATCAAAGAAACGTTGCCTATGAAAATAAAACAAAATCTGTGCTTGGCAATCTCAGGCTACCACATGCAATTTAAATCTAAATTTCATTTGAACTCAGAGTTTGAATGTAGATCACCACACAATTAAATAAACGATTGTCTTCCATTTCAAACTTCTGCAAAAGTTTGTAATAAATGGGCACCCTACTTTCTCTACATGCATTTGAAGAAGAGAAATGTCAAAGCTGTCTCTTCAAGCAACCAGATCTATGGAAGCATTGTGCTCATACAATACGTCTTCACATTGTGAATAATTGTTCAGGAAATTTCCCATTGTCAGATCTGTAATTATCATAAATCCTTAAATATTCTCGCCATATCTGTTCCACATAATTATACGACTGCCCAAAAAGATATTCTGATGTTTTATAGGTTCATGTAATGTATAATATGAAAGAAAGAAAATAATAATTTCGTTTCTGGTAGGACTTGAAACTGCGTCTCGTCGAATGCCGGTCCATTACTCAACCAAATGAGCTACAGAAACGGTAGTGGGAGTGACGAATTTATCATAGTCTTTCTATGCACACGTCATAGCGGCGTTAGCGACATCTATTATCATTTTAAGAAATACATAGGGCTTGACCAGTCCAAATTAAGCTTGAAATTTAAGTCAATAATGATATCGTCTCACTTTTTACATATAGGAGTGTGAGGTCTTCCATTATGGCCAGGGAGCGAGAGAAAAACATAGAATTTACCAACTGCATTTCCTCTCGGCATGCTGTAAAAACCTGCTAAGGGACCCGAGGGTTTCAGTATATTGTAATCTAGGCGATAGGCTGACAACCTACTACTGCAATTTACCTACAAATCCATCTTAAATAACCCTCAAAACTTTCTCAGACGTGGCGGAACGACCTATGTTTAGGTCGTTTGCGCTCTGTCTACCCTATTAGGGATAAAGGTATGATTATATGTATGTATGTATTGTGAGTCTTAAAATTACTCAAAGTTCTTGTAATGTTTGTAGATGATTAAGACTAAATGCTGTTACAATATTCAAATCACCGTTTTCCAAAATTAACCGTTATTCAAATTCAAAAACAGAACAAAGGATCTTCCACGTGTGTTCTAACTCGCAAGTTCTCGAGACGCCTCTCTAATATAATAGCTGAACCATACACTCGCAGTAAAGGAGTTTCCTTGCGTTTGTCGCGTTCTGTTGTTGCTTCGTAGTATGTGTAATAAACTATAGGAGTTTTGTGTTTATGCTTAGTCTTGTTGTCGGTGTATTTTGCGTTTTGTTAGTGCGTATTTTCTTAATGCAAGATTGTCGAATAGCGTCATTGAGCGTAATCTAGCAAACGATCTAGGTACTTATAATAATAGTAAGGATAAAAGAATTTTAGAATAATACTAAAAACAAGAATAGGTATCTTTCATGCTGGCCTAGGAATCTTCCATGCGGGCCTAGGATCTTCCATGCTGGCTTAGGATCTTCCATGCGGGCTTAGGAGCGGAGGAAAATCATTGAATGTGCCAGTTGCATTTCCTCCCAGGCGTGCTGTAAAAATCAGCTAAGGGCTCTTATCCGATAATATCAGAGGGTTTCGGTATATCGTAATTTAGGCGATGGGCTGACACCCTGTCACTACAGCAATATATCTACAAATTAACATAAAATCTTAAATAATCCTCAAAACTAAACGACGTTTGTTTAGGTGGCTTACGCTCTGCCTACCCCATAAGGGATAAAGGCGTGATTATATGTATGTATATATAAGATACTTCAGAAGTTTTAAGCCATAAATAATTTAGGAGATCGTATGTCATGTTAACACTTCGTAATGTAATTTTTAAACTCTTCTTAAAAATCATCCAAGTTAAGGACCTTGTCGTAAAATGACAAAATGTATTAATACCTAATTATGAAAATACAATACAATACAAAATTCTTTATTGCACAAAGAAACACATACAACAGAAATAAAAAGTAACAAACGTGACAGTACAATATAGGCGGCCTTATTGCTAAAGCAGCAATTTCTACCAGGCAACCTTTGGGTATATAAATTGTACAAGCAGAAAGCGGGATAGTCCATAATACTACATATAATACTTACATACATACACATACATAAGTCACGCCTTTATCCCTTACGGGGTAGGCAGAGCGTTTAACGCCTCGTAAAGGCGCTTTCACCACGTCTGACGAAAATTGAGGGCAATTTTAGATTGTAATATGTATTGCTATAGTGACAGGTTGTCAGCCCATCGCCTAAATTACAATACACTGTAACCCTCGAGTCCCTTTTGCTGACTTCAACAGCGTGCCCGGGAGGAAGGGCAGCTGGAAAATTCTATGTTTTTCTATCTCTCCCAGTCCAGCATGGAAGTAATATAATACATAGACAATATTAACTCACTATTAAATAAATATTTCAATAAAAAATACTGATACATATCTTATGATAAATTAGTACATAATATATGCTACATAAGATAGGATACTCTATGTTATATATCAGAGAAATTGGTAGATAGAATATCATTACATATACTTACTTAAACGATACTTATGAATCAGACAGCTACACATTAGACAGCTACACATGAAAATAGATACATAACTTGGAAGGTGTCACGTTTTCCTGTCCAGGAACACTGCTGCTACAAGCTTAAAACCTTACATTCCAACTATTTAATAGACCAAACTCACAGAGTACTATTAATACCAAACCCTTAGGTAGAACAAAACGGCTTCAACAATTTGTCAAATTCATATCGTCCTTCAAATAGCACAGCTTTACCACTAAATATTATGTTATTAACTAAATTGTGCTTAAAATATGCCTGAACATTTTCGCTATGAAATCTTTTAGGCCTGTAATTATAATCATCACTTGAGACTGACCGCGAATTTGGGTTCGTATCAGAAATCTCATTTCAGTACATAACGGCTTGTCAACACCATACTTAATATTGCTCTCAATGTTGAGATCGCTTTATAAATACGAGCCTAAGTCATATAATATGATATTACTTAGTCTTAAGTGGAGGCTTTGCGTTTTGTTTGCGTATAATAGATTTCAGAGATGTTCACTTGTACATGAATTTTCAACGGATTAAGTATTCTATTCAACATTCTAATGGTCTGCTTTAAATGTGTGTGAAAATGATTAGCTATTTAACCATCTCTAAAGATTATTATTTCGTAGAATTTTGATTTCACATAATGATACATACATAAATATAATCACGCATTTATTGCTAATGGGGTAAGCAGAGCGTCAACGACCCAAACAAAGGCCGTTGCGCCACGTCTGCCAACTATTAAAGGGCCATTTCAGATAGATCTTAGTATTGCTGTAGTGACATGTTGTCAGCCTCTCGCCTTAATTACAATTCACTGTAACCCTCGAATCCCTAAGCTGGTTTTTACAGCATGCCCGGGAAGAGATGCAGCTGGCCTATTCTATGTTTTTCTATTGCTCCCAGTCCAGCATGAAAGACACGTAAATAATGTGCTTAAGATTATTTGCTATGCTGGACTGGGAGCGAGAGAAAAACAGAATGTGCCAGCTGCATTTCCTCCCGGGCATGCTGTAAAAACCAGCTAAGGGATCCGAGAGTTTCTGTATATTGCAATTTAGGCGATGGGCTGACAACCTGTCACTAAAGCAATATACGAACAAATCTATCTTAAATAACTCTCAAAACATTGTCAGACGTGGCGAAACGACATTTATTTAGGTAGTTTACGCTCTGCCTACCCCATTAGGGATAAAGGCGTGATTATATGTATGTTTGTATGTAGATTATTTAATAGTACTAGTAATGTTCATTTGGTGAGATATAGTTACTTTTAAAATAAAGGAGGCTAGCATTTTGTAAAAAAATATATTTAAATGTCTCCTCCATTTCTCATAGTATCATTGTCTAATCAATTTTAAATAGGGTGTTTATACATATTACACATAATTTCTTTATCAACAGATCTACATAATTATAGGACTTTCAAAACATTATACCATTGATTAGACAAGGACACAAAGTCAACGCTGTCCCACGATCAAATTGCCTGTAAAAAAAACCGGAACCGCTTTTAAGAGGTCAATGGCCCACCTGCGGGACCAAAAGGGGCGATAACTCGGTCGCGCCGTCCAATTGATATATGTGCCCCGAAGAGTTTTTACCCAAACGTACCCCTGATAAATCTGTCAGGTGCCCCAGTTTTTTGTGCACCGAATTTTGATATGTATTCCGTCTGGCATAAGGTCGGTGATAGCAGATATACATCAACTTGATTTTATGAGATCACTGGAGTGATGACTATGGTTCAGCAGATAGATTACTGTCCAAACAGAAGTTATTATATTGAGTTTCTTTATGTTACATTTTGAATCAAATTTTGTAAATGGATCGGCAAAACTAAGTTTATTTTTAATTTTTGTATTTCCGATTTATTTATCTCCGTCAGAGAATACTGTAAAACTTGGCACACATAGTGATATTTTTTGTTTTTTCACACAAAAATATAGAAACCAAAAGAAATATGAAAAGAGAAACATAATTTGTGTTCACTAGTAGACGCTAGTAGTAATGCCAACGGATAAACAAAACAGGTGTTTTTTTCTGTTATCATCATCATCATCATTTCAGCCCTTTGTTTATTAATTATAATATAATTCTTCCATGCTGGACTGGGAGAGATAGGAAAACATAGAATGTTCCAGCTGCCTTTCCTCCCGGGCATGCTGTAGAAGTCAGCAAAAGGGATTCGAGGGTTACAGTATATTGTAATTTAGGCGATGGGCTGACAACCTGTCACTACAGCAATACACATTACAATCTAAAATTTTCCTCAATTTTTGTTAGACGTGGCGAAAGCGCCTTTCACGAGGCGTTTTATGCTCTGCCTATATATCCCGTAAGGGATAAAGGCGTGATTTTAGTATGTATGTATGTTGTTTATTAATGAAAAAAAAAATTCAATGAAAATATTTTCAGAACGACAGTAAACCTCTCCAAGTAGCTTACTTTATTTCATAATTATATATTGCAGAAAACAAGCTATTCGTAATAGTTTATGAAAACTGAAACACAAGTATTTCATAACACATGACTGAATCCAGAAATCATACAAACCAAATGTTTCTAAAAGACAAAGCTTCGGCTGTGAATGCCTAGATTAAACTACGAGGTCAAAAGCTTCTCTAAAAACCCAAAAACAAACTAAAGTTTATTTTTGTTCAGAACCAATTTTTGCTGTGTCCAACAATAACCAAATTCCCATAGGCTATCGTTTCGCTGTTAAATGCCATTTCGCGACAAATAAAAACCAGCCAGTGTTTTATCTTTGCCAGGATTTTATTCATGTTGTTCTGTTTTTGTTTCAGGTATGTGCGAGAGAATAAAAGAGCGCCTAACATTTTAAAATATTGACGCAGTATCATTACCTGCCCGTGATGTTGTCGGGTAAGCTTAGTTATTAGTTGTAATACTATTTACACAAACGTAAGATTTTTTTATTCCATGCTGGCCATGCGCTCCAAGCGAGTGAAAAACATATATAATGTGCCAGCTGCATTTCCTTCCGGGCATGCTGAAAAAACCAGCTAAGGGATCCGAGGGTTTCTGTTTATTATAATTTAGACGATGGGCTGACAACCTGTCACATACATACATGCATACATAAATCACGCCTTTATCCATTACGGAGTAGGCCTGTCACTACAGCAATATACCTACAAATCTATCTTAAATAACCTTTAAAACTATTGTCAGACGTTGAGAAATGTCAATTTGTTAGGTTATTTGCGATCTGCCCATTAGGGATAAAGGCGTGATTATATTATGTATGTATGTAAGACTTTTTTTGGACAATTTATTTCAACCACAGAATAAATGCAGGCGCTGGGAGTTAGGGTGTCAGCGACTTCTCTAAGCAGAGGTCTTATCGATAATTTCATTCAAAATTCGATGATTCAATTCTATACTTAACAAAAACCTATTTAAGTTTTCGTGGCAGGATTTGAAATTTGACTTTGTTCCTCGTTTTGAGATTGAGTATAATCTAACTGTCTGTATTCATTATAACATTCTGATTAGCTTCTTTCTGGATTCGAATCTAACGTAGGTATATTTGTTTGTTGCTCGTAAAGCAGATCTAAGGCCCGTATTTATAAACAGCACTTGAGAATGAAAGCCAGTTTGAGACCGTATCAGAAATGTAATTTCAGTACAAAATTACCTGTCAAATCCATACTTAATATTGCTCTCAGTTTTGAGATCGCTTTATGAATACGAGCCTAAGAGTCCTATACTCATTATAAGATCTATTGTGGACCGTCTAAACCTCGAAAGCTTTATCGTATTCAAGAAAATTCCATTTCCATCACCCTCGACAACAAGGACTTCCATTCAAGCTATTCTAGTCTATCTGGATCCTTGTGGAAAATCAATCCTTCTGCCCGTCAATACAGCGGCTCTGGCAGTCAAACCACTGGATTTACTGCTGCACTGTAAATTACATACATGCATATAATCACGCCTCTATCCCTAATGGGGTAGGTAAAGCGCAAACTCCCTAAACAAAGATCGTTCCGCCGCATCTGACAAAGTTTTGAGGGTTATTTAAGATAGATTTGTAGGTATATTTATGTAGTGACAAGTTGTCAGCCCATCGCCTAAATTACAATATACTGAAACCCTCAGATCCCTTAGCTGGTTTGTACAGCATGCCCGGGTGGAAATGCAGCTGCCACATTCTATGTTTTTCTCTCGCTCCTAGTCCAACATGGAAAAACAATACACCGACGCCTTATATCCGTTGTAGGTATGCAGTGCCGAATAGAGATTCTATGTGATGGTTTAGATCCTTTATATCCATTATAAAACAGCTTCCTAGACAAAGATTCGAAGGTTTTACGTGTATTGGGTAATTTGGAAGATAATTTCTGATATGACCTTTAAATCCTGTTGTTTTTAACGATCCCAAAAATGGCTATTCACAAACCTTGATGTTTTGTCTAGCATGTGAAGGATAAAAGCGTGACTGAAAATCCATCCTTCTGTCAGTCAATACAGCAGCGCTGGCAGTCAAACCGCTGGATTTACTGCTGCACTGTAAATTACACCGACGCTTAATGTTCATTGCAGGGATGCAGTGTCGAATAGAGATCTCTCTCTGTTATCTGATGATTTTAATTAAACATTTAGATTGAAGTGAAGACGATATTTTTTATACTGTTCTTTTTTCTTTTTCCATCTATCTTAAATATCGATGTAGTATTTTTTACTGTTACACAATAAGCTTATGAAAAGGAAAGTCTAAAATAATAAAAAAAAACAGTTTTTGTTCATTAAAAAAAAAATACTATCAAAAAGCTTCAGTCTTATGAATACAATAAAAAATATGCCTTGGACCTTATCAGGTCAGATCACAGCATCGTTTTTAAATTGATTTATTTCAGCTTCTGTTCAAATTTAGACAAAAACCATGTCTACAAAGTTATTAAGTTCACCGATCACTATCTAGATATCTTTCTTCTTTCATCACTGGCGGGAGGGAGAACGGTAGCCCTTGCAGTCAATTAAGACCTGAATCTTTTTACTTAATTAAATTCAGATCACTGCCTTCCCTATCTCCACCAGTCCAAACTGGCAGCGCAGTGGAAGCAATTAAACTAGTAATTGTGGGTCCAATGCAGTAACATTGTTGAAAATGTCACTTTAGACAGCAATGGCGTGTTCTGTAGAGTTATTGTCTGTGAGATAGCTTAGGCTTCAAGCGCTTAAGCTGTGGACGAGCTAAATTCTAATGACTGAAATGGCTACGTCCGAATGGCCATTTGGCAGTCACTGTAAACAATGTAGACCGACATGTCTCGAATTTTCACCAAAGATTAACAAAATGTACATACATATATATAATCACGACTTTAACCTTAATAAGGTAGGAGGAGCGTAAACGACCTAAACAAAGGACGTTTCGTCATGTCTGGCAAAGTATTTAGGGTTATTTAAGATAGATATTGCTGTACTGTGAGGTTGTCAGCCCATCGCCTGGTTTTTACAGCATGCCCGGGAGGAAATGCAGCCATTTGGCAGTCACTGTAAACAATGTAGACAGTACTCTCTTGAATTAGCACCAAAGATTAACAAAATGTACATACATACATATAATCACGACCTTAACCATAATGAGGTAGGAAGAGCGTAAACGACCTAAACAAAGGACGTTTCGCCATATCTGGCAAAGTTTTTAGGGTTATTTAAGATAGATATTGCTGTACTGAGAGGTTGTCAGCCCATCGCCTTAATTGCGATATATCAAAACCCTCGGATCCCTTAGCTGGTTTTTACAGTATGCTCAGAAGGAGATGCAGCTGGCACATTCTAACGTTTTCTCTCGCTCCCAGGCCAGTATGGAAGAAACATGCTGACCTACCTACTTAAGAAATAAACCATATCATCATCACATCACAACTGCACTTCCGTCTTCTTTCATCATAGACAGGAGAGAAAACTCTAGTGGCTGCAGTCAATTAAGACCTAAATCTTTAAACTTAATTTAATTCAGATTACTGCCTTCCCTATCTCTACCAGTCCAAACTGGCAGCGCAGTGGATAGCGCGGAAGCAATTAAACTAGTAATTGTGGGTCCAATGCAGTAACATTGTTGAAAATGTCACTTTGGACAGCAATGGCGTGTTCTGTAGAGTTATTGTCTGTGAGAGAGCTTAGGCTTCAAGCGCTTAAGCTGCGGACGAGCTAAATTCAAATGACTGAAATGGCTACGTCCGAATGGCCATTTGGCAGTCACTGTAAACAATGTAGACCGACATGTCTCGAATTTTCACCAAAGATTAACAATATGTACATAAATATATATAATCACGACTTTAACCCTAATAAGGTAGGAAGAGCGTAAACGACCTAAACAAAGGACGTTTCGTCATGTCTGGCAAAGTATTTAGGGTTATTTAAGATAGATATTGCTGTACTGTGAGGTTGTCAGCCCATCGCCTGGTTTTTACAGCATGCCCGGGAGGAAATGCAGCTGGCACATTAAATGTTTTTCTCTCGCTTCCAGTCCAGCATGGACGAAACAAAATGGTACCAAACAAAACCACATAACTAAGTAATTCCCATAATAGCCACGAGTAGTCTACTGCATGACTTAGGCTCGTAATTATAAACAGCACTTGAGACTGACAGCAAGTTTGAGGTCGTATCAGAAATTTAATTTCAGTACAAAATTGCCAGAAAAATCTGTTCTTAACATCTTTGAACCTTGAGATCGCTTTATAAAGAGCCTTAGTGTTGTTTCCATACATACAATGCTTGTCAGGTGAATTGGTGAATTTACTGGGAGATTCTGACACCAGGGTTCATCGGGTCGATAGACTCGATACCCACTTGACAGAAGAAGCCTGGGAGATATTCAATGTTTATCCCATCCCATCACATGGGTTTGCGATGATGCTAATTTTATTCCGTCAACGTAGTTAGGTATTTATTTAAGAAAGTGCAGCAGCCGGTTTTTGTTGCACCTTTAGCACCACCCGGGGTCACGTGTAGGGTTTTTAAGGTAGTTCCTTCGGTTGTGGAGCAACATCGACCTGTGTCGACCACTATTAGAAACAGTGACCGGTACTGACGGCTTAATACAATACAAAATTCTTTATTGCACAAAGAAACACATACAACAGAAATAAAAAGGAACAAACGTGACAGGACAATATAGGCGGCCTTTTTCCTAAAGCAGCAATTTCTACCAGGCAACCTTTGGGTATAGAAATTGTACAAGCAGAAAGCTTAACGTGCCCTTCGTACCTTCAGCCTGCATTGTCCTAACTATACTGGAAAATATTATTTGTGATAAATTGACAAATATCAATCTCTGTGTGGACTGGGAATGGAACCCAGGACCTCCAGATCGTGAGCCCATGGCTCTGACCACTAGATCACGGAGGTAGATTACCTATAGAATTAAAGTTCTGACTCCTACAAGACAAACTAATGGTGTTGCAGTTAAATAGCGCCTTTATTGTCACATTGGGCTTAATTCAAGTTTCAACCGGCTAAACTAAAATTACAATATATCTGTCACTTTCAGACTAAAAACATTGGAAAAGGACAGGAAATCTTTTTTTCCGGTTTTTGATTTATAGTCGATGGGTGCGTTTTCTGTAATTTTTATCCGCCGTCATATGATATGGCGGATAAATTTTACAGAAATTCTTGGGAAACATGCTAATACGCGTCAATAACTAGCGGACGAAGTGTAAAACCATAGAGTATAAATCACCTGTCCTTTTTCAATTCTATTTTTTCGAAAATGACTGATAGATTTCAATTTTAATTTATTTATTTACTGTTTATTGTAGACAAGTAACATGAGAAAGATACACAAATACACAAGGAATAACGACACAACAGGTACAGCTTATTTCTACTAAGAAATTTCTTCCAGCTTACCTACGGAAGTGAGACTCAAAATTGAGCCTGTGGTTCTAGAATCAAGCCCATTGAAAATGTTTTTTTGCAAGTGGGCTCGCCCATACTATCTTGTTTGTCAGAACAAGCGACCGATGTGAACCTATTGTATGTTTCACATCGCTTTTTTGTTGAAAATACTACTTTACGATCTATTCTATATTGTGTATTGAACAGTAAAATAAAATTGTTATTTGCTTCAATATTTTAATAACTAAACTATTTGTTGTAGTTGTCAAGTCATAATATTTAGTTTTTACATACATACATACATATACTCACACCTTTATCCCTAATGGGGTAGGCAGAGCGTAAACAACCTAAACAAAGGTCGTTCCGCCACGTCTGACAAAGTTTTTAGATAAAAAGAAGATAGATTTGTAGGTATATTGCTGTAGTGACAGGTTGCCAGCCCATCGCCTAAATTGCAATACACAGGAAACCTCGAATCCCTTAGCTGGTTTTTACAGTATATCCGCAAGGAACTGCTGCTGGCACATTCCAGGTTTCTCTCTCGTTCCCAGTTCAGCATGAGAGAAATATGAATTTATGCAGAATATAATTTAGATATCAGATTTACTATATACTAGCATGAGCTCTTTTCACATCCCTCCGTAAAGAATCTTTTGTTGAGAAAATAATAAAAAAAAAAAAAAAAAAAAAAAATGTTTATTATCTCTCACACGTACATAAAAACAACAGTTCAAAAGATTGCTACATAGAGTGCAAGAGAACTTTGTGTCACCCGTGTTAAGTTTTTCGTGTTATTAAATAAGGTAAAATGGTTTTATTATAAGAGGCCACGACTGGGAACTTTATAATTAAAAATTATCCAATTATTTAGCAAGAAAAAGGTCTTTCATGACAATTTTTCGTCTAGGTATTGAAACAAGGTCCCTAAACCAGGTACTTTAAATAACAACCAAAAACAGTTGATTCATGAAACACCATCCAAAGCAGAAAATCCATTCCTTACCCTACAAAGTTGCCCCTAGTCCTTTACCAGTCTATTTCACATGGCATAAAGGAATCCAGACACAATAACGTACGACAAAATAAACGCAGTACTAACATCGCCGACTATTCATGGAAGCTAAAATAATAAAATTTACAACGTGCGCGGCTGCAGCAAAAACCCAGACTTTGTTAGCGAACTGCAATGAAAAGACGACGCGACTTGTTATTTTATATATGCCACGGTTAAACTACGAATAGGGTATTCTGAATAATGCCTGGGGCATGAAAACTTTGTATACAAGGGTTGGAAGTGCAGGGAAGCGAGCTCTTGTAGTGCTCCTCAGTGAATGCAATGTACCGCATGCACATCTTTAATGATTAATTAATTTAAAAAAAATATACTTAGACCGTATTGCATTGTTTATTGTAGATAATTTATAAAAAAAAAAACTATTAACAGTCGTGATTTGCCTTATGGTGCATCTTTGCTAATAAAACCATTCTAAAAAGTATAATTCAATATGAATTTTGTTTACGTAGACATTTTTCCAGGAGTAAAGTTATCAAATTGAATAGCGTATCTTTAAAGCAAAATTTAATTAAAATGGGTACAAAACTCTTCGTCTAACATTGCTACTTAGAATAAGACTTCCATGCTTAAAGCAGAAGTGCTTGCGCAAGAAACTTAGTCAAATTCGCTTGCATAATATCCGTGTCGATAAGGTTGCCTAATAGTTTAACTACAGGAACTTTGCGATTTGCCCAAACTTTGCATTGCACCTGTAACTTACACTGCATGTTTTGCCCCAGTCACAGAGCAACAGTAATATCTTGCAGAAGCGACACTAAGCTTAGCGTAGGTAGAATAGTTTCCTTAGTACTAACATTTCCCACGCGTGTTGAATCCCGCTTGTGAGGTTCAGAAATTTAAACCATATTATTATACTGGGGTACGAGGGTAGCGTTTATTTTCGTGTGGTAACAGAATATTAT
This sequence comes from Scrobipalpa costella, assembly GCA_949820665.1. Taxonomy (NCBI): domain Eukaryota; kingdom Metazoa; phylum Arthropoda; class Insecta; order Lepidoptera; family Gelechiidae; genus Scrobipalpa; species Scrobipalpa costella. The sequence goes on from OX463314.1 coordinate 1,230,148, forward strand.
TTTACTCGTAGCCTGCATGAGCTTAAAATAGAATGCTAAGTAGAAATGTGAATAAAGGGAGTAAAGGTTTAGAATACCAATTTCGGTTATTTTTAAATTATTAATACATTGAGGTTCAAACGCTGTGAAATTAAAATTATTTAATTTCATTATAAGCATAATTTCTAGTCCATAGAATGATTAAAAGGTCACTTAAATATTATTTTTGAAAAAAAAGAATCAAATAGTCAAAAAGCAAAATATCACAAAAGATTTTGAAAAGAAAGGTTGCGAAAAAAGGAAAAATAAAATCATATGTCAAACAAAACTCACATTCCCTTCAGTAGACGATTATGTCATCAACATAAAAACAGCTGTAATACTTCCAACAATAAGAAAACGAATGGTCAAACAGCTGAAAATCGCAAAAGATTTTTATAAGGAAGGTTGCGAAAAACATAAAAATAAAAGCATATGTCAAAATAAGCCCACATTCCCTCCAGTAAACGATAATGTCATCAACATAAAAACAGCTATCACACTCCCACAAATCATAATTCACAGTAAAAACAATAACCGACTAACACATGAACACCATTTGGAAGCCATAAACTTCTCCACTGCAATATATCAACTAGGGTGTCTCTGATAGGCCCTTGTGGAATAAATCATTTGGCCATAAAAGATAATCATCGCATGCTATCTGCCTTCACACCTAGTCCGAAATCTCAAGCTGATGTCTTTTTCAGTGCTCACCCCGTTTACGACGGTCGTATGGGGCGTGGTACAAGAGAAAAGATAACAGGCACTGAAGAATAAGATAAGATAGAGTATCTCCTGAAACCAATGTAAGAATTACAATAGGACGCGGTCTAAGAATATTTTTTACAGAGCAGGTTTTACAAAATGTTGACTTCCTCATCAATGTTGTAAGCCTAAAGTTTAATTAGTTTTCAATGACAAAAATGTAATAAGCCATGGATGTTAGTTTAAAAACCTCCGATTGTACAATGTTATTATTTTGGTAAAGTTTTTAATAGGTGATTTTTATAACACAAAACCGATTTCGATTCTGTGGAGCACTATTCGGTTAAGGAATTTGTTGTCCTCTGACCTTACAAACTTTTATCCGCAAGCCAAAAAAAGAAACAACATGGAACTTAAAACTCTATCTCCTAAGCCTTTACACCACCGTATATGTCATAAACATAATGTATGAGTGAGTCTCTCTCAGCATTATAATACTCGCGTGTATCCGAAAGGAAATTTGAGTGATAATAAAGTTTAAGTAGGAATCATTGCCGTCTGAGAGCATAAGGATTTATAATAGGCCCGTTATTACGATCCTGAGAATGCGTGTACCAAGGAGATATGAGCCAAGAGAGGTTTGGTATTCTGTAAAGTAGGTGTCATATCTCAAACACGTTTTACGACTAAAGAAAATGAAGACAAGAGATTTTCATATTACACGCGAATTTTTGTTGATGATGATGCTCTTTGTTATGACTTTGAGGATAATAAAATACAAGTATTAATCTTTGGATGATATTTTAAGTTTTTATTTTATTTGAAATGGGTTTGCTCTTGACTCCAGTTTAGGTCGGGACCTACTGAGACGGAGTTGACGATGGAGCGAGCTTACCCAGAAGATGATTGTTCACTCTAACTTTGAAGTGTTGAGGGCTGAATGCATTCGGAAACACAGCCGCAGGTAGTGAGTTCCACTCTTTTGTCGTGCGCATTATAAAAGTGTTTTGGAAGCGCTTATTCCGTATTGGTGGAATATCAACCAGGTATGGATGGTATCCTGCGGCACGTCTAGATGTTTGATGGTATTAGGTCGTGAAGCTCGTGAGCACCCTCGTGCTCCCCGAAGTACAGCTTTTATAAGACCGACAAGCAGATAACCTGCGATGTTCTAAGCTGTAAAACTTTTCAAAACAATGCAACAAAATACTACTCATTTTATATATTTATAATTTAAATAGCTTCTTATAATAGTATTAAAAATACATAGACTTTGCATGGACTTAAAACTGGTATGGAAAGTGAATCTCATACAAACGGTAGTTACGTTATAATTTTTAATTGGTTAAACTTAACTTCACTAAACTTTGTAAACATAATTAAATGCAACATATCTATGCGTAAGCATAATAATAAGGATTGTTTGTAAAAAAAAAAATTAGGAGCAATATATTGGCGGACATACAATTTCTCAATCAAAAACCATTGCGTAGTTTTAAAGATTTATGCATACATACAGATTTAAGGACAGAGAAAGCGAGTGAAGTTCGGTTTTACCGTTTATAAATTAAAACGACACTACGTTTGTATAGGATTTTGCACCTCCGCTCGACTCGCTTCTTCTTCTGTCGAGTGGGTATCGAGTCTACGGACCCGATGAACCCTGGTGGCAGAGTTTTGAAACCGCCTAGTAGCACAACTATCAGGCCTCTGACATGGTTTGAGTAACGACCACTATCAAAGACAGCGACCGGGACCGACGGCTTAACGTGCCCTCCGAAACACGAAATCATTTTCTTTTCGGATAATCAGGTGATTCAGCCTGCAATGTCCTAACCAAACTGGGGAAAAATTCACAAAGTGATAATTTCTCAAATATCAACTTTGTGTTTCCCCCCCGGGAATCGAACCCAGGACGTCCGGATCGGGAATCCATGGCACTAGCCACTAGACCACGGAGGCAGTTCAGCTCGACTCGCTGATTCTATTGGTATTTTTTTGCAAGCTGAGCCTGCTCTTTTTAATTCATTAATGGTTTCACCCAGTGCTAAACAGTCAATGGACAGGGTCCATTCCTCATTGAATTAATCCTGGCTTTAATCTCGTAGTCAAGCTTGTCTCCTGATTGGTATATATATCTGAGGCGTCTTAGACAATGTTCTAATTCTACGTCTAATTATGTTCTACTGAGATGACATCGTCGTTAATTTTGGCTTTGAGGTGTCTGCGGTAATCGGGCTCTGATTTGGCTTCGATTTCATCTATTATAACATAGATTGTAGAATGGATTGAAGCTAGTCTATTAGATTGGTACACTAAATTAAGGTCGGTAATTATCATTATGGCGAGATGAGCTGGATGCCTTCAGCAAGGTATGGCCGGAGAAAGCCCAAAATTCTAGCCCAGGTAGTCATGAAGGGAACGGAGAGAGGCTTTTGCCCAGCAGTGGGACACTAAACGACTACATAAAATAAGATAAGATAAGAAGATTAGGATAATGGGAGACAGTCATTTCGTATAAAGTTTGTAGTTTTCATTTAATAATCAGAAATTCACCCGGTATTCCTGATTATTTAATATAAACTAGTTTATACAAAAGATATTACTAAATATTAACATGGACCGATTTACTTTTCATCATTGCATCGTAAGATGTAATTTAAAGGCCCATCCACCGCACTGCCTCAAGAAACGCTTACTCGACATTCTCGTCCCATAAAAGTTCCTGAAAAATCTGAGGCGGTCCCATAAAAAGTCCCTTGAAAAATCTGGGGACAATATCATTGCTAATCAAGACTCAGTCTCGCTTCAAACGAGTGCAACTCAACAATAAAGAGGGAAAACGAGCAATTCCCCCCTGCAAACTTCCGGCGAAGAAAAAAGAGGATGTAAGACGTATGACCATAAAAAAAATGAATTTGGAGCACGGTTAATAGGGTAGGTATTTGGCTTTAGATGATTTAATGTGCAATCCTTTGATTAGGTATTTGTGTTCGTTGTAGAAGTTCTACTGTGAATATTTACTTGTGTAAATTAAATTTAGTTTACGCCCAAACGCATTGACAAGAACGGGCAGAAATGGGAATTAACTCGGGGAGATTAAAAACTTGCCCATCTCTACTTTTATGTACACTTAAACACACACAAGAAATATTATATGCAGACTCCAGACATGCATAGCCTAGACACCTACCTAGCTAGACATTTTATCAACGCGGCACTGCGACGCCTCATAGCTTCCTAGCCTTTGTCTCCATGAAATATGATTTCATACGCGTCGTCTCTAATGTACCGGCTGACATCCTTTGAAACTAAAGAGACATCCAGTTAGGACACAGTTAGACGCCCCTTCGTCTTTTTACTTGTCTTTCGACGCCTTTTGTGAGGGCTCGACAACATGGAAAAAGTCTTGGAACTTTCATATCTCGTTTTTGGAGAAATGTTTGCGCTTTAAAATTGTCGCTGGAGCTGATGGAAAAGTTATTTTTTTGGCAGCAACTCAGGATTATGATGGAGTGCGTTCAGAATTTGTTTGACGGTTTGGAGATTAAAGAAGATAAAGCCGGTTTGTATTGTCGTATCTTTTGTTGACTGAATAATGAAAAGATTAATTTATTTATTTATTTATCGTATGACATTATCTGCTGCGAGGTCCAGAGGACAGTGCAGTAGAAGGTTTTGTTGCACCTTTAGCACCGCCCGGGGTTACGTGTATGGTTTTTAAGGTAGTTCCAACGGACGTGGAGTTACATCGACCTGTAACGACCACTATTAGAAACGGTGACCGGAACCGACGGATTAACGTGTCCGCCGAAGCAAGAAATCAGTTTTCTTCCAGACAATCAGGTGGATTCAGCCAGCATTGTCCTAACCAAACTGGAGAAAATCTCAAAAAGTAATAAATTGACAACTATCAACTTTGTGTTCCCCCCTGGGAATCGAACTCAGGACCTCCGGATCGTAAGCCCATGGCTCTGACCACTAGCCCACGGAGGCAGTTGGAAATAAATTGGCGTGGGCGTCGGAGTCGGGGGCGTGGCAAAAAAGCCCTTTAAAATTTCAGTAGACACTCTGCCTGTTTTAGGATTCTTATAATCTCTAATTTAGTTTACATATATTAAGAGCATACCTACCTAGCCGATAATTGGGGCTGTACAACTTATTAGAAGACGTCAAAATAAAAAATAAACCGTTTAATTTTGATGATATATCATATTTCTATATTTTTATCTCGAATATGTATAAGATTATCGTAAAATAGCTAAAAATTACGATATCCTGCACTTGACCTTTGTGACGTCTTTGTAAAACAGCAAGCTTTTTAAAATTTTGAACGCATCGCTCGCTTATTTCTAAACGCTCGCTTGTCATGTCATTTGACGTTTGTTTTTTCATACTTTTTTCATTTTGACTAGGCCCATAAGATCAAACTCACCCATAAGTTTCAAAGGGTCTGGTTATAATTTATCAAATGGCATTTTATTTTCTGCAAGGTCCAAAGGTCTTATCAAGGAACTTACCGACTTATTTATTTATTTAACAATTTATTGTAAACAAAAAAAAAATCATAAGCACAGGACATAAAAAACAAAGACACAACAGGCAGTGCTAATTTCAAAAAAGAAATTTCTTACAGCAGACCTACAGAAGTGATAATTTTCACGATACGCGGATAAAACGTGCACAAAATTTAATACCTATCAATAAAATGTTATTGAGCAAATAAATTATTTCTGGTCTGAACTATAATGAATCAGGGGTAACTGGAAACCATCTTAGATTGGTCTTATGGACCCACAACCGTTAGTTAAATTATGTACACAATGGCAGCTCGGTTTCCAGGGAATGTGTAAACATTGTGTTAAGTACACACAGAAATTCGGTGAAGAGATTTATATGATGCTGCATAAATTATAGTTACTGACAAACATCTTGAGTATTGAATGGTGTATAGAATGTTAAGTATAGGAATATTTACGCAGCTAAAATTTATACATACATATAATCACGTCTTTATCCCTATAGGAAGACCAAAGGTCACACAAAGGTCGTTCCGGCACGTTTGACAAAACTTTGAGGGTTATTGAAAATAGATTTGTAGATATATTGCTGTAGTGACAGGTCTTCAGCCTATCGCCTAAATTGCAATATATAGAAACCCTCGGATCCCATAGCTAGTTTTTACAGCATGCCCGGGACCAAACGAAGCTGGCGAATTCTATGTTTCTCTCTCGCTCCCAGACCAGCATGGAAGTCTTTTATTTTTATTGATTGGAATATTGAGTGCAGTAGAGATGGTTATTATAGCCAAAAGGAATAATTATCGTATCCTATTATTTTTTGCTGCAATTTATTTTATTCTTGCGAACTCATCGTTGTTATCTTTAATTTACGTTTCTATATTTTTGAGTATTTTAGCACTAATAATTCAATTTTTATTTCATATAGTAATATGAAAGCAAGAAAATAGCCCTGCGTAGTTCTTAAACTATAAGGCTAGATGTCGCTATGACGTAAACATAAGAAATACTATGATAAATTCGTCACTCCCTCTACCGTTTCTGTAGCTCAGTTGGTGAGTAATGGACCGGCATTCCAGAAACGCAGGTTCGAGTCATGCCAGAAACGAGTTTATTATTTTCTTTCTTTCATAATATATGAATTTACGTTTCCTAACTAACCCACTAATAAAGCAATTTAAAGAAAATCCATCTGCCCAAGTTTGAACATAGTACAAGTATTTTCACTTGACGAAGAGTATTTACAGCAGTTTGAAACCATCGGTGATAGACAGAAAGACACACTGGTTACTTGTTAAATCGTTCGGCTTAAAGCTGTTAAGTTTTCGATTTGGGATTTCTTGAAAGTGTTACTTGAAAGCTTATTGATTGAAGTTCTCGGAAATCATTAATAGCTGTTAGAGCTTTTACAAGTACTTTAGAAGATTCTTCCACTAAAAGGTCATCATGATCTCCCTAATTTTATCCCGTATCTCATGGGGTCGGCTACTTAATCTAGGTAATTAAACAAGGGTACTGGTTTTTCACAGAGCGACTGCCATCTGATTTCCGCAACCAGAAGGGAAACCAAACCCAATCCTCTAGGATTCTAGATTCTAGATTAGGTCAGAGTTATCAAGCCGCCAATGCTTAGCACTGGCCTCTGATAGTGCTATATGACTAATGTCTACGTTATTAAACGATATTAACCGGGACCAACGGTTTGACGTGCCTTCCAAAGCACGGAAAAAGCGCCGAATAAACGTACATAAGAAATTTAAAAACCATAAAACACATTGGTACGTGGTAAGATTTGAACTAGGACCTCCCGCTCAGGAGGCAGTGGCCCTATCGACTACACCATCGGGCTGTTCTATTGTCCCACTAAAAGGTAATTCTACTTAATTGCCGAAACAATAAAGGTATTTAGGTTTCTTACTAAAAGCCAAGTAGGCGTGATGTCTAAAAGCTAAGTAAATTACACTATCGTATTTGTTGACACTTGTAATTAAATGCGATACTGTGATTGGCTGAAATTTAAGATTTTACCTAAAGGCCGCTCTCTTGTAAGTTGAGTGAGAATACTATTACATCAGATAAATAAAGTAATAGAAAGTAAAGGCATAATTCAGTTTAAATTATGGTTGCGTTTATTTAAAACAGATTTTAACCAATTCTATTTCAAAGTTAAATAAGTATTTACCTTTCTACAAACTTTGACTAATTACTCAACGAGTGATCTCCAAAACTCCAAAATTCCCTTTAAGGTAAACACAGATTCCAAGTAGAGAAGTTACAATAACAACCACCCCCGCATCTCGGTAACAATAAACAGATCGTTGCGCGCGCGCAGCTGGCATGTCTTGGGAAATGAGATATATGGTGTACTGATTTAGGGGTTCATGGGAAATAAAAAAACATCCGGATATGCAGTTTTATGTAGTCGATATTGTGCAGCAGAGTTTTAGTGAAATGTGACTTATATTTCTTACGATTACGACTCTAAAAATCCTTTAATTATTTTACTGTTCAAAGTATCAGCAAACATTTTATTTTCATTAATGGTAGAGTTGTAAAATTCTTAGACTTATTGGACCTGTTATATTAAGAGAGACTTAAAGCTTATTTTGTATAATTTCAGAGCTTTTAACTAATTAGCAGATTTGCGTTTGTTCAGTTTTATTAAAACAGTGATCTCAATAAATAATCATTACAAACGTAAAACTGAATAACGTATGGTTACTCAACTGTTGCTATAGCAAAACACTGTATCCACCGTGATGTCCGTGATATAAATCTTACAGCCAGAATCATCGAACTTTTTCAACCGAACCTGAATAAAACTGAATGGACCTGATCCTGACCGCAGCACAACAATTCCTGCCTTCCACTGGTTACTAGGCACTACTATAACTGAAACAGTTTTGCACTTGGTTATAATTTTATTTACTGTTCTTCCTGGGTACTTGACAGTTACTTGAATGTCTTTTATGAGTTGAGAGTTAACAATATCGAGTTCTTTTGCACGTTATCTAATCAGATGAAATATCTCCACTGCTGTTTAATAATTTACGATTATTTATACAGCGACATCTATTATCATGTGTTATGAACTACATGGCATATTCGTCTTGTACAGAACCCTTACACTTAAGACTCAATTCAAACTCACCATATTTTTTTATCAAACCGCCCGAAAACCCCGCTGCGTTATGTTATCTTGCGGCCGGGATGCATCAACAGGGAGTTTATTGTTTTGAATTTAAATTAGGTCGTTTTTGTATGATTTGTCTGAGAGGATGAGTGTTTCCGTAACCCATTTACTTTGTTTATTGATCTGTGGTTCAGTTGCCTTTGTAATTTCTATAGCTGGTTTATGGTTTTTGAGATGATCAAAAGGATTTAATTGTTTAAAAAATACACTATGCAATAATAAGAGGTAATATCCACAACAATTAGCAAACTGAAAGGACTTTTCTCTATTTAGGTTTTGGAGGTTTTTGCTAATCTTTTCTTCTTCTTATTTAGCCCACATCATCCCACTGCTGGGCAAACGCCTTGCTTATCTCACCTTAGGTAAAATAGTTTCCAGCAATTTATTTGACAAAGAATGCCACAATCTGTCAATCGAAAATTCAATAAACTTTCGATCCTCCAAAAAACCTGCCACTAACTACACCAGGCATACCAATAATATTGTCGAGAATATTGAGCAAGAACTCAGAAACAGATAAGGTGATGTATTTTTTTTAATCTGGCACCACACATCTTAGGTTTTGGGACTTAATAAGCTATAAAGTACTCGATTTACAGTTCTGTTGGTCAAAAGAGAATCGGTCTTTTGTTTGTCGACTTTAGGTATCGCAATCTACTTCCAGATGATTAGCAAAAAAGTCTTTTCTATCTATTTTACTTTACCCTAAAACATCCCTAAAACAAGAAGAAAGTGACCTCTATAGGGCTACTGATATTGATCCGTATCCGTCCTATGTAAATTAAAGTCGCCATTAAGAGAAAAGGGTTCGCTTTATTTAAAAGTCACTATCATAGCCTGATTTAAATTACTTTTGTTTTATTCGGGATTACCATAAAATTAGTTTTAAGAGTTTAGACATTTACAAAAACCTTTACAGCTGTTAATTTTGATTTGCAATTTAGAAGAAGTCACAAAATATGATTAGATAATAATTTATATCTAGTTTCTTTTCATTTTCAGATCTCACTCTTTGACACAGACGGGCGCTTTTTCCGTCCTTCGGAAAGCACGTTAAGCCGTCGGTCCCGGTTAATATCGTTTAATACCGTAGATATTAGTAGTAAAGCCATGTCAGAGGGCAGCGCTAAGTATTGGCGGCTTAAACACCCTGCGTAGGTCAGATAGCAAACGCTCTGTATAAAAACCAGTACCCTCGATCAATACCCTAGATTAGGTAGCCATCCCCGTAACATACGAGATAAGGCTAGAGAGATGACTCTTTGACACAGACAGCTGTATGGATTCCTCCGATATAAGGATGTTCCAGACAGTTCTCTAGAACCTTACAGATTATTGATGTGTGTTATGGTGGTTTATAAATGTGTAGTCAATATACTTAAATATTCACACTCTTACAGCCTTGACCATAGCAATATAAATAATAATAGTTCTTAACCAGTCCTTTATGGCATAAAGCACAAATTATTTGACTGCAGTTATAAAAATACCTTCGCAACATGCTGCATTTAAAAACGTGCTTTGATCAAACGCTATATTCGTAATAACACTTTGTGATGCACTCGTATTTATGAAATTAATAGTTTTCAGTTGGTAATGGAAGGACATTTTTTTCCCATAGGAATAAGAATTTAATTTCAAACTAAAAAGTTTTGTAATGTACCTTTTTTATCCAAATTCATCCAGCTGTTTCAGCAAAAATATTAAACTTAAACTATGTTTTCTATAACTAGGAAAATATCACTTCTTTAGCGGTACAATCTTTTGAGTACATACATAACATATACATACATACATACATATAATCACGCCTTTATCCCTAATAGGGTAGGCAGAGCAAAAACGACCTAAACAATGGTCTATCCGCCACGTCTGACAAAGATTTGAGAGTTATTTAAGATAGATTTTTAAGTCTATTGCTATAATGACAGGTTGTCAGCCCATCGCCTAAATTACAATATAATGAAACCCTCAGATCCCTTAGCTGGTTTTTACAGCATGCCCGGGAGGAAATGCAGCTGGCACATTCTATGTTTATCTCTCGCTCCCAGTCCAGCATGGAAAAAACCACAAGACGTAAACGACCTAATATCATTAACCTGTAGGTTATCAACCTAAGAGCAGGATATTTCGCTAAAATGCAATTTTGTCACCAAAGTAACTAGTCAAAAACTTCAGAAAAGCCTTCCTGTCGCCCAATGGAATAAATCAAGTTCCACAACTTGGAAACTGATTCGCATCAGTGAATCTATTACTGGAATCACTGCCAGGAATTCCAGATTCCAGATGGAATTTATCAGTTTGTTGGAGGTCGTAAAAGGAACTTAGCGGAATGAATATTGGACTTTTATCTAGTTGGTAAGGCGACAAATAAGTACCTAAGGGAGTAAAAAAGTGCTATAAGTACCATACATACATACATACATATAATCACGCCTTTTCCCTAATGGGGTAGGCAGAGCGTAAACGACCTAAGCAAAGGTCGTTCCGCCACGTCTGACAAGTTTTGAGGGTTATTACAGATGAACATGACGTATATTGCTATAGTGACAGGTTGTCAGCCCATCGCCTAAAATTGTAATATACTATAACCCTCGAATCCATTAGCTGGTTTTTACAGCATGCTCTGGAGGTGATGCAGCTGGCACATTCTATGTTTTTCTTTCACTCCCAGTCCAGATTGAGAGCAATATTAAGTATGAGTTTGACAGGCCACATTGTACTGAAAAGACATTTCTAAAACGAACTCAAGCCAGCTGTCACTCTCAAGTACTGTTTATCGATACGGGCCTTATATACGTCGCCGTATAAATATTTTCTCGTGTTAGTTGAACGTCTGTTCTAAATTTAAAATTTAAGTGGCAGTGTGAAGGACACCTTTCGCTTTAGCTAAACGGTACTATTTAAAAAATAGATATTTTAGGATCTACTAAATTAAACTAAGTGATAATGGTTTTAGAAATATATGGAGGGTTGGGTTTCCAATAGGCTGACATTTAAATATCAACTGGTACAAACAATTATGATCAAGAGCTTTTTCTTCTTCCTAGCCTTATCCCGTATCTCACGGGGTCTGCTACCTAATCTAGGGGTTTGAACGAGGGTACTGGTTTTTACACAGAGCGACTGTCACCAGACCAGGTGAAACCAGACCCAATCCTAGATTAGGTCAGAGTTTTCAAGCCGCCAATGCTTAGTACTGGCCTCTGATATGGCTTAACGACTAATATCTACGGTATTAAACGATATTAACCAGGACCAACGGCTTAACGTGCCTTCCGAAGCACGGAAAAAGCCCCGATTTTGATCAAGAGCATCATTTCATTATTCTTGCTTATAATCCCTATTAAGACCCCTTTCTGGGAGAACAATTTTGTGTATATAAGTGGTGGTAGGTAGACTCCTCAGATTACAGAATTTGTAAAAAAAATCATTATTTCCAGTCTCTTTATGGTGTTATTTCGTGACCGTTCTTCACATAAACTAAAGCCTTAGCTCACGTGTTCTGCTTACATCGTAAGGAAAACGGGCGTGATTTCAAGTACCTGTTTGGTGTTATTTCGTGACTTTTTCTGTCATAAACTGAAGCTTTAGCTCACTAGGTCTACCTACATAGTAAGGAAAACAGGCGTGATTTTCAGTACCTTTGCAGTGTTATTTCGTGATCCTTCTTAACATAAACTGAAGCTTTAGCTCTTGCAGTCTAGCTGCCTACGCCGCATGGAAAATAGGCTTGATTTTCAGTTCTTTGTGGTGTTATTTCGTGACCGTAAACTGAAGCTTTAGCTCACGTGGTCTGACGTTAACGTGAAGTAATTACGGCGCCTATTTTAACTGTCGCCGTTAATACTTCTGAACGCTCATAATTTCTCCTTAAGTGGCAAAGGAAAGCTGGTGAGCTTTGAGGGGTTTTAACAATTTCTAGAAAATAGGGTGAGATGGGGTCGTAGCGGGACCCTGGCAACTATTTCACTGATTTCCTTTTCCTTCTTCGATCGAGTGTGTTTTCAAAGCGATGAACATCCCGATAATATGAAATCAAATAGTATTGTTAAAACGCCTTATTAGTGGACTTTGACTTGACGTGCTTTGTGGAACGACCTCTATTAGAGATAGCAACAGGAAACGTCGGTTAACTTGCCCTTCAAAGCACGGAATCATCTTCTTGACCGATCTTCGAATAGTGTGGATGCCAGTATCACAGATTAGTCGTTGGTCTGCTAATTCTACAATATACATTCACGCCTTCATCCTTAAACGACCTAAACAAAGGTCGTTCCGCCACGTCTGACCAAGTTTTGAGGTGTATTTAAGATACATTTGTAGGTACATTGCTATAGTGACAGGTCGTCAGCCCATCGCCTAAATCGCTAAATCGCTCGGATCCCTTAGCTAGTTTTTACAGAATGCCCGGGAAAGAATGCAGCAGACACATTCTATGTTTTTCTTTCGCTCTCAAGCCAGCATGGAAGAATTATAGTCAAGAGCACATAAATCGAAAAATGGAACTGTAAGCCTTCACTATAGCATTTATTTAGTCTGTTACGCATACGCTTCGTTTCTACCAAAATGTGATTACCAAATAAAATTAGGTATACTTGTTTAATATTTTATTCAATCTTGTTTAAATTTATTACCATTCTGTCTTGTCAGCTTTTTACGTCTGTTATTCGTGAACATGTGGTTACTGAAACCCTGAAACTATTGTTATGTTTCATTCACAGACGCGATTACAAGCGCGTCTGAAATGTTTATTATTTTCAGTCAGTTTGTAAACTGACGCGTGGAAGCTGTGTTTTTGTTAAAGAGCAACGAACTTTGGTGTTTTATTGTATGTTGGATTCAAACATTAGCTTGAGTCTGTTTACATAAAACAATATGATAGTTTATTTAAAAGAAAGCATTTTTCTTAAATTAAATTGTTTTCTTGTAGTAGTATTCTGACTCTGCCTAAATGTTTCGTGCTGGATGAAATATATTTTTTTTAGTAAAATACGCTGTTATTAATTATTGGTAAAAAAAAATATTCTTTATTTAAAAGAAAACATTACTTTTAAAACTTATTCTTCACTAATTGGTAACAGACAATAAGAAACGTGTTAATGGACACATTCTTAGTTTAGTCTACCTAGCAAATTAAGTCATAGTAAAATTACTCATTAGCTTTAGATTAGGCTAGATCGTAATTTCTAAATATTGTTACCTTAGTAGGTAAAATATTTACAAAAAAAAAAAAAACTAATTGGTAACAATCTCAACTCTAATGTCTCCGCTACCCCTCCAGATCGATAGCTGATGGCTCAAAGCATTTCTTCTTCTTCTTAGCGTTTCGATGGAACATATGAGAAATTACATCGAAGCGGCCCAGAATTCAGCCACTTGTATTGCGGATCAACTGCCGTCCATTAACTCCGCTGGCGTGCAAGTGTTGGGGCACGCCGCGCACGATGTTAAGTGTGCCATGGTTTGCACTGCACTGCAAACACAGTCCACATCGGAGCTAGTCAAAAATCCCCACCTGATCATATTCTCCTTACTTCTGCCAACCTGAGTCCGAAGCCTGTTTAAGGACTTCCAGATCGGTCGCAGTAGTTCATGTCCAGGAGGGAGATTCTCTAGGCTTAAACCACTAGAATATCAAATATAGAAGAGAAAATCTAAATTCTTCTATTCTTCTTTGTATATCAGATTCTAACATAAAAAAGTTACTTACATAGATACCTGGGCTAAGTACCTTTAAAAGTCAACAAAAAGACTTCTTAAAACTCGGATCCTCTCATTTCAGGAGCGGAAGTTCCAAACAAAAACCTAAAAAAACACAAAACGGCCAATCGAAAAGTTTCGAATACACTCGAGCCGAAGCACCTTTAAAATTACAGGGCCGTATTTAGTAACGGAATTGATTTCGAAAGAAAAATTATATCGTTAACAAATACGGAAGTTGGTGTCTTTTTTATCTGCATGCTTTTAATAAGAAATAATAATACGGTAGTCATTACCTTTTTACACACCGCTTCATTAACTATAATTATTATGTGCTTCAGAACGCACGTCGAAATCCATACGTTCTTATAATATAATAGTAGCCAAATTAGAGGGCTACATAAGGTTATATAAAATATCTGACACCAGGGATCATCGAATCAACCCTACCTGCACGACAGAAAAATAATGGTAATAGAATAGTGTAGGAGCTGTGACGTGGAGGTTTAGTAAAACAGGCAACCATAACATTTTATGTTTGCCATTTCTCAATCCACCCCTGCGCTAAAACCTCTGAGACTGTTAGAGACAAACGATTTGAAAAGGTCGTAAAATATGAGGCACCTTGTTGAAAAGTTCCCGCGAATGGCCACCAGGTGTCCTCCAAGTCAAAAGTTTCTTGAATTACCCGATTCTTAAACAGCGGTCTGCTGAGTTACCCGTTTTAGTCAGAAGGAGGATATTGTAAAAGTTTTTAAGTTAAATATGAAAATATTTAACTTCTTCTTTACGAACAATCTCACAGTCCACGCAGCTAAAGTGTAAAGTGTAGCTAAATAATGAAATACTAGTGTTAGTAATTTAACTAATTTGCCAAAACGTATCATTTATTTTTGAAATGTGTTTTTGAATAAAAAGACATGAAACTTTGTTTACCTTTATTCTTAAACTGAACTGGAAATATTATAAATGATTAAGTTTTAGGCAATAATCTTACAAAGTAGGTTCTTACCTACACATCTAACGTAACCATGTTAAGGTTAAACATACCTAGTAGGAATGTAAAAAATAGGTATTTTTGACAATTATTTATATCGATGTGCCAATAAGATCTCGGTTTTTAATCAACTTGTCATTAAAGGTGAGGTTTTTCTCTATGCAACTTGTCTTAGTCAAAAGTTGAAAAATGATTTCCTCTCGATACGAAAAAAGGTATAATAAAATAATTGTGTCAGTAGGTTTGGAGATAGAATGTAATAGTTTACGTGAAGGCCTTCTTATCGGATGAAAGATTTCTTATAAGATTCTTTCTGGGCTTTGATGGAATATTCTGGACTCATGAAGGTCCCGGATGATATAAAGTCTATCACAACTACGAATTTTTGAGGCAACGATAAATAGGTATAAAGATAACAATTAAGATTAATCGCTTTCTGTATTTTACTTCTGGATATTTTATGAATTATGTAAACCTACGTAACTTAAACCTCCATGCTGGACTGGGAGCGAAAGAACCACATTGAATGTTCCAGCTACATTTCCACCCGGGCATGCTGTAAAAACCAGTTAAGGGTATCGAGGGTTTCAGTATATTGCAATTTAGGTGATGGGCTGACAACCTGTCTCTACCGCAATATACTTACCAATCTATCTTAAATAACCCTCAAATCTTTGTTAGACGTAGCGGAACCGCCTTTTTTAGGTCGTTGACGCTCTGCCTACCCAATTAGGGATACAGGCGTGATAGTATGTATGTATGTACTTAACTTAATATTAATATTAAGTTTCGTATACAAGGTTCATTGCAGAGGTTCTTTGCACTATGTGTGATCTTTGTTTTTACCTGTGATGGCGAATAATAAATTATTTATGATTGATTCTTATTATTTTTGTTTCCCTAATTTCTATTTGAAATCTGACTTTCACTAGCCACATTATTCATTACAAACAGACGATCACTGCAGCTTAAAATGTTATTTATAAAGCCAAAAATAATATTGAATCGATACCAGTTCCGTTCTACACCCGGGGCCGTTGCACCAAAGGCGCGGGTTTGACAAATAGTCGTGTCGGCCAAAAACTAATGACCGCCGGGTCGACCGGCGGCAAACGCCGCGACCTTGCGCAATTTACTGCTATGTGTGGGCCACCGGACAAAGGAAATAATCAAAATCGTAGGAAGATGAACTGGTTTGCTTTTTGTTTGTTTTTAGACTATTTAGAGTATACCGGGTGTAAGGGACAGCGTCCCGCAAACTGATACAGGTTGCTCAGTCAGCGACACTGAATAACTTCCAGCAGGAAATTCATTCAGGAAGAGAAAAATAAATGCTTTTTCATATAAATTGTCTGATCGACATTTTGTATGGAAAAGTCAATTTTTATTTGATAGTTGTTCAGTATCGCTAACTGAGCAACCCCTATCAGTTTGAGTGACGCTGTCCCTTACACCCAATATATATATATATATATATATATATCACATAATCAAACACTAGGTATATTCAGATTGAAATCGAATAAAATAACTCCACTTTGTAGTTTTCATTGACTACAGTGAAATCATTTTGAATTGTTTGAAACTGTGCTACCCACAATGAACACTATTGTTTATTAGCATCATATTTACCGTTACGCTTTTGAAATCACTACAAAAAACTACCTGAACATAAACAGTTCTATGTCAACCTCGTTATAACTAAAATCAATTTTTCACGCCGTACAACGTGATTGTCTAACGTTTATAGCCGTAGGCGGATGTCCGACAAACGCCTCCAGACGTCATGTCGAAACCTTTGTAATTGAAACTGCCTTCGAAAAAGTTTCTTGTTATATCCGATTTATTGATGTCAAACAATTTGCTTTTTGTTTGTTCTTTGTCAAAGTTGGGAAAAGTATAGAAGAAACATAAGGAACTGTTTATTGAACTACTAAAGGTAATAAATAGTACATTGATAATGTACGAAATTGCCATATTGGATTGAAGCAGTTTGTAAACATAACATGGCACAACACCGCTGAGTATACCAACTTTTATCAATATCTTCATCATCAGCTTAAATATAGTATGTAAAATCGTATAGACTTGAATTCCAATCTTAATTTGGACTGATTAAACCATACGTTGTTCTTAAAATGGCTAGATGTTGCTAACGTCGCTAAGACGTGTGCATAAGAGAGACTTTGGTAAATTTGTCACACCCGCTACCGTTTCTGTAGCTCAGTTGGTAGAGTGATGGGCCGGCATTCCAGAGACGCAGGTTCGAGTCCTACCAGAAACGAATTTATTAATTTATTTCCTTCATATTCATCACCATCATCTCCTTAGCATTATCCCGTATCTTACGGGGTCGGCTTTCTAATCTAGGGGATTGAACGAGGGTACTGGTTTTTACAGAGAGCGACGTCAGAGTTTTCAAGCCGCCAATGCTTATCCCTGGCCTCTGATATGGCTTAACGACTAATATCTACGATATCAAACGATATATACCGGTACGGCTTAACGTGACTTCCGAAGCACGGTAAAAGCGCAGAATAAACGTACATATGAAAGTCGAAAACATTCATATTATATGACATAAAAATAGCATTGTGAGTGCTAAAAATCCTCAATATATCATAGTCTGGTGTTAGTTGGATCCTATTTATCTACTTCCAGTTTCTTTAACTAGTCTAACGCTGGCTGTGGCCAGGCTATGAAGTCGCTCAGTCCTCCAGGGACGGAGGGGCGTAGTGGGCTTTCGTCCTCAATGTGAACATAAATTTGATCAGGCTCACCTCTTTGAAATCAGAGAAAAGTTCATTTGTATTTAGAGTTTGATAAGCCTACAATCTAGCCTTATCTTCCATGCTGGACTGGGAGTAAGAGAAAAACAAAGAATGTGCCAGCTGCATTTCGTTCCGGGCATGATGTAAAAACCAGCTAAGGGATCCGAGGGTTTCTGTAAATTGCAATTTAGGCAATAGGCTGACAACCTGTCACTTAACTAATATTTGTAGGTATAAAAATATACCTACAAATATATCTTAAGTAACCTTCAAAACGTTGTCAGACGTGGCGGACAGCCTTTTTTAAACTTGTTTACGCTCTGCTTACCTCGTTATGGATAAAGGCGTGATTGTATGTAAGTATGTATCTAAGCCGAGAATACCCATTCAGAGCTTCTAAACAAAACCGCTCTGCACAGGCAAACCAAACCTAAACCTTAATATAGAGCGAACTAGCGTTTATAGGAAACAATAGGGCTGGCATGAACTTATCGTACAAAAGCCCTTTAAAACCATTAGATTAAAATGGCTTCAATACCTGCACGAAATATAATCATTTCTAGGATGAAGTTATAGAAAGTCATTAAAATTCATCCTCAGCATTGTTAAACATCACATTTATTTAAAATTCGATAAAACTTTTATCGTGACTGCAGCTACGAATAAAAACATTATCAAATCGCCGATTTTATCAAAAAACATGAACATTATTCAAGCTCACACCATGAGTGATGGCATAATGGCATGACACCGTGACATGGTTTTACAATCTAGCCTAAAGCGAGCCATCAATAAAGACAATAGTGGTAATTAAAAATTAATACCGAATAAGTGTTGGTGTATGCTAATCAATATGCTTTTAAATGTTACGTAGAACAAAAGAAGGTCGGTATTAAGAGCTGTTTCTCGGAAATATTCGGAAATAAAATCACGCTTTTATAACTTACGGTTTAGGTTGAGATTAAATAATTTTAGCAATAGGTAAGAGCGTATCTAATGTATTCAAATTAATTTTGAAATCGGAAATCAAATACGAAATAAACAGGTATCATTATTTTCTTCAAAATGTAATATTATTGTACTTTTTCATCACTAACAACTTAAAGACATTTTCGACAACGTAAAGACATTCTATTTGTCTGTGACATTTACAAATTGTTAACACTTCTCAACCAGCCTTAATCGTCATCTTTTCAAACATAATATTATTAATACAATACAATTACCTTTCTCACTTTCAATATAAGAATAGCCGTAGTTATTGAATTTGTACTGGTATCCAATTAACATAGAGCAGAGAAATTTTATGTGCAATGGGTAAAGCTTTTCAAATGCCAATTGTTGGTCTTTGATATTTGCGATTTCTGTTAGAGCGTGCTAATACATCATTTTCTCCACGTACTTTCAGATTCAGGTGTTTAGAAAATTTGTTTTGAAACATGCAGTTTTACGTAGTCTTTAGGGTACTAGGGAAATTCAAAATTTAATTGTAAACGTTGTATTTTGAGGATATTTAGCACTCACAATGCAATTTTTATAACAAATAATATGAATGAAAGAATATAATAAATTCGTCATTGGTAGGACTCGAACCTGCGTATCTGGAATGCCGGTCCATCACTATATATGTATATATATATATATATATATAGTGATGGACCGGCATATATATATTAAAGAATATATATATATAAATATATATTCTTTATTATATACTCCCGCTTCCGTTCCTGTAGCTCAGTTGGTAGAGTGATGGACCGACATTCTAGAGGCGCAGGTTTAATTATTTTCTTTCTTTCATTTTATTTTAACGTAATGTACACAGATCCTTGTAGTTTTATAAAATGAGCACTTGGCAGCTTCAAAACAACATTTATCTGGACGCATATCCCTGCGCTTTTACGCTTAGCTTGTATCACGCAATCTTGGACACTAAGTGGGGGCAAAGGTGAAGTGAAGAGACTGCCTCCGCTCCGATATCATCTAAAGAGGGAAACATGGCGCGTGTGGACGATCAATGAGATGGCGGTGTAAATATACATACATACATATATATAATCACTCCTTTATCCCAAATGGGGTAGGCAAAGCGTACACGATCAAAGTCTGACAAGTTTTGAGGGATATTTTAGACTGAAATGTGTATCGCTAAAAGTAACAGGTTGTCAACCCATCGCCTACATTGCAATACTCTGAGGCCCTTGAATCCCATTAGCTGATTTTTATATGTGTATGTTATAATGAAAAAGACTAATCAACACTTTTTTTGTCTTCATTTGGTAGATAGCTCTACTTTGATTTATTCTGTCATTTTTATTTCAATCCATAAGTCGAAGCCGTCTCATGCAGTAGGGAGTAGCTAAACCTGGCAACGGACAATACAAAAACCCTCGCCAAATACTGGCAAGGGACGATTCAAGCTATTGAAATATTATATTATTTGGATTAGTGACACGAAGAAGAAGAAGAAGTCGTATTAATGTTAATGAACTACCTGGTTCCCAATAATCTTCTTGCACCAAGCAGCTTGCGATATTCCATTTCCACTAATGGCATGACATAATTCATTCGTAGACTTTTTGGCATTATTGTTCTAGCAAGAACTTACAGCTACCGAAACACTTCGTAAATTAAAACATATCTAGATTTCCTTTACGAGTTGGGTCGACAGCATTGTTTTTATCGCTCACAGTGTAACTGCCTCCGTGGTCTATTGGTCAGAGTCGAGGGCTTACGATCTGGGTTCGATTCCCAGGGGGGGAACACAAAGTTAATATTTGTCAATTTAACACTCTGTGAGGATTTCCCCAGTTTTGTTTGGACATTGCAGGCTGAATCAAATGATTGACCGAAAAAAAAAGTAGTTTATTTATAGATAAAGACCCACCATTTTTAGGAGCGAGTCGAGATGGTCTCGTAGAAGAAGATAAAATAGTTAAAATAAAATGTCCCTATTCAGCAAAAGGAATGAGTGTTGATGATGACGTCAAAACGAAAATTATAACTTTTTGGAAAAAGGAAAAAAAACGGGACTATGAATTTAAACAATAATCATAACTGGTACTTCCAGGCGAAAGGGCAAATACACACAACTCGTCGAAAAACATGCTTATTTGCAGTTTGGACTGACGTAGATATGAAAATCAAAATAATAGATAAAGATAGGGAGATATAGAAAGACATGGAAAATATATTGAAAAAAATCTACTTTGATTGTTTACTCCCTGAAATTATCGATTCAAGTTAAGACCGGCAAATGGAAATAAAAGAGCCAGAATATATTTTAGAAGCTATCAAGAAAAGGGAAATGATTAAAAAACGAAAAGTTGCCGAAGAAGAAAATTAAGCTAATATATATATATATTGTATTTACGTCAATTTATTTTCCATGTCATTCGTTAACTCCTTATTTTCCTCTAAAATTTCGATTTAATATCGTCAAACTTCACATACAACACGTTTTCGACGTGTGGTTCTTTCTTTACATTAAAATTGTTTTTGTAAACGAATTTGTGTATTGCGAATTTGAATATAATAATAATAATAATATTTTGTTCCTTTTAACTGTTCTTTTATTGTTACTGAAATACTATATTTAATGAACTATAGGTATCTAACATTCAACATTAACGCACTGTATATAGAGTGTAAGAAAATATGTGCACTTGAATTTGCACTTAAACTCGTACTCATCTCGCACTCACACTTAAACTTGCACTCACACACTCGCGCTCACACCTGAACTTCTAAAATTGCAGCAAAACTTGTTCGCACTAAAATTGCACCAGAACTTGCACTCGCACACAAACTCGAACTCGCACTTAAATTCGCCCTCGCACTTAAACTCGCACTTGCACTGTAACTCACACCCACACTCTAACTCACACCGGCTAGTCCGGCACTCATTCTTACGCTCGCACTTCATCTCGCACTCGCATTTAAATCTTAGTAGAACTCGCACTGAACTCGCAATCGCACTTGGACTAGAGAATAAACATCATTTTATCTACCGCGGTCTACGGCTAAATGAGTTAACCGGAATGACACACTTGGCATTCTAAAAGTATTCATTTGAATGTACTTGAAAATAAATATTTTTAAGATTATATTTCAATATTCGTAAAACACGTATATAGGTAACATACATAACACAATACTATTAAATACCTTACTTTCTTATAAATTGTGATCACGAAAGTAAATCTATTTAAGAGTTAAGTAAGATTTGCTATGCAACCGGCCGGTCGGGAGGCATGGCTATGTGAGTGCATTACGCACACAGGTAGCGGGCTGTAGAATATAAATACCTAATTTGCAGCCGCGCCAAACAGACGACGCGCTCTTAAGTCGTCTGTCTTTGATACTGGTCGGTACACAAACCATGCCAGAGGCATATTAGCTATACAATTAGGCGGTTTAGAAACTCTGCCATCAAGGTTCATTAAATCGATTGACTCGGAGAGCAATTATACACTGAGCTCTGACCCTCTGCATCGCTTCAGCAAACATGCTACAAAATGTAGGTACAACAATTTTTTTACTTTTTTTTTATGTTTATACCTGTTCTTTGTTTTTTCTTAATTTGTTACATTTGTGTTGTTTATGTAATAAGCGTTTATCTATCTATCTTCACCCACACGACAGAAGAAGGAATGGCTTCCAGTAAAGCATGAAAGTAACAAAGGACTAATTAAACAAGAAATCTTTTGTTATGTTGTTCAACGAAACTTACGGTATTATTTACAAAGGCATTGAGATCAAAGAATTTTCAAAGGACGAAATCCATTTCAGATTGTTTTGTATTCACATTTAAGACTAATGGTATTCGAATAAAAGAAATACAATTCCATTTAAAATCCCTTTTTAATACGACTTGTAACGTTTTCAGTAGCCGAAAAAGAAATTTCTTTTACGAAATAAAATTAAAAAAGTAGATATTTTAAATGCTGAGTGAGACGTTCAGGATTTTCAGAATTGTCAGCAAGATTTTGAATATTTTATTTCTTTACTACAAAATAATTCTTTCATCAAATTCTTTGATTTTCTTTACCAAAGTCTTTCAACAGCATTAAGGTAAGTGTCAATAAGATAATTCTCTCATCATTTATCTGATATGCTTGTGTCAAAATTTTCTATCATGCTGGAGTGGAAGCGAGAGAAAAACATAGAATGTGCCAGCTGCATTTCCTCCCGGGCATGCTGTAAAAATCAGCGAAGGGATCCGAGGGTTTCAGTATACAGCAATATAGCAATATACCGTCACTACAGCAATATACCTACAAATCTATCTTAAATAACCCTCAAAACTTTGGAAGAAGTGGAGGAACGATCTTTGTTTCTCGTTTACGCTCTGCCTACTCCATTAGGGTTAAAGGCGTGACTATATGTATGTATCTTAATTTCTTAGTACAAATTCTTTGAAACTCTGCCAACCTCGAAAGGAATAAAAGCGTGATTTGGCATACACGATCTCCAATTTCACGCCAATAGTAAGAGTAATATACGGCTTTCCCAGCACGGTAGTGTTTCTACCAAACTAGATGCAGATAGTAGGTTCGATTCTAGATACCACCGGCTAAAACTAAAATTAAAATCTATTTTTCACATTCAAATTAATAAAATTTAAAAAGGACAGGTGAATTATTTATTTATTTATAAGGTAACCAACAGAGTTACAATGCACAACAAAATCTCCTTAAAATTAGCTTAATACATACATACAATCACGTCTTTATCCTTAATGGGGTAGGCAGACCGCAAACGACCAAAACAAAAGTCATTCCGCCACGTC
This sequence comes from Scrobipalpa costella, assembly GCA_949820665.1. Lineage (NCBI taxonomy): Eukaryota > Metazoa > Arthropoda > Insecta > Lepidoptera > Gelechiidae > Scrobipalpa > Scrobipalpa costella. Next base: position 1,253,849 of record OX463314.1, read on the forward strand.
TGACAAAGTTTTGAGGGTTATTTCAGACAGAAGGTATATTGCTGTAGTGACAGGTTGTCAGCCCATCGCCTACATTGCAATATACTGAAACCCTCGAATCCCTTAGCTGACTTTTACAGCATGCCCGGGAGGAAATGCAGCTGGCACATTCTAAGTTTTTCTCTCGCTCCTAGGCCAACATGGAAGTTCCTAGGCCAGCATGGAAATTAGCTTAATGCTACTCTAATTATAGGCTACAAAGGCATGCAAATGTACAAGTACCTGATAGAATTAATATTAATAAATCAAAATACTTAGGTACATAATACTGGGTAGACAAGAAAGAACGACTAAGTGTACGCTAAAACGATACAAAAATAAACTAGCTAATAAAAATAATCCATAAAAAAGAGAAATAATAAAAATTTAAGTAACTAATCACAATATTTAACAAATGGCAACAAACAAATTATTGCTTAGATGTTATTTTAGGAGGTAAACCAGTGTCCTTAAACCTTTTTAATTCTATGGTTTTACACTTTGTTCGCTAGATTTTGACGCGCTATGCACGTTTCCTCAGTATTTTTGACAATTTTATCCGCCATATCATATGACGGCGGATAAAAATGGCTAGATAACGCATAAAACCACCGACTTTTAATAAAACCGGATAACTTAAACGTTAGAGGCTGTGCTAGGAAAACTCTGACACCAGGGTTCATCGCGTCATTCACCCGAGAACCACTCGCTAAGAAGTAGAAGAATAAAACCGGAGAGAATAGATCTCCTGTCTTTTTCCAATGTTTTTGTCTGAAAGTGAAAAAATAGATTTCAATTAGCTGGCACATCTAGAATCGAGCCCAGTAGGTACTATTACAGGGAATAACCAGTCACAAGTGATCTGTAGCTAGCAATCGAATTGTTCACGGTCTAATCGGTTACATCCAGTAACAAGGCAATGGTGAACTATTTTTGAAACGATCAAGCGATGAATATGCTCTAGACCATAGAAAGAGTTGATTGTGGTAGAGTCGATAATCGATTAATCTGTCTTACGTAGCATATATTATGTATTAGTTAAAGGCACTAAATTGTTTTTCAATTGAATAATATTTAATAACTAATGTATATATATATATATATATATATATATATATAGTAAAAAATTGGGTTAAGGTCCTGTAAAAAATAAATAAATAGGTTTATCATTGAGATATATTATATGCACTATCCCGCTTTCTGATTTTACGATTTCTATACCCAAAGGTTGCCTGGTAGAAATTGCTGCTTTACCAATGAGGCCGCCTATATCGTAAATACATACATATAATCACGCCTATATCCATAATGGGGTAGGCAGAGCGTAAACGACCGAAACAAAAGTCGTTCCGCCACGTCTGACAAAGTTTGAGGGTTATTTAAGATACATTTGTAGTGACAGGTTGTCAGCCCATCGCCTAAATTTCAATATACTGAAACCCTCGGATCCCCTAGCTGGTTTTTACAGCATGCTCGGGAAAAGGAAATGCAGCTGGCACATTCTATGTTTTTCTTTTGCTCCCAGTCCAGCATGGAAGAAATTGTACTGTTACGTTTGTTTCTTTTTATTTATGTAGTATGTGTTTCTTTGTGCAATAAAGAATGTTGTATTAATAGGTATTTTCACAACACTGACAAAATACAGCAAGCTATTTTGTCGGATCAGATAATATATACACTTTAATACTTGTCTTGTCTTATCTAATCTGAATCATTCTACTAAAATGTTTTTAAATTAATAATATTATTTAAAAATAGATTTTGAAAAAAAAAAAAAAAATATCTTTCTAAACATGATCCAAAGGGGGTCTAAATACGAATCAAAATAAAAAGGCTTAATCAAATTGAAATGCTAAACGAACCCTTAAAATATAAGCTTGTTAAAACAAGAGTTCAATACTGAGCATACGTGGCTACCCACGTATAATTATCGGGCACGTGTATCAATACTTCCATGCTGGCTTGGGAGCGAGAGAAAAACATAGAATGTGCCAGCTGCATTTACTCCGGGGCATGCTGTAAAAACTAGCTAAGGATCCTAGGGTTTCTGTATATTGCAATTTAGGTGATAGGCTGACAAACTGTCACTACAGCAATATTCCTACAAATCTATCTTAATCAAGCCTGAAAACTTTGTCGGAACGACCTTTGTTTCTCGTTTACGGTCTGCCTACCCCATTAGGGATAAAGGAGTGATTATATGTATCTATGTATCAAAACGGAGAAAAGTTTCTCAATTCCAATGGAATTTTTACTTTGCCAAATTACTACAGCAATTTAAAAATCGAACCCCGATCGCTAGCGCAATGATTAAAGACTGCAGAATACGGAACCTATTCTTAAGATTCCTGTGAGACATACGGTCGTTAAGATCTCTCTGAACTGAGTGATGTTTAAGTCAAAGGCGAAGACACACAGTCGTTAAGAATTGGTGGAATTGTGGAGAAATGGATGACTAAAGGAGATTCAAATGGATGATTCAAAGATCGGATTCAAATGTGATGAGCACGCTCGTTTAGATTCGATCTAGAAGTCTAGAAAATGGTAGATGTAGGCAAAGCATTCAAGTTTTGTAGACTAGGATTAGTATAAGTAGTTTTATTGGATAGCCTTATGCTAGGTTCTAATCCTTGCTTTAATCTGAAACTGATAAGATCAGCAAAGGATCAAAGAGACCGCTTACTAATACTTTTTATATTGATTAATATTCCATTACTACCTTTGGATTGGAAAACTTAATTATATCACTAATATTTCATAATTTGAATCTGAATTTAATATACTTCGTCATTTCACTAATATTTAGGTATCTGTTATATTTCGTCGAGTTTTCATAAGTAGAACAAAATAAAGGAGACATAATAATTTCCTTTTGATTTAGCTCTACTCTATCTACCTTCCGAAATTAACAAATTTTGCATAAAAGAACCTTATTCCCTTACTTTATTCCTTTATTATTATTAGAGCTCTTATTATTAGTAATCCCCAAATATTACTTTTAGCTATTACCGGCACATGTTTACCTGTCATCATTTTGTTTATGCAAATACGAGGAATAACAATAAAATTGATTATACCTGAATGAATATTTGACATCGATTTAATTATACCGTTTCCGGTATTAATGAGGGATTTAAATTCAAAACGTTGATTTGATATTTTAATACTTTCGTTGAATAGAATGTCAAAATGTTTTTGCATTTGATTGAAGCTGCATAGATAGAGATCAAATTAATTGAAATCACCCAAAACCAAGTCATATGTATTTGACAGCAGCTGACTTTGTAGCTGTCAACGTAACTTAACATTACGGACTTATGCAATTTAGCAATGAGTCATTTTATTGTACATTTTAAAACTATATTAAATTCAGCTATTTTAACAATACTTATGCTATGGCCATGTGTTAGTTTGTAAAACATTATTTTAAACTTTAAGCAGTTACCTATTATTACTAAATTCATCAAGAGTGCTATATAGCATTTATGATGAATGTCGAAGAACACGAAACGCATCGGTTACCAGTCCACCACTGTTTGTCTTCGATTCGACTCATCAGATGCGGAAGTGTCCGCATGACAGTTGGCCTTTTACACTTGACAATCGCATTTACTTAACAGAGATAAAAGTGCTGTAGAAGTCAGCAAAAGGGACTCGAGGGTTACAGTGTATTGTAATTTAGGCGATGGGCTGACAACCTGGCACTAAAGCAGTACATATTACAATCTACAATTGCCCTCAATTTTTGTCAGACGTGGCGAAAGCGCCTTTTACGAGGCGTTAAACGCTCTGCCTACCCCGTAAGGGATAAAGGCGTGATTTATGTATGTATGTAGATAAAAGTGGGAAAGGGCCCCCTTGCAGGAAGGACCACTCTACGGAGATCATGCCTAACGGCTGTTCCTAAAGAGTTTGATTCCGTTCCGATCCAAACAAGCGAAGCTCACAAGAGCAAAGTACTTGCAAATATTAAATGGGAAATCTTTAATTGTCGCATATTATGTTCATGATTATAATAAACTTAATATGCAACAATTAAAGACTATATTATATTTATATTACTTCCATGCTGGACTGGGAGAGATAGAAAAACATAGAATGTTCCAGCTGCCCTTCCTCCCGGGCATGCTGTTGAAGTCAGCAAAAGGGATTCGAGGGTTACAGTGTATTGTAATTTAGGCGATGGGCTGACAACCTGTCACTATAGCAATACATATTACAATCTAAAACTGCCCTCAATTTTGTCAGACGTGGCGAAAGCGCCTTTTACGAGGCGTTAAACGCTCTGCCTACCCCGTAAGAGATAAAGGCGTGATTTATGTATGTATTATAATAAAAAATATGTTTGTTGTTACAGGTAACCATCAGATTCTCTACCAACTGTGTTACGAAACCAGTGAAGTTAAAGTAATGTATTAGATACTATGAGGTGATTCATACATAATAATCATACCATCATCCCTAATAGGGAAGGCAGAGAGTAAACGACCTAAATAAAGGTCGTTCCGCCGCGCCTCACAAAGTTTTGAGAGATATTTAAAATAGATTTTTATGTATATTGCTGAAGTGACAGGTTGTCAGCCCATCGCCTAAATTTAAATAAACTGAAACTCTGGGATCCCTTTGCTGTTTTTTACAGCATGCTCGGGAAGAAGTGCAGCTGGCACATTCTATATATTTCTCTCGCTCCCAGTCAGTGAAGTGATTCAGCTAAAATTGTTTCCCAACCTATAAACTCAAACTTATATGCTGTTTGCGTATGTAACCCAACACATGTCGTGTATCATAAATTCTATTTTTAAACTTACTCAATATCCACATGAATCCGCACGGATTTGAGTTAAAAAGCGACTTCCGTTCCGACTCGAGGATGACTCGAGACCCTCTAAACATGTCCCTAACACATGTTTGCCGAACCGCGGTACACCTGGGCTTTGGAGAACTTTGCTACCCCTACTTTTAGTTCGTTTTGAACGATGGCTCTAGCAAATTTCCAAAATAATTTCAAGTACAAACACACCTAGAAATTTTAAAAGATAAGGTTGGATAGGAAAATGAGACGCGCAAAAATAGATGACTATCTATTTTTACATGTTTGTTCCATGTTGGATGGGGAATGAGATTCTTCCATGTTGGTCTGGGAGTGAGAGAAAAACATAGAATATGCCAGCTGCATTTCTTCTTGAGCATGCTGTAAAAACCAGCGATTTATGTGATGGGCTGATAAACTGTCACTACAGCAATATACTTACTAATCTATTAAATGAGCCTCAAAACTTTGTCATACGTGGCGGAACGACCTTTGTTCAGGTAGTTTACGCTCTGCCTACCCCATTAGGGATATAGGCGTAATTATATGTATGAATGTCCACCTGCACTACACTTGCTAATCCACCTGCCAAATATGAAAATGTGTCAAATAGGTTTGCTGGACTGTTTGAGTCGAGTGGACCAAAATGAAATATCAGTACAGTAATCATATATTAACAATGTAACCGACAACCGGTAATGAAATTCCAATACCTGTCATGTTAAACAGAAGTAAATTAATATACTTGTAAAGTAGATTAATGTGAAAGCAGCAAATAACGTATTTAAAATTACATTGCAGGTTATAAACCATTCATATGTGCACTTACTTAAGGTGTGTCATACAAAAACCCTCTGGTCAAGCTAGCTACAATATCAAATCCGTTGAGGATATCTCTGGATGGCCTAGGGTCAAGAGCAAACCCTCATAACACTTCTTTATCTTCGTCGTGTCTTCAAGGCTGAGATTCGTGGCCACCAAAAATATACTTTAGAGGTTAGGTGCATACATACATACATATAATCACGCCTTTATCCCTGATGGGGTAGGCAGAGCGTAAACGACCCGAAAAAAGGTCGCTCCGCCACGTCTGACAAAGTTTTGAGGGTTATTTATGATAAATTTGTAATTATATTGCCGTAGTGACAGGATGTCAGCCTATCGCCTAAATTGCAACATACAGAAACCCTCGGATCCCTTAGCCGGTTTTTCATCATGCCCGGGAGGAAATGCAGCTGGCACATTCTATGTTTTTCTTTCGCTCCCAGTCCAGCATAGAAGAGGTTAGGTGTCTCCAGGCTAATCTATCATGGGCCTTGTGCATCGCTTCCCGAGCGTTGCCCTCATCGCTAGATTTGTACGTATATTGCTGAAGTGACAGGTTGTCAGCCCATCGCCTAAATTACAATGTACTGGGAACCCTTGGATCCCTTGGCTAGTTTTTACAGCATGCCCGGGAGGAAATGCATCTGGCACATTAGAATAGAATAGAATAGAAAACGTTTATTTGTCACAAATTATTACAACAGAAATTAACCTAAAATATTATGTATAATTAAACAAAAACAACTTAATCTAGAGCATAGAATTAATATAGTAAATAGGGTGACAAAAAGGTCCCAGATCAGCGTAATGCTATGAAGGTGCCTACTATAGTAATACACCTTCACAGCGCTGGTCTTCCGCGAGACCGAAATAAAATAAAATAAATATTCTATGTTTTGTTTGTTCTCATATCAGAATATTGTGTTGTGCACCCATTTTTATACAAAAATATATTTTAGTAGGGGACTTGGCATACTAAATTTCTTAAAAATATAAATTTTAATTTCTCGCGGCCACTGATGAAACCCATGCTGATCGATAGATCATACTAACAATAATAGAAAATTCCTCTTGATAAAATCCCGTAAAATGACGCCGAACAAAGTTACAAGCTTTTTTTAAATGTATGTATTGTAACAAATTCTTGTAACTTTGTTCTGCGTCATTTAACGAGATTTCGACAAGAGGCATTTTCTATTTCTATGAGTATGATCTATCGATAGGCATAAGTTCATCAGTGGCCGCCAGAATTTTATTTTTTTATTTTCGCAAAAGCCAAAACTATTCCAAAAATCTTAGTCCTCCTTCTTTCGAGAACCCATAGTTTCGCAATGTTTGCGAGTCTCCCGTTTTTGAATGCCGCGTCTCGTCTGCTTTTTGATTTCCAAATAAGATACGGTTTCAAATCTCGTGTCGTTCCCGACGTTATTGAATGCCGGCTTCACGAGTCTAGCCCGGAGACGTTTTGAAGTTCCCCTTCCGTTTTCGTGTCCTTTTTCTGGATGAACTTGTGTTTGTTTAGCTGACTGTTTGTTTACGTCAGTTTGGAAGTGCTTGAGGCCAGTAAAACCTGAAATGAGAGATAGTAAGAGGTCCTCATGAAAGCCACTATAACAATAGTTTGCAAGGGTTCACAATTTCTTTCAATTTTAGTTTGTGTTGGTATTATTTTCAAAGCATCACAAGTTCAGATAACACTTTAAGACTCTGTCTATTTTTTACTCTAATACCTATATCAGTATTTTGTACGATTTCTGGAATTGCATATCCCGTTCCTCATAAATAATAATATCTAATAAACCTTCATGTTTATTTTGATTCTCCGTTTAGCTTTTTTTCTGGGTTTATTTTTCTTTTCTACATGTCAAGTTTCAGTCCTGAACTTATTTATCAAAATGAACCATGGACCCAGTTTCTGTCCCAGTAAATCCAAACTGAGGCCATTAGCAAACAAGCAGCCTTAGGACTGATCGCATTACGGCAGACTAATAATGGAGCGGTATATCAGCATCAGACAGGATATATCTCCAGATTCGAGTGGACTGCTCAGCCCACCTGTGTCTGCTAAATAGGAGTTATGTGTTCAATTTGGCTACGTTCGTTAGGGTGGAGGCTTGGCGGATGGGTGAGCGACAATCAAGTGTAGGTAAAAAATGGATATCTGATCATGATAGGGAGTCATGGAGGGAGAGGAGAGAGGCTTTTGCCCAGCAGTGGGACATATAACGGCTACATATGATAAGATAAGATAATGAAAACTTACGAATTAAATAAATGTATATAAACAGTGTGACCCAAACAGTGACGGAAGGAAAAATTTTGATGCGTTAGGTCAATGGGGTATCCAAATCATCCCCATGTGTGTTCAGTGATTTTTAGTAGTTTAGGAGATATTTTTTTAACTAATTTTCGAAGAATACTGATCTAAGAGGCTTATTTATTTTTTATTATTTTTTTGTTGTAAGTATCATTTTCTGCAATCGCACTTTTAAGCATAAAAGTTGCAGCTAGCTAGCCGTAATGTAAGTTAATTATTTTTTCATCGAAAGTTCGAATTTCACGATCGAGCCAGTCCGATCTGACTTTTCAACTTGAATAAAAAAAATAAAAAAGGTAATCCCATAGTTTTTAAATAATTTTAAAAATTTCGCAAGATTCCAAAATTACATAAAAACCTAATTAATAAATTGTTTCAGAAAGTTGAAAGATTCCTGTTATGTCATTACTAAGGACTAATTAAGTTAGAAAATGTAGGAAATTAAAGGGAATATAAAATTATTTACTTAATAAATGTTATTTAAGTTACATTTTTAAATGAAAATTTGTTAGGCCTCCCTGTATAAGGCGGACTTTAGTGGGAGAGTTGAGTCATCATCTCCCTAGCCTTATCCCGTATCTCACGGGGTTGGCTATCTAATCTAGGGGATTGAACGAGGGTACTGGTTTTTACACAGAGCGACTGTCATCTGACCTCCGCAACCCAGAAGGAAAACCAGACCCAATCCTAGATTAGGTCAAAGTTTTCAAGCCGCCAATGCTTAGCACTGGCCTCTGAAATGGCTTAACGACTAATTTCTACGGTATTAAACGAGTGGGAGAGTTGAGTATGGTGCCAAATATCACCTGGCTCATCATCGATCGATAAAATACTGATTGAGGCTAAACTACAGAGCCTCAAGCACCGTCGCAAAGTAGTTTGCCTCTCGGTATTTTACAGGATCCTTTTCGGAGAATGTGCAAGGTCACTTTATGACCTGATACTCCCTTTCCATTCCATCTTTGGGGCACAAGTCTCCGGTTGGGGTTCCATCCTTACGTTGTTGACCAAAAATTCGCACAAAGTGCTTCGCTTCAACATTTTTAATGCGAACGGCTAAGAAGTGAAACACCCTGCCTGCGGATTTGCTTCCGGGCTATACATAACCCGGGCCTTTATAAGGCAAGAGTGAATAGGCATTACTAGGCGAACATGCTCCATCATCGTCTTCATCATCACTTTTTATCAGATGAGAAGGCGGACTAGGTTCATCTCCTGCATTTTGTTTGGGTGATGTGAGCTCCAGCTGATCTAAACTATGGTCAAGAACAAATCCATCAAATTTGTAATGCATATTTTGATAAAAAAATTAAATACCGTAAATGCCTTCCTTTGATACACGAAATCCATTAAATATCCAATGAGAGATACAATATCGACGTGGTCATTGTACTAAACCCACCACTTATTACAGATATTCAGTACGTACTCGACATTCACTCGCTTTGTACGCATACTAAATTCTAGTGACTGATTATAGCACAAGCGTCCTCGACAAATGAACAGCAGAAATGCATTACTGAATTTCTGATGTCAGCCGATATTATTTTATGCATTACCAAGTTGAAATGAGAAACGCTGGTAAATATAAAGTTAGGTACACTTATTTTTGTGGTTTGCTTCAAATTTCAGACCCCAAAGATATAACAGCTGCTTCTTTTTCTGCTGTCATATAAATGCATGTTAAAGTATCCGAAGGTTCTTAATATTGTAATTTAGATGCCATACCTACATCACTTTTTTTTTTAAATTGGTCAGGTGATTAAAACATATCACTAGAAATAAGCAGTGCCTGCTGTGTCTTTGTTTTTTATGTCCTGTTTTTATGATTTTTTTGTGTACAATAAATTGCTAAAGAACATAAATAAATAAATGATGATAAATGAATGAATGATCTGACGAAGAAGCCTTTTTTTGCTTCACACAGCTGTTGCCACTCTATCTGTATGTTTAAATGTTGGTTTGGTCCCAAAACCAATACTATATGTATTCTCAATTGTACCAGGCCACTCAGAAAGTATTGCGATAAATAGTTTTTATATATGGCAGACTGGCCGGTTTGAATCTTTTTTGAAAATATGATTACTTGTAAGTAAAAATATGTGTGTTCCATTTTCAAAATTTCCCTCCACATTTTTTGCGAGCCAATTCAAAGTATCGTGTCTTACTGAAAAATGGATCTGCGCCGGGAACATTTTAGAGCTATGATTTTTTACGATTTCAAGTGTCGCCTGAAACCGGATGAATCGTTCGATAGACTTCAAATGGCATTTATGGATGAAAGCCCCTCCAAGGCAACCGTGTATCGTTGGTATAAAGAATTTAGGCGCGGTCGACCAACCTTGGGGGATGAAGAAAGAAGCGGTCGCCCTTTGACGGCTATTACGGAATAAAACGTGCTAGCAGTGAAAAATTTAATCCAAGATAATAGGCGAATTACATATCAGGAGATTCAGCACATATTAAAGATTGGATCGGGAAGCGTTCACGAGATTCTACAAGGGCATCTTCGCGTGAGGAGGATAGTATCGCGCTGGGTGCCGCACTACCTCACCGACGCTCAGAAGCAGGCCCGGGTGGAATGGTGCCGTGATATGCTGAACAAATTTGAAGAAGGCTCGTCTCGGCGTGTTTACGACATCGTAACAGGTGATGAGTCCTGGATTTATCAATACGATCCAGAAACCAAGCGCCAGTCGACAGTTTGGGTGTTTCAAAATGAACCAACGCCTACCAAAGTGAAGCGATCTCGAAGCGAGGGGAAGATTTTGATCGCCAGCATTTTTAATTTGACTGGCCACTTGGCCTCAATTCCCTTACGAGATCAAAGAAGCAGTAACGCCGAATGGTATACTACCAAATGTTTACCAGAAGTTTTTTCTGTTGTGAGCAACAAGCGACCAAACACAGGGCTCCGCGGACTACTGCTCCACCACGACAATGCGCCTGCACACACCGCGCTCAAAACGAGGGACTTCCTGGACAGCACACCAGTCAAACTCCTGGGTCACCCTCCTTACAGCCCTGATCTAGCACCGTGTGACTTCTTTTTATTTCCAAAAATAAAAAATCTGCTCAAGGGGATACAATTTTCGTCGCCGGAAGATGCGCTGGCTGCGTTCGAGCAGGCTGTAAACGAGGTGTCTACGGTGGACTGGAAAAAGTGTTTTGAAAACTGGTTCAGACGCATGAATCTTTGTATAGAGGCTGGTGGAGAGTACTTTGAAAAGATTTAATAAAAATATATGTACCTGTAGAACTTTTTTTTTTAGTGTCGCAAAACTTTCTGAGTGTCCCACGTATATGGTTAGAAAATTTGTTTCTTATATTGAAAGTCCTTGTCAACATTTATTTAAGCCCCCCGCTAGTTTCCCTACTAAGTCTCCAGCCTAACCTGTCAGCGGCACTCGTCCATTTCAGCGACTGATATTTTCTGCCAACCAGGAAAGCTGTGGGTATTAAGCCCCTTTTGAAAGCCAATAAACTCTTGTTGCTTGTCCAATTTGCTCCAATCCCTACTTCCATGCTGGACCGGGAGCAGTAAAGTAACATTGAATGTGCCAGCACTTTTCCTTCCAGGGAACTTACTATCAGACTTTTTTAACCATCTACAAGGTTTCTTCCATGCTGGACTGGGAGCGAGAGAAAAACATAGAATGTGCCAGCTGCATTTCCTCCCGGGCGTGCTGTAAAAACCAGCTAAGGGATCTGAGGGTTTCAGTATATTGCAATTTAGGCGATGGGCTGACAACCTATCACTACAGCAATATACGTACAAATCCATCTTAAATAACCCTCAAAACTTTGTCAGACGTGGCGGAACGACCTTTGTTTAGGTCGTTTACGCTCTGCCTACCCCATTAGGGATAAAGGCGTGATTATATGTATGTATGTATGTACAAGGTAGGCTTCCGATATGGATAGTGTTACGATCATTATTAAAGAAAGCAACCTCGACTTCGGTTAAACGTGCTCTCTGAAGCACATAAAACCTTTTGCTTGGCAGACAATCAGAAATCTTTCATGCTGACCTGGGAGCAATGGAAAAACATAGAAAGTGAACATAAAAGGCTTGGAAATCGAACCTATGACCTTAAAATCAGGAATCTAAAAGCACAGTAACAACTAGAACACGGTAGTTATAAAGGTCCATTTGAAAGCCAATAAAGTCTCGTTGCTTGTCCAGTTTGCTCCGGTCTTTACGATTACTGCCGATGTACTTTTGCAGCGATCCCTTTGCTTTAAAGCTTGACCTTTTTGTAAGGACTAATAAGGGTTTTAATTAAAAGTTAAAAAGTTTATCAGTATACTGTCCGCAGAAAATCAGCTCATCTACTTTACGTCACATCCAATGACAACAAATTCTGTTAGTTTTATGGCTTTTTGTGGTCTTATCTATGCTTCTTTTTTTGTATCGGAGTGATAAATATATGATCATATGTATGTATGTGATCAATATATACCAAAAGAGGTTTCAAATATTCGTGACGCAACTATGCTTTTATACCTATTGAAACATTCTCTTCTTCTTTTTCTTCTGTCATATGGGTTTCGAATCAATTGACCCGTTGGACCCTGGTGTCAGACTTTTAATTTTTTTATCACAATACAGAATGAAATGTCAGCCCGAAAAGTATTTTTGTATCATTTTTGTGTGTGTACATGTAAAAACAAATCGACCGATTTCAAAAATTCACCATATTCTTATATCAATATTTTCTTATCAAGAATGTTCTTGATAACATAGGCTACTTTTTACCGCGAGAAAGTACGTCATTCACACGGGAAAACTTACCTATATTTAGTAGCTAGTAGTTATTAAAGAGCTTAAAAACTACCAATAGCAAAATCAGTAGTCAGATTGTCCTCTCTTATACAGGTCTAACTGTTCCCATTTCTTCCGTTCCATTTGTTTTATTTTTAGAGACTATCAATTGTGACTGACCACCCGTGGCGATGAACGGGGACGTATTGTGCCGGAAGTAGTCTGTGTGAATCGATTCGTCTATAAAACTGAGTGAAATCTGAAAGATACTATTCCGGGTGTAAGGGACAGCGTCCCGCAAACTGATATATCGTTGCTCAGCTAACGACACTGAACAACTTCCACAAGGAAATTCTTTCAGAAAGTAAAAAAAAAAATGTCTCTTTCATAATTGTCTGATCAAAGTGGACACATTTTGTATGCAAATGTCAATTTATTTTTTCGTCTCCTGAAAGAATTTCCTGGTGATAGTTGTTCAGTTTTGTTAACTGAGCAACCCCTATCAGTTTGCGAGACGCTGGCCCTACACCCGGTAGATAGGTATGTGCTCTTTTTAGTTTCTCTTTAAACTGTTGGTCCAAATCACATCGCTGCCTCTGATGGACATTTTTGTAAAAACCATGTCAGAGGATAGAAATCTTTTACAACACATCGAGTCGTTTGCCAATTTTAAGCTCACTCATACATACAAACATATAATCACGCCTTGATCCCTAATGGGGTAGGCAGAGCGGAACGACCTAAACAAAGGTCAATCCGCCAGGTCTGGCAAAGTTTTGAGGATTATCTAAAATATATTTGTAGGTATATTGCTGTAGTGACAGGATCCTTTAACTGGTTTTTACAGCATGCCCGGGAGGAAATGCTGCTGGCACATTCTATGTTTTTATCTCGCTCCCAGTCAAGCGTGGAAAATAATAATCAATAGAAGAAAAAGAAGAAACTGGTGATACCATGTGTAACGTGGTTCTATTACATTGCCTGTTAAATTGAAATATTATGTTTGCTTTCGAAGGTTTTTTTTTTTTTTTTTTTTTTTATTCAAAAATGGGTTTGCTCTTGACTCCAGTCTAGGTCGGAAACGACTGAGACGGAGTCGACGATGGTGCGAGCTCACCCAGAAGATGCCTGTTCACTCTAACTTTGAAATGTTGGGGGTTGAAGGCGTTCGGAAACACAGACGCAGGTAGTGAGGTGCAGTATTGTTGCACTCTTAGCTCCGTCTGGGGTCACGTGTAGGGTTTTTAAGATAGTTCCTACGGACGTGGAGCAACATCGACCTGTAACGACCACTATTAGAAATAGTGACCGGGATCGACAGCTTAACGTGCCCTCTGAAGCACGGAATCTGTTTTCTTCCAGACAATTAGATGGATTCAGCCTGCATTGTCCTAACCAAATTAGTGAAAATCTCACAAAGTGATAAATTGACAAATATTAACTTTGTGAATTGAACCCAGGACCCCCCTGGGAATTGAACCCAGGACCTACGGATCGTAAGCTCATGGCTCTGACCACTAGACCACGGAGGCAGTTGCAGTAAGGTCGCACCTCTATTCTTAGAATCGCCAAGACGCAATTTAAGCAAACTATGTACTTTATCAAATCACCCTAGTTCGGGACTTGAAGCTGCAATATTTCACTTGGCTTCCTTGCAGAGCCTACCTCGCCACAAAAGCAGTTTTCAGACAATATTTATGTGCCTGGCGGGACATGTTTCAATATCGTTAATAGGTTTCTTCTATAAAATATTGCTGTGTGGTTCCCAGAGATGTATTGTGCAGTCAAACGATCGTGGGTTGCTGTTTTTCATGCTATCAGATGTTACAAGATGTATAATCATAAAAAAAGAGACTTTAAAAGCGAAATCAACATAACAATGGCGTATTTGCCATAGATGATTAGAGGATTTTCCCCAACTATACCTGACTATAAGGTAGGAAAAACAAAATCATTTGTCGTGTGGGTATCGACCCTATTAAACCTGGTCTCAGAGTTTATAAACCACCTAATAGTACAACAAATAGACCTCTCACATGGTTTATGTAGCGACCACTATCAAATATAGCGACCGGAACTGACAGCTTAACGTACCCTCCGAAGCACAGAATGCTTTTTCTTTTCTGACTATCAGGTGATTCAGCCTGCAATGTCCTAATAAAACTGGGGTAAATATCACAAAGTGATAAATTAACAAATATCAACTTTGTGTTTCGCTCCTGGGAATCGAACCCAGGACCTCCGGATCAGTAGCACATGGCTCAGAACACTAGACCACGGACGGTTAGGTTGAACATTAAAAAAGGCATATTTTTTTTAATAACTGTGCCTCGAGATGCAAACTAAACGCTAAGCCCAATATCCCAATTAAACCTCCACAACACACGATTGTGTGACATAATCCATGTGTTGCCGCGCCCTCACGCGTCAAAGGATACGGTAATTCGGCAAACAGTCATTGGTCGGATGCTAATAACAGAAGAGCAGTGTCCAATCAGAATGCAGTTCCGAATTTGAAATGCATATTGCTGAATAATGGAGCTGTGTTGAGGTGTTTGTGGTCGTTCATGGAGATCGCGTTTGAATAGCTCTTGATAAGCATGTTGAATTCTGAATAGAGTCGGCTACAAAAGGAAATAGAACAGACAAGAATTTAAATATAGCTATCTATCCAGGTAATCGTTTTGATGAATCTTGCAACACGTGCCTAAGCTACACTAACTTTTGTTTCTTCTCTTTTAGCTTCAGATTTCATAATTTCTTGGGTCTGTATTAATAATCATCAAAATATACAAAACGACCTGTCAAATTCATACTTAATTTGCTCTCAATCTTCATAAATACGGTCCTTAGATTTCTACTGCAGCATTTTGAATGTTGATAGATAAATCGTTTTATTCATATTTCTACAAAACACATGTACATTTTGCAAATTTAAAAAGAGACATACAATAAAATAAACAGATAAATCAAAGTAGTTTACACAATATGCACATGTGTGCTGTGAAAGGGCCAAGGCTCAGTGAATTTTACCCGAAGAGTTTTCCCAAAAGGCAACACTGATTTTCAGCCGTCACCCATGATGAGTGACAAGCGGTAAAAAAAAAAACGTCCGAGTAAAACGTGTTATTTAAAATATTAGGTACTACCCACATGTGAAAACAAATCTTTACAAGTATCATAATGTACATTCACTTGAACAGCAGTGACTTGTGCTCATGAAAAATGTGTGTTGTGTTCGTGTAGGAGCGAGTGTCTGCTTGGTTGAGGTTATGTGTTGAGAATTTTGCTTATCTTCGAAACTGGACTGGGCTCCAAAACATAGACTGAAACAGCGGTTTCTCCTTACAAGCAAGGGATTCAATGTTTCATACAACCCCAAATACTTAAAAGTCATGCATACATTGGGTAAGCTCGTTCATCGACTTCGTCTCTGTCGCATCCGACCTAAACGGGAGTTAAGAGCAAACCCATTTACGATTTTTTTTAAAAAAATGTCTATGGGCTGTCAGCGGTCACTACGCAACACGTTATACCTATTTTCTTCTCATTATTATCTGGTGATCGCTTTTTGCAAGCCGTTGAGGTTTCATTTACCTCTTAAGAAATTCTAACCGTGATCTAATTTACAACCAGATCATTCTATCTCTTTCTCTCTATCAAGCCCTTCTCGCCTTTGAGAATTTATAGGGGTAATTTTTCAAAGATTAAAGCATAATGTAGTTACGATCTAGTTTCATATCTTCTGGGCGGCCATTAGTCTCTGCTCTTTATCGTAACGCTGACAGAAGGTTTTGGCGTTCAATATCTTTTGGACGCGTTGAAAGAATAGGCGTTTAGCGGGTCGGAAAAATATCTTGAAATATTTGAATTGGAGAATAGAAAGAACGATGGTAAAAAATATGATTCCTACTCCGACTAAATAAAATAAATAACTAAATATAATATAATTTAACGTAAGATGGTGTGTTCATTTCATCTGTAGATCAAAGTTAGTTGAGTCAAATGTTCGTAGAATTATGGACCATGATTTTGAATCTTTCGAATAAAATTCGCAATGCTAATTTGTATGGAAATCTCATGCAAACGTTACTCTTTCGTGTGCGCATTAGCTTTAGAGCGGTTTCTTAAATACGACTCCTGTACTTATATTAGTAGTCGTGACTTTTGAGATAAGTTATTTTACTTAAAAAGGTTAAATAATAATAAATTTTATTTTTTCTGGTAACGATAATTGCCAGTCACTCACGTTCTTACAGGAGACACCTTGTTTTTGCAATGAACTTAGTTTTGACGTATACGAGCTGATGATGAGGCAAATATTAGCCCAATGATTAGAAACGGCACGTTATACGGCAGGCACTGGTATTACCTCACAACAAAAGATCACCCCAAGTCGCTATTGACCTGATTCCCGCTATTCGTCCTTCGCTTGCCCATCCTCATCTAATGCTTGTCAAGACGAAGAAGAATCGCTTTATATAAATTTCTTGGTTGCAATTAATTCTGTTATGTCAAGGGGTATCGACGAAGTTTAATTAACCTTTACACCTTCCGCCATCAATTCTCGAGGAAGGCTTTGAGATACCAAGTTCAATAAGGCCTCTTAGGATACAAATTTTGGAGGCATTTTGAATTTTAAGTGGTTTTTTCTACAGTGTAATTGAGAATGCTGATATTTTTTGAATTTTGGATAATTTTTGTGCAGTTATTAATCGATTTTAATATGAATTAAACATTTAATTTAGCCAAGATGTCATAAAACCATTAATTCACTTACGAATATAATGATTTTAATCTACGAAAGATTCGAAAAGAAAGATTCTTTCAAACCAATGTCGTCTTAAAAATAATCTGCTCATTGATTCCTAAATAAGGGGATCTCCGGTGCATGCCAGCGCCCTTACCAATAAACAAATCATTACTCACTGAAAACTCAATTCATTGAAAATTCGGTAGATCATCTGAAATATTATCATCATCAGTGTTCACTGCAGTTACAGATAGCAAAAGTGCCAAAAGTGGTCGTTTTAAAAAAAAAAACTCTATCTTTGATTAATGGTAAGTTGCAATCAAATGATATTTTAAATGACCTTCATTGCTTTAACCTAAATCTGATAAACCGGGTTTTCTTTTTGTTGTGTTTTCAGTGAATTATGAATATTTTACTGATGAGGGCGCCACTTAGCCGACGGGAGCCCATTAAACGTCAAAATCCAGAGGCTTATAATATTAAAATTATTTTCTCATTTTGTTCTAATTAATCATCTACTTTAATCCCTTACTGGTACCTCACATTAGCACCATGTATTCAATTGTGTAACGACCGTGTAATCGACCAATGAGGCTCTTCATCATTATACAGCGTGTGGCAATTATTATGGATCGCTTCCTTCACTCGGTTACTAGAACAGCCTGTATAAACTTGATGTTATTTGCTGTAAAGGATTTATTTCATCATCATCATATCTTTATTTCTAAACACAGTATTACTGTATGTGACATTTAATAACATCATAAAATATAAAAAAATCAAATTAATAATTACAATAAAATTACTTAAAAAAAAATTACAATTCATTAAAAAAAATATATAATTAAATCTAATAAAATAATAACAAGTCAAACAACATTACAACTATATATTTATATTGCGTATAGCAGGGACTTCCATGGGAGCGAGAGAAAAACATAGAACTAGCGAACGAGAGAAAAAAATAGTATATTGTAATTTAGGCGATGAGCTGACAACCTCGTCGTTTACGCTCTGCCTACCCATAGCATAGTAGGGACAAATTTTGTTATTTAACGAAGCATACAAACAGGGTATCCTAATTAAGTATGTTATTATCACTTTACCCTTATTTCTGTAACCGATATGTCCAATATGTGAAGGGCGTGGAAGCAATCATAGTTGTTTGCACAAGACGATGGTGGCAATTCTAAATTCAATATTCCTCAACTAATTCTTAGCTAGCGCTGTCACTTTCTTAACTTTGACTTCAGTATAGCATCGCAACTAAACACATGACATTTCTAATTTGACATGATACGCTTTAAGTAAGAACTGAGCATAGAGCATGCTCTCTCATTTTACGTTAAATAAGCGGTCTTATGTCAGATTAGGAATGTCAAAGCCATGTGTTTATTTGATATCCTTTTCTTATGTCAAAGTTAAGAGACAGCACTAGCTAAAAATTTGCATTATGTCGCGAGAATCGACGCCAGGGAACATAATGATATGCCTATTTATAGTATTTCCAATTCGGGTTTAGAATAAAGGTAAACAAAGTTTCATGTCTTTTTACGAAAAACAGATATCAAAAATAAGTTATACGTGTTGGCAAATTAGCTAAGGCTCGTATTTGAAAATCGATCTTAAGTTTGAGAGCAATATTACGTATCGATTTAACAGACCATTTTGCTCCAAAATGACATTTCTGATACGTACTCAAAGTTGCTGTTAGTGTCAAGTGCTATTTATCAATACAATATAATAATAAATAAAAATACATGAAACTTAGTTTACCTTTATTCTAAGCTAGCGACCCGCCTCGACTTCGCACGGAAATTATCCGTGTATACTATATTATGCATGTATTATACATATAAACCTTCCTCTTGAATCACTCTATCCATTAAAATAAACCGCATCAAAATCTGTTGCGTAGTTTTAAAGATTTATGCATACATAATCATATAGGGACAGAGAAAGCGACTTTGTTTTATACTATGTAGTGAAGTGAGTTGGAAATACTATAGTTACCGATATTTGATGTCAAAGTACTCATCATCAGTCTACCGAATGACTTCTGACCTAGTTTCGATTATCATAATATCAAATTGTTAGTTTGTTCTGGCAAAGTAATCAAACTAGAAATAATAGCGCAACTTCGTCCTTTGAACTATACAAGCAAACGCAGCTTCATATCCAAACATAGCTAATGTTTATGACGTAATAAAAAACGATTTCACTATTAATTCAGTTTGCACATCATAGTAAAATTGACAACCCAATAAAAAAAAACAAATTTGAGATACACTTTGTTTCAAGCTGTTGACCCTCGTCCTACACCATAAGGTACTTACGGACATTTTGTGTCTTTAAATTTCCAGTGTCTCAATTGTTAAGTTCAGTTAGCTAACTCACTATCAAATAATTTGTTTAGTGTGCTCTAAACATCTATATATCTTTAAACATAGTCAATAGTAATTTCGTTAATTTTTAACTGCTTCCGTCTTAACTGTCTAGAGGCTCGTGGATGGACTCCCGATCCGCAGGTCCTGGGTTCAATTTCCAGGGGGGGGACACAAAGTTGATATTTGAGAATTTATCATTTTGTGAATATTTCCCCAGTTTGGTTAGGACATTGCAGGCTGAATCACCTGATTGTCCGAAAAGTAAAAGATTTCGTACTTCGGAGGGCACGTTAAGCCGTCGGTCCCGGTCGCTGTCTTTGATAGTGGTCGTTACTCAAACTATTTCAGAGGCCTGATAGTTGTGCTACTAGGCGGTTTTAAAACTCTAACACCAGGGTTCATCGGGTCGATAGATTTGATACCCACTCGACAGAAGAAGAAGAATTAATTGCAAGGAAACCAAGTACTTTCATAAACTAGGACAGAACCAATCAGAACTATATCTTAAATAATAAACCAATAGCAAAACATTGTAGCTATAAAGTTGGATCTAACATCCGTTGCAGCTGCTACTAATAAACGGGACTACACTTTGTCGTCTGAATGCTGTAGGGATGGTTACTGTTGATAACATTTTGTTATATTTTTCAGTTTGGCAACACTGTTTTTTTATGTACACAAACAATAATCACGCTTTTATCCTTAACTAGCGACCCGCCCCGGCTTCGCACGGAAATTATCAGTGTATAAATCTTCCTCTTGAATCACTCTATCTATTAAAAGAAGTATCTATCAAAATCCGTTGCGAAGTTTTAAAGATTAATGCATACATAGGGATAAAGGGACAGAGAAAGCGACTTTGTTTTATACTATGGCAGATATGTTATATACGGTAGGCAGAGCGTATTCTACCTAACCAAAGGTCGTTCCGACATATCTGAAAAAGTTTTGAAGGTTATTTAAGAAAGAAACTCTTAAATTCTCTCTTAAATTGAGGGTATATTGCTTGGTTATCAGCACGTCGCCTAAATTTAAATGTACTGAAACCCTCGGATCCCTTAGCTGGTTTCTACAGCATGCCCGGGAGGAAATGCAGCTGGCACATTCTATGTTTTTCTCTCGCTCCCAGGTCAGCATGAAAGATTTTTGGCTTCTGAAAATTTCTCTGTAGCCAACTCTGTGTAGAGCGTAGAAATAAATATTTATAAATTTGGGTCGTTTACGCTCTGCCTGCCCCATTAGGTATAAAGGCGTGATTATATGTATGTATGTATAAAGTAAATCGGAGTCCACATTCAGTATTTAGAAGACTCCACAAACTACAGGCAGGATAAACAATGTTTTGAAGTGTGTTTCATGGATGCGTTACACAAGTATTATGTTTTGTTTAAGCAAATGCTTTGATTCGATGCTATCAAAGTAAGTTGATTTTCTTAATATTAGGTAGTATTCATCACTCTTCCATGGTAGACTGCCAGCTGCATTTCCTCCCATGACATGCTGTAAAACCAGCTCAAGGATTCGAGGGTTTCAGTATATTGTAACTTAGGCGATGGGCTCACAACCTGTCACTACAGAAATATACCTACAAATCTATTTTAAATAACCCGCAAAACTTTGTCAGACGTGGGAACGACCTTTGTTTAGGTGGTACCACTCTGTCTACCCCATTAGGGATAAAGACGTGATAGTATGTATAGTGGTCATTACTCATACCATGTCATAAGCCTAATAGCTGTGCTACTAGGCGGTTTCAAAACTTTGACACCAGGGTTCTTCGGGTCGTTGTTCGAGTCAAGAATCCACTCGCTAAGTAGAAGATTTTGTTCAACCACCGCACATATATTATTTTTACCTTTTTAAAACAAAGCACAAACCTTCATCGAATGAATGCTCATACTGCTTGTAAACTTCAAATTTTATTCATCGCTGCAATTCGTACTCAAATTAACAAACAGTAATCCTTGATTATTCAGAACATCACTAGTTTGCACCAATATTCCGGACAATCTCATAACAGGCGATTGTAGGTCATACACCAAATGGATACCGTTCAAATTGCGATGGGATCCGACTCATATTGGAGACAATATGTTTTTATGAGAGAATAAATTTAGCTGTTAAACGGACAGATTTTACAGCGAATTGGAGTTGTGAAGCTCTGTTAAAAGAAGCGCCGGTTTGTAAAATTGGAACATGATCCTCTTTAGAGCAAAATTTCCGCAAATTGGATACCATTTATGATGTTTTGCGGAATGCACTTTCAGAAGAAATCCTTTCAATATAGGGCTCAATTCTAGATTCCATCGGCTAAAACTAAAATTGACATATATTTGTCACTTTCAGAATAATACAATGAAAAAGGACAAGCGATTTATACTCTATAGTTTTACACTTTGTCCGCTAGATTTTGACGCGCTTTTGCACGTTTCTCTAGTATTTTTGACAATTTTATCCGCCATATCATATGACGGCGGATAAAAATTACAGATAAAGAAAGTATAAAACCACCGTCTATAAATCATAACTGGATAGAATAGATCTCATGTCCTTTTCCAATTTTAAATCTGAAAGTGAAAAACAGATTTTAATTTTAGTTTTAGCCGGAAAATCTAGAATCGAGCCCATTCGTTCAATAAATGAAAATATTGTAAGTAAATGCTATCCAATATAAAAGCTAGAAAGTTGGGTTCATAAACTGAATTGTAAATAAAAAGTTTAGCAGGACACCAACATTACATAACAACTTATACACTCTCTATCATTCCGATGGATTAATGCAAAAAAATATATATCTTACGTAATACAAAAAAATAGTCTTGCTTGAATTGCTCATTTCGATTACACTTTATACTAGTCCCACGTGTAAATTAATACCTAAGGCCAAAGAAATAAATGGGTTTGTTACAAGTGAAATATCGATACTCATTTTTCCAATGACAGATGAAATCAATCAACAAATGACATAGAGGTGAAGCCTTGAAGCTGTATGAATCAATATAAAGATAATTGTTTTGCACTGTTCGGCATGACTTAATAACCGTAATTATGTGTTGCGAAATCCTTTGATGGGTGGTGAATGGTGCAAGATATAAGCGGTTAAAACTGTATTTAATAAATTTAAAAAAGTATTTATTTAAATAAGTACACAAACGATATTTTATCACTAAGCGACGAACAAGTGTTATTCATACTAATAAATCTAGGACTACTCTCTAGTTTGTTTAACGGGATTTTAGACCTCAACGTTTCGACTCATTACGAGAGTCGTCTTAATGGAAAGTGAAATATAGAAGAGTCGAAACGTAGAGATCAAACACCTCCGTTAAACATACAAGCGAGTAGTCGTTGATGAATCCAATGAAAAATGAAAATGTTTCTATCCAATGAAAATAAACAAATTCAGAAGTCGACTTTTCGACTCTTTACGAGAGTCTTCTTCATGTCGGTAATCACACACGGCGGGTGGTGGTGTGTGATTTTCACTCTCCATGAAGACGACTCTCGTAAAGAGTCGAAACGTTGAGGTCATCAAACTCACGAGGGAGTAGTTGATGATTTATCAGTATCTACAAAATCAGAAAGAATTTACTACAAAACTATCAGAATGAATGCTTTCCTGTGTACTTATTTATAAGTCGTCTTCATGGAGAGTGAAAACACACACCACCACCCGCCGTGACACGCATTGATAAAATTTACGAGGATGACGATAATTCAGACATGAAATTTGATTATGTGAACCTTAAAGAATCCGAAAAAGATGTAAAATTTTAAATTAAATTTTAGCATGATGCTGTAATTGTAAGAATAAAAAATATTAACAACGAAACGTCAACAAAAGATTAAAGATCTGAAAATACAAACATACATACGTATAATTACACCATTATCCCTAATAAGGTAGACAGATAATATCATAAACGACCTAAAAATAGGTTGTTTCCACCCCGTCTGACAAAGTTTTGAGGGTTATTTAAGATAGATTTGTAGGTTGTAGCGACAGGTTGTCAGCCATTGCCTAAATTGCAATATATTGAAACCCTCGGATCCCCTAGCTGGTTTTTGCAGCATGCCCGGGAGGAAATGCTGCTGGCACATTTTATGTTTT
This sequence comes from Scrobipalpa costella, assembly GCA_949820665.1. Taxonomy (NCBI): domain Eukaryota; kingdom Metazoa; phylum Arthropoda; class Insecta; order Lepidoptera; family Gelechiidae; genus Scrobipalpa; species Scrobipalpa costella. Next base: position 1,277,835 of record OX463314.1, read on the forward strand.
TTTCTATCTCCTAGTCCAGCATGGACGTATCTGATAATGGTACCAATTACTTCAGAGCACAACTTTACTAAATCTTGACTAAAATTGTTGCCGTCCCTTTCTGTCCTCTCATGATAGAAAATGACAGCTATAGACTTATTTTAAGTTGAGTCGAATTTTGCAACTACGAATTGCTACCAATGATTACACCAAAACCTCTTTCTGCTTGTGTTTCGACTATGCTCCAGCTTGGATTAGAATGGCTTCGATGGCTAGTAGGCTTAGAATGACATATTATTGTATGAAAACGGTGGGTGGATAATGAGTGATGATAACAATTCCTACATACATACATAAAATCACGCCTTTATCCCTAATGGAATAGGCAGAGCGTAAACGATCTAAGCAATGCTCGTTCCACCGCGTCGTACAAAGTTTTGAGGGTTATTTAAGTTAGATTTGCAGGTATTTCTGTAATGATGGAAGAATCTGATAATTTTTATTCAAAACCTCTGTCTGCTTATGTTTCGACTATGGTCCAAATTGGATTAGAATGGCTTCGATGGCTAGTAGGCTTAGAATGACATATTATTGGATGAAAATGGTGGGTGGATGGTGATTGATAATAACAATTCTTTATGGCCGGATTAGGGCTGCGAAGGTTTGAAGCAATAAAGGCATTATCGATGATTGGGCATGGCGTGAAAACGGCCATGTTGTAATTTTAAATAGAGATTAGTCTAATGATAGAATGGATGATGATAAAATGCGGAAATACATCAAAGAATATAGATTGATTGTACCTAAATTTAGATAAATAAATTCGCTTGACCTAATTTGAAGAACCTAGAAGATGTATTTATAGTTATTTACTTACCTAATAGAAATATTGTTGTCTTGGTCCTAATTTCAAAATCATGAAAAATATAGTTCCTGTTTTTTGGGCTTCGTAAATATAACACCGTAATACAATCAGAGTTTAGATCAGATTTATTCATTTTATATTATATATTTCATAAGTACATTGTAAAAATAATAAAAATTACCAGAGATAATATAATTGTGAAAGTTATATAATAAAAGCAAAGTTTTAACACGTCAAACAAAGTAATAATATAAACCAAACTGTAGAAATAGATGTCAAAAGAATACACAAAATAAAGTACCTAACCATGACACCAGCACCAGCACGTTACAGAACGAAATCTCTCAGTCACCGAAAGCTTTACACTAATCTTTTTAGCACTGTAGTGTGGTCTAGTGGTCAGAGCCATGGGCTTACGATCCGGAGGTACTGAATTTGATTCGCGGTGGGGATCACAAAGTTGATATTTATAAATTTTTCACGCATTGCAGGCTGAATCACCGGATTGTTCGAAAAGAAAAAGGATTCCGTGCTTCGGAGGGCACGTTAAGCCGTCGGTCCCGGTCGCTGTCTTTGATAGTGGTCGTTACTCAAACCACGTCAGAGACCTAATAACTATGCTACTAGGCGGTTTGAAAACTCTGACACCAGGGTTCTTCGGGTCGTTGTTCGACTCGAGAATCCACTCGCTAAGAAGATGAAGCACTTAGTAATATTAATACAACAGCATAGTGATCATCAATTTCAGATCACGTTACAAATAGCTACAAACTAGTTCATTTATTCACATCGTAGTTGACGCGTCATGGTTACGCAACGAACAACGGCTGGTGTTCATGTAGCCTCGTTGTAATAAAATATTGATTCCCATCTCAAGGCACTTTACGAATTCACACCCCTGTTCTGAGTGTCACATTCCGTTACATTGCTGTACAGTCGGTGGCTAAGTTTTTTGTTTATAATAATACAGACATAAATATCATCACGCCTTTATTCCAATGGCGTAAGAAAATCATAAATGACCTAAACGAAGGTTGTTCCGCCACGTCTGACAAAGTTTTTAGGGTTATTTAAGATAGATTTTGCTGGCTGTCAACCCATCGCCTAAATTACAATATACTAAACCCTCGAAGTCCCTTAGCTGATTTTACAGCATGCCCGGGAGGATATTCAGCTGGACATTCTATGTTTTTCTTTTTCCATCGCTCCCAGTCAAGCATGGAAGAAACAAAAAAACAAAAATAAAATAAAAATCATGCTAACTTAAAGATTAAATTCACTTAAAATTATGCTGTTGTAAAAACCAAGCGTAACTCTACAAAGTCGCTTTCTCTGTCCCTATATCCCTATGTATGCATAAATCTTTAAAACAACGCAACGGATTTTGATGCAGTTCTTTTAATGGATAGAGTGATTCAAGAGGAAGGTTTATATGTATAATACATGCATAATATAGTAGAGAAACACTGATAATTTCCGTGCGAAGCCGGGGCGGGGCGGGTCGCTAGTATTTAATAAACCAGTTTCACCGACCGTACCTATCGGTAGTACATTCCCCGTCACAGGTGGTACAAAGAGCTATATGAGTCGCAAACGAGCTAACTCGGGTTCTGTAGGCAGATGATCGCTTCATTTTCTATTTTATTAAAGTCACCCTCCACGTTGGCACACATCTCCGCTACTTATGAATTTTCGGCGGCCATTTTGTTTGGGATAGAGGCTTTTCGGCTTTTTTGGGACAAGAATATTTCAATATTTTTGGTTGGAACAGTTTCTTTGTGCTTAGGTTGATTAAAAATAATAACGTAGATATTCCAGCCATTTCTGTTACATATTTAAAAACACTGCAGATAGTCAAGTTGAAAGTGAATATATTAATATGTTGAAGACTAGTTTTGGTCACATGTATGAAGCCATTTTACAACCAAACAAAACACGCCACTACGATATTATTATAAATATAATCAGGTACTTGCCACAACAATCAACAAAAAAGACAAATATCCAAAACAATTGAACGTCAAATAAATACGTTCCTATAAGTTTTATCTTCCATGTTATTTTAAAACACAATGGAGAAACGATTAAGCGGCCCTGCGCACTTCAAAGAGTATGGCATGATGAAAAATTGTCAAACAATAAAAGGGATTTTAATGACATCTGGTGAAGAATGGATTAATGGTTCTATTAATGAAATGTCAGCTGTTTGAGACTCAAATGACCTTGTATGACCTTTGTGAACATGATTGCTTTTTGATATCACGTCAGTGAATAATTGTTTTGTTTTGTGTATAGTCTGGGACTTACCTAAGTTAGTCGATTGGGATTTTTAACAACTTTGCATACATACATATAACCACGCATTTATACCTAATGGTGTTAAGCAGACCTAAACAAAGGTCATTTCGCCACGTCTGGCAAAGATTTTACGGTTATTTAAGATAAATTTGTGGGTATATTGCTGTAGTGACAGGTTGTCAACCCCTCGCCTAAATTGCAATATACAAAAAACCCTCAAATCTCTTTTCTAGTTTTTACAGCATGCCCGGGAGGAAATGCAGCTGGCACATTCTATGTTTTTCTCTCGCTTGCAATCCAACATGGAAGAAACAACAACTTTGATCATAATTATTTTTACATAAACTTCCTTTCTAAAATTGTAAGTAACCGAAAGCTTCCACCAAACCTGTGTATATGAGTTCTGCCTTTTGTACTCGTCTTTCTTTATTTTCCTTATGTGTTTGAAATCCTGCTTTTATATAATATTCTTGCGTGAAAATACCGCTTTGCTGACGTCCCTTGAGAATTCAGTGTTGAATACCTAAAAAGGGAGGGAAGCGTAATAAGAAATCTGATCCATGGGACAAGAGGATGCAAAGCCCTTTGTATTATTACCAGGGTTAAGTTGGCTTGACATTTGGCGTCGTATTTCCGTGACGATCTTATGAAAAGAGAAATGGTAAAATGCGTGCGTCATATATAATTTGATAATCTGCAACTTTTGTCGCGTTTTTGTATCACTCACTACTTTTATCCGTTCCCGTACCACACTAAGGCCCGTATTTATAATCTGCACTTGAGATTGACAGACAGTTTGAGTTCGTATCAGAAATGTCATATCAATACAAAATAACTTGTCAAATCCATGCTCAATCTTGAGATAGCTTTTCAAATACGAACCTTAATGTGGGAAAGAGTAAAGTCAACGTCGAAGATATATTTGTTCAAAAATTTCATGTATTTATATCGTGGTACACACAAAATCATTAAACACCAAGGATTTAATATAGACGTAAGCCAAGTGAGAGTCCATATAAAAGAACTCTAGTAGTGAACTTAATGACAATGAACACAGTAAAATTAAAAAAGAATTAGATGTCAGACTAAACAACTTGTTGCTCACTTTGTCTTTTCCCACGAAAGAAATTTAACAAGATATTTCGAAAATGCCCGGAATAGCTCAAAAATCTGTTCTACCTAGACGACTTAATGAATGCAAGAACTAGTTCCGTTGACCAGAGGTAATGATGGCATGCCATTAGCAACAGGAAATACCATGAGATCAAAACCGCGATGACTGGGAGATGACGACACCCGGATTCTGTTTAGATTCGGTGAGATGAATGAACTATCTGCATGACCTCAGGAGCAATGGTAGCAAACGAGGCCTCAAGATTTTTTACGGTGACACCATCTCTGAGTAATATATATGGATTTGAGGCCAAAAGGACAAACAAAAAACACAGTTAACTAATTAAAATTGTTTTATGGAATTTATAAATACTTAAAAAGTGTCTTTAAGGATTTAAGTATTTTGATGATATACAAGTTTATTGCTTCTCTTGTGTTTTATGGCTTTTGTATTATACTAGCGTTTTTCACTCGCGTCTTACTTAATGTGTTTTTCCGTGGGAATTTGATATTTTTCCGCGGTTTATAGTAATCTTTGTTACTCAAGGTGAACGTAGCTTTCTAATAGGGAATATTTTTTTGAAATCCGTTCAGTTTATTCGTTACAAAACACGAAACACAAAACGTTACGGATTTGAGGCCAAAAGGACAAACAAAAAACACAGTTAACTAATTAAAATTGTTTTATGGAATTTATAAATACTTAAAAAGTGTCTTTAAGGATTTAAGTATTTTGATGATATACAAGTTTATTGCTTCTCTTGTGTTTTATGGCTTTTGTATTATACTAGCGTTTTTCACTCGCGTCTTACTTAATGTGTTTTTCCGTGGGAATTTGATATTTTTCCGCGGTTTATAGTAATCTTTGTTACTCAAGGTGAACGTAGCTTTCTAATAGGGAATATTTTTTTGAAATCCGTTCAGTTTATTCGTTACAAAACATACACTCAAAAATCCAAATCTTTCCTTTTTATAATATTAGTATAGATTTACACTATTCATTATTATATTTTACACATATTTGGCCTCATTAAATATATCAAGATGTATTTGTTCGACAGTCATTATTATAATATAACAAGTTAAATACTTATTTAATAGGATTCGAAACTACAAAAGTGAACGTTTTTGTTAGGCACCAATTATAGCTCCTATTTAGGATATCACGGAACTAAATTACATGCTTTTTATTATTACAAATAATGATCTTAAATACAACAAAAGAAACCGCTTTGTAGCACCGAAAGATTAGAATCTGTATTGACTGTTAACATTTTTATTTATTCACTAGCGGGTAAAATTATTCATTATTGTAATCAGTGTAAAAACGAAGCGTGCCGAATCTGTGTTTGATCTTTATTTTGTGAAACACTTCGATAACCGGTGTTTACTTTATGAATTATTTATTAGTTTTTGTGGTAGCTTGCTGATCATGCATCGTAATTTTGTGGTCAAGCATTAAATTTATTGATAAGGCTCATTTTTAATCAAATTTTCATAATTTTAATCAAAGGTTCATCAATCCAAATTTCATTGTCATATTTGTGAATGTCTAAAGATAGAACAATAGCTTAACTTCATTCATCTGTAAATGTCTGGATTCTCTTCGTAGCAATGAGCTTTAATTATGGTTCTAAATAGTGAGCGTTAGCATGATAGGTATTTCTTGTTAAATAGTTGACCCAACAAATTGGCACGTTCAAAACAACAGAACCCGCCTACTACCAAACTATTGTATTAATTTTGGAGTTAAACTCATTCCTAGCCTTATTGTCTACTATTTCAACTACATTTGCGTAACCGAACATTGTCTTGTTTACGAACTTTTAAATAGGCTTTTTACGAATTCTATTACGCCACTTGTCTGAACTTTTAAACTATCACGAACGATATACGACATTAAGCGAATAAAAACACATAATTTCTAACTGATCCATGATCAATAAGATGAAGTTATTTTTTCTTTGCCGCTATAGATATTTCGTAAACAAAATCAATATCTGCTGTAGTGTATTGTATTTCTTCCATGCTGGCCTGGGAGCTAGAGAAAAACATAGAATTTGCCAGCTGAATTTCCTCCCGACCATGCTGTAAAAACCAGCTAAGGGATCCGAGGGTTTCAGTATATTGTAATTTAGGCGATCGGCTGACAACCTTTCACTACAGCAATATACCTACAAATCTATCTTAAAATAACCCTCAAAACTTTGTCAGACGTGGCGGAATGACCTTTATTTAGGTAGTTTACGCTCTGCCTACCCCTTTAGGGATAAAGGCGTAACTATATATATATGTATGTATTGTATTTATCTTTTGTAGAAATGAGATATCAAAAACAATTCCGATCTGTAACTGTATTTCAGGGATCGGCATTTCCGTAGCTATCCAGGGTTGAACTCAGAATATTGACACCGTTAAGGCTGGTATTTATGTAGCGATCTCAAACTTGAGACTAATATTAAGTATGGATTTGACAGGCCAGTTTGCACTGAAATGACATTTCAGTTACGAACTCAAACTCGCTCTCACTAATGAGAGCTGATTATAAATACGGCCCTAAGGTTTTGTTTTGTAGAATCAATAGGCACTAGGGCTTTATCTGGCCTTTAGAAAAAAGGAAGATTTTAGTCTTTGCTAATGCTTCTGTTGTTGAGTTTTCTCCAACGTTGACTCTATTTCGATGGTTATTGGTAAACTAAACTCAAATTCCAACCCACGTTGCAAATAACACACAGTACCTACGTAATTCAAACAATTCGATATGAAAAATATAATTATCAGACAATTTTATGTTTTCTAAGTCCATCCCAGCGACGGAGAATCCTATTTCTGATAATTACAAGTAGAAACTTCAACTCGATATCTTGAATTCGGTGATTAAAATTCCCAGAGGAAGTTAGATACAGGAAGTATTTATAATAACAGTGCAAATAAAAATAGACATTTAGGTGTGGTAAGAAGAGATAGTATTTTAAAGAAGGCCTTTATGATACAGTCATTCAAAAACAACGCCTTAATTATCTTTAACCTATTTTTTTCGTATTAAATGGTTTTGAAAACAAATGGTTAAATATGTCGGATGTTCCCAAGTACATATTGGTATATAAAATTTTCAATTGAATGTTTTCCTTTGTCAACATATTTGATTTATTTCTGATTCTGTTCTTATATTCACTCAATGTTTTACAATTTTTCTGAGTTTTTGTGATTAACCCCACAGTCTCCTTATTGGTTCAGTATTGTTCATACTACAATTCGATTATTATTTTGAACGGGATAATTACCACGATTATATTTAATTATACCTCGATATTTTAACGCAGTTTCATGCGTCATGGTCATGAGCAGATTGGCGAGGCGAATGTTGACATCTTCTAAAGACGCATCAAACTGCGTTGAAATATCGAGGTAACATTAAATATAATAGCGAGCCCAATGGTGTAGTGGATAGGGCCGCTGCCTCCTGAGCGGAGGTCGTGGTTCGAATCCCACCACGTACCAATGTGTTTTTCGGTTTTTAAATTTTATATGTACGTTTATTCGGCGCTTTTTCCGTGCTTCGGAAGGCACTTTAAGCCGTTGGTCCCGGTTAATATCGTTTAATACCGTAGATATTAGTCGCTAAGCCATTTCAGAGGCCAGTTCTAAGCATTGGCGGCTTGAAAGCTCTGACCTAATCTAGGATGAGGTCTGGTTTCCCTTTTGGGTTGCGGAGGTCAGATGACAGTCGCTCTGTGTAAAAACCAGTACCCTCGTTCAATCCCCTAGATTAGGTAGCCGACCCCGTGAGATACGGGATAAGGCTAAGGCAATGAGTGGTAATGAAAACTGATCGGCTTACTTGTTTGTATTGAAAGGAGGGTTAGCCCTCAACGTTTCGATCCTCATAAGGAGAGAAGAATGTCACACTCTCTTCTTCTTAAAGAAAGATTCCCTTTCCACTCTGTTACTCTTAATCGCACACTTCGCCCTTCGCGTTACCTCCCTCTTACTATCCCATCTCATTCTACCATGTTTTACTCTAATTCGTTTACAGTTCGTGTAGTTAGGCTTTTGGAATCTATTGCCTGCGTCTGTAAGACAAGCTTCTTCATTAGATTCTTTTAAAAAACACCTTAAAGCTCACTATATTTCTCTACCTTAACCGCTTGCACTTGCGTATTTCCCGGAATAATTGGTTGTAACATTTTCGTTCATTAATATTATATATATTTATTATAATATATAATATTTATGTATTTATATGTAGGTGTAAGAAATTTATATGTATGACTATTTAATGTTATTAATTATATAAATACACCTAAGTAGCTTATTTACTTACCCATACCACAGCTCGGACACTCATAACTACAATGTAATTTTGGTCATACATCGACAGACGGCATGTTGCACTTGGCATGCGTTTATGTGCGTGTTATAAGGGTTGGGGTACTTCCATGCTGGTCTGGGAGCGAGAGAAAGACATAGAATGTGCCAGCTGCATTTCCTCCCGGGCATGCTGTTAAATCCAGCTAAGGGATCCGAGGGTTTCAGTATATTGTAATTTAGGCGATGGGCTGACAACTTGTCACTACAGCAATATACCTAGAATTCTATCTTAAATAACCCTCAAAATTTTGTCAGACGTAGCGGGACGACCTTTGTTTGGGTCGTTTGCGCTCTGCCTACCCCGTTAGGGATAAAGGCGTGATTATATGTATGTATAAGGGTTGACAAATTTTGTAATACCTGTCATAATCATTACTTGAGTAATCTGGTTCTTGATTAAACCAACGGTTTAAAGTAGTTCTCTGTAACTGAATAGTTAGAATAGGTTAGGTTGCATATTTTGTATGAAGTTACTCACCGTCTCTCATCACTTGGGAATCTAAAAAAGTTCCTTTTGGACTCATGCTTTGTGGTAGAAAGACATCCGTATATGGAACAGTACCTAACCATCTTTGGAACACAAAACTTTATTATTTCCGTTACACTGGGAACCATGCGCGCATAAAGTATATTCTTATCTTATCTTATCTTCTCTCCTGATGAAGATCTCGTATAGAAGAAAGTCACACTCTCTTCTTTTCTGATGAAGATTCTCGTACGGGTTCGAAACGTCGAGGGCTAACCGTCCTTTCAATACAAACAAGTAAGCTGATCAGTTTTCATTATGAATAACACTTCATTTCGTGTTAAAATAATACATACGTACATACATATAATCACGCCTTAATCCCTAATGGGGTAGGCAGAGCGTATAAATAATCGTGGTAATAATCCCATTGTTATTCTAAATATACATACATACATAAATCACGCATTTATCCCTTACGGGGTAGGCAGAGCGTTTAACGCCTCGTAAAAGGCGCTTTCGCCACGTCTGACAAAAATTAAGGGGACTATTTTAGATTGTAATATGTATTGCTTTAGTGACAGGTTGTCAGCCCATCGCCTAAATTACAATACAATGTAACCCTCGAGTCCCTTTTGCTGACTTTAACAGCATGCCCGGGAGGAAGGGCAGCTGGAACATTCTATGTTTTTCTATCTCTCCCAGTCCAGCATGGAGGAAAACAATAAGACGATATTCTAAATATCGTCTACGTATTTATCCATAAACCCTTAAATATGTTCCACAATAACGTCTCTATCAGCTCCAATGAATATCGCATCGTCTAGTAACGAGGTCGTAATTAAACTTGCCTGTTAGACTCAATCATTGGGCAGTTTCGCTACGATCCAAAGCATTTTCATTTATATTAGGGAAATTAAACAATATTGAAATCGATACCTGTCTGTATATTCATATAGTCACGCTTTTATCCCTAATGGGGTAGGCAGAGCGTAAACGACCTAAAAACAAATTGTTCTGCCACGTCTGACAAAGTTTTGAGGGGTATTTAAGATAGATTTGTAGGTATAACCGATACATGTCTATACAATTCTCAGTATTAAAAAAATATATTTTATGGCTTTGTAATTGAGGTGACAAAGAGAGCCTCCGATAATCGATAAAATAATTTTCAAAGAACTCAGCAGTAGAATGTAAGATAGGAACTAAAAAGCTTAAATTTCCATACGATTTCGAAAATTCGAATTCGAAAAAAATTGCTTAAATCGCGATAAGTTTTTGTAGCATTTTGGAAGTACCCAATCATTGGCGGACAACGGGGAGTGGGGTAAAGTTTGTCGACTGCCATTCACAGATATAATTACCTACAGAAGATAAGGCCGTCAAAACACATTTTCCTATTTAATCTCTCTTAATATTTCAGCTGAACTTTAAGTTTCTGAAGACTTAATTCCATCCAGATTTTTTTGGAGTCTAAAACAGAAGTAGTAAACACATTTCGACAAAAAAAGCCAGCCACAAACACCGACCATTCCCAAATCGCGTGTAAATCTTTTTTATGAATCGGCCAAATTATAAAATAAAGGGCCGATAAGCTTATGTTCGCTCGGACTATAAATCAGTCTGAATCGCGGCCTTTGTCGAATTACAGCGGTACAAGGAAAATATCGGTCACCGCGCCGCCCGCATAGCGTATTTAAGAAATATAGGAGGAACATTTTACCAGATAGCGGTTTCAAACTAGATAAAGAAATTCCAATCTTAATTGCCAACAAAATCAATTCAATACAAATCATATGTCAACGTAAGAACTGATCCAAAAGTCCGCCCTGTCATTCCCGGTGCAAAGGTGCCCATAACGGCTCGCTGTGTTACTACGTTGAACTGCAATAGACAGCCTTTGCAGCAGAAACACCCCAGCGCGGTTGTCACAACCTCTCTCCCTAAGGCAGCGCCCAATTTCTCTAAGAAATGACATTCCCTATGATGCACAACAACCTGAAGTCTCCACTGCTAAGGGAGTAAAGTAATTTTGCCCCTCCATATTGAGTGCATTTTAGCTGCTGCACTTTTAGCTGCAACGGCGGTTGACCGTACGGTTTTACCCAAGTGGGAGGCAGCAAAAATGCTGACGCACGTATCGTCCCATATATGGCACTTTCTCCTCTGCCACGGCACTAGTGTAAGCTCGTCCGGTCTTTTGCCGTCTGATCGACTAAGACCCGGTGGTTCCAAAACACAGTAAAGGTACATTTTGTTCTTGTATATCATCTTTTAAATTAAAGCATTTACTAATTTTCGTGATGGAATTATTGCTAAATGACCTTCTTCGTCCTCAGTAAACCCTATAAAAAGCATAGCGCTAGTATTTTTGATCCATATCATCTTACGCGGAGGTTGATATTTGAAAATAAACACAAAGTCAGAAGCGGAACAGTTTCTGTCTAAAATTTTCTGACTGATACTGGTATCGTTAATATTTTACAAATACGCGTCCTTTGCTGGTTGCAAACAATTTCGTTTACAGTTATTTTGCTGGTTGGACAAACTAAACCTCTTTTTTAGATTCAGATGTTCGATTTAGGTATTTCCGTTAAGTACAAATATGTTATTTATTTATTTTCTTCCATGCTGGACCGGCAGCGAGAGAAAAATAAAGAACGTGCCAGCTGCATTTCCTCCCGGGCATGCTGTAAAAATCAGCTAAGGGGCTGTATATTGATATTTAGGCGATAGGCTGACAACCTGTCACTACAGCAATATACCTACAAAGCTTTTTTTAACAACCCTCAAATTGTTTTCAGACGTGGCGGAACGACGTTTGTTTAGGTCGTTTACGCTCTGCCTACCCCATTAGAGATAAAGGCGTGATTATATGTATTTCCATTAAGTACATTTTTTTTTAGGTTGATGGATCCCTTAGCTGGTTTTTACAGCATGCCTGGGAGAAAATGCAGCTGGCACATTCTATGTTTTTCTGTTGCTCCCAGGCCAGCATGGGAGTTTAGTTTAGTTGTTTTTCTATTTAACTAACCTCTCTCTATTGCTATGCCCTTGCAGGTCACATGAGACTGAAACTGTTATTTATGTATCTGTAAGATATATTTTTAAGATATTTTGTGTTGTGGCTTGCAATAAACATTTAAATTTGAATTAACCCATTGATAAAAATGTAGGTGTTTACACTGTTGACGAAACGCCTATCAAAATGGTATCAATCGACGCAGAAAACAAACATTAGCCCACAACCTTTAATAAAATCCTCAACCAATTGATTTCGCCCGATCATTCAGCATACTAACTAGGTAAAGAGGGGATATAATTTAAAAGGCAGTAAAAACACCCGAATTCGAAAACATTACGTGTCGTTGCCAAAATGAAACCACAATCAATGAGGTTAGTAATACGATCACGTCCGCCAAATGTTCCAATGATAGCAATTTTCGTCGTTAAAGCTGTGAAGCGAAAAAGTTAACAAACTTGAAAGATGAATGATCGTGGGTTTTGGGAAATTATCTTCTGAAGTGTAACAATGTTTTGAAGTTGTACTTATCTTAGCGGTAATACAGACGAACAACTTTACATGGAACTTTATAATGAACTTCTGAAAACCTTTTGAATGAACTGAATACACAATCACTGTTCTTTTTCACAAATATGCATTTGATAGAAAAGTAATAGTATAGTGAAAATAATCTTTCCATGCTGGCCTGGAAGCAAGAGAACAACATAGAATAAGCCAGCTGCATTTCCTTCCGGACATTCTGTAAAAACCAGCTAAGGATTTCGAGAGTTTCAGCATTTTAGGCGATGAATTACAATAATTTAGACGATTTGCTGACAACCTGTAACTACAGCAATATACCTACAAATTTACCTTAAATAACCCTTAAAAGCCTTTTGTGTATCTGTGTATTTATCTCTCTAGCCTTATCCCGTATCTGACGGGGACGGCTTCCTAGTCTAGGGGATTGAACGAGGGTACTGGTTTTTTCACAGAGCGAATGCCATCTGACCTCCGCAACCCAGAAGGGAAAACATGTGTATCTATGTATTATATGTATATATGTATGATAAAATAGTATAATTGGGACAAACGTCTCTCTAGGTAAAACTGACCATCGGTCAGAATTTTTAAGAGTATTAAATTACCTCATTCCTAGAACAATATTTTAGGTATCACAACAGAGTGCTATTCCAAATTCAAAATTTGTCACCAAACCCAAATTCTTTTATCCCCCAATAGCACTCGCTTCTAATATATGACCTCCATTATGCAGCCGTCCAAGAGGCAATGAAAAACCACATAGTGTGTCGTGGAAACCACCAAGTTTATAACTGGGTCAGCAATATACTGTCGCAGACCTGGACTGCAGTAGATTCCGAAATTTTGCCTACCTTGCGTGTACAATAATTCCGATCTTTGTAATAAAAACCTTTTAAAATTCATAATTCCGATATTTAAGTCCGGTTAGAGCTATTTTGCTTGATCCTCTTTCGGTTGTTGCTGCTGATATTAGTGTTTGAGAGTGAAAATGGCTTATTTTACCATAATAAATTGTGAAAAATGTATAAATCTGGAACACGAGATATTATTTCCTCTCCGGTGGTTATTATCCAAGGGGTCAAAATGTCCAAGGGTCCAGAACGTCTTGTTTTGTCTTGTCTCTTCGTAACTGCTGGGCAAAGGCAATAAAAGTTACACGCGTGCTTTTATACATGTTTAAGGTATCCTGCCGGCAGATGAGCAGGTATATTTAAATATTTGCAACATTCGCCCGTAATGCCTTAGAATATCGTTCATATCAGCGCGCGCTACGGCATAGCCGTAACGTCCGTGGCCGCGCTTAAAATTTGCGGAAAATGCACAAAAAAGCGAATTCCTTAAAAACTCCGCGTCGGATTTAAAAAAATATTTTGTGATTTTAGAGAATCATAATAAAGATATTTCCCTGAAGGAACCGTGAAAGCGGTCGTCATAGTTTAAAAGGAATAAATTTACTGATAAAAACTAAAAAAGCTTTTTTAGCATACTTATTTATAAACTAGAATATTTTTTAATGTTGCAATTGTAGGCCATGATTTTTTTCTTAGATGTATATTTTTTGTAGAATTTTCCAATGATTCTTTTAGGAGAAATGAGCTCTTAAATATAATAATACTTGCGTAATCTATTTTAATTTTGATCTGTGATACTGGCATAACATTGGTCACACGAAGCGCCAAATCGCTTCTAGCGTGGTTGGACCATACATGCCTTATTACTGCTGTTAAGGCTGCGCCGATAAGGATAATGTTCTAGGAAGTCCGCAATAGGCCCATAATTATTTTTGTTGACTAAGTTAAATAACTGTTTTGTACCTATATAAAAAGGTAAAACAAGATATGCCTACTTCTTCTTCTGTCGAGTGGGTATCGAGTCTATCGACCCGATGAACCCTGGTGTCAGAGTTTTTAAACCGCCTAGTAGCACAACTATCAGGCCTCTGACAGTTTGAGTAGCGACCACTATCAAAGACAGCGACCGGGACCGACGGCTTAACGTGCCCTCCGAAGCACGAAAATCTTTTTCTTTTTCGGACATTCAGGTGATTCAGCCTGCAATGTCTTAACCAAACTGGAGGAAAATTCACAAAGTGATAAATTATCAAATATCACCTTTGTGTGTTCCCCCCTGGGAATCGAACTCAGGACCTCCGGATCAGGAGTCCATGGCACTAGCCTCTAGACCACGGAGGCAGTTGTGCCCACAAGAATACTATATTTTTTCGAAATGTCCGCTACAATTGAAAAATAAACCGTATCTTGGTGTTTTTTAGACCCCACAATTTTACTCCAGAGAAAATTACGAAAAATCTGGAAAATTCTGCAAAAACACTGTCCGCATAATATTGTTATCAGTTCAACTTCATCTACTATAAAATCCTGGCCTTTGAAGGGCCAAGTCAAGATGTCTGACGGCCGATAAGAAGTCTGGCTTATTGAAGAGTTTGACTTATGAAATATAAGTCAAGTTAGGTATCCTAAAATAACACTCCAAATCTTCGTCTCAAGTAATTTCTTCTAGAGTTTTGATATAGAATTTGAAGATTCTATTGAAATTCAAACGTGAAAAAAAAGCATTTTTGTTTTAAAAAAATATTTTTTCTTTCTTAACATCATTCACTACATCTTTTTGTAAATTATAGAGCCAATTATTATATGATATTTTTTGTAATTTTTTTACTTTGTCTGACTGGATAGATATTGCGCTACCTCACTGGGGTTAGGAGCATTGTTGAGCATTTAAGTCTTAGGGCTCTATTCTGTACAAACTCGCCCACGTCTTCTTCTTCTTAGCGACTGGATTCTTGAGTTGAACAACGACCCAAAGAACCTTGGTGTCAGAGCTTTCGTTCCGCCTAGTAGCGCAGCTATAAGGCCTCTGACATAATCATGGAGTGCTATCTTTATACTGAAGTTTGGAGATCAGCATTCGGTATTCCCTCCGGTTCTTTGATGTTCTCTTCATACATATACATCTTCCTCTGATATAGTTTAGCGACCGGGATCGACGGATTAACGTGCCCTCCGAAGCACTAAACCCTTTTACTTTCCGAACAATCAGGTGATTCTGCCTGAAGCGTCCTAACCAAACTGGGGAAAACCTCACAAAGTGATTTAATCAATTTATTGACAAATATCTACTTTGTGTTCCCCTCCTGGGAATCAAACCCACGTCCTCCGGATCGTAATTATCCGTAATGGCCCATGGCTCTGACCAGTGAACCACGGAGGCAATAAAAACTCCCCCACTAGATACAGTACTTACTTATTAAGCGACATAATTCCGAACCTATTATAAATGTTGACTAAAATCGGAACGACGAAAAATTAACCGTCTATTATAAAGTGTAAATATTTCTCCTTCCATCCGTACACCAGCAATCATCCAAAGACCAATATTAACCGTATCTTTTTTTCTCCAGTGCCAACATCTGACGTCCAAGGAGTGTTAGGGAAGAAGGCATCTCTTCCTTGCGACATCCAGCCTCTGCATGCTGAAGACGCGGTCGTAATGGTGCTCTGGTTCAAGGAAGCTGATGGAGAGCCTCTTTACAGGTACACCATGAAATAAATTTAATGTTGAAGAAGGGTACATAAATCATCGTGGTACTTTCTTATTCTTCTTCTTTTCATTCTGTCGAGTGGGTATCGGAGTCTATCGACCCGACGAACCCTGTTGTCAGAGTTTTTAAACCGCCTAGTAGCACAACTATCAGGCCTCTGACATGGTTTGAGTAACGACCACTATCAAAAACAGCAACGGGGACCAACGGCTTAACGTGCCCTCCGAAGAACGAAATCATTTTTCTTTTCGGACAATCAGGTGATTCTGCCTGCAAGGGCCTAACCAAACTGGGGAAAAATTTACAAAGTGATAAATTCTCAAATATCAACTTTGTGTCTCCCCCCTGGGAATCGAACCCAGGACCTCCGGATCGGGAGTCCATGGCACTAGCCACTAGACCACGGAGGCAGTTACTTTCTTATTAACATACATATATACGTGGGACACTCAGAAAGATTTGCGACACTAAAAAAAATTGTTCTACAGTTACATATATTTTTATTAAATCTTTTCAAAGTACTCTCCACCAGCCTCTATACAAAGATTCATGCGTCTGAACCAGTTTTCAAAACACTTTTTCCAGTCCGCCGTAGACACCTCGTTTACAGCCTGCTCGAACGCAGCCAGCGCATCTTCCGGCGACGAAAATTGTATCCCCTTGAGCTGATTTTTTATTTTTGGAAATAAAAAGAAGTCACACGGTGCTAGATCAGGGCCATAAGGAGGGTGACCCAGGAGTTTGACTGGTGTGTTGTCCAGGAAGTCCCTCGTTTTGAGCGCGGTGTGTGCAGGTGCATTGTCGTGGTGGAGCAGTAGTCCGCGGAGCCCTGTGTTTGGTCGCTTGTTGCTCACAACAGAAAAAACTTCTGGTAAACATTTGGTAGAATACCAGTCGGCGTTAATGCTTCTTTGATCTCGTAAGGGAATTGAGGCCAAGTGGCCAGTCAAACTAAAAAAGCTGGCGATCAAAATCTTCCCCCCGCTTCGAGATCGCTTCACTTTGGTAGGCGTTGGTTCATTTTGAAACACCCAAACTGTCGACTGGCGCTTGGTTTCTGGATCGTATTGATAAATCCAGGACTCATCACCTGTTACGATGTCGTAAACACGCCGAGACGAGCCTGCTTCAAATTTGTTCAGCATATCACGGCACCATTCCACCCGGGCCTGCTTCTGAGCGTCGGTGAGGTAGTGCGGCACCCAGCGCGATACTATCCTCCTCACGCGAAGATGCCCATGTAGAATCTCGTGAACGCTTCCCGATCCAATCTTTAATATGTGCTGAATCTCCTGATATGTAATTCGATTGGATTAAATTTTTCACTGCTACCACGTTTTCTTCCGTAATAGCCGTCAAAGGGCGACCGCTTCTTTCTTCATCCCCCAAGGTTGGTCGACCGCGCCTAAATACGTTATACCAACGATACACGGTTGCCTTGGAGGGGCTTTCATCCATAAATGCCATTTGAAGTCTATCGAACGATTCATCCGGTTTCAGGCGACACTTGAAATCGTAAAAAATCATAGCTCTAAAATGTTCCCGGCCCAGATCCATTTTTCAGTAAGACACGATACTTTGAATTGGCTCGCAAAAAATGTGGAGGGAAATTTTGAAAATGGAACACACATATTTTTACTTACAAGTAATCATATTTTCAAAAAAGATTCTAACCGGCCAGTCTGCCATATATAAAAACTATTTATCGCAATACTTTCTGAGTGGCCTGGTATAATTCACGCCTTAACCCTTAATGGGGTAGGCAGAGAAAGGTCGTTGCGCAACGTCAAACAAAGTTTTGAGGGTAATTTAAGGTTAATTTAATTTAAGGTTGTCAGCCCATCACCTAAATTGTAATATACTGAAACCCTCGGATCCCTTAACTGGTTTTTACAGCATGCCTGGGAGGAAATGCAGTTGGCATATTCTATGTTTTTCTCGCGCTGCTAGTCCAGTATGGAAGTTACAATTCTGTCACCCAATATCATAAACATTATTTTAATTAGTAACAAATAAAAAGTAATTCCCAAAACAATACGCACATTTTACTTGTTTCGTCCACTCAAAACATCATCAATATACACACAACTAAAACTCTTCCTTTTTCCAGCTACGACATCAGAGGGCGCACCTACAACCAGCCCAAGCTCTGGTCTTCACCGACTGTCTTCGGGACGAGAGCTTTCTTCAGAGGAGGAGCAACTCCTGCTGTCCTTATGATAGACAATGTCCAAGCAACTGATGCAGGGGTGTATCGGTGTAGAGTGGACTTCAAGAACTCTCCTACGAGAAATTTGAAAGTTAATTTTACTGTTATAAGTAAGTGTATTTTTTATCACCTTGAACACCTACGAGGGGCGGCTGATATAAAATCTACTTTGTTAAAGAAAGTTTTGAAAATCGAACTGGCCATTGCAAAATCATATTCTATATTTATTCCTATTTCAAATTTTTTTTTCGCTTGCTTTTGTTTTTTTGGCGCGGCTTTGATTTCACCATGTCGAAAGAAAATTGCAAAATGATGAAATTGGAGCATCGAGCAGTGATTACGAAATACGCCTACGCAGATCAGAGAGCGCATGTTAAAGGTGTTTGGTGATTCAAGTCCTTCTGAATTCGTCATAAAGTTTTGGTCGAAGCAATTTAAACATGGCCGTGAGAGAAAGAACTTACTTACTTAAGAACTAAGTAAATTGGCTGAATTTTGTATGCATAAAATAAGTGTCCCCTGACACTCAAACTAGGTAAAAACCTGTGCGATGAGAGTCAGTGATCTCGTTTTGGTAGTGACTTTAAAAATAATACCAACCAGTTTCACAAACCTAAGCTCAAACATAGGTATTACATCCTAAGATTACTTCATATAAGGTGTTTGTTTGTGTGGGTGTGTGTGTGTGTGTGACTGCATACAAATATTATTTATCTCCTCGATGAAATCATTTTGAAAGTTATGA
This sequence comes from Scrobipalpa costella, assembly GCA_949820665.1. Classification (NCBI taxonomy): domain Eukaryota; kingdom Metazoa; phylum Arthropoda; class Insecta; order Lepidoptera; family Gelechiidae; genus Scrobipalpa; species Scrobipalpa costella. The sequence goes on from OX463314.1 coordinate 1,296,990, forward strand.
AATAATTTAATGAGACATCAAATGCGCAGAATATATGAAAGTCAAAAGTGACTAAATAAAAAAAAAAGATAGGTCACTCAAAAAACCCGCCGCATGTCGCCCCCGGCACAAAGGTGCCCATCACACTCGCCGCGTTTTCGCGTTGAACTACGATTGACAGCCTTTGGGCCAGAAGTGACCCGGAGCGGGGGTCTGGACAGCTCTGCGTGAGTCTGTGGCCCAGTTCAGCAATGAACTTCTTAGTATCCTTGCCCCAGCAGCCGGTGGTTTCCACTGCCTTCGGTACGAAATAGTAGTTGTTGTTGTTTTTTTGGCAAACTTGGCAGCCGAGCCCGCTAATTTTGTTATGCGACCAAGGTGCGAGGCAGCAAATGTGCTGACGCATGGCGTCCCAAAGTAAGCACTTACCTTTCTGCCATGGCACCAAGGTACAATGCAGTTCTTAAAAAGAAAATATTTAGCCGCAAACATAAACCCTGCTGGGGTATAGCAAGTAGGTTAAATAATAATCTAGGTATACATTAACAACTTAAAATTAAAGTCTTAAATAAATTTATTGGTATGTGTATACGACGCGGTATTTACAATATCATAATAAAATAAAATTAATTATGACAAAATTATTTTTGTTATTTCTTAACGTATTTTTAATATTCTAATAAGTTTCGTAATTTGCATTTTAAGATTCCATGGTTAATACAAAGAATGTTCCATCTTCTTTGTGTCTGAATATACTAACTTCTACGTACCTTTAAAATAGTCAGACGATCTATACTAATTTAAAGTTTTATTGACAGTACCACCAAGCCGTCCCACGATATACGACGCAAAACGAAGGGACAGGACGAAAGTAGTGGAGCCCTACAACGAAGGGTCCAATGTTTTGCTGATCTGTGAAGTGGAAGGGGGTAAGTTCCATCCTTTTACCTTAATATTGTTTTTAAGTCTTAAATTACGACTCTAATTTGAATTGGTCTTGATTAAAAATGACAAGGTATTTTGTTCCCAATATTTTTTTTTATTTTTAAGGTTTTAACCGAAAATTGAACAGGTCCGTATTAAAACACAGCACTTGACACCGACAGCTAGTTTGAGTTCGTATCAGAAATGTAATTTCAGTATAATAATATGTCCTGTCAAATACATACATAATATTGCTCTAAATCTTGAGATTGCTTTAAATAAACCCTTAATATTTAATTAATACTATGCTCAAAAATCTCTCTTAAAATTTGCTATTTATCATTTTTATACAATCAGTCAAATATAACCAATCTCAGCTACATCATCAATTCAATCAGTGTTCTAGGCTACAGATTCTCATTAGTGCTCAATCATGATTGATTGATTGACATCATATGAATAGAACTATGTTATGTATCACACGCAGTAATGAGTAATTCGGGTCATTAGGTCTTCTATTAATATTTCAAAACTGAATATTGCCTAAAGTGGTAAACGTGAATGTAATATTTTTAGATCAAAGTGAATCAAAGTGAAAAAATTATTGTTAAAGGAAATAAACGATTTTTATTTTATTTATTTTTTTATTTTAATCTCTTAGTTATTTTTTTTTCTACATATCCAATTTTAGAGTGTTAAATTATATGCAGCAATAAAAAAGTTTGGTTCTTTATAACCTCATTAATGAGCTCAGAAACAGATAAGAAGATTTAAATGACGTTAAAGTAGGTTTTCTGTGGCATAGTATCACAAAGATTTTCTGTCGAAATATACAGGTTTTATAAAAATAAATTTGGAAAAAGCATAGTGTTTCCAAAACATTATTTATGAGAAAAACAAATCAAAAATTCAACCGCAGACATGATTTGGGTCCAGCGTCTTTGGAAAATCGTTCCAACACTCTAAACCAATTGACCTACTATGGAAAATCCTGAGCGGCGAATTAGGGATCTGCTATTTATTAATCGAACTTTTGATTTGTTATTTCTCCAATTTTCAGAAATAAAATAGTCTTCTTAGCGAGTGGATTCTCGAGTCAAACGACCCGATGAACCCTGTCAAGTACAATCAGGTGATTCAGCCTGCAATGTTCTAACCAAACTGGGGAAACCCCACAAAGTGTTAAATTGTTAAATATCAACTTTGTATTCCCCTTCTGGCAATCGAATCCAGGACCTTCGGATCGTAAGCCCCTGGCTCTGACCACTACACCAGGGAGGCAATTACATAAAATAGTAAAAAAAATACTTAATTTATTTTTGTCAACAGGTCGGCCCCGACCACGAGTCTTATGGTTCCTTGAGAACCTTGTCATTGACGAATCCTTCGAGCAGCGTCCAGATGGCATCACGGTCAACACTCTGACTTTTCCCAATATCGGCAGACAGCATCTCAACGCGCAGTTTGTCTGCCAAGCCAGTAACACCAACTTGGTGCAGCCTGAGAACAAAATCCTCGTGCTGGACATCAACTGTGAGTGTATCAATATTAAAAAAGAACATTAATTCAGTTTTACAAACGTCATAAAAATATACAGCATACTGATCCTCACACTAGGATACCTTGTGTTGTGAGTAATCAGCCTCTACCTTCGGCACTCGCAATTTACAAAACTGCTATTAAAATTGAGGTAGTTTCTTACATTAAGCTAGAAAAGTGTTAAATTTACTGACAAGCAAGAGGTGAATAACTAAATTTAGATATAATAAAAAGATATGAACAGAGTTTTTATATGATATATATACACACATATATCATTGCTAACTTCCATCCTAGAATATGATTTCTTGTTGTGTACATTGAAATGTGTTCCCTTATTTATTAGTTTTTAATATGATTGATGACTGCAGAAGAGTGCAGATGACTATCGGTGAATTGTGTCAGAAGAACCAGTTATTGGGCTCCATTCTAGATTAGCCGGCTAAAACTAATATTAAAATCTATTTGTCACTTTCAGACTAAAAACATTGGAAAGGACAGGAGATTTATTCTTTTCGGATTATAGTCAGTGGTTTTATGCAGTATCTGTCATTTTAATCTGCCGTCATATGATATGGCGGATAGAATTGTCAGAAATACTGCAAAAGTGCGTCAAAATCTAGCGGGAGAAGTGTAAAACCATAAATCGCCTGTCCTTTTTCAATTGTATTATTTTGTAAGTGACAGATGGATTGTAATTTTAGTTTTGCCGGCAAATCTAGAATCGAGCCCATTGTCGTACGAAGCTCAAAGTTACTATCAGATTTGGTATTTGGTAACAAAATTGAGGTGTACGTACGTATGTTTGTTCAGTACAAATTTTGACTTGTTTAATGTTTCCTGTTTTTCTGTTAGTTATCTGGATGACAAACAATTCTGTATTCAATACTGTTAAAAAATGGCAAACAAAAAATTTTAATTCAGCACGATATTTAAATAAAGCCTCTCAAATATTTCACAAACATTGGCGATGTGACAAAATATTGAAAATGATTTCGCAAGCTCTTGACCTGGATATTTGAGATTTCTCTCGCCCTTTGTCAATACGAGAGGCATTCTGATTTTTCACTAGAAAATGGAAAAAGGGATGGAAATCGTTTCCAGTACATAATGGAATCTTATCCGGATAAGAGTACTTGCCGATATGATGAGAGATGGAGTGAAAATGATTGTTTCTTGAGAGTCGTTGAAAGAAGAAATAAAAACCAAAGGTCTTGAAAGATTGTAAATTTTCTAAAAAAAAATGTGTTTGTTTCGAAATATCATATTTAAAATTCTGCCTGTCACTACTGACTACTTATAAATAATATTTAGAAAATAACCGGCTACTCATTTGTGGGTTCGATAGAGGGTTATACCTCGATGGTTCAACCATAATTGCCTACTATAGTCTTCATCAAGAGCAAGAATGAAATTAATTAATATTGCTTTAAATATAAACAAGATATTTTTTTGTCTTCGATGCTCGGTGTTTTTTCTCTTCTTATCTCTTCTCCCTATGTTTTTTTTAATTATTAATATTTTCTCCACAGTGAGACCAATCACAGTGAACATCCTGAACAAGGAGAAGCAGGTCTCAGCAGACAAGCGGTACGAGATCGAATGCAAGACGACAGGGTCTAGGCCAGAGGCCTACGTGACCTGGTGGAAAAACAATCGACAGTTGAAGAAAATGGCGAAAAATGTGAGTTTAATAGAAAGATAGATAAACTCTTTATTGCGCATAAATCGTACAGTTTGGAAAAGTTTAAAAATAACAATGTGCGCAAAGGCCGCCTTATCGCTTCAAGCGATACAAGTTGAATGAGTAAATTTGTAATTTATTTTAAATTTGAATAATATATATATATATATAAACACGCCATTATCCCTAATGGCATAGGCAGAGCGTAAACGACCTAAACAAAGGTCGTTCCACCACGTCTGACAAAGTTTAGGGGGTTATTTAAAATAGACTTGTATATTGCTGTATTGACAGGTTGTCAGCCCATCGCCTTAATTGCAATATACTGAAACCTTCGGATCCCTTAGCTGGTTTTTACAGCATGCCCGGGAGGAAATGCAGCTGGCACATTCTGTGTTTTTCTCTGGCTCACAGTCCAGCATGGAAGAAAATAAAAGTTCGAGTTAATTACTCTAAATTGAGAGCAGCAGCTAGAGATATAATAAACACACACACAAGTACACTGACATCATCATAAGCGTGAAGTTAAATCACCCCTCGCACATAGGGCGATAAAAGTAAGTACTTAACAAAATACACATTTCTCAAATTATTATCTTGTGTTGCGTGTATGCGTCCAATTTTACACTGTCGAATACTTTATATCTGTCCACGATATTAATAGAAACGCAAGCATTTCCAAAGTTTAAAAAAAGTTTCAACAAAGTCTCTCATAATTCACTCGCAAGCTTTCACTAAAAACCGACCTATTTCAGCCACAAACAACGATCCCCCAATGTATGGGTCAATTCACGCCGAAAAGAGACGCGACGCGACGCGGCGTGCACTTTTTCAAAGCGTGATGTAATATATAACCACAGAATATATATAGTACTACATAATATAACTTTATTTACTAAGCGAAATGGTAGGCATTTCATTGACAGAACTCATCGTGGGTTCAATTCCCATGGGGAGAAAACAAAATTAATATTCGTCAATTTATCACTTTGTGAGGTTTACCAGGTTGTGAGGTTTTTAATGATCCCGGTCGCTGTCTTGAGAATGGTCGGTACGTCAACTATGTCAGAGGTCTATAAGCTGTGCTGATAGGTGGTATAAATAAAATTCTGATACCAGAGTTCTTTGGGTCCTTTGACTCGTTAAGAAGAAGGAGATTGCCATAATTCATCATCATATCTTTATTTCTAAAAACAGTATTACTGTGTGTGAAATTGGATAACATTATAAATAAAAAATATATTAAAAAAAACGTACTACAAAATTCATAGGTGTTACCTAATTAATTAGGTACTTATATATCTATGTTAGTAAACAATTTTAAATAGTGGCATAGTTTTTAAAATCATCCAGTTGATCAGTGGTTAGCTGCTATCGCCTTGAGCACGACATTGCTGCTGCCGCGCACATAAAATGTTAAAAAAATAAAATTAATAATTACAACAATATAACTAAATAATAAATGTACAAAAACATGTCAATTCATTTAAATTAAATTAATGTCTAATAAAATAATAACAAGTCGTCAATTTAAAAATTTTTCGGCCAGCCTGTCACTTTGTGGTAAAATAAGATTCTTCTTCAATCAGCTTCACGCTGCGTAGTCGCTTCGCGTCCTGGTGTGAACTGACCCTATTTCCAGGTTTTCTGCGACCATTCGGCTTAGAAAAGACCGTTTCCTTTTTAGTTCCAGCGGACTTTTGTCCCATTCAGAGTGCCCCATTGTGTTTTAATTAATAGATTCTTTTCACTGTTTTTTTGCGGTTTCCCGTAATAATGACTTGTGGTGTTTATTGTGTCGGTTCCAGTGATATGGGGGTCGTTAGAGTATTGTTTGTAAATGTTTATGTTTTCCTGTTTGTTTGATGGCTTTTAAGGAATTAATAATTATTGTTCTTGGCCTTTCATGTCGTCCCTGTTGAAAATTTACAAAATCTTTATTGGTTGTTTGAGTAGCTAAGGGCAGCAACACATCAATTACTGCGCGCAAGGTTGCGCTTAACACGCTGACAATGCTTTTTGCATTGCCTACAACACACATTCGTCACCTTATGCACTACGCGCGCGCTATAAGTGACACCTGTGTATTGCTGCCCGAAGGCTCAAGAATTTTGTTTGAGATTTTTAACGGTTTAACAGGAAAAACGTCCTGCCGTACAAGATTGGCTTGCTTAAAAAAATGCTGCTTCTCTATCTATGAAAAGGTTCTAGAAACCATCAAAAGGAGCCGAGAGTTCTAATTATATTTGCAGTGATACACATATATTTAGAAGATCTTTGGAAACCTTTTGGTACATAGGCGTCTTTCAGGCTTCTTAGGCCCGTAATTATAATCAGCACTCGAGAATGACAGCTAGTCTGAGTTCGTATCAGAAACTACATCTCTGTCAGGTGCTGTTCATTATCAATACGGGCCTTAGTGAGATCATTTGGCATGGCGACTCAGTTTTAGTAATCTAGAGTCAAGTCAATATCCAACACAAAAAATAACCTTTAATGTTCTGTTTCTCATTTGCAAACCATTTATACTGAACAACTAAGTCAGAACCGAGCAATGCCAATAAATTATTCGTTCTGGAATCTGCATTGAGCTGAGGCATCCTGTAGTATTTGCATTCAACGTCATGATAAGTCCGCCATCTTGAAACCAAGGCGCCTCATTCACGACAAAGGATTATTTACTTCAATGGACGTACTAAAATTATTCTGCTTTTGATAGAGACGAAGTGTTTGCAGTAATATATTAAAGAGGAAGATTTGTATTTTTATTATTAATGTTTTTTTTTATGAATAGAAAACAAAGACTGCTTTGTTTCCGCCAAATCTCCTTTTCATTTATTTAACTGTAATTTTTGCAAACTCACGTTAGTCTTATAACTTGTCTTATAACTATTTTAAATCGATTTGTTTGATTAAATATGACCCAAGGAAAATTCATTTAAAAGAAGTGCGAACACTTTTGATAAAGGGTACTTTTTCATACTTCTCCTGGCAAATTTTTCGCAAAACCCTTGAGTTTACATCAAATTACTCTCATAATTATATCCTAGGTACATCGTCGGTGTTGGACAATATCTCAAAGCTTTATGTCAAGCATGGCATGCGACCCAGCTCTGTATGCAATTTAATTACGTACATAGTATGATGTTCCTTTGTTGTTTCGTCCCTGTGAACCCGTGACAAAAATAATGATTAATTAAATTATTGTCGTAGGAAATTTTCAATTGTGCTTAATTCGATTTCTTTGTTCAAAGTAAATAGCTAACGGAATTAATATTAGGCAATTAGGCAATCATCAACGAACTCATAAAGGTTCTCTCCACGTGTAATTTGTAAATTATTTCAGAAATAACTGAATAGATAATTAATAATTAACTATATTGAATGTTGAGAGACAAGATGTAATGTTAGAGGCCTAATGATTATCACCTTATTTGCAATACACCAAAACCATCGGAACTTTTCTCCGTGATTGAATCCTGTGATCGGAACAAAATTAACTTCTTTCTTTTTCAATACGCCTATATAGGAAGTTAAACAGTAATAGATTATTTTTTGAGCGTTCTTAGTCTATCATTGAAGTAAAGTAACTGATATACGTTTGCACACAGGCGCACTTACTGCGCGCAAGGTTGCGCTTAACACGTTGTCAATGCTTTTTGCATTGCCTACATCACACATGCGTCACCGCTTACGCTCTATTATACGCGCATGTACTGGAAGAGGGATGCGCCGTAGAGTTCATCGCTACACGCGCGTAGAGCGTAAGGTGACGCATGTGTAGTTATAGGCAATGCAAAAAGAATTGACAGCGTGTTGAGCGCAACCTTGTGTGCAGTACATGACGCCTGTTGTACACTGGCGTTACTTACTGCGCGAAATGTTACAGGGCTGCAACAATTTTATATTTTATTAAGAAAAACCTTTCTCGTTCCTAAAATCACTTCCTGCATGATTGCTACAGTCATGTCATTTCTTTTTCTTAGGTACATATAGCCGTGTTTTAATCTTGTATTATTGTCCGCAGTTTTCGGAGAACAACGAAACCCTATCAGTTTTATCCCTGGTCCCGAGTGTGGAAGATGACGGCAAGTACCTCACGTGTCGCGCTGAAAACAAGCACATACCGGACTCAGCTATTGAAGACAAGTGGAGACTTAATGTGCACTGTAAGTTTTTCTTTTATTTGATAGGGTCTTGACTCTAGTGTAGGTTGTACAAGACAGAGTCAAAGATGGTGGAAGATGACGGTATGAGTACCACCACAGATAATATAATACTAAGTACCAGTCGTGTCACGCTGAAAACAAGCACATACCTGACTCAGCCATTGAAGACAAGTGGAGACTCAATGTGCACTGTAAGTTATTCTTTTATTAAATGGGGTTAGTCTTGACTCAAGTGTAGGTTGTACAAGACAGTCAAAGATGGTAGAAGATGACGGTAAGTACTGGGCTAAAAACAAGCAGAGCCAGACTCCGCCATTGAGGACAAGTGGAGACTAAATGTGCACTGTAATTCTTTTATAATTATTTGAAGTGGATTTTCTCTTAAGTTTAGTCTAGGCTCGACCTGTAGAGATAGACTAAAAGATCATGGAAGACGACAGTCAGTACAATATCTCACGTGTCACGCCGAAAGCAAGCTCATATCGGCCTTAGCTATTGAAGACAAATCAAAACTCAATGTGCACTGTAAATTATTATTATTTAATATGATTACACAAGATCTCTTGATAAATGTATAACTAACAGGATAACCAACAATGGATAACTGGATACAGGCAACTAACAGTTGTCTCAACTGCCTGTCTGCTAATAAATATCAAATAATAAAAAAGGTAAAATAATTACTAAAGCTTTAATAAAATTTCAAGTCGTAATTGGATAACTTGAAGGTTACAGATTTCAAAACGTTCATAACTACGTGTTTTAGAGTAAAAAATCAAACCTAAAAGGATTTCATACTTAAATCTCTATTGACTGAGTTTTTGACATGGTTGGGGGATCCTAAGTATACAGGGCGTAAAGGACAGCGTCCCACAAAGTAATAACGGTTGCTCAGTTGACGACACTGAACAACTTTCAACAGGATTTTTTTTCAGTATAATTGTTCAGAATCGTTGACTGAGCAACACCTATCAACTTGTGGACCCCTTACACCCCGTATGGCCAGGGCTATAACTATATTATAAACTTTAAAAAAAGGGATTTAAGGGATCTGAGGGTTTCAGTATATTGCAATTTAGGCGATGGGCTGACAACCTGTCACTACAGCAATATACGTACAAAATACAAATCCATCTTGAATAACCCTCAAAACTTTGTCAGACGTGGCGGAACGACCTTTGTTTAGGTCGTTTACGCTCTGCCTACCCCATAAGGGATAAAGGCATATGTATGTATGTATATTTAAAAAAAAAATAATCAATATTCTGTTCAAGGTCTGTATTGAGACGTCTGGTTTTAGGTACATCTGTAATACCCAAAGAGAGATTTCTCAGATGAACTTGCGTCTTAAATAGTTGATAGGTCTTTGACTCCGTGAAATTTTAATTAGCAATAGTACTTTGGAACTTGATATTGGCTGTGAACATAATTACGGTTGATATTCGATTCTCTGAACTTGTTAATTGGATTTATTGGCAAAACTTTATGATATCAAATCAATTAGTTGGTGATCACATCACATCGTAGGTATATTAATTTTGTATAATAAAATCTAACATTTATTGCATTTATTGTAGTTTGACTATTTCTATTTAGGTAGGTACTTGGTTCTGACCAAGATAGAGTCGACATTGGAGTAAGTCTAAAACCTTAAGTAATTTGATAACGGGAATTAAAGTCACTGATATTTCCATACACTGCAGCATGGAACCCAAATTATTATTTGAAGCCCAAATCCGGTGGGTACTCTCCATAGTCGACCATCACCAGTAAGATATCCGGACAATCAGGTGATCAACCTGCAATGACTGCCTTCGTGGTCTAGTGGTCAGAACCATGGGCTCACGATTCGGAGGTCCTGGGTTTGATTCCCAGGGGGGAAACAAAAAAATTATATTTGTCGATTTAACACTTTGTGTGATTTTCCCTAGTTTGGTTAGGACATTGCAGGCTGAATCACCTAATTTTCTGAAAGCAAAAAGATTCCGTGCTTCGGAGGGCACGTTAAGTCGTCGGTCCCGGTCGATGTCTTTGATAGTGATCGTCACACAAACCATGTCAGAGGCCTATTCGCGGTTTAAAAAGTCTGACACCAGGGTTCATCGGGTCGATAGACACGACAGAAGAAGAAGAAGTAAGATATCATATTGTTTTTTGTTACAGACATACCCGTTGTAGATCTCAAGATGGGTTCCAACCTCAACCCTGACGAGATCAAAGAAGGCGACGATGTTTACTTCGAGTGCACCGTCAAAGCGAATCCGAAGACTCATCGACTTGTTTGGTTTCATAATGTAAGTAACCGTTACATGTTTTTTTTAGTTTTCTTTAACCGCAATTCCATGCTAACCTGGAGATGAGAGAAAAATATAAAAGGTGCCAGCTTAATTTCCTCCGGGGCATGCTGTAACAACCAGTCATGTAATTTAGGCGATGGGCTGACAACCTGTCACTACAGCAATATACCTACAGATCTATCTTAAATAACACTCGAAACCTCGAAGCTTTGTCAGACGTGGTGGAATGACCTTTGTTTAGATCGTTTACGCCCTGCCTACCCCATTACTGATAAAGTCGTGATTATATGTATGTATGTATTTTCAAACTATCTACGCTTGGTAGACGTGGCAGTGAATGATATTGTCGTCATTTGGTTACTGCTCACAATATTTAGGATTCTAACTGCCTCCGTGGTCTAGTGGCTAGTGCCATGGACTCCCGATCCGGAGGTCCTGGGTTCGATTCCCAGGGGGGAAACACAAAGTTGATATTTGAGAATTTATTACTTTGTGAATTTTTCCCCAGTTTGGTTAGGACATTGCAGGCTGAATCACCAGATTTTCCGAAAAAAAAAAAGATTTCGTGTCTCGGAGGGCACGTTAAGCCGTCGGTCCCGGTCGCTATCTTTGATAGTCGTCGTTACTCAAAAACCATGTCAGAGGCGTGATAGTTGTGCTACTAGGCGGTTTAAAAACTCTGACACCAGCGTTCATCGGGTCCATAGACTCCATACCCATTCGACAGAAGAAGAAGATTGCTGGAAACTTATGCGATGAAGATGCTCTTGGTTAACCACGTCTAGGCATTGCAGACATGTAGTTCTTTATACATTTTGAGATTTTCGCGGTGGAAGATTACTATTTTAACTTCGCCTAGCCAATCCGCTCGTGCCATGTCGAATGAAACTGCGATGAAATATTGAGTTAACAATAAATATAATCGTGGTCGTGATCTCGTTCAAATTAATAATCTTATTGTTATTCTTTGTCTGGATTTCATAATTATCATTATGCCCTCCTAATTAATTCACTTTTCCCACAGAACGACGAAATCTTCCACAACGAAGGGGCAGGTATTATCCTCAGTGCCCAAAGCCTGGTTCTCCAGAAGGTGACGAGAGCAGCAGCTGGCGATTACACCTGCAAGGCTGCCAATAGTGAAGGAAAGGGGACCAGCAATCCGGTGTCTTTGTTGGTTCGATGTAAGTAAATCCATTACGAAATCTTATTTTGTCTAGCTGTTTATGCCCTACTGTTGGGCAAAGGCCTCCCTCCAATCTCTTCTCGCTCTCTTTCCTGTCTTTGAAGACAAATCGATCCCATTTCGCCACTATCGTTTGGAAAGAATAATATTTCTAGATATTTTTAATAATGCAATTAATATATACAAATCACTGATTACCTGCACATCTTGTGCAAAATACATGAAATTCCCAATATTCTGGACATAACACTGAAAAATTAAATTCTGTATGCGAAATTTCTTCCAAAGAATCTTAAAAGGTCTCTAAGAAAACAACTTTTTTTAAAGCTACCGTTGTAACTAGAGAAGTTGACTAAAAGCCTTTTATATCGACACGAGGGGAAAGCGATAGGATCGAGTTTATTACTGAAAGCCAGCTGTAAATAAACGACTTTAATGGAATAAGGCAGTCGGGTTGTCTTTCCATTTTAGGGTAGTTCCGGAAATACTTTGAGATGATGAAGTCTGAGGATCCAATCATTATTAGATTAAATACGTGGCCGAGCCTGTTGAAAAGTCGTAAAATTAATTGGTTGGGACAAAGACGAAAATGTTATGTTTGAACTGATCAGGCTAAAAAGCTATGAGTATTATTGGTTTAAAGGAACAACATTTTTAGGACTAATATTGCGATATCAAGTCATGGCAAAGTCTACAACGCAAAGGTTTAGTAAAGAGGAAACCAGAAGATAAAAAAGATAGAGACAGACTTAGAACTATATAAATTAAATAGTTACTGTAAATAAAACCATAGTCACAGGGCGTGCACTCCATACAGGCCGCTGATTTTCATACTACATGCGCAATAACGTGTTCGTTTAGGTTTGAAGTGGGTTTGTGTGTGTGTGTGACGCCGATAGTCGAAACGGCTCGCATACCCGTTGGTGCGGGGGAGACAAGGTGAGGTAACATTTTAAATCGGGGGTGGGAGAGCCTCATCTTTAGGGTAAGCTAATAATATTTTTTCTTTGCTTTTTATTTGTACGATCAGTTGAAGATAATATATTCAATATTTTTTTTGATTGTTGTAGAAGTCGAAAATATTTTGACGAAATCCAAATTTGGTTTAAAAAACTAAAAATTGTTACGTGTCTTATCCATAAAACCTCTACTTTTGCTTTCAAGTTAATATTTTAATAATGTTATTCCCCAGTTTTCTGTTATTCGTCTATCTGCCTCGAATATTTAAATCATATTTAAATCTAAATATTTCTTACAAGTAGTCCATTTGCTGAGAAAGTTACTGAAATATTGAATTTGAAACTTTGCTACAGACTTCGATGTTTTATTATAAGCTTCTGAAAAATGTATTTACAATATGCAAATCCAATTTACTTACTTGAGAAAGTTGTACATCTTATTTGCTATTGAAATTTAAATGGAGAGCAATTTTATTTTAATGTACAAAAAATGAACTAAACTTCAATAGTAAAAATTTGTATCTGATTATGGGTAACATTGGTTAGAACTGCGCTATCGAGGTCCTAGGTTCAAATTCCGTTCGCATAAAATTTTGATTCTTTACTTCTGTGCTTCAAAAACTATAGGTATTATAGCATTGTGATTAGGTCAAAAATATCTATTTCTGACAATGTCTTTATTTTTATGTTTATACTGGTCCGGCAAACTTATAGGAGTTGCGCAGTCAACGAAACTGAACAACTTGTACCGGGAAATTCATTCAGGAGATGAAAATAAAATTGTTCTTCCCATACAAAATGACCGATCTGACAATTTGTAAGGAAAACCGGGTTTTTCGACTCGAGAATACACTCGCTAAGAAGAAAGAAAACCAATTTTTTTCTTTCACTTCCAGAAAAAAAATGCTTGTAATAGTTCTTTAATTTCGTTGACTGGGCAACCGCTATCAGTTTGCGGGACGCTGTCCTTTACACTCCATATATTGATATTACAGAAATCAAAATTCCAAACTCGTCGTTTCAATCTCAGGGTCAAACTTAAATGAAATAACGTAAGGAACTATTCATCTTAACCCAGATTGATATCCCCAAAGTTTGTGAGATCCCGGGTTTAAAGAGGTAAACTTTGTCCCGGGATAGCGGCCTTAAATAGGGAAATTAATATCTTGAGACGCGTACTGTCGGGGGTAGCCACTTAGCTGAGCTTGCGATGTGACAAAGTGGGGACTTCTAGGAGAGAATTATTTTGTGTCTTCTACACTGCACGTTTGATATAGTAATTTAATATCGCAGAAGGCATCTGAGTGTGAACTATACTATAAAATTAGCTCAGGGTAATGATGATTTTAATGATATTAATGGTGATTATAATAATTTTATAAATAAATAAAAATTAAATTATGATATAAATTAAATTTATTCTATGCTGGCCTGGAGCGACAGAAAAACATAGAATGTGTCAGCTGCATTTTCTCCCGGGCATGCTGTAAAAAACAGCTATGGGATCCGAGTTTTTCTGTATATTGCAATTTAGGCGATGGGCTGACAACCTGTCACTATAGCAATCTATCTTAAATAACACTTAAAATTTTTGTCAAACGTTGCGGAATGACCTTTGTTTAGGTCGTTTACACTCTGCCTACCCCATTAGGGATAAAGGCGTGATTATATGTATGTATGTTTTATAATAAAGATAAAATATGTAACTGCTCTAAATAGTAAAATTTATATTTTACCACTAATTTCGCCCACCAAACCTTTTCTGGCTGAAGTTAGATGAAATAATAACACAGAATATAGTGTCAAGTTAAAATATTTTTGCCTTTATCAGATGCCCCCGTCTGCGTGGAGAGAAGAGATGGCGAGCTCTTTGGAGCTTTGAAGCATGAGACCGTTTCCATCCACTGCAAGGTTGACGCCAACCCGGCTCTGGTCTCCTTCCATTGGACCTTCAACAACTCTGGGGAACAGACGGAAATACCTCCACGGTAAGTGTTTTCCTAGAAGCAAGCTGGATGAGTCTAGCACAGAAACGTAAGGATTGATGCAATAGAAAAAATGGCTTCAAATGATGTTTTCTTGCTATAATAGGAAATTATAAATAGGATAGGTTAGGAATGCCGTAGCTCCGTTGGTAAAGCTATTGAAAGGTTGCAGGTTTAAATTCGGTCCGAATGTTATAGAATTAAATAAACGTCATCCAACGGGATTCGACTGAGAATAAGACCAAATATTTTTGACTCTTATTATTATTGCAAGCATCATTGTTCACATATATATATATTTTTTTTTTATAAAAAAATGGGTTTGCTCTTGACTCCAGTCTAGTATAATAATTGAGTTTGTTGCATTATGGTACTACAATTATTACAAGCTTTATTTCTTTGACCAGGTTATACAGCAGTCACGGCCACACTTCAACCCTGAACTACACTCCAACCACGGATATGGAGTATGGAACCCTCGCTTGCTTTGGCTCCAACTCTGTTGGCCAGCAGAAGGTTCCTTGCCATTTCAATCTGGTTGCTGCTGGTAAGTTTTTTTTTTATTCCTTGTGTCCTTCCTTGCTCTTGTCCTCTTTTCTGTGCATCTGTATTAGACAACAAGAATCCTCCAATTTGTCAAACGTGTAAATAAATTCAGTTTCACTTTCAAAATGGCTCATACCTAAGATACTATCGTTTGTTTGACAATTTATCTTGGAAATTAATATTCCACGTTCAAATTAATAGGACATTATTAATTTGAGCACCTGGGTCCTAAATAGGATCCTCGTAAACTTAGTTTATTGAAATTTCTCTTTAACTGTTGTCTATTTTCAGGGACAATAATTCACATCTGTGACATATTTGCAAGCTCATAGAATTAAGATTTTTCGGACACTTTTTGATCACTCTTTTAACCCTTCTATAACGATTCTATTTTATATATATACTTATTGCATAAACACAAAAGAAATGTAATTTACAAATATAGTGTGCAAGGGCGAACTTATCTCTATGAAGAGATCTCTTCCAGCCAACCCAATGGTAGTAAGAGAAAGTGAATAATTTTGAGGGGACAAGAAAATGCAACATTAACAGAGACTAGTAACACAAAAAAATAATAATACTTACATACCTATACATAGAATAAATACCTACCGTATATTACTATCTTAAATAAACATACATATATACTAAACAATATATTGATACATACGAATAAACTACATAAATACATACATCAAAATTGTTCAAAATTGTTGTGTTGTTATCTTCCATGCTGGACCGGGAGTGAGAGAAAAACATAGAATGTGCCAGCTGCATTTCCTCCCGAGCATGCTGTAAAAACCAGCTAAGGGATCTGAGGGTTTCAGTATATTGTAATTTAGGCGATGGGCTGACAACCTGTCACTACAGCAATATACGTATATATCTTTCTTGAATGGCCCTCAAGACTTTGTCAGACGTGGCGGAACGGCCTTTGTTTAGGTTGTTTACGCTCTGCCTACCCCATCAGGGATAAAGACGTGATTATATGTATGTATGTATGTATGCAAAATTGTTCAAATAAGAAGTGCTCTTTTAATCTTTTCTTAAAGACATTCACTGAGGGACTTTGACTTTCTTTTTCTTTTATAGTCAATCTTCAAACTTTCTTGTATTCACAGGCCGTCCCTTCCCTCTACAAAACTGCTCGGTAGCCAACCAGAGCATTGACTCATTATACGTAGAGTGTGTGGAGAATTTCGATGGTGGGCTTCCCCAGCACTTCCTCATGGAACTGCGAGAGCTGCCATCTTTGATTGTAAGTAATTTAGTAGAATATTGTCGAATAAGGCAACTGATCAAGAAGAAAATGGGTCGGGCAGATGAACAGAAAAACGGAGAAAACCGGAGAATAGATTGTGTGTACTGGTATTTAGTTAATGCAGAAGACAGCTACAGAAGATCAATCTGCACTAGACAGAGATCCTGTGACTGATAATAAATTATTCTTACGAGAGTTAAAATATTAAAAAGGGTTTACTAAAAAGGTAAAGGTTAAAGAGACAGAGTCGCTTTCAATTATAATGTAAGTGCAACTTTACCTGTTGATGGTACAGTTCTTTTTATTATTAATCTATATATATAAAAATGAATCCCTATTTCCCTTGGTCACGGCATCACGCCTGAACGGCTGGACCGATTTCGCTAATTCTTTTTTTGTTCTGTTCGTTATTATCAGGAGAAGGTTCTTATGAAAGAAAAAAATAAGGAAATTGCGCGGAAAATTAGAAAATTTAAAATTACTTAACCACCGTATAAAATTATTAAACTTTTTTAATGTAACCTTAAGACATTTGACATAGAATTGACTGAATGCGTGCTGCAAATATGGTCAAAGAGGATGAAAAAAAAAATTACGTTTAAAACGGATTCTTCTGTCAATCTTATTTTATTGATAAATATAGTCAAAGAGGATGAAAAAAAAATTACGTTTAAAACGGATTCTAAAATCAAAAATCCGCTCATTTATGGCGTCGAAGGCGAAACAAAGTTCGCCGGGTCAGCTACTTTAAAATAATTTCAAGATTTCAATTGTGCTAGCAGAGCAAATCTGATTAATAGCTTTGTTTTTGTGCGAGCGTTGAAGAAATAATAGGTACAACATTCAAAACGAACAACTCCTTCCCCACCAGGTCCGCTACAACGTATCAACGAACCGAAGCCCCCCATACTTCGAGATCCGTGGTCTTCCTCCAGGAGTCAGCTACCGGATAGACTTGTACGCAGTCAACGCTAAAGGAAGGAGTGACGTCACTACTATAGAGACAGTCACGTTGAAAGGACAAGCTAAATATACAGGTATGTGTATGGAGTAACCTTGTTAAAAGTGTCAGATACTTGGAAGAAAAAGGTTGCGGGCAGTTGGCCGAGTGATGATGGATGGGAAAAGGGTAGTGGTCAGGTGTTGTGACCAAGAGACTGAAGTCCAGTTAGACATGTTTCAAACTTGTATTATCTGCAGTTCTTTGAAAAACTTCGATACCGCGTTTTAAAACCTATGTTTTTTGATATGACACTAGCAATCGGCTACGTATATATAATTCAGATACAAGAAATAATTTAAATCCAGTATAAAAGATTTTAGTTTACCACTTGCTGCATAATATAGCTAATGTTGAAAACCAATCAAGAATAAAAAATAAATACAATTGTCAACTTAACACTAAAACTAATTAATACTCATTATAAAATTAGGCGTCAAAAACAATTACAAAATGTCACAATAAATTAATCACAAAGTCAAACTTAAAAACTAACACCTTATCAATCGAAAAGACCATGAATTAGATAGACTGCCTTCGTCGAGTCTAACTAATGTTGAGGGACATTTCTGATAGCTAGCCTTATAGATAGCCGACTTTAATATTTTACTAAAGTATATTTGTCCGAGCAACCATGCTAAATCCAACGTAATTTATCCGAATCAAATCAGCTAGGACCACGACCTAATATCTTAACCCAGGTTAAATTTACATGGAAACGGAACAGCAAATTATTGGTTGCAACAAGGCTACTGAGCTTACCCACAATTTAACCTGGTTTAACCGTGTTTAACCCCTTCATTTGATCCGTAATGGTTACTGAAAATTATGCCTAATCGACTTGGTAATATTTGAAATACGGCATTGCTTCATTTGCAACCTGGATCACTATTTTATTTAAGAAAGTCAAACAGCATTATTGCAAAGAATACTGATTAAAATCTACCATCAGATCCAGTTATTAATTCTGAATACAACCCGTGTCATGTCAAAAATCTTTTATGCAGTTCACAAAAATATCTTTAAATTCAAAGTAAATAAGATCAGTAAATAGTATACCTATTTTTTAAGCAATAATTACTACTACTATATTCGTTACCATTATTTTTTTTCATTTCATTTAAAGTCAAGTTACATATAAAAAAAAAAAAAAAGATTTACTTACATACATACATACATATAATCACGCCTTTACCCCGAATGGGGTAGGCAGAACGTAAACGACCTACGATAAGGTAGTTCCGCCACATCTGACAAGTTTTGAGGGCTATTTAAGATAGATTTGTAATTTCTTACAGCATGCCCAGGAGGACATGTAGATTGCATATTCTATGATTTTCTTTCGCTCCCAGTCTAGCATGGAGGAACTATTAAGCAGTTATATCACTACATAGTATAAAACAAAGTCGCTTTCTCTGTCCCTATATCCATATGTATGCTTAGATCTTTAAAACTACTCAACGGATTTTGATGCGGTTTCATTTAATGGATAGAGTAAATTCAAAAGGATGGTTTATATGTATAACATAGTAGAGAAACACTGATAATTTCCGTGCGAAGTCGGAGCGGGTCGCTAGTATGAATCTATAATAATCCGGCGAGTAACATTTGACTTGACGGTTACCAAATTCTGACATCTTAGTTAATCGGGTCGTTCATAGACTCAAACTCACACTTAATATTAGTATGTTTTCAAGATTTCAAGTTTTTAGTGAGTGCGAAAGAGATGCATTACTCCCGTACAGCGTAGTCATTCTTTCGCGCTAACTATTTTATTTAAAACCATTCTGTAATTAAGTCAGATTAACGTATATCAATTAGTTTGGTACCACATGCAAACCAGAAACATTTATAATTCAAAATTCAATACAAAGTTAACAATTGCACGCGTCGCCATACATCAACTGCAACTTTGCTGGAAAACAAACAAATTGTATGACAGACCCTAAAACGGTAAAGATTCCGCTTTAAAATTAAATTCAAACCGTGGATGATCCCCATTCCATCTCCGGGGTACGAGACGCCGGTTGGGGTTCCACCCTTATATTGTCGACATTCCAAGTTTTCGCACAAAGCGGTACGCTTCTACATTTTTAATGCGAACGGCCAAAGTGTGGAACTCCCTGCCTGCGGATCTATTTCCGGAACGTTATAACCTGTGCCTTTTCAAGGCGAGAGTGAACAGGCATTTTCTAGGCAATCATGCTCCATCATAGTCTACATCATCACTTACCATCACGTGAGATGGCGGACAAATGATTGCCTATCAAATATAAAAAAAAAAAAACCCTTGTATTAAAAAATTGCTAATACGGTATGCGATATGGAAAACAATAAATTAATTTTGAAACGTAGAACGCTATTCTTCCATGCTGGACTGGGAGCGAGAGAAAAACATAGAATGTGCCTCCTGCATTTCCTCGTAGGCATGCTGTAAAAACCAGCTAAGGGATGCGAAGGTTTCAGTATATTGCAATTTAGGCGATGGGCTGACAACCTGTCACTACAGCAATATACCTACAAATATATCTTAAATAAATCTCAAAACTTTATCAGACTTGGCGGAACGACTCTTTTTTAGGTCGTTTAGGCTCTGCCTACCCCATTGGGAAAATGGCGTGATTATGTATGTAAATATTTCCCTGCAGGTGTACTTGAGTAACATCTTGTTTTAAGTCAAGTCATAAAAATTACATATTGTGTTCCAACGATTGTGGCAGATATATTTATTCGTATTTTATGCTTTCTATATTCAATTAAACATAAAGGTAATTATTGATATAATATGTTATGCTGTTCATGCATTATCATGATTCAATTCCTTCTGAATGCACATGGAGGGCAAGAAAGACCTTACGGACATTTTATGTCAGTCATTAATTGAAATGAGTACTGAAAAAGTGAAGAAAGGGTTTTATGTGTTATACAGTCTGTGCATAAAACCAACAAACTGTGCGCTTATTAAGGATCGCGTGTACAGTGCATTGCTAATAGTAGCTGCACTTGAGTTAGAAATGTGCACTGTTGATAACAGGACGTGGTCACTGTGCGTAGTCTGCAATGTGTTATACAGTCTGTGCACAAAACCAACAAACTGTGCGCTAATTCAGGATCGCGTGTGTGCTGTGCATTGCTAATAGTTGCTGCACTTGAGTTAGAAATGTGCACTGTTTATAACATGACGTGGTCACTGTGCGTAGTCTGCAATGTGTTATACAGTCTGTGCACAAAACCAACAAACTGTGCGCTAATTCAGGATCGCGTGTGTGCTGTGCATTGCTAATAGTTGCTGCACTTGAGTTAGAAATGTGCACTGTTGATAACATGACGTGGTCACTGTGCGTAGCCTGCAATGTGTTATACAGTCTGTGCACAAAACCAACAAACTGTGCGCTAATTCAGGATTGCGTGTGTGCTGTGCATTGCTAATAGTTGCTGCACTTGAGTTAGAAATGTGCACTGTTGATAACATGACGTGGTCACTGTGCGTAGTCTTTAATGTGTTGTACAGTCTGTGCACAAAACCAACAAACTGTGCGCTAATTCTGGATCGCGAGTGTGCTGTGAATTGATAATAGTAACTGCACTTGAGTTATAAATGTGCAATGTTGATAACAGGACGTGGTCACTGTGCGTAGTCTGCAATGTGTTATACAGTCTGTGCACAAAACCAACAAACTGTGCGCTAATTCAGGATCGCGTGTGTGCTGTGCATTGCTAATAGTTGCTGCACTTGAGTTAGAAATGTGCACTGTTGATAACATGACGTGGTCACTGTGCGTAGTCTGCAATGTGTTATACAGTCTGTGCACAAAACCAACAAACTGTGCGCTAATTCAGGATCGCGTGTGTGCTGGGAATTGATAATAGTAACTGCACTTGAGTTATAAATGTGCAATGTTGATAACAGGACGTGGTCACTGTGCGTAGTCTTTAATGTGTTGTACAGTCTGTGCACAAAACCAACAAACTGTGCGCTAAGTCAGGATCGCGTGTGTGCTGGGAATTGATAATAGTAACTGCACTTGAGTTATAAATGTGCAATGTTGATAACAGGACGTGGTCACTGTGCGTAGTCTTTAATGTGTTGTACAGTCTGTGCACAAAACCAACAAACTGTGCGCTAAGTCAGGATCGCGTGTGTGCTGGGAATTGATAATAGTAACTGCACTTGAGTTATAAATGTGCAATGTTGATAACAGGACGTGGTCACTGTGCGTAGTATTTAATGTGTTGTACAGTCTGTGCACAAAACCAACAAACTGTGCGCTAATTCAGGATCGCGTGTGTGCTGTGCATTGCTAATAGTAGCTGCGCTTGAGTTATAAATGTGCACTGTTGATAACAGGACGTGGAAATTGGAATAAAAGTTTCCATTCGATAGTTTTGCTGGGGTTGCTGCCTGGGGTCTAGTGGTTTGAGCAGAACGCTCGAGATCTGAAGGATGTGGGTTTGAATTTTACGATGGTCTTACGAAAAGATGGATGTTCTTAATAGTTTGTTATAGATTTCTCGATTATATTATCTAATGGACAAGGAAGTTTTCGTAATTAAGGTACGTCAAGTCAGCAATATACCTACAAATTGAACTTAAATAACCCTCAAATCTTTGTCAGACGTGGCGGAACGACCTTTGTCTTTGGTCTTTTATGCACTGCCTACCCCATCAGGGATAAAGGCGTAATTATATGTATGTATGTATGTACGTCAAGCCATTTTAAATCTGATCAGGAGGCTATTAGGTGGTTAAAAAATTATAACACCTCTCTGACCGAATTCATCGGGCTATTCGTTGATTAAACAACTCATTCAGTTGAAGTAACAGAATCTGCAGTGCTGATTTCATTTATAGCAAAAATTGGAATACATACATAAGTTCCTACTCGATACAGTTCTGAATTTAAAGCACATGTTAAACGAGTTGGAGAAGTTCAACATATTGCAACCGTGTTTTTTTTTTCTCTAGTAGGAATTTAAACTGTATGTAGCGAATCCAGTAAGCTACCAGATTTGTAGTTTTAATATAACAGCACACAGTTATTAACAGCTCAAAACTGAAATAAACAAAAAAATATCAAAACCTTACAATCAAACCCAGAAAATGTATCTAAAAGTATATAACAAAGAAGACCAGTGCCACGCAAATTGGCATGAAATATTCGTATTCTGTTTCCCAACAGAGTTAGAACTCTGGAAGTCTCCGGGTACTAATGAAATAATCGAAACTGATTGACGTGGAATTGACAGTTTAATGCCGAAATTATAAGATTATGACCATGGTAACAGTGAAAGTGGGGAAGAAGCGAGGGCGAAAGCGTTCTTATGCTTTCTAACCTTGGTAGAGTTTTGTGCAAAATTAGCCTAGAAATAATATCACTACCACAGTTATTTTTGGCCCCAAATAATATTTTTTTTTTTTTTAAATCAGAAAACAGGTTCCGTAATATTATTAGTAGAAAAGCTTATTGTAATGGTTAATACATGTGACAACATAAAAATTATAACATTCAAATTACATAAGTCGGAACATAATTACTTTATTAAGTTTTTACATATTACTAACTTACTTTCTATTTTAAAGCCCTGACGCATGTAGCCCACAGCAGTGTCGTATGTAGGGGCAGTCAAATCTTTCCCATATCATCCTTAGGCATCCATTCTAGGGCTGGCCCGCATGCGACGCACCTTCTTCTTCTTCTTCTTCTGACGAGTGGGTATCGAGTCTATCGACCCGATGATCCCTGGTGTCAGAGTTTTTAAACCGCCTAGTAGCACAACTATCAGGCCTCTGACATGGTTTTGAGTAACGACCACTATCAAAGACAGCGACCGGGACCGACGGCTTAACGTGCCCTCCGAAGCACGAAAATCTTTTTCTTTTTCGGACAATCAGGTGATTCAGCCTGCAATGTCCTAACCAAACTGGGGAAAAATTCACAAATTGATAAATTCTCAAATATTATCAACTTTGTGTTTCCCCCCTGGGAATCGAACCCAGGTCCTCCGGATCAGGAGTCCATGGCACTAGCCACTAGACCACGGAGGCAGTTACCGCCTCGCAACTCGCGCTCGCTTGCGACGCACCAGGAATGTAATACCCAAGGATATTTAAGTATTCACTTCCGTTAACTGGCTTCTCTAGATGTCTATGGATTCATCCTTTAGTTGAATTTTGCGACACCGAAACCTACGGGGTTGTGCTGACTAGACCCGGTACCATACAAATACGCATTCGTTTTTAGGATTACTGCACTAAAACAAACTCCGAAAATATAGCTTCCGCTCCCGCTTCATTTGTATCGTTGCCTTGAACTAACTGAATATTTGATCTGGATCTAAACTAGGAAAATACGAATATCTAAAGGGAATACCGTTACTCCAGACTGACTTAAATTTGATATTTTGCTGAAATTGTACCTGTAGATGATGGGTCTTCATTATTTTAGAAATGTTGTTGATCAAGGTTTGGAGTTAGGTCTAATTGAAATCAACAACTAATTGGCACACTATCTGAGGATAATAGAATTCTAAAATTACCTACGTATAGAAATATTGGATGGTATCTTATTCCCTTGATTCAGTTAATAAAATTTTATGGACTCTTATAATTTTTTCTGTACCCATCACAACAATTTGAATACAATGTTTATATTTTTCATTTACTGATTTTGTAAAAGTTGTTTAGTTTTGATTTTACAGCAACCCTTTTCAGTTCGACACTGTTTCCGAAACGATATTGTATTTTTGTGTTATAACTTTTTTATCATTTTCATTACTTTTCTTTTAGTTTTATACGGTTTGTTATTTAAATTATAGACTGTCTCTTCTGCCCAGGCGTCGACAACCCTCTGGGTGTGTCTCCAGTGCTGGCGTCAATAGCAGCGATGTCAGCACTTCTAGCTACAGCCGTATGCGGAGTCCTTGCGGTTCTGTATCGACGGCATTCAAACAGGCATCGGCATTTGCCGGCCAAGCATGCGCCCTTGAGGTAAGTTTGAAAAAAAAAGCTTTAAAAGTAATATAAGCGCTTCTAACCACAGAAATATGCGGTGTTCTTAAATGCGCCGTTGAAGAAGGAAAAGACGAGGCTTTAGTTGCTGTAGTAAAGAAACTTGAATAAGCGATGTCAGGGTTGAGGTGGGTTTGAATAAGGAAAAAAAACTTGAAATAAATAGACACAGTCATGAATAAGCTATGTCGGCGCTTCTATAAAGGGCTGTATGCGGAGTCCTTGCGGTGCTGTATCGACGGCACTCGAACAGGCATCGGCACTTGCCGACCAAGCATGCACCCTTGAGGTGAATCTGAAAAAGTAAGTTGGTCATAATTTAGGTAGTAAGTTTCTTTTTCGTGAAGTTCCTATCAAAATGGTGCCAAAGATTATTATTGATGATGATGAACTTAATCGTCAACCTAGGATTCTATAACAAATTACCCATCAATGAGGAAAACCCATGTCACGTCCAACCGTTGAGTTTTGTAGCTGAAGTAATAGTAGTGGAGTGATTTGTACAAAAACTTTGTAAACTTTTCGTTAATACTAAAATAAGTAATATAAGTACCTATAGAAGATACTTCAATCTTAATAACCGATTAAAATTTCTCACACACAGTGAAGCCCTCTACACAGAAAGGCAAGCACACTGTCCAACGCCAGTGAAAGCTGAACCAGATTCTCGTGCAAGCAGTACGGAACCTCGAGGGGACTCAAGAGGTCCACGTGGGGCCTTATTACAAGCCCCTGATCCCAGAGAAGATGATGCTGATCCTGACATCATACCTTGTTTGTATGGTAAGTATACAGATAACTATAAAAATATTGGCTTATAAACCATCAGAAGAGATGTATCCCAGTCTCTGTTTAAATCGTCTGACATAGACGTAAAGGCATATGATGATAAAAACATTTTAAAGGGCAAATAGATATAGAAAAATTGACCTCTTGAAAAGGTTATCCCTATTCAAAACCTGACCAGATTCAACAATAGAACGTTTACTCAAGACAGAAGCTTATTTTGTTTGAACACAGCGACAACAGAGATAATAATAGAAAAATGATAAAACAGATTACTTAAATAAGAATGCATACTTATTGAAGAAAGAAAGATCGCCCAAAATCGTGCTTATTAGAGTAAATTGTGTCAATCTTAATACATGTGTATCTTTAAAATACCAGATGTAAGGGACAGCGTCCCGCAAACTGATAGGGGCTGCTGCTCAGTCAATGACACTGAACAACTTTAACCGGGAACTTTTTGCAGGAAGTGAAAAAGAAAATGACTTTTCCATACAAATTGTCCGATCGAGGTGAACATTTTGTATGGAAAAGCCATTTTTTTACTTCCTGAAATAAATCCTGGTGTAAATTGTTCAGTATCATTGACTGAGCCACCCCAATCAGTTTGCGGGACGTTGTCCCTTACACATGGTATAAATAATTTCTAAAATCAAAATATCTATCTCACAAAATCTTCCCGTGGATACCCATTCTATCTATACGATGATTACGACCAAATAAAAATATATTACTTTCTTCTAGAACGAAGGCCAGTCTCCAACGGGTACATGAGCCTGCAACGTCCTCCGTCAGCGACTAAGCTGAAGACGGACGACCAACGCTCAGATCCTGAGGGTGGGGCCTACTTCACCGACTTTAGGAAGAAGGATTATAGGATACCTTTAACTAGTGTGAGTATGATACTTCTTTCCGCAGATCTTATATTGGCAGGCCCGTCTTCCTCCGCCGCTTCACACTTTAGGTATGAAACCAGATGTAGGTTTGATTTAGGTGATAAACAATCAGGGCAAAACAGGATATAATTCCAAACTTTAAAAAAAATAGTCTATGCATACGTCTGTGATGCATATACAATATTTTCGTTCCTATTTACAAAAAATATCGAACTTTATAATTACAACAGTGAAAACAGAAATTAAATTGATCAAAATATCACCGAGTTAAAGTATTATAATTTTAGTCTGTCTATATTTCTGTTCAAAACGACATTTTATATGGAAGTAGTATGGCGCTCCTGTCATGTGACGTCACATACAGTTCGGATCTCTCTTTTTGCCCAACGATTTTAAAGCTTCATAACTTGTAAACTAATGAGTGTATTGCGAAAATTCTTTCACATTTATTTTTGTATGGTAACAACAATAATTCTTACTAAAACATTAAAAGTCATGCATATACTCTATTATTATTATTTTTGTTGCAGTCTTACCATAGCCTAGGCCGAGTCAACAAAGGCGTGAACGCCTGTAGCCCCAGTTCAGCCACCGGAGTGACGTCATCGCTCACCGCCCACCGTCTCAGACCAGAAGTGGTGACCACCTCCCATAGAGTCCAAGAGAGCTGTATATAAGGTGTAAAAAAAAATGTTGACCAATCTTTAGGATATGAACCTGTCTATGATAGTAAACCACTTTCCTCAGGACACATCAAGTCAAAATAGAACAAAAATGGCTGTCTGTAAAGCCGGTTTACGGACAAAAGTTTAACGTGACTACGTCATAACAAAACATTCGGCGCAAAACATTTCACATTTTGATATTCTTGACTTTGATTTTGACATTCTTGACATTGTCGACATTTTTGTTTAGTTCGACATTCTCGACATACACAATTGTGCTAACGGTTCAAGTTGTATAGAAGGTCCAAATCATTTTCATATTTCGACCTATGGTCCTTGAGAAAAATTGAACAGTTTGATAGGTAGGTTGATGCTCTTAAATTATTGTCAACTAGTTTTTTTACATGTTGTATAAATCTGTAAATAATAGAATAAGTATTGACTGTGTTCCTTTCCTAGATCATAACCCCTTTTGTAAAGGTTTTTTAAATCATATAAGAGTGTAAAGAATTAGATAAGATAGGTGAATTTGTTGACGATTGTGATAAGGAAGAATTAAAGCAGCGATTATACCTTACGATGCCTATAGGGCCCGATACAAAAACACGATCACACTCATAGCCCCCACTAGGATTCCCTGTACCGGGGTGTCATGGACATACACAGAATTAACCAAAAAGTACACCCAAACCCAGAAACAGACATTAAAATTCTTCATTCAAATGTCTGCCCGGCCGGGAATCGAACCCGGCACCATCTGCGTAGCAGGCAGATGCACTGCCAACTAGGCTATGCGGGTCTTCAAATTTGATATATGTTGATATAATTATATAGCTAATGCACGGGTCTTCATTGAAATTAGCTATTTAAACTAAGCAGCAATGTACGTATTATATTATGATATCGGGTCGATCGTCAGGTAAGTGTAATCGTTGCTACAAAGGTGTAAGGAACGGTGTCCTGGTATCTTGGTTGTTCCATCAACGAAACTGAACTCCTTTAACCAAGTAATTTGTTATAGGAAATTAAATCAAATTTTAGCTTACGTATTGTGTGGCCGTGGCCATCATAATAATTTATTATTCACTTACTTTTTTTCATTTTTCTAAGAATTTATTTGTTTCTTTTTTCATTTATGTTGACTGTAGATACCCTTTCAGACCTAGGAACACCGTTTCTTACACCCTGTATATCATAAATATTTAGAAGAATTAATATAATTTTGTGCATATTAAATTTGATACTATGCCTTTTACAGCCCAACCCATATGAAATAATAAATAAAAACCCATACGAAAGAAAAAATAAATAAAAAATAGTTATATTGTCAATGCTCAGATCGTCGTTTATATAAAGAAATCATGTAGATTATTCTATCTATATCTTATTCTTTGTTTTTTTTTGTACCGCGTCTGTTACTTTCAGTTAATAGCTTTTAATAGTTAATAGCTTTTTTAAAATGAACTGACTTTTGAGTATTCAATGTTTCCCTTCCATTTTATTATCCTGTATTGAACGAGGTTTTTTGTTTATATTTAGTTAACAGAGACTTATTTTTGAAACATTAGGACAAAGAGTAACGATGGACATTTTCAATTTTTAATTGTTGCACAGCTGACAAAGTAATATTGTTTTTGTTTTTAGTATGAGTTTCACTTTTTTCATTTTAAATGCAATCAAGTCTACGGTATACCATTAAATCCTTATTTACTAGCAATAGGATGTTCATTTCAACTTAATACTTTTTAACATTTCTCAAATTAGAAACAGTTAAAACGTAAAATTCAAAATTCCTAGCAAAGTTTCAAGGCAATCTCAAAAATTCGATTGTGCGTAAATAAATAAAACTTTTTCAAGTTTCTTGTAACACACAGCCTAACTAACTGAATTTGGATGAGAAGGTATTTTTTTAAACAAGTTTATTCTCTAAAAAGCAATTTGTAAGAAGGGTTAGGTCTTTTTTCTGGGAAAGTTGAACTTCAAGAAGATAGATTGAGATGTGCATAGAATAGATATTTGGCGCGGTAGAATTAATTTTGAAGCTCGGTCCTTCTTTGTTACTTGGTCTGTGGTACAAGGTTTATTTTCTAAGAAACCCTCGCACCAGTTAACGTTATAAAAACTGCTATGTTATTGAAAAATCTCTGGTACTTGAGAAATTGTTAACATGTGTTATTGTAACGAATAGGTATTTATAGTGATGAATCTTTTTAGTTTTGTGTTTGTCTGTCCATGGAGTTTAATCGAAAAAATGTTGGGCTATGAAAATAGCGATGAAGAATAACAAAACTTCATTTATCAAGATATGGCCTAATGAGTTCTCTATTAACAATTTGCTGTGTAAATTGGGATATTTTTATTGTTATTTGAGAAAAGCTTAATAGGAAAGTGACATGGCAGGCAGAATATGCTGTTTATTTCTGTAACAGTTTACTTATAACGTCACTGCGGTTAAGAAAAAAAACATAATAAGAGCTACATACCTACTATGGATGCATTATACAACTGTTTGTTAAATTTCAATCAGAAAAATAAAACCAGAATGAACTTGATGAACTCAAAATAAATATGCATTACATTCCGATCCATCCTAATAAGGTATTTGTCCACCCTTATTAGCAATCTGCCGTTCCTGTTAACAATTGGAATATTCCCCAAGGCCATAATATTCCCCTATGTTTCCAAAATATTCCCCAATATTCCGGGGAACTTTGGAGAATATTCCCGGAAACGGCCCATTTCTAACCCGCTTTCTTTCTGTCGCTAAACTCATGGCCATACTGCATAGTTCTCGCGGCCACACGCGAAGCATCGTAAAATCGATCTACAACATTTGTCTTCGGGCAGTGATAGTTCTTTTATTTAAACGAAATATATTAACTGGGGAACAAAACTCAGAAGAGCATAGAAGTGTCACAGTGAATCATGTAATGTAACATTTGTTTTGTTTATCCTTCAATCAAAAACACTTGGTGAATTATATCACTTTGGGAGTTTGGCATTTTATTGCTTTAAATATTGTTTCCAGTAGTTTAATTTATACACATACATAATCACGCCTTTATCCCTAAAGGAAAGGCTAAGCGGAAACGACCTGAACTAAGATCGCCCCACCATTACTGACAAAGTTTTGAGGGTTATTCAAGATAGATTTGCAGGTATATTGCTGTAGTGACAGGTTGTTAGCCCATCACATCGCCTAAATTGCAATATACTGAAACCATCGGATCCTTTTGCTGGTTTCTACAGCATACTCGGGAGGAAATGCAGCTGGCACATTTTATGTTTTTCTCTCGCTCCCAGGCCAGCATGGAAGGATAGTTTAAATTCCATTGATCTAAAACTAATGAATATCATCACGATCACATCATAACTTAATTATCTGTCTGCCTTAATTTCACGTCAATTAGGATCATTCGTTTGATTCATGTCTATAACCTGTTTTTTATTCAAGTTGTCTTTTATACGGACCATTCAAACGTTTTCAAGCCTTTCTTTCTTTTATTTATCTTGTTATTTTTTATGACGTAACTAGATTACCTATTAACATTTACACTTAAAAAATATTCGTCGAACCGCTACATGTATGTGACACTTATAACTATGAGACATTTTACGGGTTTTTTACCGCTGGTTCAGATCACGGGTAGACTGATCATGATCACGATGTTGGTAAGAGCATCGAAATACCGGAAACTGATCAAATAATTTAAATCGCGGTAAGAAACCCGTATAATTTCTCATAGTTATAGTGAAAATAACAGCGAAAGTTTATGTTTATGTGACACTTCTATTAATTTCAGTTCTGTGCTGTCTCCTATCAAACTTGTAACTTGTTAGACATCGCACCGCACTAGATAAATCGCTCTCCATTTCAAAACCTCGTTTACATTCGATTTTCTTGTAACTACGTCCAATTACCGAGTGTTAATGGATGTTCTAACGTGTTGTTAGTAACACCTAACACCCACTGTTGTTTTAGAAATAAATAAAGATCTCTTCTATACTGGACTGGGAGCGAGAGAAAAACATAGTATGTGCCACCTGCATTTCCTCCCGGGCATGCTGCAAAAACCAGCTAAGGGATCCGAGGGTTTCAGTATTGCAATTTAGGCGTTGGACTGACAACCTGTCACTACAGCATTATACCTACAAATCTATCTTAAATAACCCTCAAAACTTTGTCAGACGTGGCGGAACGACCTTTGTGTAGGTTGTTTACGCTCTGCCTACAAAGGCGTGATTTTATGTATGTAAATTCTAATCTACCTACAGTTTTTTTTGTATAGATTTTTATGGCTCTGGAATTCCTACATAAACTGTCGCTAGTGTTGCAGCGCGAAAATAAACCTAAAAACTAATATCTATTTGATGTACGGTATCTTTACAGTTACTTTTGAGATGGTCACACTGGTCATAGTATTATTGCGTAGTGACACCATGAGGCTATTGAGATACGTGAGATGAGGTTGATTGATTTACATACAAAACAAATCCATCTTAAATAACCCTAAAAGCTTTGTCAGACGTGGCGAGACGACCTTTGTTTAGGTCATTTGCGCTTTGCCTACCCCACTAAGAATAAAGGCGTGATTGTATGTATGTGAAAATAAAGATGCACACACACACTTTATCAATCTAAATCCTCTGTGACAAAGCAGTCTTAATACATAGTCTTGTACCGGCTGTTGTGAGTTTGATTTTTGAGGGAGAGGTATTTTCTTTGATTGTATTCAGATTATTTTGTGTATTTGCGTATGTTTATGCGTCCCTAGTTTTTTCTAACCTTGGCTTTTGTTCTTTGCACTCCGTCTTACTTATTTATTTCTACTGTCTGAATAAATGTTAATAGTCAATAGTGAATAGTTCTTTATTGTTCACCCGTTAGTAAGTGGAATTCCGATAAAAATACTCCAATTTACGTATTTTATGACTGTAAATACCTTTTGAAATTATAAGTCACTGTTTCTTTTTTTTACTTTTGTACCACTTAAGCTGTGCTCAAATATAAAATCCAGTTTTCTATCAACAGTATTAGACTTTTATATTATACTAATTATAAATCTGTTACTTTTATATTATAGTGAAATTTGGAAATGCCATTTTGTGTTATAGTTAAATAGAAAGAAACACACATGAATGGGAAAAATATGGACAGGTGACTTGATATTCTTAGTAAAAGCTGTGGCACGGATAACCATAATCACGGCTTCGAATCCCACTCGCGACAATATTTTTTTGTAGACATTATCATTTTCTTGGTAAATCATGTATTAGGTTAAAGTTATTTTTAGGTAAATAATAAAATAAACGATTTTTACTTCTTAATTAATTATAATTATTACAGTTTGTGTTTAGTTTTCTTAGGTACATTGTAAACATTTTTGAAAGTTTTGAGAAATATGTTGTACCTAGTAGTAGGTAGTAGAATATTTATAACCAAAGATTATTTTATTTGTTAAGAAGTTTATCTCGCAATTCTAGCGTCAAAATAGCAAAGAATTTTGATCAAAATGTGAATTTTGCAAGTTTTTTGTAAAATATGTGCTAGGGTTTTGCGATACTTTTTCTATAATTACGTGTGAAAAAATGTTTACAGCCGAATTGAAAACCTCCTCCTTGGTTTAAAAATTGTTCCAACCTACTTAACCTTGTAAGTATGTAAATAATGTAAATATAGAAAAATAAAACATCTAGTCTAATTTAGGTCTAACGGTGCTAAGTATTGTACATTTTATTAATAAAATAATAATTATTATAGAAATAACAAAACGTTTAGGTTATTGTCAATTGCCGCAGGAGCCCATACTAAGTATGAGACTTAACTATTGTTGATATAAATTGTTTCTTGTAAATGTTTTCAAATAAAATGTCAAGCATTTATTACTGTTTTTTTATTTCACGCCCAACCAAACTCAAGTTAAAAAAGAAGTTCACGTTAATTACAACCTACTAGCGACCCGCCCCGGCTTCGCACGGAAATCATCAGTGTTTCTCTACTACAGTATGCTAAGTAGTATGCTAATTATACATTTAAACATTTCTCTTGAATCACTCTATCCATTAAAAGAAACCGCATCAAAATCCGTTGCGTAGTTTTAAAGATCTAAGGATACATAGGAATATAGGGACAGATAAAGCTACTTTGTTTTATACTATGTAGTGATCTGTATCACAACTCAAGTTAAAAAAGAAGTTCACGTTAATTACAACCTACTAGCGACCCGCCCCGGCTTCGCACGGAAATCATCAGTGTTTCTCTACTACAGTATGCTAAGTAGTATGCTAATTATACATTTAAACATTTCTCTTGAATCACTCTATCCATTAAAAGAAACCGCATCAAAATCCGTTGCGTAGTTTTAAAGATCTAAGGATACATAGGAATATAGGGACAGATAAAGCTACTTTGTTTTATACTATGTAGTGATACAGGGTGGTCAGAGCAACAAAAGTTTCCTGTTGTCTGTGTCTGTTTATACAGGGTGTACAGAAACTGTATGCCTTTTCCATAGAAAAATGTAGAATCAAAGCGAAATTATATTTATTTTTAATTTCCTAAAACAATTCTTTGGTGAAATTTGTTCAGTTTCAATGCCTGAGCAACCCCTTCTAGTTTGCGCGAAGCTGTCTTCAACACCCCGTATAAATAAATTAAAGAACAGAACTATAAAAATTACTTAAGAAAAGTTCCACATCAAATAAATATGAATGCTAGGTATTTGATTGAAATTAAAACAATAGTCCGGTATTCAAAGAAAAAAGGAATATCTTACGTATCGAGGAACAAACTGTAAATGTGTTTTTGTTCGCCTAAGTTAAAGTTATACCGGGTGTAAGGGACAGCGTCCTGGAACTGAACCACTTCCACCAAGAAATTCTTTCAGGAAGTGTAAATAAAAATTATCTTCTCCATAAAAAATGTCCAACTCGATCAGACCATTTGCATGGAAAAGCCAATTTTTATTTTTACTTTCTGATAGAATTGATGGTAGAAGTTGTTCAGTGTCGTTGACTGAGTATCAGTTTGCGGGACGCTGTCCCTTACACCCCGTATTATTAAGACGCATCGACTGTTTATTGACAACGTGATCCTTAATTGGACGACATCTGATATAGGGGTTTGAGAGAGGAAAATAACGCCGCAAATACATTTATTTTCTTTGAAACAAGAAATACGAGAGCAAATTCGGAATAGTTCTATGTAGTCTTCTATTTTGGAATACGCTGCATTTTGGCTGGAATGATTAGGCGAAACTCAATACAAACTATTGTTTTAAAGTACTTTTAGTATTAACTAGGTACTTGGAATCTATTCTAGATTTGCTAACTAGGATGACTTATTTGTAAAGACAATGAAGTTTGACTATTAGCGATATCACCGCGCTCAATCTCTCCTGGCAGACGGCGTACTGAAACATTTACTTATATACATTCGTATAATCACGCCTTTATCCCTAATGGGGTAGGCAGAGCGTAAACGACCTAAACAAAGGTGGTTACGCCACTTCTGACAAAGTTTAGAGGGATATTTAATATATATTTGCAGGTATATTGATGTAGTGACAGGTTGGCAGCCCATCGCCTAAATTTCATTATATCTCAGATCCCATAGCTGGATTTTACAGCATGCCCGGGAAGAAATGCAGCTGGCACAATCTTTGTTTTGCTCTCGCTCCCAGGCCAGCATGGAAGAATCCCAGGCCAGCATTTACTTATATCTTAAAATTAGTTGCATATTTATTCGCATTTTTTACTAAAGTATATAGGTAAATGTTTCAGTACGCCGTCTGCCAAAAGGGATTAATAGCGGTGTAACTTTACTGTATAATTTGTAAAGGAATAGGTATGTTTGAATGAAAGTGACCAGCTAAAGAAGCTTAGTAACCATTAATAGATAAGTAATATTAGTTTGCAAGTTCTCCTCCCCGTAAGGGGGCCATTTCCCACGTGTATCCCTGTCGAGATAATGCAATGTCTAGTGTAAAGGCACTTTGGCGATTAAAATGACTGTGAGAGAAAACGAAACGCATCGGTTTGTCGTTTTGTTGATCACTGTTTCGTATTCATTTCGACTCATCAGATGCGGAAGTATCCGCATTACAGTTGGTTTGCAAGTGCTTCGCTGTTGTGAGCTTAGCTGGTTTGGATCGGAACGGAATCCCACTCTTTTAGTAATATTAGTATTTATACCATAGGTACTCG
Organism: Scrobipalpa costella; assembly: GCA_949820665.1. Classification (NCBI taxonomy): domain Eukaryota; kingdom Metazoa; phylum Arthropoda; class Insecta; order Lepidoptera; family Gelechiidae; genus Scrobipalpa; species Scrobipalpa costella. The sequence goes on from OX463314.1 coordinate 1,332,080, forward strand.
TACATACAAAATTGAAAGCGGTAACTACTTTCTACTCAAACATGCTCGATATTAAATTTGTATAGAATTTTACGACACCCCCTACTGTTACGTTTCATACATCACTCAACTTTCAAAAATGCATCCTATACCGTTGAAGTAAGATTCAATTTCGTTAAGCAAGCACATACTACGCTAAATACTTTATGATAAGATTTATGGAGATTTCTGAACATGTCTCACTTTTATGATATACTTAAATTGATAAAAGATTATACTTTTATGTCACAGTTAAATTTCGGAAATTGTGTTTTAATAAATTGAATTTATTTCATGGATTTTATGACTTATTTTCTTTAAGTAAATACACACACACACACACATAAATACCGTATTATAAAGAGGAGGGTTACATTAACATTTCCTCCATGCTGGACTGGGAACGAGGGAAAAACATAGAATGTTAGAGCTGAATTTCCTCCCGGGCATGCTGTAAAAACCAGCTAAGGGTTCTTCCATGCTGGACTGGGAGAGATAGAAAAACATAGAATGTTCCAGCTGCCTGCAGCTGCATGCTGTTGAAGTCAGCAAGAGGGACTCGAGGGTTACAGTGTATTGTAATTTAGGCGATGGGCTGACAACCTGTCACTAAAGCAATACATATTACAATCTCAAATTGCCCTCAATTTTTGTCAGACGTGGCGAAAGCGCCTTTTACGAGGCGTTAAACACTCTGCCTACCCCGTAAGGGATAAAGGCGTGATTTATGTATGTATGTATGTATGTAAGGGATCTAAGAATGTCAGTATATTGCAATTTAGGCGATGGTCTTACAGTCAACCTATCACTACAGCAATATACCTAAAATATATCATAAATAACCCTCAAAACTTTGTCAGACGTGGCGAAGCGACCTTTGTTCGGGTCGTTTACGCTCTGCCTACCCCATTGGGGATGGAGGCGTGATTATATGTATGAATTACACAATAAACGTCTTTATGAAAAAAAAATTTTTTCATCGTATTGAGCTTGCTTTTTACTAAATGCAATCAAGAAGTGACAAAGATAGAGTCACGAACAAGGTACATTAAAAGCACAGCATAATTTTAATTACATAGCAAGCATCTTACATACATGCTAGCAATTAATTTTCCCCAATATTAAGTATATTGAGGAAAATTTATTGTAAAACTAGTTCAAATGGAAATAATAAGGTACTTTCTATTAAATTAAGTAACATATTTTTACGACAGAACAGATTTAGTTTTTTATATTTTAATTTTTAGAAAACTTTGTTACCACTAGCACATTTACCTAAGGCTCGTATTCATTTAACGATCTCAAGATTGAAAGCAATATTAAGTATGTATTTGACAGGTAATTTTGTACTGAAATGACATATCTGATACCATCTTAAACTCGCTGTCAGTCTCAACTGCTGATTATTATTACTCTGGCTAATTAAAACCTAATAAAAACTCTGGCAACATAGTTAACTAAATACTAATACCCTCCACCACTAAATTATCAACGTTATCTATAGGAAGTGCGGTATCAGGCTTGTTTCCTACCATTTAATTGGGAGTCCGACAAAGCTTATTACTGTTTGGGGTGCCAGTTATAGCGATTTTATTATTTTTTATTAAACAATTACAAGGGTCAAGTATACAATTCTCAATTTTATGAATTGTATTTATCATTCAAGACGTCATTAAGACGAAGAATTTGCGGGACGTTGTCCTTTACACCGTGTATAGACAAAGAAAATAGCGAACTGATACACCAGAAGAACGCCAGTTTCATGGACTTTTTTAAGGTAATTTATCTTCTCAAAAATAAAAACAAGAAATATACCTTCTCAGTGAGTATATTTGTTAATTCTTTACTGAATAGAATATAACTTTTGACATTAATTAAATTAAAACCTGTTTTTTTCGTATTCTAACTTTTTTCTGCGAGCATTAATAATGTTTTTCTTCCATGCTGGCCTGGGAGCAAGAGAAAAACATGCCAGCTGCATGTCCTCCCGAGCATGCTGTAAAAACCAGCTAAGGGATCCGAGGGTTTCCGTATATTGTAATTTAGGCGATGTGCTGACAACTTGTTACTACAGCAATATACCTACATATTTATCTCGAATAACCTTTAAATCATTGTGAGACGTGGCGAAACGACTTTTGTTTAGGTTGTTTCCGCTCTGCCTACCCCATTAGGGATAAAGGCGTGATTATATGTATGTATGTATGTATTAATAATGTTTGATTTCGCGGGGAAGGTTGTTCATTCATAAATTGTTTTTCCTATACTGACACTCCACCCAAACGCCTCCACTTCGAGCCTTAATAAGTTTTCATTTGATAATTAATTAAGCTTGAAATAAGCATTTGTTTTATCGCGTATTAAATATAATTTCTGATTATTATTTAATTTTAGATTTTAATCTTCTGTACATAAATTGCGAGAATTTGAATGATTCTTTTACGCCAATTTGTCAAATTATTCAAATTAATTCTGAGAAGATAAAGATATATCACTACATAGTATAAAATAAAGTTGCTTTCTCTGTCCCTATATCCATATATATGCTTAGATCTTTAAAACTACTCAACGGATTTTGATGCGATGGATAGAATGATTCAAGAGAAAGGTTTATATGTATAATATATGCATAATATAGTAGAGAAACACTGATGATTTCCGTGCAAATCCGGGGCGGGTCGCTAGTGATATATAATATTTGAAGTACTTATGATATTTGAAGTTTTGGCACAGAATGTTATAGGTAAACAAAAGTACCAAGATGTAAGTTACGCTGTCTAAGGTACGAATCGAACAACTTTCACAAATAAATTCTTCGAGCAAATAAAAAAAATGTGTTCCCATGAATAATGACCAATTTCGACCATATATTTTGTATGGGTAAAAAAAAACATTTACCAGAATAATTTATATTTCAAAGTTTTACAGTTCCGTTAACTGACAATGTCCTTTCAGTTTTTCGAATATAAATATAATTACGCCTTTATCCCTAATGGGGTAGGCAGATCGTAAACGACCTAAACATAGGTCGTTCCGCCTTGACTAACAAAATTTGAAGATTATTTAAGATAGATTTGTACGTATATTGCTGTAGTGACAGTTGTGAGCCCATTCCCTAAATTGCAATATACAATAACCCTCGGATCCCTAACCCGGTTTTTACAGCATGCCCGGGAGGAAATGCAGCTGGCACATTCTATGTTTTTCTCTTGCTCCCAGTCCAGCATGGAAGAACAAGTAGTTTTCGGGAAAGTGACCCTTAAAACCCTGTATTGTTAGACATTTTGACCTCTGGTTAGCCAAACAGCGAGTACTTGACTCAGTGGTCAACAAAACTAATTGAACTTCTCAAGTTTGCCAAAAGCTTCTCAATTTCGATCTGAACTTGAAAGTTTAGAATCACTCGCACAGGAATTTTGTTAAGTGTTTGTTTGAGTAAAATCAGCCGTTAGCCTCTTGATGCTTCTCTTAAGTCTTAAGTGCTTGTAGTTTAGAAGTAGGCCAATCTAAATAAGGAATCAATTATTTTCATAAAACACTTTCGATGGTTTTTTTTTTATTAAACTAGCGACACGCCCCGGCTTCGCACGGAAATTATCAGTGTTTCTCTACTATATTATGTATGTTTTATAGTATAAACCTTCTTCTTGAATCATTCTATCCATTAAACGAAACCGCATCAAAATCCGTTGCGTAGTTTTAAAGATATATGCATACATAGGGATATAGGGACAGAGAAAGCGACTTTGTTTTATACTATGTAGTCGTGGCCTTTAGTATACGTTTGAAAACTCTGATACCAGGGTTCATCGGGTCATTTGACTTGAAAATCCACTCGCTAAGAAGAAGAAGTATACGTATAGGTTGTACAAATATATTTATTAAGTTTACACGTTTTATATGGGGTGTAAGGGACAGCGTCCCGCAAACTGATAGGGTTTTCAACTATCAGTAGGTTTTTTTTAAGAAAGTGAAAATAATTATTTTCTATACTTATTGTCCGATGGTAATTTTGTATGAGAAGGCCAATTTTTTCTTCATTTACTAAAAGAATTGCCTGGTGAAAGTCGTTCAGTTTCGTTGTTTGAGCAACCCTGTCCCTTCCATCCGATATATTCACTGTTTTAACATTAATTTGCTATGGATTTGTTGTTCCCTCCAGTCCTCAACCAACAGGAACCCTACAAGCGCTATCATTTTTACAAACCGATGGAACACTAGAGTACAGTTGGGAGATATGTCGCAAACAGATCCTACTATCGAGTATCGAGTAGTCCTGTTGGTTGAGGACTGGAGGGAACAACAAATCCATAGCAAATTAATGTTAAAACAGTGAATATATCGGATGGAAGGGACAGGGTTGCTCAAACAACGAAACTGAACGACTTTCACCAGGCAATTCTTTTAGTAAATGAAGAAAAAATTGGCCTTCTCATACAAAATTACCATCGGACAATAAGTATAGAAAATAATTATTTTCACTTTCTTAAAAAAAACCTACTGATAGTTGAAAACCCTATCAGTTTGCGGGACGCTGTCCCTTACAGTGAGAGGACTATTAAGCGATCTTAATAGTCCTCTCACCGATTTTCGGTGATAGCAGCCAGTCTTTCAGACATCGCCCAACTGCGCGGGACTAGTTTTTAGTGCCAAAGTGTTTGCGCTACACACAGTTGCACTCTCTATTCCTTCAATCTCTTATTCTGACGGGACAGATTGACTGCTAAGACCAGAGAGAAATCAGGCGCAGGCCCGACTATTTACATGCCCAATCGACGGCATAGATCATCTCACTTTTCGGTCAATCAGGTGATCAGCGTGCAATGTCCTAAACAAACTAGAAAGAACAACACAGTCATTGTCCCCCGTCGGGAAACGAACCTGGGACCTCCGGGACGAGAGCTCATGGCTCAGACCGCTAGACCACGAAGGCAGTAACTATCGCTTACTGAGAGTACGACAAGGCTTTTAATGATGCAAAGACTTCGCAAACCAATGGTCATTTTGTCATGCGGATACTTCCGCATCTGAAGAGTCGAAATTTAGATGAAACATTACAGAAGTCAACAAAGTACCGATGAGTATCGTGTTCTTCGACATTCATCATAAAGGCCATAGTGCCTTTCACCCTTGACAATCGCATTAAATCGACAGGGATACAACTGGAAAAAAAAAATCTTTGCGGGGAGGACCACTGCGGAGATCATGCCTAGCGACTGCTCCTAAAGAGTTGAATTCCGTTCCGAAAAAAACAAGCTTAAAAACATACATACATATAATCATGTCTTTATCCGTAATGGGGTAGGCAGAGCGTAAACCACCTTACCAAAGGTCGTTCCGCCATGTTTGACAAAGTTTTGAGGGTTATTCAAGATCGATTTGTAGGTATATTATTATATTTCTTTACCCAAAGGTTGCCTGGTAGAAATTTCTGCTTTAGCAATAAGGCCGCCTATATTGTACTGTCACGTTTGTTCCTTTTTATTTCTGTTGTATGTGATTCTTTGTGCAATAAAGAATTTTGTATTGTATATTGCTGAAATGACAGGTTGTCAGCCCATCGCCTAAAATGCAATATACTAAAACCCTCGGTTCCCTTAGCTGGTTTTTACAGCATGCCCGGGAGGAAATGCAGCTGGCACATTCTATGTTTTTCTCTCGCTCCCAGTCCAGCATGTAAGCTAATATAAGATCACATAATTTAATATCTTTTAATACCACTTAAAACGTAAACAATAATTTACCTACTAAATAATTTTCAATAAATTTATTATACCTTATAAAGTATTATGCATGTACTTGTATAATCTAACAGATAAATTCAAGAGATTCTAAAGCCAGTATTAAATAGCTAAGCTTGAGTTTGTGTTATTATTTTGATGTTAAGTTGTTAAATATATTTTCTCTTGTGATTTTTCCGCAATAAAGTGTATTCTTATCTTATCTTAAATTTTATCATGTATAAAAATGAACCCAACAAATATTATACAAAAAATAAAGGAAAAATAAGATCAAAAAGTAACGTGGAACCAATAACATTATTTCTGACAACTTTCTACGAAATGAAACACACATATATACAAAAAAAATTACAAAATAATTGATTTGTTTTAGATAAGTTTAAACATAGATTTACAGTGGCCGGAGCCTCTTCTTAAGTTTAATAAAACCTGTGCTAGGAGGCACCGCTCTTCCAGGATATAATAAAACGTAGAAACTAAAACTAGAATTTACAAATTAAGCTTACATTTGTGTACGGGTTTGTTTGTTTATGAATGTTGTATTGTGCGTGTTACTTTATAAAATACAAAATACAAAAAATACAAAATTGTTTATTATCTTAGTCCGATATACAAAAACAGATTTCAACCAAGAAAACCACACTAGGCCAAGCCTGTGTCGTGGTCTCTTTACAAATTAGAATTGACAGAAATAGGACGTATCTATTACATAAACAAGAATTTTTAAATTATGAATAATAAGAGAAATATAACATGCATCATCTCAAATATGAATTAAAAATAACTAAAGGATAAAAAATAATAATAATATGAATTTGAGGTTTGTTGTTGTTTAAGTGAATTATGTTGTGTGTGTGTGTGGGTGTGTATGCGTGTGTGTGTGTGTATGTGTGTGTGTTGTGTTATGTTTTGTGTTGTTTTTAGCATATATATTTATATATTCATTTATTTATCTAAGTGATTTGCATAAGTAATTTCTCTGTTTCATCGTAAGTCATTTTAAGAAGCAGTTTATTTACTTTATTTCTTATTTCATGGACTGATAAATTTCTCATGTCATGTTTCTTCATCAATTTGTTATAGACACACGGGAAAATAAAAAGGGGGAATCTAGTAGCAAAAGTAGTTTTTGCTGGCAGCAACGGTATTTTAAAAACTCTTTTTTTTATCAGATCTTTATAACTGTCCACGTTCAAGACTGCTCTGTGTGTACTTGTAACTGCTCTTAGTGTAAACAGCTGTCTGACTGTCAATACTTGTGCTTCGCTATAAAGTAGATGTGTGGGATATCTATAGGGCTTTTTTAGCATGACCTTTAGAATAGCTCTCTGTGCCCTTTCCAAACATTTCAGGTGAGTCTTGGCTGCTGCACCCCACACTTCAAGACAGTACGTTAATATAGGTTCGCACAGAACAGTATATATTGTCTTTAAAAGTTCCGTACTAGCTACATATCTGAGTCGTTTAAAAATGTGTATTAACCTTCGCGTTCTAGTTGCTGTAACCTCTATGTGTTGACGGAAGGTAAGCCGTTCATCTAGTACAACCCCCAAATATTTTATAGTACTAGATCGAGAGATGATACCACACGCACAGGTACCAGCATTTACACGTAGCGTATCACAGGTATGTATGGTGAGTTCAAGCTGACTTTTTGGGGCAGACGCTGCCGTTTTGTGGAAGCAAAGGTATTTTGTTTTGTTTGCATTTAGTGTTAATAAATTTTCGGACAGCCAGTTGCTTACTACAGCAATTCCTCGCTTTGCACTCACCAAACATTCCTCCCATGTTTCATTTTGAAATATGATTGCTGTATCATCGGCGTAGCACACGATATCTGCATTTTCCAGGTTCAGCAGTAAGAGTTCATTCAGGTAAATTAGAAATAGGGTAGGTCCTAGAACGCTACCCTGAGGGACACCAAAAAGGATTTCTCTATCAGTGCTTGACCAGTTTCCAACTTTTACCCGTTGTGTTCTGCACGTTAGATAGTTTTCTAACCATTTGAGAGCAATACCTCGCACACCTATTCGCTCTAACTTTTTGAGGAGGATTGGTATTGACACTGTATCGAAGGCCTTGGCAAGATCAAGGAAAACTCCGATACAGGATTTACCATTATCCAGGTAGGAGGATATTTTATCAGTTAAAATTCTTACAGCGCCTTCTGTGGACTTGCCTCTTCGAAATCCAAATTGGTTGTTTGCGATTAAACCCTTACTTTCCAAATACTGCATCAACCTTTTATTTACTACTTTTTCCATAATTTTTGAAAAAGTGGGTAGAAGGGATATGGGCCTGAAGTTATTGCAATCTGTAATGTCTCCTCCTTTAAGGATTGGAGTAACTACTGCACTTTTAAATGCCCTAGGAACTTCACCTGACTCTAAACTGTGATTAATTATGTCCGTCAATTGTGTTACAATAGAATATTTAATACTTTTAACAAGACGATTACTAATTCCGTCTAGCCCGGGAGCACTGTCTGATTTTAAATTATTTATAAAGGCCTCTACTTCATGATAATCCGTAGGATTTAAATAGAAGGATCCCATTGGAGAGTCAAAGATGTCTCTTTTAGTTGAGAGGAAAACCTCTGTAACATTTAGTTTGTCCAGGATGCTATACGCCATCGACTTTCCTATTGTTGCAAAATGATCATTTATAGAATTTACTGACTCTTCAGGTGATTTCTTAATTTCCAACATTTTGTTTACTATGTTCTCTTTTGTTTTATTTTTTCTACTTGTAATTTTGTTTATTGTTTCCCATAGTTTTTTGCCATTTTTTTCATTTAATTTTAGTAAGTTACTGTCATATTCATTTTTATTTTTCCTTAAAAGACTTATGTAAAAATTGCGATACCTAGAATAAATAATTTTATTAATATCGTCTTTCGATTTAATTTTAGCCTTTTCATGTAAATAGTCCCGTACTTGGGAGCATTTTATTAGTCCACGATTTATCCAAGGTTTAAGTATCACCATTTTCCCACGAATTTTAAGTTTCTTAGAGTTTGTTTCAATAATTTCTACAATAATTTTCACAAAGATGTTGGTTTGATGATCAGTGTCGCTAATGTTTTGCAGTTTTGACCAGTCAACATTGTTTAGATCCGAGATGATGTTTTGGTGATCATTTCTCATTCTATATATCATATTGGATTGAGGTGGTTTTGTAGCTCCAGTCATCAATCCAGTGATGATAGGACGATGATCAGTTACTGGTGTAGAGATTACAACTGTTTCTGTAAATGGGTTTCCTTTGATGAACACGTGGTCAAGAAGAGAAGCCTTTCGCGTGGGTTTGTCCACTGCTGACACGAATCCTAGTTCCGATAACATACACAAATACTCCGCTTTATCTTCGGGGTATTTTACATTATCAAGGATATTAATGTTTATATCGCCAACAATCACAAGATCCGTTTTCTTTTTATAGTTTTTTATTACATCGTGTAGTGAGTTGATAAATGTCTTGACTTTCTTAAAAGATGGGGACCTGTAAATCGCTAATATAGTTAAATATCCATTTATATCTAAAGCCAAACAATTTGCCTCCTTTAAATTCGGTTCGCTGCATTGAACAGGTAAATTAACTTTAACATAGGCAACGACTCCACCAGCTTTATTAATGAATTTTGTACTATTAAATTGCGCGTAGCCATCAAGTTGATTTATCATTGATGTTTCTTTTACCCAGCATTCTGTAAATATTATTATGTCAGGTTCTAGTTTTATGCGTTTCACAAGAACAAGAAAATCGTCAATATTACGATTCACGCTACGTATATTTAGGATTATTATCTTTAAATTGTACTGTTTTAATATTTCATAACAGTCTTTAGCTCTGGCAATGAAATGGCATTGTATGTTGTCCAATTCGTCTAAGTCTTTAATTATATTATGCGTAGACATTGCGAAGTTTTGTTGGTTATAATGTGCAGGTTTTTATAATAATGCCTTTTCATCACCATTTCTGTTTTATTGTGGTGTGCCATATTAATTGCGTGTAATTGTGTATTCGTGAATAAGATTGTGTATTGTGTAAGTGTTAATTGTGAAATAAGATTGCATGCATTAAATTCTACAATAAAAAGCAAGAAATTAAATAAACTATTTGATATTATAAGTTTGTGCCGACGGTCCAACGTACTTATCCAGGTCTTCAATTGATTTGATAAGAATGGCGGGACTATTTTCTGCGCCTTTACTGTCTGTTTTTCGTACAAAAATACACCCGTTTCTGAGCCAGCAGTATTTAAAGCCGTGTAATATTTTTCTAGCCCGTGCTTCACGAAATAACAACCGATTATTTTTGGTCAGACGCTCGTTCAGATAAATATTTGTCGGGTGCCTATCTGGGAAAATATACTCTGTTGTAAGATTCTTCCTTAAACGAGCTGCAGCGAGGAGCTCGTCGTTTTTGGTCTTTCTAACGAGCTGTACTATGACCGGTCGTGGCAGGGCTTTATTATCCTTAGTATGCATAGGACCTGCCCTTGTTATACTGTTTATATCTGTGTCATTTATACTAACATTTAATTTCTGGCCTAAAGTGAGCACGTTATGCATAAGGTTTTCTGATGAAACTTCTGGGATTCCTTGTATTTCTATCTCGTTTTTTATCAACAGTTGTTCTTGCTGGTTGAGGGCAGATTGGAATTGCGATAGGGATGTTTTTAGATTGAAGATTTCGATATCTTTGTCTTCTATTTGTTTTTGAAATTCTTTAAATTTAATTGCAATAGTCCCATTTAATGAGGAAAGTTCAGTTTTCAAATCTTGTACATCTTTTCTAAGTAAGCTTATTTCAGAATTTTGCTGTTTTACTGCCGCAATTTCTTGGCGTAATTGTTTTATTTCTTGTATCAACTGTGACATTTCAGTATTGGTCGGTGAAAGCTCAGATTGTTCATTCATAATCGGCGGCGTAATTGAAGATTTTGTTTTGCCTCTCGATCCACGCTGAACGGTAATGTTTTCGTAGGGGGGAGTGTTAACAATGCCCTTGGTACGCACAGGAGTGCTGGCATTTCCGTGCTTTGGTTGTGAGCAAACACACATCGGACATACCCATGTTTCTTTAGTTTCCTGTGTTTCATGTTCATACATGGTGATACTAATTCCCAAGCACTCGAGGTCATATAGTTTATTGCACTTGGTGCATTCCTTGAAGAGTAAGTTTGGTATGGCCTTACCGCAAGCGTTACATGTTTTCCCATCCGGCATTGTGTTCTCGAAGAGAGCAGTTTACGCGCTGGACGATAAAGGGGCGGTGTGCGGGCGCGGGAGCGGTGGACAACTCGGACGACGACGGACACAGCGAGCGTTGATGAGTCACCGCAGCGAGCCGGCGAGCGTATTGTTGTCAGTGATGATAAACCGTCGGAAAGTGAGATTCAAACTGTTTTAAGGTTGTATCTTTTGAATCCGTTAATATTTTTAAAAACTGATTTCACTACGGCACAGATGGAAAGTGGGGCTGTTTAATTATTATGTTCAATGGATTGTAAAGTAACTTTTTGCACAAGATTACTATTGTTTATCGCGGAATAAACTGATATACAATCCTGGTATTACTGGATTTTTCCCGCGCCTTCGATTGCTTAAATCCGGAATTGCTTCTTTCCAAACTGGCTTATTATGGTGTGTCACGATCATCGTGCAAATGGTTCCAATATTTTCTTAACGACAGGGAACAATATGTCGAACTTCAGACAGACAACGGCTTAAATATACAATCGAAGACGCAAAAGATCCCTCGCGGCACTCCACAGGGTTCTATTCTGAGCCCACTACTTTTTATTATATATACGGCTGACTTAAGTACAAAATTAAAACACTGTGCGGTACATCTGTACGCAGATGATACCCAACTTTATTATTCCTTCGAACCAGGTGAACACAGCCAGGCATTAATAAAAATAAATGAAGACCTTAACACCATTTACTGCTGGTCCATTGCACATAATTTGGTCTTGAACCCTTCGAAGTCACAATTTTTAGTTTTAGGTAGTAAATGCCAACGTAATACAATAGTGGAACAGAATCCTAAAATAAATATTGGAACTGAACTAGTGGCTCGGGTAGAAAAGGCTAAAAACCTTGGCCTGGTACTGGATGGTGAGATGAGGTTCATAGAACACATTAACATAAAAGTTAGGAACGCGTTTTATCGGTTAAAAGTACTATACAGCTTTCGAAAATACTTATCGGTAAGTGTTAGGGAAATATTAACTGAATCGCTGATTCTGTCCATTTTTAATTACACCGACTGTATATATGGCCCCCGTCTTTTAGAAAAGACAAAGAAGTCCATACAACGTGTTCAAAACGCATGTATGCGTTTTCGTTACTATATACCTAGAAGAGCACATATCACTCCCTACCTAAATGAGAAAAATATCTTAAACATGACCCACCGGAGAGAACTACACCTTGCCTGTATGGTACGAAAAATTTTCGAATCTGAGAAGCCATACTATTTATTCGAAAAATTTAAGTGGAAGAGACACAAGCAAGTTAGATCCTTACGTAGCCATAGGGAAACAGAACTTTGCATACCTAAGCACAGCACAGCACTGTTTAGAGGAGGGTTCAAATTCGCTGCTACAAAAGTGTGGAATGATCTTCCTCCTCCTTTGCGCCTTCCCATGAATTTGCAATCGTACAAAAATCTCGTTCGGAAACACTTAATGGAGAAGCAAAGGAGGAAGCAGGATTGCAAATCCTAATGTGGTCCTGAAGAATGATTAATAACATATGTAATAACATTCATTAGGGCCAACCAAAGTACACACCCGCACACAAACATATACATACACACGCACACTTACAAATACGCACACACCACTTCTAATACTTATAGTATAGCTTTTTTATTATTAAGAGTAATAAATTAATAATATTACTTTTTATTTATTTATTTACAACTATAGGTATTATTTTGTTAGGATAAATTTATGTAGGTATATAATTATATATACATTTATTACTATACGAACACCACTATAATAATATGCAACATCAATCTACTTATTAAAGCACGCAAATAACAACTAGCACATATTTTTATAAGCACTAAGGGGCTAGTCTGAAAATCAGCGCTAGGCATTATGCTTAGCATTATGCTGAGATTAGTACCCATTGCCAAATACGCCAAACACTGTTTTATTTTTTTACTTTTTACTTTTTTTTACTTTTTGGCTAAATAATTTGTATGTAGTATAAAAAAAAAACATTTATATTGTGTATTTTTGGCAATAAAGACTTTTTTACTTTTTACTTACTTTTATATAGATGCGTCCTAAACGGGTATCGAACGGCGAGTCCTAAAATGTAGGTAGATATATTCAAATCTTTACACTGCTTTGTAATCATTGTATTAAATTGTAATCAAGGAAAACGTTCATCAGGTAGCCCTCAATTAGTAAGCCTGAATAAAAATTGAATCGTCACTGCAACTCCGTTATTAATCATAGAATTAGTATATTTCTGTTGCGTAATCATTTCGGGCATTTGGAATTTCATGGCCACAAAACATGCGTTAGTTACAGTCATTATAAATAAACAAAATATTGTATGAATAAATAAATCGTTACCTTCCCACAACAACAAATTTGCTAAACGATGATGTTTTGAAGATATTGTTTTAAAAATACTTTTGAATAAATAAACAATTACTTATTACGTTTCTAATAGTTAGCACTATTTGGCCCCAAGCACTAAGCCTCAAACTATGCTAAGCACGTAGTAATAACATTATGGAAACTACATAACTTTAAAAATACTGCAATTGGTAAATAAATACCGATTTGAAATATTTAATGTATGAGCTTCAGAATGAGTCATTAAAAAAATATTCTCTACTATTTTAATGCTAATACTACTTCTACGATTCTAGTAAGTTCCTATCAACTCTGATTTTGTGGCCACAAAATATAAATGACACACAAATTTATGGAGCAGATAGCAGCAAGTAATAAATTAAAAGTTCATTTATCAAACAGTCCGTCATTGATTATCCCATAATTTATTATTTCATTACAAATTCCTTAGTAACGACTAAGAAAAATCTTTTATTATTAGAAATTATTCTTCATTTAGTTAAAAACAATACAGGGTTATTTACACTTTTTCATTACACTTTGAAACCCATAAGACCGAAAAACTATGATAATTCTAACTCTACCTAAAAATAAACCTTTAATTGCAAAGTGTCGAAGAAGTTTTTTTTTTTAACTGTAGTTTTGACTGATTTTAAAACATGTGTAATTCTTTTGTTTCGTTTTATTTACTGAAATGTGTAAACGTTATTACGACGCCTCAACACGAGCCAAGTTCTCACTCTTTAAAAAATCATAAAACGCAAAATATAGACATTTTCAAACTTATCCTCTGTCACTTCCGTATATTTACACCTAAGGATTTTTTAGAAGTAATGAATTGAGGAGCAAATAGTACCCTGGAGTGAAAATGGCCGTTTTTAGCAATAACTTCGATAGCAACTGCCCGGCACTATTTGTTAGAATAGTTACTAGTTTGAAAATGTCTATATTTTGCGAGTTATGATTTTTTAACGAGTGAGGGCGCTGTCGCTCGCGATGAGGCGTCTTAAATTTAGTTTATAAAATGTAGGTTTATACTAGTCCTTTCTCGACGAGCGATAAAGTAAGAAGAACCCATTAAAATGATACCTCAGTATACTTACAATGTTTTAGATTGTACAACAGTTTGTTACCTAGTAACAATATCTCGTCTACTCGCAGCCGGTTAGGTACCTTACTTAACTAAATCGAGCACACTTTATCTCCGTCAAGGCCCCTGCCTTGCCTTGTTCGGTTCCCTAGCCGAACCCGGGACCCTCCACGGCAGTCATAAACACCCTTTGATTTATTTATTCCATGCTGGCCTGGGAGCAAGTGAAAAACATAGAATGTGTCAGCTGCATTTCCTCCCGAGCATGCTGTATGAACCAGCTAAGGGATCCGAGGGTTTCGGTATATTGTAATTTAGGCGATGGGCTGACAACCTGTCACTACAGCAATATACCTACTAATCTATCTTAAATAACCCTCAAAACGTTGTCAGACGTGGCGGAACGATCTTTATTTAGGTACCCCATTAGGGATGAAGGCGTGATTATATGTATGTATGTATATAATTGCCTGAAATAATCTCATTCGTTTAGGACGGCCCTGCCCAGCATTTGCCTTTGCTGACTGTACCACGGACCACGATGCACACTTCACTAGGAAAGTAAACAAAGACATAAGTGTTTTGTTTTAAGTGTCTATTTTGAGTTTATGTGTTCCTGCGGTGGCCACTATTCTGAGACTCTCGTAAAATGTCCAACTAGGTTCACTAAGCAGAAGTGGTTTATAAAAAACGACGCATGTCGAGTTGCGGTTTTCTTTTATTTTATTCGAATGAGTCTTCCTTATTACCTTTTGGCTGAAATCAGCATAATGTAATTTAATAATGACAGAAGAATTATGATCTACCGCGGGTAAGCATTAGTTTTAGGTATATGTCCAATAAGTTGTAAGTACACGTTATTTTATATTATCCGACAGTTTTTTTTTTATTCAGTGCGTCAAATTTGTCACTATTTATAATAATATAATGATCATCCCATTCTTAAGTCATCCCATACGTGTTTTACGTACAAAGAGGTTCCCATTTTGAGTTTATAAGATTGATCCTCGAAAGCAAGATTCCTGGCAAGAGACCACCAGGCTGACATAAAAGCAAATGGATAGATGACATCAAGGACTGAACCAAGCTTCTTTATTATGACCAGCTAAAAAGAGCGGCTCAAGACCGAGCTGGTTTCCACACGCTGACCTCCAAACTTCAATTTGAAGCTGGCACCCTATGATGATGATCATCCCATACCCCTTTACAAATGTCCCTACCGTCCTTAAAATAAAGGGTCTTAGCTTATAATTTTTTTTGGTCACATCAATTTAATTTATTAGAAAGATTACAGAACATATCGATTACAAAATACATACATACATACATATAATCACGCCTTTATCCCTAATGGGGTAGGCAGAGCGTAAACGACCCAAACAAAGGTCGTTCCGCCTCGTCTGACAAAGTTTTGAGGGTTATTTAAGATAGATTTGTAAGTATATTGCTGTAGTGACAGGTTGTCAGCCCATCGCCTAAATTACAATATACTGAAACCCTCGGATCCCTTAGCTGGTTTTTACAGCATGCCCGGGAGGAAATTCAGCTGGCACATTCTATGTTTTTCTCTCGCTCCCAGGCCAGCATGGAAGATTACAAAATGTCACAATAAATTTAAATCACAATGTAAAGCTAAAACCTACTCAGTCGAAAAGACCGCCCCGAATCGTACCTGGTGTGAAGGTACGTACGGTATCCTTATAAATTGATAATACCGACCCATGGTTACGCAAATGACTCCCGAATCCCGTGAGATGGCTCTAAGGGTTAATCTATCTGGATGATAATGTTGATCCTTTATAGCATCTTCTGGATAACCGGAATAGCTAGTTAAGATAGGTAAGTTGATATCCGGTACTATGAGCTCTTTGTAGGTATTATGCCGATGTTAAGTTAATCCTGCCAGTTTTGATAAAACTAAAAAGTATTGGGATGTGTCAGTTATGTTCTTAAGGCTTTGTATGTTTTTATGACATGATTTAAAAGATTTTAGTAATTTAAGTTTTTAGGAAGTTTTACTTGAAATTAAAATTAAGCAGATCTAGGTTGTAAAAGACACATAATCTTAAAAAAAAAAACATTGTTCAACCCAGAACGTATTGTCCTAATCAAACCAAAATAAATTTGATAAAGTGACCATAATATAATTATATGAACTACATCTCACGGAGTGAACAGAAATTTTAACCCACAACCTTAAAGCCCGTATGTATAATCAGCTCTCAAGAGTGACAGCGAGTTTGAGTTTATATCAGAAATATCATTTCAGTACAAAACGACTTGTCAAATCCAAACTTAATATTGCTCTCAATTTTGAGATCCCTTTATAAATACGATCCTAAGTATCAGACTCAAAAGCTGAGACAGACATTTTCACCACACCCATACTACTTTACTTGTAAAAGATGTCTAAATATTAAAAAAAGATACTCCAAAAATTAACCAATTATAAAAACACGACCTTATCTTTTTTTACTATAAACTTCCTGTTAGTAAAAAAAATGTAAAATACATTTCTATTCATACTAATAGGTCATGTTTGTAACATGTGTGCTGACCATGCACCTGTTAACTAAACTAGAACGTACAAAATAAACAATTATAAAAACGAACAAAGATCAAAAAGAAACACCACTGCTTGTAGTTTAGGCAAAGAAAAAAAATATTATATGGGTAGGACTAAGATGGACGAGTGATAAAGGGGTTCTGTATACAGTAAAGCTGCGCTGTATTAAAATATTTCATAAGCAAGACTAAGAAACTTAACTTTGGCAATCACCTTCTACCTATTAGATCTTAAAATTCTAGAAATATATCTACATCCTCATAAAGACCAAAGAATTCTTAAAGGGAAGTCAATCTTTTTTTTTCTAAGTTAATTTCCTAGTGAAAGTTGATCAGCTTCACTGACTAAAGAACCGTTTTCAGTTTGCGGGAAACTGTCGCCATTTTAACATCTGGGTTTCATTTGACGCGAAAATCCACTCGGATTATAGCACATAATTTATTTTCTTGTAGGATATTGACTAGATCTTCCGTGCTGGACTGGGAGTGAGAGAAAAAAATAGAATGTGCCAGCTGCATGTGCTGTAAACAAGCTAAGGGAACCGAGGATTTCAGTATATTGCAAATTAGGCGATGGGCTGACAACCTGTCACTACAGCAAACCCTCAAAACTTTGTCAGACGCGGCGAACGACCTTTGTTTAGGTCGTTTATGCTCTGCCTACCCCCATTAAGGATAATTATATTAGACTACAAATATGTAGGTCATGTTTATTGAGATATAGAAATAGGATCCCAATAAATTTATCACGTTTTTGGTACAAATTTACTCACTCCCTTTTAGTCTCTATTACGTTGCCGTAGAGATCAATGTTGATATTAAATTGGTATAAAAAATAGACACACGGTGCACACGATACATTGTTATAAAAAAATCCTTACAAAATACAGTTTAGTTTATCCGAACACCTGCCGGAGATAAAAATGGGACTGTGTCAACAAAAAATTGTAAGCGAAATATTTTAGGAGTCCTCGAAAATAACAATTTGAATTGTTTTAAAAGTAAATTTGATATTATTTTTCAGCTAACTAGAGGCCAAAAATAAAAATTAAAATATTAATTTAAAATTCTTAAATCCAACAAAATTTTCAGACTTAGAGACATTTCAGGCAGAATAATTAGTTTTTTGTAGTGATTGATAGGTTAATCCTATACAATACACTGATGTTTTTTGAACGATCCCAGTCTACACTTATTGGTACATTTTCTGCTTAGTATAGCCAGTATTAGCATCAACCATTTTTTCTCATGTATTTCATAAAAGTAGCGACGAAGGGACGAATCCAAAGTATGGATGAATGTTTTCTGCGAGTATGGCAATGTAATAAAAAAAAAAATAGTCCTCCCACCGATTTTCGGTGATGGCGGCCAATCTCCCGGAGATGGGCCAACTGCGCAGGACTTGTTTTTAGTGCCCAAGTGTTTGCGCTACACACAGGTGCACTCTCTGTTCCTTTAGTCTCTTATTCTGATGGGACAGACTGACTGATACGACCAGAGAGAAATCAGGCGCAGGACCTACTATTTACATGCCCATCCGACACCATGGATCATCTTACTTTTCGGACAATCAGGTGATCAGCCTGCAATGTCCTAACCAAACTAGAAACAACAACACAAAGTCATTGTCCCCCGCCGGGAATCGAACCCGGGACCTCCGGGTCGAGAGCCCATGGCTCAGACCGCTAGACCACAGAGGCAGTTAAGACTGCAATTCAGACTGCATGTAAGAGTAATAAATACGTACAGAACCATTATTTATAAACACGATTTCATACTAGCCAATTTGGGGATAAAGTCTTTGTTGTAGCATAATCTTATTGGCTGTCAAATTAGCCGTTCAAAAGCAGATTTGCATTGTATTTGAGTTGTTAAAATTGCTATTTAATAATCAATTTAATCCGATCATGTCAAAGACTGTTGACTTACTCATTTACATAACGTGTGTCATTTATGGTGCTATGAAGAAATTGTACTTTATTCCGAGGCCGAAAAAAGAAATTTATGGTTGAGTAAAATTATTTATATATAATTATTAATTATAAATTTGATGCAAACGAGATCTTAAATTGCTATTTCGGCTGAGGGAAGTGAGAAATGTAGTACTTTTCTCTCATTTTGCGAGGAAACAGTAACAATACACTTTTAAAAATAAACATCAAACTTCTGATTCCTCCAGAATATTTTGACATTCAAGATTTGCATGGCGCCTTTGACAGGCGCACATTCCATTCATTTCAGTTGTATGCGCATTCAGCCTTAAAATAATCAATAATGTGAACCAAAAAAACACCTAAACCATACTAGTGTGTCCTTAAAGACCTTGAAGCGGTCGTTAATTTCATTGTTGTCATTTGGAAAAATTGCTGGCGTCTGCGTATGAGGACCGAAAAGATTGAATGTAGGTATAGTTTTTTTTAAATAATAAAGTTTTTACAGGCAAATGCGAGAAATGGTTCTTTGCGACTTTCTTGATCATAGTATTAATAATACCAACAACTTCACCGGATTTCTCCCATGCTGGACTGGGAGCGAGAGAAAAACATAGAATGTGCCAGCTGCATTTCCTCCCGGGCATGCTGTAAAAATCAGCTAAGGGATCCGAGGGTTTCAGTATATTGCAATGTAGGTGATGGGCTGACAACCTGTCACTACAGCAATGTACCTACAAATCTATCTTAAATAACCCTCAAAACTTTGTCAGACGTGGCGAAATGTCCTTCGTGTAGGTGGTTTACGCTCTGCCTACCCCATTTGGGATAAAGGCGTGATTATATGTATGTATGTATGTAACTTTACCGGATTTCACAAACGAGTTATATTTCTATGAAAGGCTAGCAGCACCTTGGAAACCCCCTCTGATTTTGCAGGTATCCATTAGAAACTGTATCACTTACAACCAGATGTCCCGTCTATTCGTTTGCCTCTCTTTTCAATACTAAAAACAACGTCATTTAATACCGAACGTGGTAGAGCATTCTACTGGTCAAAATACACCACTCTGCCTATTTTTGCCGCCAAGCAGTACTGTTTTGCATTAAAGCCAGAGATTTTATTAAATAATTCCTAGATCAATTTCCTAACCTAAAAAAATACAATGTTCTCTCCCGCTTAGGCCGTTGTTCGCTCACAGAAAGTCTAAACAAACACAGTTCCAAAAATCCCGAATCTAGGTTACGCTTGCGGGCAGCAGTCGCGAAAAATTCCGACTGTCCACTACAGAACAACGGACAAACGTACAAAATCACTGGGACTGTTTATAGTGTGGACGACGCTCTTGCCTTTCGCTAGAGTTCATTCAGAGAATATGTGGGAATCAGAAAGACGAGCTCTCTTTTGATCAAAATTCGGCAGATTTTTAATTTCGAACACCTTCCTCCAGGTAACAACTTGTCATTATGGCGATACATACATAAATACATGTAATCACGCTTTTATTCCTAATGGGGTAGGCAGAGCGTAAACGACCTAAACAAAAATCGTTCCGCCACGTCTGACAAAGTTTTGCGGGTTATTTATGATAGATTTGTAGGTATATTGCTGTAGTGACGGGTTGTCAGCCTATCGCCTAAATTGCAAAACACACTCGGATGGAAACCCTAGGATATATATATAGTTTGGTTGTTATGGTTTTTACAGCATTGCCGGGAGAAAATGCAGCTGGCACATTCTATGTTTTTTTCTCGCTCCCAGTCCAGCATAGAAGAAATGGCGAAATTACTATGGCGATCAGTGAACCAACTACAATCACAGGCCTACCTTCCGCTTCTACAATTTCTATACCCAAAGGTTGCCTGGTAGAAATTTCTGCTTTAGCTACAAGGTCGTTTATATTGTACTGTTACGATTGTTCATCTTTATTTTTATTGTGTGTGTTTCTTTGTGCAATAAAAAATTTTGAATACCGTAGACCGTTGCAAGGAAAATCGAGTGGAGTTATTCCAACATCTCAGCTGGACTTGTGGTCCTCCTTACAGAGCACATGGCCTGGCAGACGTGCTTCGTAACCTGCTCGCTGGAAGACCTCTGGAGAGCTACAGACGAAGCTGTGCATGTGACTGCATAATAGTCTAAATATTAGGCTGTTGATGTGGACATTCTGGGCGTCAAGGATTTAAAGCCACTGTCTCGAGAAGAAGAAGAAGTCTAAATATGATTGAATATGCCGTCGACACGCAAGAAGAACAACATTTTGAAACAAAACTAAGACTCTCGTAAAGAATCGAAACGTTAATACCTTCGTTAAATAAACAAGTGGGTAGTTGTTGATTTATCAGTACAAAACTAAGAACATGAAATAACGTTTCTAACTTACACCAATGGACAATACCTGGTGTAAGGGACAGCATCCCACAAACTGATAGGGATTGGTAAGTCAATGCAACTGAACAATTTCCACCAGGAAATTCTTTCGGGAAGCAAAAAAAAATGGCTTTTCTATACAAAATTACCACCTGGATCAGATAATTTGTATAGAAAAGGCTTCCTGAAAGAATTTCCTGGTGAAAGTGTTGTTGACTGCAAAACCCTCAGCCACTACCTATAACTACCTACCCTCTGCTCATTGCCTACTCTTTGATCAATCGAGTACAGTGGGTGCTCTCAATAATGCAACGGGAAATGTTTAAAAAGCATCTAGCGAGTCAATAGCGAGCTCTCCAAGAGCTATCAGTTCAGTCTAAGGGTGTGTTTTTGAGGGGAAATAGGGCGAAAAGCGTTTCCCACTCTCTACCAACTATGCTACAGCAGACTATGTCCTATGCCAAATAAGGAAACAACGTCTAATTAAGAAACATAATTATGTTCAGAAACATAAATTTAAATGTTTAAAATAATTTGACTCCCATGCAATTTGTCAGCTGACTGTTGAAAAGGATATAATGTTCAGTTTCAAATTATATTCCTTTATGGTGAAATCATCGATTTGTATATAACTTGGAAGTGTTCAATTATAAATAAAGTATTGTGAATATAAAATAGCATTATGTTTTGTGGAAATAAAGTGATCGAGGTATGGTTCTTCTTAGCGTGTCGATGGAACATGAGAAATTACATCATAAGTGCCCAGAATTCAGCGACTTGTATTGCGGATAAGCTGCCGTCCATTAAATCCGCTGAAGTGCAGGTGTTGGGGCATTTATGAGATATTTTTCTGTAAACTCTCGTACCAATTACGCTTTCCGCTAGGTCTCCGTAGCGTTCTTATTTGTGGTGCTCGCTAAGGAGTTGAAGTGCGCTGAATAATGAGTCTTTGTTTTCCAAATAATGCGATTTTTATTTTAAAAAGCTACTCCATTGAGAAAAATATTTTGTAGGCCGGTATTTTTCGTTTTTTTTTTGTATTATACCTGTGTGTGCGAAGCTTCACTCTTATGAAAATTCAATAATACGAAAGTGGTAGATTAATTTATAAACCTCTTTCAGCATAGTACAAAATAAGTTTATGTTCTATTGTTTACTGATTAAGTACGTAGGTATAATGCGAAAAGACCCGCATTTTTAAGGTTCATAATTTTCACCTCTGTTTTGGGCAAAAATAAAAAAAAAACGGATCACATTTTGGAAGTCTAATTAAGATTAGAGAGACTACAAAGTTATGATTAGACAATAAAATATAAGAAGTAAACTCTAGCTTAAAACCCCCAATGTTCTTAAAATAGGAATATAAAAAGTCTTTGACGTTTCTCTACAAAAATAGTATCTTGTTTGATCCAGAAATAGATTGTAGGATATCGCCAGTGTCTAAAACTCTTTGTTCTTCTTATTCACCAACCAAGATATAGCTTTAGTGTAAAGGCACTTTGGCTTTTGTGATGACTGTGAGAGAAAACGAAACGCATCTGTACGTCATTTGTTGACCACTGTTTCGTCTTCATTTTGACTCATCAGATGCAAGTG